>OW679194.1:84630334-85015225 GCA_940337035.1 Agriotes lineatus | reverse complement strand
ATAGCTTTCTTGCAACCCCCGGCCTTCCATATAAATTCCTGCTCCAGAGGATTGCCTTTCCGCCACTCGAGAACCATCCGTGTAGCATATCAAGGCATTCGACTGGAGCTTAACCCTTTTTTGCTCCCACTGTTCCCTTGTTGGGATAGTGAGAGAGAATCCTTTTTCTAACCTTATCCGGTCCTCTGCTTCGGTTACCCTGTAGGCTGATAGAGGTATTTCTCTAGCAGCCATGTCGGCGATCCTAGCATGGCCCGTGCGAACTCATTCCATAGCCCCGTATCCCGCATTCTGAGGTGGGTAGCCATGGCCTCTCTCTTTATTCAAGTGTCGAGGCCCGGGAGTCCCATTATTACCTCCAGTGCGGCTGTTGGGGTTGTCCTCATTGCCCCTGTAATTCCGAGACAGGCTAGTCGTTGGACCTTTGCCAATCTTACGGAAATACTGGGGCGCTCCACCAGACCACTGAGCCGTACTGAACTCTTGGCCTTACTACCAATGTGTACAGCCAGTGCAGAATCTTGGGGTTTATCCCTCAGTTCTTGTCTATAACTCTGCGCAACTGTCATAAGGTCGTTGTCGACTTCTTCACCGTCCTGTCGACATGCGACCTCCAACTTAATTTGCTGTCGAGGATTACCCCCAGGTACTTGACCTCTTGCACTAATGCAAGTGGTCTTCCGTCACCCTTGCCCTCACTAAACAGTCCCCTAGGTTTGCCGTCACGGTTCTTTGCTCCAGTGCTGTTCTCACCCAACTGACCAGAACGGGAGGGGTTTCCCTGGCCTGTAAGGCTTGACATATTGTAGCCGTTCTTGCCTTGTCAAATGCGCCTTCAATGTCAAAAAGTACTGCAAGGGCCACTTCCTTATAGTGTAGTGCCCTTTCGACCTTGTGCACGACAGCGTGGAGTGCAGTTTCGGTCGATCTTCCACGTCTGTATGCGTGCTGATTCCTGTAGAATGGGTGTGATCTTATTACCCTTTCCGTTAGATGCCTATCAATGATCCTTTCCAAGGTCTTTAAGAGAAAGGATGTAAGACTAATGGGCCTAAATGATTTGGCAGTTGTGTAGTCCTCCCTACTCGTCTTGGGAATAAAGACCACTCTGGCTGCCTTCCACTGTTCTGGGACTCATCCCATTGCTACGCTGGCCCTATATACCCTTACTATATGTGGAAGAAGGATATCCAGGCCTTTCTGAAGCAATGCTGGGAAGATCCCATCTGGCCCCGGCGACTTAAAGGGATCAAACTTCTGTACTGCCCATGTGACTGCACCTTCCGTTATAATTCCCTCAGCGAACTGCCAGTTCTCTATAGGAACTGGTTCCTGTTCCGCTATGGGTGGTAATTGGATGGCGCCGTCTCCTGGAAAGTGGACTTCTAGAAGGTGTTGTAAAGACTCATCTCTGGATGTTGTCCACATCCCATCGACCTTTTTTAACGCTCCTACTGTTTGGCTAGTTTCGCGGCTTAAGATTTTCATCAGTCTAGCAGAGTCTGATACTGAGTTTAACTCTGCACAGTATTTCTGCCAGCTAGATCTTTTGCTGCGCCTTAACTCATTTTTAAACCTATTCCTGACCATTTTGAAAGTGTCCCATGAGGCCTGTGTCCCTTCTCTGATAGCTCGATTAAAGATTCGCCTGGATTCCTTGCGCAGATCGGCTAGAGTGCCGATCCACCATGGTACCCTACGAACTCGAGCCTCCCTGAGAGGACAAGCCTCCTCATAAGCTGAGACAATTTTACTTGCCAGTTGCTCTACGTCTTTTCTTAATTGTTCTTTTGTGCATATACCTTCCTCTGGTTGGCCTCCTTAGCGAACGAGACTGGAACGATAACTTTCCCAGTCTGTTGCCCTGGGGTTCCGGTAGGGAATTTCCAGAGGCTTGTCGGAATTCATTTCCATTCTGATCATACGATGATCAGATGTCACGATATCCGACGTCACTTTCCAGTTTTCAATATTGATTGAAAAACACCTAGACGCCACTGTAATGTCAATTACCTTTTTTCGGATGCTATTGACAAAAGTGAGCTCTGTACCTTTGTTCATTATCTCAAGATCCGTGGACGCCAAATATTCTAGTAGGGTTTCGCCCCGAGGGTTAATGTCTGAGCTCCCCCACACCGAATGATGTGCATTGGCGTCACATCCGACAATTACCGGAAGACCTTTATCTCTCGCAAACGATATTAAGCGTTCGAATTCCTCCGTAGGTATACGCGCGTCATCCGAGGGAAAATACGCGCTTCCTACTACTACCTTATGGTTTCTACCACCTACCTGATACTCCAGAACCGCTGCAGTGAGGTCCTTGGTTCTCAGCTGCGGTAGTGGTACCATGCTGAGATCCCTGGACACTATGATACAGGTCCTGGGTCGATCATTTACGTCCTCGCCAACCACTACATCGTAGTTGGCCATCCTCAGTCCCCTGACCTTATTCCTGTAAACATACGGTTCTTGAATGAGGACTATTTCTCTCCTGCCAGTTAGGGCACTCATCAGCTCTGCCGTAACGCCCCTACTGTGCTGAAGATTGATCTGACTTACCCGCAGTAAATCCATTATGGGGAGTTAATGGTGCGGGGGCTGTGGTCCTTTCAGTTATCCTTCTTGGCCTGCTTTGACACGCCGGCCTCAGAAGAGTCCTGGCGGACTGCTCTACTCCACGTCGGCACCCTTCGCACTGCGAGAGTAACCAACTGGTAGTAAAGCTGCCACCCAGACTCCTCCAAAGTTCGGACAGTATCTCCGCTGACCATGAAGGTCAAGAACCACCCTCCTGGTCCTCCTATCGTCTGAACATGCCTCCATTGCTCCACTCTTAGTGAGCGGTTCTGCATGGAAAGCATTTGCCTCCGCTTTTCCAGGTCAACCTCCTCTTGGCTTCTGAGCCAGAAACCCACCTTCTCTGGCCATAGTGCCTCCGATGCCCTTGTTGGGTCAAAGGTGACTCCCTCGGCACTGAGAGGTGTCCAGCCCTCCTGCCATGTTGCTGAGGTGTCGTCCTGGGCAGTGACTAAGAACCAGCCTGGTTCCACTAGTCCTGAGTTTCTAAACCGGAGTTCTGGCTCCTGGGACCCCCTTCGGGGCCTGCCATGGCACTGAACTGGGAGAACCTGGCCATCTGGTCGGTCAGACCTGATTACAACCTGGTTCTCCCTATTAGGCGGCTTCGGCTCCGTTGCTCGCTGGGACTTAGCCGTGGTTTTTCTCAAAGGATGAGAAGCCTTGGCTTTCCCTGCTTGCTTCGGTAAGCTTTTTGGTCTTTTTTTCACTGCCTCTGGGGAAGTCTCATCACTCCTCGGTCTCTTAATGGTCGGTCGGGTACCTGAAGGACCTGGTTGGCCTTCCGTTACCCTGACTTGTCCCATGGAGTGTGTGATGTGCTTTATGGGTTTGCGTGCAGCAGCCCCTTTTGCTCTCCTCGCCTCCGGACCTCTTATTTTTCCCGAGGGCTGTCTCTGCAGCTTACATGGGCCCTTATGTTGCTGGCCCTGGCCACTCTTTGGAGAGTCGCCTGGACTTGCTTCCCTAGGACCCTTGTCAGCCGCTTCCTGGGAGGAGTGTTCTGCCTGGCTTGCCTGGGCCGATGGACCCTGGCCTTCCCGGAGTTCCCTCCGTTTTGCCCTCTCTTCTCGCCTTTTAAGCGTTAAACAAAACAATGTGGAAACCCCAGGACCAAAATCAGTTGGTACTGTTCTTCCAATGGGCCCTAACACAAGAACCTAATTGTACAAAAAGCAATCGCAGACAAAAAAAAGAAGAATAAGAGAAAAATAGAAAAAAAATAATTAAATAAAGGCATAATTGCTTTCCTCTAGCGAAATATGAGTTCTGTACATATATACTGCTCCACAAATAAACTGGACCACAGATAAAAATTATATTTGTTACATTACGTCATAAAAATATATATAGTATACTCATATTAAGCATACTTAATCGCACTATCCTCAAATATCTACTTAAGAATTAACAAAAGAATAATCCTAAAATTAAAAAATAAGGAAATTACAAAAAAATTCACAATAATAAGAGAAAGAACAAACAATACTTCCCTCGTCTTTCAGACGAGTGATTTCTAATAGAAATTTGACATGCTTGGTTTTATACTATTAGTTACATCTAATAGGTAAAATTTCCGTTTTTGATAAAATCGGCATAAGCATTTCAGTGAAAGTATCTCTGCACTTGAAAATAATAATCTACATTTCTGCACCATTTACATAAATGTTTATTAACAAAGCAAGGAGTTAGAAATCTTCCAATTAGACGTCTGTAATCTGAATATACCTGAATTAAGAGAACTTTTTCAACTACAGGATATCCCTTGGAATGAACAATTTAAATGTAACTGGGAATAACGGAAAATGATTAATTGAATTTTCAAGTATTCAAACTAGCGACCCTTTAATTCAAATCTCCAATGAGCCTCGTTCCGTTTTCCCTGGGCTACAATTGATTAATACTTTAGCAGCTCGGCAACGGTTTGAAATTGCTCGAATCAAAATAATAGTGAACACCGTATGTTTCTAGTGACAAAACCCATGACATGCAGAGTTGAATGTTGAATGGCTTTCACGAGTATCTAGCTGCATTTACACTTTGCAGCGTATTTCTTCGGATAGAAAATCATAGACCAGTGAATTAGCGCAGTTTGTTTCATTCGTACAATATGCAAAATAATGATGTCTAGTGGAATAATGGGTTTTTTTTGGAGATAACTTCAAAAATATAGTTAAAAGTTTCCATTTCTAACGAATTTCACGTTTATTAAAGGTAATTGTTGTGCTTTGTTAATTTTACAATCTCAGAAATTACTTCGAGTGTCGTTCTGATATTATACAGTGCGTAAATTAAGTATGGAAACGGTGGTATTATTTGCATACGGCAATAGATAGAACTCTGAAATTTGGCATAGAAGTAAAATATATGGTTTTCTACTATGTATATATTTCGTATGAGACTTTACAGTGTAAGTATAAACTTAGTGAGATATTCTTTGAATTACAATTAAATAAAAAATTAATTATTCCACTAAACTTAGTAAGATATTTATAAATTAAAACTAAATTAAAATTAATTATAAATCCACATGAATTATTAGAGTTCAACTTTTAGGTTAGTAAGCCATTCCATTTTCTTTGGGGTTAATGTATAGATATCCTCAGGGTTTCCATCATATCGATAAATTGGGAATTCAGTTATAATATGGGACATGGTTTGCTCCTCCGCACTGCATTCGCATTCTGCACTTTCGGCGTAGCCCCATTTGTACATCAGGCTTTTCCATCTCCCATGTCCCGTACGTATCCTATTTAATTTGGTCCAGAGGTGCCGAGGAATGTCAAAGCCAGGAGGTTTCTCTGAGGATGGTATGAGTGCTACATTTATTCCAAGAGGGTTCTCTCGCCATTGTTCTTCCCATAGTTCTTGCACGTTCAAATCTACTAATATTCGTGGTTCCAATTTTTTTATCGATCGTTACGACTGCAGCACGGCCAACTTGATTATTTTTTTAAATTAAAATAGGGTGGAAAGTACCATCATTAGAAAGCTGTTTTTGTGTAGAATTCAACGATGTAGCACTTGATATGGCAGTTTTGAAAAATAACTTTACTATACCAAATTAAACTTTGAAAATATTACTTTCAACGGCTTGCTAGATATGCTAAAAATTTAGTTGGCGGTGAATGCTTTGTTTTATTTTTCAACTTTAAACAGTACATTTATGAAGAATACCCATTTAACCATAGTATAAGAATTCACATACTTCCGCATAACTACGTCTTCTATCACAATACCCTATCATCATGAGAATCTCTATTCTCTCCATTTCTGTAAGATTATCTATGGCACTTTCTCACTAACTACGCAAATTCAAACAACACTTATAATTTTTGAGGTGCAATATTCGTTATACAGCAGTGGCATTGTTTTATTTTCAGCGCTTTCTATCGGTTTCAGTTATCTAATAAATTTTTATCTACAACCTTTAATTTGGTATAGTGAGGTTATTTTTCAAAACTGCCATATCAAGTGCTACATAGTTGGATTCTACACAAAAACAGCTTTCTAATGATGGTACTTTCCACCGCCATTTCAATTTAAAAAAAAAATCATGTTTGCCGTGCTGCAGTCGTAACGATTGATAAAAAAATTGGAACCACGAATATTAGTAGAAAACCGTATGTTTTACTTCTATACAAAATTTCAGAGTTCTATCTATGGCCGTATTCAAATAATACCACCGTTTCCATACTTAATTTACGCACTGTATATATAGCACATAGTTGTCTAAATTTGCTGTTGCAATAGACGGGTGAATATTTCAGTACGCCTAAATATCTCTCTCTCTCTCTCTCTCTCTCTCTCGGTAGTGCCCCCAATGTTGAAAGGTAGTGACTACATGTGTCTTTCTTCGGTATTTTTAGCGATATATATCTCGTCATTCCTTTCTTCTGTTTGCCTTAGGGTTTTGTGTAAGGGTTTTCCAGTGATTTCGTTAATTTATTCTACCCATTTGGTGGAAGAGCAACCTCTTGGCCTCTTCCCTACTATTTTTTCTATATCAATCGTTTTTCCAGGTTCTCCACTTGTATTCTCTTTATATCGTGGGTACCAAAACAATCTCATTCAGGGTAGGCCTTGGAAATAAAGATAGAAAATCTAGTCATGTCTTAACTTCAGTCCGTAGGTGAATGTCAGATTGCATTTTGTTTATTTATTTATTTATTTGAAAGTTAGGGAACTAAACAGGACATATGCCCCAAAAAAAGTTCCACAAAGTGACATAAGATATGGAAAAAGTTACAACAAAAAATTAATACATTTGATTTAGGTAATACAATAAACAAATACTAGTGTGCTATACTAAACTAACTAAAACTAAATACGTTAATTTATACCAACAAAATGTTATAAATTTTTCGACAAAAACCAAAGTGTAATTTCATTGACACGGGCATTGGCCTATGTCCGCAACTGTAAATAATTTTTTTACGAAATTGATGTTTGGTTAATGAAAATAAATCTATACTAGGAAAGTGCTTGTTATAAGAGTTCATTAGTCGAGGCATAGTGGAATTTTGCATAGATAAAGTTTTGACAGAATCGACTCTAAAAACCAAGTGCATGCGGGTGTTAACAGGCGGCACATTTAAATTTATTAATTGCAGTATATATGAGCTATCAATGGAATTATGAAGCAATTTATAAAGAAAAAGTGCATCAGTCAAAATTCGGCGTTTTTCGAGAGCAATAAGGTTCAAACCAGAGTTTAAATTGTCTTCTGAAATATTTAATTTAAATTTTGAATTTACATACCTCATAAATCGGCGTTGAATTGATTCGATTCGGTTTTTATAGACAGCGTATTGTGGATTCCAGATGACACTACAATAATTCAGATTACTATTTACGTACGCGAAATACAGAACCTTGACAGATGCTACATTTTTAAAATCATAGGAAGTTCTCATAAGAAATCCTAACATTTTATAGGCTTTCTCACAAATATTGTTAATATGATCCTCATAGATTAACTTGTTATCAAAAGTGACCCCTAAGTCTTTTATTTTGTCGACTGTTTTAATAATATTTTTACCAAAAACGTATTGTTTGGATATTCGTGAGGCCTTACGAGTAAAAGTTATGTGAAAACACTTATCAAAATTCAGGTACAATTTATTATCTTTGCAGTATTTATACAGACGGTTCAAATCAAGTTGGAGAGCGTGACAGTCGGCGATGGAACGGATGTCAGAATATAATTTCAAGTCGTCCGCATACATAAGGAACTCGCTATTTTTAAAACAATCTTTGATATCATTAATATAAATAACAACAAATAAGGGTTCTAAATGACTACCCTGTGCAATTCCCGACGTCAGCAAGATCCTTGACGACTAGAATCCTTTAATTTTTACAATTTGATATCTATTTGTAATGTATGAAATGATCCATTTTAACAGATCCCCTATAATTCCAATTTTTTCTAATTTTGCAATGAGAATTGAGTGAACTACTTTGTCAAAGGCCTTGCTGAAATCAGTGTAAATTGCGTCGACCTGAATCCTGCTATCTAGTGCATCAGCCAATCTATGCGAATATGAAACTAGATTCGTTTCCACCGATCGCCCAGCAAAAAATCCATGCTGTTCAGGAATACTACTATTTTTATCTTGATTGAAAATTAATTTGTCTATTATAGATTCAAATATTTTTGCTATACAAGACAGAATTGAAATCGGTCGATAGTTCTCAACTTGATTTTTACTACCCGATTTAAAGATAGGTAATATAAACGCGTTTTTCCACTTAGCTGGAAATATACCTTCTTTTAAGGATCTATTATACAATATGGACAACGGTTTTGCTAACACAAGTGAACATCTCAGAACCGGTGGTAGATTATCCGGACCCGACTCTTTCTTTTCATCAAGAGAATTTAAACATCTGTCACTGTGACAGGTAAAAGTTTACACTGAATTAAGTTTAATTCTATCAAGCAAAAACGAGAACAAGATGGCATTTACACCACAACAACGAGTGTATTAATTATATCGGTTAATAAATTTTTTTTTGTTAAATGCTTTGTATATTTCTAGGAAAATATTTCAAGGTCAAGATGTAATCAAGATGTAATTTAGTTATCTCTGACTTGGTAGTTCATTTGCATCAATGGGTATATCTCAAGTTACGGCAAACTTCAATTTGATCATGGCATGCTGCCAATGAGTTTTTTTTTAACACACGATATATTCATAGTATTGCAGAATGCGCCGGCAACGTATTTTTGATAGCCAATCGTTTATCACCATTTCTTGAATGACTGTTATGTTTACATGATTTTTGAGGCTTTCACGGCCATTGTCATTAAGTAACAAACGACTTCCGGGATTGAACCGTGTCATGATTGCGATCGAAGAACTCAACGTTTCGCCCACTTTCGTAAGGGGCTTCATCAGGAGGAAAAAAGCAAAAGAGCACGGTAACTCAACGTGTTAACCACGCCAGAGGCGAAACTGTTTGCAAAGGAAGGGATAGACGAGCACGGTAACTCAACGTGTGAACCACGTCAGAGGCGAAACCCGACTAACTATCAGAAGGAGAAAGGCGAGAATTTATAGGCAAGCGCAGTCGCGGTTCAGCAAATGCCGTCGCGGTTCAGTGGCGATGGACGGGGCTTAGGAATTAGCACTTTCCACATAATTTGCATATGTTGAAGGTCCCCATATTTTTCCGATCTTTATCTTCGCTTTCTTCGGATAAGGTTTTATAATGATTCTGAGGTGCTTTGGCACACCCATTACTTCGAGCACCCTTCATAGAATCTTCCATCTAATGCAATTGAGGGCCTTGCCTGATAAACCATATAACCGAAGGAATCTTCAATTCTATTGAGTTTTCTATTAATTGCATTATGCTATATACATCTGGTCCCTATTTTGTCGCTCATAGATGAAACGTGCTTATTCAATCACGATTTGTCTATCGAGTACTTGAGCCGATGGTATATACCTTATATACAGTAGTACCATACTAGAATGTGCGATTAGCGCTATGGTTCTGTAGTACTCAAATTTGCGGCTGTTCCTTTCTTGGACATAGCGATAAATGTCGATTTTGCCATTTTTCTGTTTTCCACACTTTATCGCAGATATTCGTCAGGATGTCAATTTCTTCTTGAGCTAATTCCTTCATTAATTATGCCGTAATTTAGCCAGATCCTGCTGATTTCTTTGTTTTTCTTTGTGGTTTGGGTCATTTTGAACTTTTATCATTAATATATCGGGCCATTCTTCTTTTATTAATTTACTCTCGAAATTTGTTTTCTTTGTTTTTATCTGAATATAGCTCGCTGCAATATCGTTTCCATCTTTCTGTTATGTCTGATGTTTTCCACAGTAGTTTATTATCTTTGTCTTCTATTTGTGTGCTTTCAGGTTTAATTTAACTTTTTAAAAAAGGTCATGTGTTTTGATAATGGCTAATTTCGGCTTTATTATGCTGCTTGGAAACTTGGATTTTGCTATTAACAGCTGGCGGTCGGAGCCACAGCCAGCGCATGGTAGCGTTTGGGATACTGTTGCCGATTTACATCTTGAATTTATCGTTATGTGGTCTACCTGACTCCCATACCTATTAGCTAGGGATTTCGACATGTATAATTCTTTTTTCTTCTCACGTTAGGTGTATTAACCTATGTTTTACTGGATACTATTTTCTTGAGATAGGTACTGATGACCAGCAGTACCGCCATATTTTTCTAGGTCTACCTGGTGGTCTGGAGCCTTCCGGTTTCAATAAACAAAAGCTAAATGTGCAACTATATCTAACGAACCTGTGATACATAAAATAGAAATATATAGTAAAATTGTAGAACAAGCACTGATATTTGATTATATAGAGGCAGATATAACAACCAACCTCAACCTCCATCAAAACTACTAATCAATCAATAAAATCAGCAATTATCTCAAGAGAATTGAGAGCTATAATATAAAGGGAGAAGCGTCTTAGTATAGAATGCAAGACAATAGTATATTAGACCTCTGCGCCCCCTATATTTACCTACGCTACTAAAACCAGAGCTGACACCTGTAAACAAGTCAGCCACTAAGAACCCTTGAAATTAAAGTTCTGTGGTTCATAATAAGAAAGACAAGACGCAATCTAATCAGAAACGAAAACACCAGCTAACAATGTCATACCCAGGACGTCGTAAGATTGGAACGACAAAGAAGAAGACACTTGAAACATCACATTTCAAAAATTGTCTTGTACGGTGTTAAAGTCTCTTGTTTTTTTATGGCTAAACACGATCGATGCAAAATTATAGTGTCGCTTTACCCCGTCCGTTTCTCTTTCCTAGTGCAAACATCCCTACTGAACCGCTTATACGGTGGTCTTATATAATCTCACCTATTTTCGCTTTTAAATCCCCTTGTACTATAGTTATAATTTTGAAGATAGCTTCTCCAAGTGGGTTTTCTAACCCTATGCGTATTAGTACTGTAGTGTCTGTTTTGTTGGTGCGTACATCTGCATGATGTTTCTATTGTAGAGTTGCTATGAATTTTATCATAATTATTCTATCAGTTACTGATTTGTACCCCATTAAGATTGTGTTTATGTTTTTCGATATTACGATAGCTACATAATTTCGGCCTTATTGGTTTGAAATGTCCTCCACTCCAGTGGGTTTCTGTTGTCCCTAAGCATTGTAATTTAGCGCACACGTATGGTACCTTCGTTGCAGCAAATTGCACAAACCTTCGGAAGAATACCGATGCTTAAACCGGCAAGAAGCCTCAAGACAAGCTGGGATTTGTCGCCGAAATCGCGACAGCCTGGCACCAGCAAGTCGTTAACACAATCAGTATAATAAAGGAGAACGATCCAGACGTGTGTCACGACAGTTGTAGACGCGATGTCCACCATTTGCGTTTGCATGCATTTTGCCGTCGCCTCGGTTTCGCGACCGGGGCGAAGCCCCGAGGGCCCCGTCGAGAAGACCGGAGCCCCGAAGGCCCCCTTGGTGAGGGGCGGGGTCCCAAGGGCCCCCTTGGAGAGGGGCGGAGTCCCGAGGTTCTTTTTAGAGAGGAGCGGAGCCCCGAGGGCCCCCTTGGAGTGCAGCGGAGCCCGGAGGGCCCTCTTCTTTGGTCAGGTGGTCGGCAGGGGGAGGAAGGGGCGGGATGTGTAACAGAACGGAATGGCTCAACGTAATAGGCCTAAAAATGGTGGTAAATTGAATAGGATAGACCGCGCAATAGCGCGCGCAGCCCCGTTTATAACATAAATAACTAAGCACGAAAACTTAAAACATAATCCAGAAATCCACCTGTCGCCTAACCAGTACGACCTAACCGACACGGAACGGTAGTATAGGGCTGGCATTTGCACAAACCTGCAATATTATTTTACGGGAAAGCAGAAGATGTCGCTGGTTATTTCGTGTGAATGAACTAAATCTCTCAGAAAATGATAGCATTTGCATTTATTATAACAATTACCGACTGTATCTGTTTAAATGAACCACCTACCCTAGCCCAAATTAAAATTTCTTGTTTTTTCTACCCTATTTCTGATTTGATTTACAATCTTTACCTAAATTGATGAAGACGTTTTCTGTATAGTTTTTACGTTTTTCTGGTATACCAATCTAAGAAATCCTTATACGTGTTAATATATAACTTATTAGATTTGACCGGTAATAAGTTTGAGGTTATATTGCTTGCTGCTTGAGCGATTTCTGGAGGTGAACATAGTTCTTCGTCATCTGTAATAACCTATCTAAAATAATTCAAACAGCTGTTAAAATATCGTTGAATTCACAAAAATTAATTATTTCTCAATGAAAAGACTGAAAAATCGCAATTTAGTGATAAACAAAATTATCCAGTTTGACGTTTCTTGTTGTTAGGGTGATTGGCATTGTAAACAGAAATCTGAACTAATGAAAGTTCAATTTAATTTACGTGGTTTACACACGATTTGGATTAATTCGCTCACGATTTCTTTAATACGATCCTTCACACAAATTACCTTACCTATTAATGTGTGTGCTAGATAAATTCTTTTTTTTTAAATCTAGCCATCAGACTATAAATAAACCAGATTGGTTAATAAAACCAACTAGTTTTAGTGGATGCCTAAATTTTCAATCAGTAGATAACATTGGACAACTAATAGATATTCTTAAATTAAATAATTTTTGCCCATTTTATTATAAAGTTCTATTTTATTTTTTAGTAATGCTAATAGCAGAACAAACAACATAGTTTCAAATATATCTGCCAATAGGAGAAAATTCACCGATCTGTAAAAGTTTAATCAGAATGCAATGCAAAACATGTGAAAACAGAGATTTAATATGTTAATAATACAAGTAGGGCAAGAACCACAGATTTAATTACAGTACACATTAGTGAACCATATTATAGAGCCTTCCTGCAAATTGCCTTACAAACGAAAAGCAATTACGTAATAAAACACCCACGTCAATAATTTAAAAAAATCTATTGCTACGCGTTCTGACTCACAATGACAACATCAATTCTACATTTACAGACACAATTAAATTTACAATTCCCTAGGTGACGTCACTGTGTGTACAGTCTACCTAGAATTATTCAATAAACAAAGTCTTTGAAGGTCCCTAGTTAATTTGACAAAGTCAAAGCCAAGAAATAGATTCACTTTATAGTAACTCTGACGTACTGTTGTTATATAAACATATTCTACCTGACATCATCTCGCAGGGCCTGGAAGTGCAACTGGGCGTCACTGACTGTTGGTTATTTCTGAGAGTGCTTAAAGCAACATTAAAAGCCTTAGGTTTATGGCCTCGTTTACGGTATGACTCTAAGAAATATACGAAATTCGGTTAAAGTCTTTATCGACAGAGTGGCAGAGCCGTTTCCGAAAAACACGCATCTACAAAGATACGCAACACCCCGCCGTGTTAAACACGCGAGAGCAGTCAAACTTTTTATCCGGTATCGACCGTAATAGCATAACGCTCTTAATTAACGACAGTTACTCTTTTCTATGATTATGACTCTTCTCGCATGACATTTCCGCCACGGGTCAACAACACGACCTTCTTGTATTAGTCTCGAGCGATTTCTGCTGTAAAAAACAGTTTTGCAAATTAGAAGTATCATAGTAAGTTGCAGCAAATTCCTGGAATATCAAACTGTAAAAGGTTCGATAACATCGATGGTCATGTTGGCAAACACTTAATACTCTTAAATTTTATCTATTGTACTGTGTTTTTGTGAGTTTTCAATACGTACCCTCCAAACGGGAACTAATGCCTTACCTCTGTGTACTTCAATTAAACCTACTGTTTCTTGTTCATACTTTATAATTAAGATATTGCCTCCGTTCACGTGTTTGTATTATATGTGCAGTTACCACAAGTAATTTTTAAGATAAGGTCTCGTTAATATGCCCACTTTTACAAATAAGGTACAAGTAGATTTCTATATAACCGTTAAGCTTATAAAACTTACCAATGTCCTGAGATCGAAGTTCCGGTCCGATTTAATTCATTGTTATATGAAGGTGTTATGTAAAATAACAAATTAACACCCACTAATCTGACTTTTTAAGAAATTAGTTCCGCTGAAAATCGAACCTACATTTTTGCAATAGAATGGCCAAGTGATAAAGTGTCACTAAGAACGATACTGAGAAAGGTTACTAAATATAGCTTATAATAGGTAAATTTCGTGATCTTGGAGGATTTAGTAGGCCCTCCATAATTAGTTTTTTGTTAGTCGCTCTATATTTCCGCATAATACTATAACACATAAGTTATTTAACATTCTAAAATTGGAAGCTGCCACTTAGAATATTAGTTTTCTTTATTTTATAACACAATAATTTGAACAACTTCTAATTAGGCTCAGCCAATTAAACTATTGGGTATTGTTGTCCAGCTGTCAGCCAAGTTAGCGATGCCTTTCTTATTTTCAATATAAATATAAAGTAAACTTTTTCAACATGAAACATTAATCAGTATTATCTAAGATATGCTATGATGTAAATATTTACTGAGTTTTTAATGCTTCGTAAATATATTTGTCAGATCTTCAGGGAATTGTTATCCTGTATCATTTGATCTCCTACAGTAACACTAAGCTGCAAACTAGTCTTTTCTAAATGTGTTGAAAACGATATGGCCGTAGTTTTTGTTATTTGGATAGTCTTCGGAAACAATAAATGTAATACTCAGCAAACTAAATAAATGTTCTTTACCTGCAACTTTAATATAATGCGTCTGATACAAAACGTTTTAATTTCCTAAAGTTTTGGGTCTGTATTTGTATCATTACTGCATGTTTCCAAATTCAACGTTCAATCACTGGTTTGCCCTTATCACCTTGTTATGCCATTATTAAATTAAAAGCTACTAAACATTATGTTCCATTTTTATTTCTAATACTGCTGTCTAATAGTTGCCCTAAAGCTGCAAGATATTTTAACAAATATCTAAACAAGCAGGTCTAACCTTGGAGACATGCTTTATATAACGCCTTTCACACGTTGTCATGGCCGGTAATTATGCATAGCTGCTGCATCGTCTAAACGTTTCCAGTCGATTGATATAGAAATAAAATATTTTCAATATTCTTGAGGAAAATCGTGGATTCGTGAGCCATTGAAATATGTAAAGGCATCGCTAAAGATTTATAGAATTCACTTTCATCTTCTTTCCTTAAACTTAGACAAGAAAATAAGTTTTCAAGATGGATCAACACTGATATACCCGGTGTTTTCAATTTTATCCATAAATAAGCAGCTATCGAATGAAGCAAAAGCGAAGGAAAAATCAACTAAAACACATTTTTCAAAACTTATCCTCGCACACAATGGTAACTTCCTGTGTATTTTGTACTCGCATTAAAATGTCATTTACCTAAAACACGCAATCCCGGGAGACTGTTCCAAATGCGTGATCAATTATAGGGGATTCCCTCGCTTGCAATATCGTGCCACATCGATTTCAATAGTTTTAGATTGCACGGTAAATGGTGGTAGTTTGGAATAATATATTACATTTTACGTCGAGGCTTTTAATTACAAATACTCATAATTACGGAAATAATAAAAAATCTGAAAAGATATATAGTTTTTTCTCTGGCTGCGCAATAATTGTCTTATTTATAATACATCCAGATGCAAATCATTTTTCCTGGAGTTGTTATTTTACAATTTAAGATTTTGAACATTTCATACTAGGTTTAGTTCAAATGCAATTGCTATCAGAACTTGACATTTCTGTAAGATAGTGCCTTGAGAAAATTGTTCTCCCTTAATTTTAAGCCGTGGAGAAAACGTATTATTATCGTCACGTGTCGGAGTACAAAGGATTGTTTGTTTCTAAGCTAGACAGATAGACTTATTGTTCAAGCAGAGGCAACACGGCATTCCAGGCTCTCTAATTAAAAGAAATATATTAACCGTTGTCTCATTAATACTGACTTGAAGCCGTTAACGTGGAATAAAGTATTACAATAAATGCTTGTTTGTTATAGATTTATTGTGGTTTTTTGTTGACTTATCGATGGTACGAAATTGGCTATTGCTGAATGCTACAACAGTCATCGTTTGCTTATACTGCGGCAAATTTTTCATTATTTCGGAATAATTTAGAATTGACGCAGCAAAGTACACTATAAGAGAACAAAACATTGCATTAAACAAGCGATTTGTGAAACCATAATAAAAGCCAATTAAATGCCGAGAACGCTAACGATCACGACACGCTTTTTCACATCACAAACATATACAATACAAATGCTTTGCATTCCGCCTTGAATTATATTAGCAGTAGAGCTGAAATCCTTTCAAAGAAGTTTCTTTGAGCTTTAAACCAGTTTTCCCCAAAATACAATTTGATGCATTACTGAATGGAAGGATTCCGTGATTAAAAGAATTCGCGTGTTTGTTTTAGTAGTCGAATTTTTCAGCCAACGTCAGACACATTCTGCACCTAATTCTATTTCTGTTCCTACTTTGGCTTCAGTTATCTAATTACACGTATTTTCGTTGTAACACGCGTCCTAAAGTTAACAGAGTAAAATCACCTTTTCAGCAATGGTAAAGTAATATTTCCCCAAAAATTAGAGTCAACCAACGCAGTAAATAAACAGAAACAGGCAGAAGTTATAAATCATTTTAAATCTCAAAAAAATCATATTAATTTATTATACAAGACGATAAAGTTAAATTTTATCCACGAGTGAATCGTTTAACGTCTCGACTTCGTCTCGACGTTAATGATTCTAGAGTAACTTTATCGTCGTGTATGATACAATTTTTTTCTATAGCAAGAACGTTCACAATTTCAAAAGAAAATAAGGACAGTCAATCGCATTTAAAAATGTCAGTAGCTAGATTTAGTTGCTACAATAATACGAAGCCGTCATATTTAATTTAAACAAAAGTTAGAAAATTAAATTACTTTGTCTATCCTTAATGTCAAAGTGCTACTTTATCTACCCTTGCTGTTAAAGTAAAACTTGACCTTTTGTTTCGAGTTGATAAAATCACACTTTAACATGTGCTATAGAAAAAAATAAATTTAATGTCTACCATGGAACTGTCTTTACATTAGTAATTTTTGCGGGTAGATAGTAGACACTCCTCCCCTACCCACTCACAGCTAATTCTATTTATATCCAACACTTTCATCACTTGCCTACCAACCTGGCTAGCATGGTAAGTAAAGCCAAAAACCCCTAAATCAAATGTTGGATTTGAGTCAAGTATTGACCGCGCTAGTGAATGGTTATGTGTGTGTGCTCCTCCACTCGAGTCCGATAGCACTCCCGCTGCATTCTTCTCAAATTGAACATTTACTTGCTACACCTAATATTCAAATAAGACATCAACTATAAGAACAGCTTAAACACGTCTATTACGGCTAGCCTTTAGCTACGCCAGGTGCCAGTTAACCGAGCTATTAAAGCCATATTACCAAATTATGGCCTATCTCAAAATCCCAGCCTTGTATACAAAGAAACCAAAACTCCAAAGGATATCACAATGACTGAAGACATTGCAAACTCACCAGACACATCACTCAAACGTCCTTTAATATCTTCGTCATCAGAAAACAATAACAAAAAATATTCATTTGACAACAGCGAACTTCTAGCTAAAAATAAATATTATCTACCAACACACATTGACCCTGATAATAACAAATCAAAACTAACAAACTCAACAACTACATCCATGAAAATCCCACCAATATTCTTGCAAAATGCAACTAATTATCAAGCTGTGGTCGCAGATATTAAATCTGTAGTTAAAAAGGATTTCACGACTGCTTATCAAGGATCTCAGTTACGAATTAACATAGCTGACGCTGCCGATTACCGAGCACTCACTAAATACTATGACACCAATACAGATAAAAATTTTTACTACACATTCTGCAACCCTGACAGTTCAAAATTTTCTGTAGTAATAAAAAATCTCCCAACTTCTATTACAACAAAACAAATCTCAGACGAAATGTCTCAATTAAAATTCCCAGTGCTATCAGTCACAAGATTATTGAAGAATAAAAACTCAATTCCTATCTGTGCAATTGAACTAAGTAAAACCGACAAAGCAAAGGAAATATTCAAACTCGATAAACTAATGCACTGTATAATTAAAATTGGACCACGCCGAAGCAGTAAAGACACTCCCCAATGTACAAACTGTCAAAGATTAGGGCACACCAAAAATTACTTCTATCTTCAGACTTGTTGCGTAAAATTCACGGGCCTTCATCACTACTTCAAGTGCACTAAAACAAGCACAGAAGAACCTAAGTGCATAAATTGCGGTGGGGACCACCCCGCTAATTTCCGCTGGTGCAGCTACTTCATTAATTCAAACAAAAAATCTGTAATTGGCCAACGTACCACTACACCACAAAAACCTGCAATATATAACTTTGTAACTCCTGGTATCACATACGCTACAACGGCACAGCATCAATCCAGTAGCCCACAGTCAAACAACTCTAACGCATTCCAACCATCTTCTTTCACCGAATTAATCCATATGGAATATTTTAACACCTTTCCATGAACAAATAAAAGCATTTATCTTTTCAATGATACCATCTCTTTTCAATGGCAAATAACCTGCAGCATATCTTATCAAATCTAAACATTATTAATTATAACGCTGACGGATTAGCAAGGCAAAGAGCCTTAGTTATAGCATTCTTAGCCAGACGCAACGTAGATATATTAGTGGTAACCGAGACACATTTAGCTAAAAACGAACAAATTAAAATTCTTGTTTCTTGCTTTCAAAAGTCCATTAATAAAGCAACAATATGTCCAGTATCGATAACATCGAAAGAATATAGACGCAGAAATCGATAAATTAAACTCAAAAATAACCAATGCTGTAACTCTCGCTACAATTAAGACTACCCAAGTAAATCATAAAACCGACTACAAAAACCCTCCAGCTCATATCTTAGCTCGAATTAAAAATAAAAATCTACTTAGACGTATTTGGGCACGAACTAGAGATCCGCTAATAAAAACGCAATTAAATCGCACCAACCGTGAAATCAAACAACTTCTTGATAATTATAGGATTGATTGCTATAAAAAATACATTTTTTAACTCCAACCCAAAGACCCCTCAATGTGGAGGGCGACAAAAGGGATATTCAAACAGTCACCTGAGGTACCTACGATTAAAATTAACAACAGCATTTATGCTTCCGATGAAGAAAAGTGTGGCATTTTTGCGGATCACTTGAAAAAAATCTTCACTACATCAATCTCAGAAGATAACATAGATTTCGCAGAAAATATTACTGCTGTAATTCACAACGACTTCCCTACAGTACCTGAACCAATAGACTCAACTTCCCCAGCAGAAATACAAGCACTTGCCAATGTACTTCCTATTAAAAAATCACCGGGTTATGATCTAATTTCTAACGTGATAATACGAAATTTTCCTCTAAAAATTTTCACTCTTCTGGCGATATTATTCAACGCTAGTATGAGACTAGGATATTTCCCGAAGACATGGAAACACTCTCACGTGCTTCTTTTCTGGAAGCCCGGGAAAAAAAAACTACATAAATAGTTATCGCTCTATAAGTCTTCTTCCAAGAATGGCCAAATTGTTCCAAAAAATTATTCAATCGCGTCTGACTACTTTCCTCTCTGAAAACCATACATTACCAGACTTGCAATATGGTTTTCGTAAGAAATACGCAACCGCACATCAACGGTCTAGGGTTTCTGAAATAATAGAAACTGCATTTGAAAACCAGATGCACGTCGTAGCAGTTTTCTTGGACATTTCCAATGCGTTTGACCGCGTTTGGATCGATGGCCTTCTATATAAACTACACAGTGCCAACATACCTAGCTACTTACTCTGTGTTATAAAATCATTTTTAACTGATAGAACATTTGCAGTAAGAATAAACTCCTCGCTTTCCTCTATCAAACAGTCTCGTGCCGGAGTTCCCCAAGGCTCAATCTTAGGCCCCACTCTATTTAACATCTTCTCCTAACTCCGTCATCGCTATGTAGCCGACGATACGGTATTACTATGCTAACATTCAGACATCCTTGCAGCAACGCATCAACTTCAAGATAGTATTGAGATCCTTAGCACATGGTTTAATCAATGGAACATTAAACTAAACGCAAGAAAGTGTGAAGCGAAAATTTTTACTTCACGCCGTCCAGCTACCCCAACAAATTGAATGGAATGCAGCTGATAACGCCGTAAGATATCTAGAAGCTTATCTTGATAAAAGGTTAACTTGGTCTTTCCACATTAATAGAAAACTGAACCAGGCCTATAATTAATAAAAGACAGCCATTAAAACAGGAATGCGGCTTATTAATATATAAATCTATCTTAAGGCTAATAATTACATATGCTTGCCAAATCTGGGGTGCAACTTCAAATACACACTTACACAAACTACAAACCTTCCAAAATAAAATTACTAGAGTAATCTTCAAAGCTCCTTGGTTTGTACGTTATATACAACTTCTCCGTCAAGCCAATCTTCCAACACACTCCGATCACATAAAAAGG
Organism: Agriotes lineatus; assembly: GCA_940337035.1. NCBI lineage: Eukaryota > Metazoa > Arthropoda > Insecta > Coleoptera > Elateridae > Agriotes > Agriotes lineatus. The sequence continues at coordinate 84,994,609 of OW679194.1, read as the reverse complement.
ACAACTAAAAAATATTTCAAAATCATCTACGAGTGCCCGAGTGCAAGAAACTCAGGACATATACTTATCATCAGGACGTGAGAGTGAGAGTGATTAAAAACCAAAGAAAGTGTAATGGTGTCATAAAACACTTATGTACAGTGAAGGTTATTAATTACTAATTGTTATTTGCAAAAACACAGGGATATTTAGTTAGGCGTAAGCTATTAATCAGCTTTATTATAAGACATTAGTTATAACAAAACCATGTATAGCGAAATAAACGCTGATCTGGTTAAAAAAAATATTAAACAAATTTGGAGTTACAAAACGCCTCAGGCGAGTAGAGCAAGCTCAGAATTGCGCAATAGAATTTTAGTCAGCCCCAAATTGGATTGTGGGAGAGCAGAGGAATAATTCGGTAGAACCCATCAATCGCGAAAAACAATATAAAAAAGTTCCAACGGAACAGAATGGAGCATGGCCATATCTACTGTAAGAGCTTCTATCTGCTTCATAAAATTAACATAAACATTCGACCGAATAAAGATACCAGACGTACTGAATATATTAAAGAAGAAAGATATACCAACACAAATAACAAAACCCATTCTCGAATTTAATACCACCTGCACTACCAATATCAGAGTAAATAATAAACTTAAAGCTTTTTAATATAACATGGTAACCCCGACGGATCAAACCAAATGTATGACAGCATCTAAAGAGCAAGTCAAATGCAAATTATATATCGACAATGATACCATCGAGCAAACCAACGTCTTTAAATACGTGGGAGTAAACACATCGGTAATCTGTGCAATCAAGTCTATCAGCACATCAAGAAAGGTGCTGCATTGTTAGCGTGATTGCGATATGTTATATAGGCTAACAAGGAGATAGACATAAGATGCAAGTCTTGCATCTACAAAGCTTGTATCAGACCACTATTCACCTATGGAGCTAAAACAAGAGCGAAAACAGAAAAATCGAAAAAGACGTTAAGCATATTTTCCAGTACAGCACTAAATAGCTTTGGTGAAATTTTAGAACTCGAGTGAATAGCTCATATATGTGGAAAAGTAGACTGATCGGTTTATAATCGTCTAGATTGTTTGATATCTCATTTCTAGGTGGTCAGAGAAATGTTTCAACTGGTTAGAAATGTAGTTTCTATCAGAAATGTGGTAAAGATAGTATAATACAGTCCAGAAAGTTGGGAGGTGTTGACATTGAGCATTTCTACAAGTATGCCGTCTTCGACAGGGGCGCATCCATTCTTCATTTGACGTAGAGAGGTAGTTACGTATCTCTGTAGGTAAGTTCTTTGACAAGTTGACTTGCCTGGGGCCTAGAATATTGCTTGCGGGTAGCTTTTACAGTAATATTTTACTGTTGTCAGAAGTTGGTCTAGATTTGTGACAAATTCGTCTTTGTCACCGAGTATTTTAAATATTTTTTCCGTTTTTACGACTTTAATTCTAATTTGTTGCATTTTCTCGATTCTGTATTTAAAATCCTGCCTATAGAAGAGCATCTCTAAACATCTGCCGGTTCACCAGCCTTTTTCGCCGGCAGTTTAACGCACGTGTCTTTTCCATCGATCCGTTTTTGGATGCAAAATCGTCGCTAAATAGAGTCAGTTGTGTGAGCAGCAAAGAGAAGGAGCGAACGTTTTTACCCTGACTCCTCTGACCCGAGACCAGACGTTGAACATGTGTTTCGACGACAAATTTGCGTCTCCTCCTGACTTTCTTGTGTCGCGTGGCTTGTGTTTAGAGAGGATTCGAACACGAGCTTGGAATAAGGCAAAAAGTGGTTTATGGTGTTGTCCAAGGCCGTGGGGCGGCTAACGGTTGTTTCTGTTACATTATTAAAGCATAACTTCGGTCGTTAAAAAGGATTCCGGCCCTGACTGTCGTAGAGTGTGAAAGTGGTGTGTGTTCGTGTCCTCCGTGTAGCCTTTGGGTACGGATTAATTTCGTTGAGGTTCAGTTACATGAGACAAGTTGCAGTTCGTTCATCCCGTTGGAGAATTAAACGAATTTGGCTGGCAAAGATTCAGCAGGTTCGTAACACATCGTCACCGAAGCCCAAATCCCTCCTCTGAGACGTACAGGCCTCTCGACCACCTGTAACACCCCTTTCTTATTACGGACTGCTAGTGATGTTCCCCCTTCACCCCCGATTTCGCTTCCGCTCAGGTGCTCTCGTGACGGCACCTACGTGGGAACGTTTCCCCAGGAGAAGCTTCACAGGTACTATTTTTTTTTTTGGTGAGGCACTAACACCCCATGAAGGAGCTTGGCCTGCAAGGCGGAAGATCAGAGTTTCCGTATTCTCGCTTTCACACCCGGCTGTCGCGTGTCGAATTCATGACACGTGGTGATGTGGTGAGCATCACGCATTAGACAACCGCATTATTACCCTTTGTTCTTTCGAACGCAGGTACCCAATTTTATTTAAAGCGACTGGGTTGGCCGCCCGCCAGGCATAGATCTGGGATTTGAACTCCAGACTTCCGCACCGCAGTCCGATGCTCTAACCATTGACTTACGTTGGCGCGGGTACTATGTTCTTTGTAATACTAAAGTGTGTTAGTTTTAAACGCATAACATGCGGTGACTAGCCGCTATGTGAAGTGACAGTGCGCGTTTAAAGTGCTACAAAGCACACAAAAACCCCGGGTAGGAGTGGTAGGCGCTAGCTCCGTTTGAAAATTGCACTCCGTAGAAAGATTCTAAACATTCGTAAACGAAGAAAATTTTATTTTAAAAATAGTCCGAGTTTTTTACATATAACAGTGTTTAAGGTACTAAACCACTACTATTATATAAATTCATTGTAACAAAAATAATAGTAAATAAAACAACCAATAATGCAATACATAATTTTATGATAATAAATTACTGAGAGATTATATAAAATAAATATAATATTATATGGCCTAATTATCAATTATCCTAAAGGCTAATGCAAAAAATACTACCTTTTTAAACAAGGGAAATAGATATTAGGATCGCCAGAGCAAAGAAAAGTAGAAGAAATAAAAAATGCTCTCCCAAATACAGTAAGTATATTCTTCTTCTATACAAGTGTTTTCATTAAGTGAAAAAATTCCTTTGATTGCTGATATAGCAAATGGTTCAACGCAAACGGAAGTTGGTAAGCGGCTGCCCATAAACACACAAATAGCTTCGAACATTTGGAAACAGCGAAAAAAATCAAATTCAGATAAGCTCGGCACTCAGTTATAATGGACTAATATTGACTGTCCCCTGAAGTCCACGATAACATGGGTCTATTGTATATATATTAATAAAACTAAAGGTTTTGTCTTGATCCACATATATTTTTTAAAAAATTCCCGAACGTTTTCGGCTTATGCCATCTTCAGGGGACGTTCTACAAAATGATTGACAATGACACAAACTTTATAACAAACAAAAATAACTTACAGTTAACAAACAAACAAAATCACAAATAAACAGCACAAGCTCGTTGCAATTGCCACGGTGGGTTGACTAGAACTGGCAATACAAATACGGTGGAACATGCGCGCCGATAGAAGAAAATTGTGAAAGGCGAAAAAGGAACCCATTAAAAAAACTCAAGGGATCGGCAAACTTTTGAAATACTCCGATCCTGCAAATATTAATTGATCGTTTAAATTGACCTGTGACTTATTAGACAAAACGATCTCCAAACACTCAGCAATGTTCAGCTTCACTCCTTTATCTAAATAATGTAAGATTCTACAAAAAGACTCCCTATCGAAATTATGATCGTTTTCGTTGATATGTACAGCAAAGTTCGATTCAATTTTGGATTTTTTAATGCAATTAAGATGTTCGCTAATTCTGATGTTGAAAGCTCTACCGGTCTGTCCTACATATGTAGCTCCACAATTGCAAGTCAAGCTATAAACGCCATTTTTCTTTAGGGAGCCAATTTGGTCTTTATTTCTCACCAAGAGAGTTTGTAAATTGAAATTATTAGAAAAAGTAACATTGAAATCATTACTAGCAAATAATTTCTTGAAAGAATATGAAATTTTACCCACAAAAGGAATGGAGAAATAAGGTTTGGGTATAGGTGGGGAAATTATAGGGTAGCAAAAGGAATCAAATATACGTTTTCTCTTTTGATCGAAAATGTTTTTGATAATATAGATGGGAAAGTCGTTCTTTATGGCAATATACAATAATGTTCTAAGTTCTAACACGTAATCTTCGTAAGAGAGGGGTACGATATGTAGACGATGAAACATAGAATAAAAGAAAGCTGTTTTATGGCACATAGGGTGATTAGAATGATAGTTTATACAATGATCAGTATGAGTGGGTTTCCGATATATTTTAAATGATATGTCATTAACATTTTTAATTACTGTTAAATCTAAGAAGTTAAGTTGATTATTTGATTCAAGTTCGTGAGTGAATTTTATATTAGAATGACAACTATTAAGCGAATTTAAAATAGAATCTAATATGTTGAAATTAAAATTTTTAACTACACAAAAACAATCATCTACATATCTTACCCAGAAAACAATATTTTTGACAACTGGATCATCGGAGTTTAGGAATTGAGATTCAAGATTATCCATAAAAATATCGGCTAAAAGTGGGCTGAGATTATTGCCCATAGCAAGACCATCTGTTTGAGAATATAGAATGTTGTTAAAAGTAAAGAAATTTTGTCGTAGGCAAATATCCAAAAGATCCATTATTGCTTCTAATTCTGCGTCTGAAATTGCACTATTTATTAACTTATCTTTAATAATGTTTATGCAATCTAAAATAGGAACTGATGTGAATAAATTTGTAACGTCAAAAGAAATAAAGGTTAAGTTATGTTCGAAAGTTAAAGAATTAAGTTTGCTTATGAATTGACTACTATTTTTTATACTATATTTGAAGTTCAAATTTAATAATTCTTTGAGTTTATTATCTAAAAATGAGGCAAGTTTATAAGTGTAGGACTTAGTGAACGAATTAACTGGTCTAATGGGCCAATTGTCGCCTTTATGGATTTTTGGGAGCCCGTATAGTCTAGGAATTTGTGGGTTCATTTCTAATATATGATTTTTATAATACATTCCTAAATGTGCATGTTTATTGATGACTGCCTTTAAATCTACAATAAATTTATTTATAACCGATTTTTTAATTACTTTAAAATTATTTTCGGTTAGGAAAGTGTTTACTTTTTCAATGTACAAATCTCGATTTAATAATATCACACAATTACCTTTATCAGCCTTCGTTATCATGACATTTTCTGTTTTCAATTTTTCCTTCAAGGATTTTATTGTGTTGTTGAAAGAAGACTCAACACTTTTCTGACCCTCAGAAAATATTTTAAGGCATTTAGATCTGTAAAGATTAGGACTCTCTATCTTGGAGCGTTCGATAATAAACTCCGTAGAAATAGCTAAAGATTTTATGGAAGCTACATTTAAATTCTGAGGGGCCGAAAATCCCAAGCCTAAGTTCAACAATTTAATTTCAGAAGGGTCAAGCTGAACATCACTGAGGTTTAGAAGTCTAGGGTGAAAATTAAAAGTTTCTTTAAAGCTCTTGCAAGCAAAACAATTTGATACCAAATTTTATAAAGATTAGAACAGGTGTTACTAATTCCACTACCAGAAAGGTAACATCGAAAGCCGCCAAAATTTGGCTGAATTTGGAAATAAAACAGGCTTATTCCAAACGAGATCAACTGTTTTTAAACATTAAATTGTTGCACTGCAATTTAGCTTCCCATCTTCATCCCATTGAATGGGATTTTTTGGACAACGACGTTCGAGATAAGTCTTTCACTGCATCCGTTCTTCTAAAGCAGAATTTGACAAAGAAGTTAAATATACTTATATCATCCAAAGTTCAAGCTAATAACATACATATTATGCAACCAATAGCTCCAAATAACATAGCCAACAACCCAACCAGCGCAACATCCCCCGTTCCGGACAATCCACAGGTAACGGCACGTGTCGAGGTCGTTAACTCCTTATCCACATCAGCTGTAGCTATATCACAAGTACCAGCAATCACAACCACGCCGAGCGTCGAGAACGACACATCAAACAAGTCACCACGCATGAAAAATAACGATATCGACGAAGATTTTTTATTACCACCATTGCTTCGTAATACAAACAACTCTCCAACTTTGAATACCGATTTGGCTACTCCTAATGTTATTGAACCGATTCCGTTATTTGCCCGAGAACAACAATGCCCTTCTGGCTATTTTAACTTAACATATAATATTAATCACGTTTTTAATGGACCTTTTAAAGAAACTTTTAATTTTCACCCTAGACTTCTAAACCTCAGTGATGTTCAGCTTGACCCTTCTGAAATTAAATTGTTGAACTTAGGCTTGGGATTTTCGCCCCCTCAGAATTTAAATGTAGCTTCCATAAAATCTTTAGCTATTTCTACGGAGTTTATTATCGAACGCTCCAAGATAGAGAGTCCTAATCTTTACAGATCTAAATGCCTTAAAATATTTTCTGAGGGTCAGAAAAGTGTTGAGTCTTCTTTCAACAACACAATAAAATCCTTGAAGGAAAAATTGAAAACAGAAAATGTCATGATAACGAAGGCTGATAAAGGTAATTGTGTGATATTATTAAATCGAGATTTGTACATTGAAAAAGTAAACACTTTCCTAACCGAAAATAATTTTAAAGTAATTAAAAAATCGGTTATAAATAAATTTATTGTAGATTTAAAGGCAGTCATCAATAAACATGCACATTTAGGAATGTATTATAAAAATCATATATTAGAAATGAACCCACAAATTCCTAGACTATACGGGCTCCCAAAAATCCATAAAGGCGACAATTGGCCCATTAGACCAGTTAATTCGTTCACTAAGTCCTACACTTATAAACTTGCCTCATTTTTAGATAATAAACTCAAAGAATTATTAAATTTGAACTTCAAATATAGTATAAAAAATAGTAGTCAATTCATAAGCAAACTTAATTCTTTAACTTTCGAACATAACTTAACCTTTATTTCTTTTGACGTTACAAATTTATTCACATCAGTTCCTATTTTAGATTGCATAAACATTATTAAAGATAAGTTAATAAATAGTGCAATTTCAGACGCAGAATTAGAAGCAATAATGGATCTTTTGGATATTTGCCTACGACAAAATTTCTTTACTTTTAACAACATTCTATATTCTCAAACAGATGGTCTTGCTATGGGCAATAATCTCAGCCCACTTTTAGCCGATATTTTTATGGATAATCTTGAATCTCAATTCCTAAACTCCGATGATCCAGTTGTCAAAAATATTGTTTTCTGGGTAAGATATGTAGATGATTGTTTTTGTGTAGTTAAAAATTTTAATTTCAACATATTAGATTCTATTTTAAATTCGCTTAATAGTTGTCATTCTAATATAAAATTCACTCACGAACTTGAATCAAATAATCAACTTAACTTCTTAGATTTAACAGTAATTAAAAATGTTAATGACATATCATTTAAAATATATCGGAAACCCACTCATACTGATCATTGTATAAACTATCATTCTAATCACCCTATGTGCCATAAAACAGCTTTCTTTTATTCTATGTTTCATCGTCTACATATCGTACCCCTCTCTTACGAAGATTACGTGTTAGAACTTAGAACATTATTGTATATTGCCATAAAGAACGACTTTCCCATCTATATTATCAAAAACATTTTCGATCAAAAGAGAAAACGTATATTTGATTCCTTTTGCTACCCTATAATTTCCCCACCTATACCCAAACCTTATTTCTCCATTCCTTTTGTGGGTAAAATTTCATATTCTTTCAAGAAATTATTTGCTAGTAATGATTTCAATGTTACTTTTTCTAATAATTTCAATTTACAAACTCTCTTGGTGAGAAATAAAGACCAAATTGGCTCCCTAAAGAAAAATGGCGTTTATAGCTTGACTTGCAATTGTGGAGCTACATATGTAGGACAGACCGGTAGAGCTTTCAACATCAGAATTAGCGAACATCTTAATTGCATTAAAAAATCCAAAATTGAATCGAACTTTGCTGTACATATCAACGAAAACGATCATAATTTCGATAGGGAGTCTTTTTGTAGAATCTTACATTATTTAGATAAAGGAGTGAAGCTGAACATTGCTGAGTGTTTGGAGATCGTTTTGTCTAATAAGTCACAGGTCAATTTAAACGATCAATTAATATTTGCAGGATCGGAGTATTTCAAAAGTTTGCCGATCCCTTGAGTTTTTTTTAATGGGTTCCTTTTTCGCCTTTCACAATTTTCTTCTATCGGCGCGCATGTTCCACCGTATTTGTATTGCCAGTTCTAGTCAACCCACCGTGGCAATTGCAACGAGCTTGTGCTGTTTATTTGTGATTTTGTTTGTTTGTTAACTGTAAGTTATTTTTGTTTGTTATAAAGTTTGTGTCATTGTCAATCATTTTGTAGAACGTCCCCTGAAGATGGCATAAGCCGAAAACGTTCGGGAATTTTTTAAAAAATATATGTGGATCAAGACAAAACCTTTAGTTTTATTAATATTTAAAATGGTTCACGACAACGATTTTCGTATTATTAATTTATTGTATATATAATTATATTTTTCACTGTCACTTGAAGAAATCTCATCGTCTGACGATCCAGTATTGACAGTGGAAGTAAAATGTTCAGACTTATTTGGTCCCTTAATCCGTATTTTCTCCACATTTCTTCTCCTATATGCAATACATGGTCACACTCTTTCCTCCACACATTTTCTGAGATATCTGCAAATGTAGTTCTCAGTAATTGATCAATGTTGGCATTTATTTTGTTCTACATTATTCATAGCCACTGTGTTTAGCAACACTCTAAATTAATTTAATTGGATTAAGATCGCAGTGGTACGGTGGCAAACGGACAACCGCGGGACCATGTTTTTTTAGTAGTTTGTCCACATGGTATGCCTTGTTATCGAAAGGTTTTTAATTAACTCCAACAGCTCTGCTTTTCGCGTGTTGTCAGTTGTTGCAATACCATTACTATCGATCCAGGCTCTTATATCTTCTTTTTTGGTAGCTGGAGTAGGGGCCTTATTAAATTGCACTTTATGATATGGGGCATTGTCCATTACCATTATTCCACTTGGGGGTAAATTTTGAAATAGTTGTTGTTCCTGCCACTGCATAAAGTTCTCATAGTTCATTTCATCATGATAATTACCAGATTTAGTTTGAGATTTAAAAATCAACAATGCATTTTTAACGAAACCATATAATCCACCCGCATGTACCACAATGTATCGTTGGCCACTTCTTTCACTTTTGTAAACACTTGGTTCATCATCTGACTGCCAGCATTCTTCTACTCCGTAGTTAGGATGAATATATGTTTCGTCTAGGCACGTTACAGGTTTTTTGTTCGCACCTAGTTCTTCGTTTTCTCTTATTTTTCTTAAATACCTAGAATGTCAAGCTACAATGACACTCCTTTCCATGAACAATTTTCTTTTGTCACAATTTTTTTCTAATTAAAGCTTCTTTCCTTTAGATGCGTTCTCTAGGTTTCTTGACCGCCAGTATAGTTTTTTCATTCATTCTATCTACTAATTCACTTAGACTCGGTACTTTATGTTCCACAGTGTACATTTCATAAAACGTTCTTCGTAAAACTCCCAAATCAAAATCCTCTAGAATGCTTTTTTAGAGTCTCCCTTGAGTTTCTTCTTCGGAGATGTTAAAGAACTAGTGTCTGGAAGAAATAAGGACTAAAGTATTACCTGCATTAAGTTTTTTAACGGCAATGCTGAGAACTAATATGGCTATTTTTTAAGCATTACCTGATGTAGTATACTACTTACAAACTTTCTTTATCAGAGAGGTTGATTTTCCAGTTGCTGCTGCTGCTAGTTCTGTAGGTTGCTCTACGGGAAATATAGACGTTCCAGAAGACTTCTGTTCATCAAAAAAGCATTTGCAATCAGTATACTTCTTGCTTCTGAGTGCACAAGCTATCTTCTTTTATAGCTCCTTGTAATTCTATGTAAAAAGAAATTTAGTATTACATAAATATATAACTGCAACTTAAAGCAGCAAATTATACACTTCTATCTGACACAATAGCAGCAATAGCGAAGTGACGTTTATGTTTTTTGTTTGAATGTACATATCTGCAAAGTTTGCTTTTCATTTGTTCTCTGGTTTCCCTTACCTGCATTTTAGATTTAGTTCACATATGTTCAGGGTTTTTTGTGTGCTTGATGGTACTGTAATTAAGTTAGCGTCAGCGCGCCCTTCGGGCACACCCGGTTTATATAAGTGACGGCGTTAGAATTATTAAACTGTTACCAGTGCGTCTGTCGGGCCACTTTTTTTCCTTAATTCAGATAGCTACATAACCATTTAGAGCAGTTTCGGGACAGAGTTGGCGAATCTGCCTGTATATCGGGTCCGCGTCAGTAATATTTCATCTTATAACGCTTTAGCTTCTCCCATCAAAGAGTATTCGGACACGAGCGTGGATTTTGGCTTACTTTAAAGGTTTAACGCACTGCGCCACTCTTTACACCGCTGCTTGATGCAGCTGCATGTCCTTCAGTTCTGAGAACGTCTATTTTGAAGTCATTTAAAATTTAGTCCATGAGAGCAAGTGAAAAAGCATCTGTCGATCTCTATCGCACCGAGACGGCTTGTCGTGACCGGGTGAAATCCCTGGCTTTCTATTGGTTACATCTGGTACGTTGCAGACAAAGTTTTGAGCGCGAAGCTCCGTTTTTAACGTTGGCTTTAATCATTCGGTTTGGGGCCTGTGGCAGAGCAAGTCGACATACCGTGCTTGCGTTTCCGCCCCTCGCCCGTATCGTTCGGGTGCGGGGGCGGTGTTTTCTTTGTTATTTGTGACTCGCTTAAGTGTCTGCTTGTGGCAGACGGCACTTGGCGAGCGTTGAGAGTACATGTGTTGCAAGGTGATGTCCGTACGCGGGTTTGTTGTGATCATTCGTTAGTATGGAGGCTCGTTAGGCCAATTTTCTCCCTCGTTTATGAGGCGGGATTTATGACCGAGTGACCCATTGAACAGCTACGCTGATATCCGTGTTTGCCAAGGGGGCATGACACATTCCACCCACGGTTGAAGCAGGGTACTATTTCGGACGTCACAGCTTTCGCCCACGCCACGTACCAAAAGCGTAGCGACTATCGACGCTTGCACGAACGCCCTTCGCCCGTCTAGAGGCTGAGCTATCAACCAAGGTAACATTTGTGTTATAAACTGTTTCACCACAGCATGTTTTTGTAATTAACCTCAGAAATCTGTGACTGACGCTGAATTAATATCTAGTACACTCTAGTACAAATTTAACGTTTGTGTTCTAAATTGCTGTGCTGCAAGTCAGCCTTGTTCTTGTAATTAACCTCATAAACTGTGCCTGGCGCTGAATTAATATCTAGTACACTCTAGTACACATTTAACGTTTGCGTTCTAAATTGCTGTGCTGCAAGTCAGCCTTGTTCTTGTAATTAACCTCATAAATCTGTGCCTGGCGCTGGGTTACTATCTAGTACACTCTAGTACAAATCTAACGTTTGCGTTCTAAATTGATTTGCCTCCAGTCAGTATGTTTTTGTGATTCGAACTCAAATACAAATATCACGCTTGTGCATGACATTTGTTTAGTCGTACGCCGACTTTTAAATAAAACTGTTTTGGACCTCAGCTGTGCGTGGTAGCTTACAGGTAGAGCGTTCGGTATTTTGTTTTATTAGTCTATTTACTGTGTCAACTCGATGTACATGCCGACCAAGTCGGTAAAATTGTAAGTTTTTCGGTCATGTGAAGTGGCCCAATAAATGTCTAACTATTTACGACTTATAACTTTTGCTTTGTCTTGTGCATGTTTGTTTACAGGGTGACTGAGTCACTATGTCACGATTACTGTAAGGTGAGGCCCGGACGTGGTGAATGAGCATTGCAGGTAGGTTGGCGCGTTTGTCGCTGAGCTGTGGCTTCCAGAACTAGTGAGCACTTGTGGCCCCGTTTAACTTTCAAGATTCGGATAAGTGTGGGTTTTTCCCCTATTTAAATCTTGTGGCCCCCTATTATTATTTGGCAACACCCTATATATATGTCAACACGCATGCCCTGTGGTGTCTCGTTTTGGGACCCCGCCCCCTCCCTGAGCGTATCTGAGCCGAGGCCTTTAGCCTGTTTGGTACGCTTTCCAGGGTAAGTGTGCACGTTTCCCGGACTTGTTTAGCATGCGACACTCGCTCATCCGTGAGTGTCGTTAAGTCAATTTGATACTTTAACACGTCCTTCAGGCGAGTGCACTTGTTTGTATTTGTCGTGTCCTAATTCTTTAATTAATAGGCCGTATTAAGTCAGCGTATGCGCCGTTCAAGTATGCCCGCCTGCGAACTGGAGTTGTTCAGTTTCGATCATTGTATCAGTGTTGGATTAATATTGACGTCAGCGCGTCATGTTGACGGTAACGTTTATTTGATTCGATTTATTTAGTCAGCCTTAACTAACCCATTAACTTGCCGAATCTTAAAAAACTGTGTAATTGCAAATGTGTTTCATTTTGTCGAATAGGCCCCTCTTGTTTACTGTTTTCTATGTGTTTTCTTTAATTGATATGACTTGCTTTGTGCTTCTTTGCCGCTAGTGGCAGCATATGAATACGTTTTTTACAGCTAATCCTGGCGAAGCCTGAAAGCGACAGGTAAGTTCCAACGCTGTGGCAGTCGAAACTATTATTTTCCAACCCCTTGGACTTCGAACTTCTACGGGGGTTGTTAAATCGAAGTTCGTGGCTCCCCTTTAAAATCTCCTTACCACCTTTTAGTAACAAGCTATGGGTGACCACGCTTGCCCTAAAGGTTCATCACGTCAGAAGGACCCCGCTCATCTCATTAAGACTTTTAGCCGAGGTTTAGCATGTTATTGAGCAGCTGATGCGTGATTTAGGGCAAGCGGTGCAATTGCTCGAATGTGACGCGTGCAATCGGCACCCTCTCATGTCGTAAAATCAATTTAATACCGTAAGAAATTTTAAGAATGGGAGCTGTTACTTCTATCTTGTAGGTCTTTTATAATTTGCTTCTGTTGTTGATGATACTCGGCTTGGTCTTGTTTCCATTCACTTCTCATAGTCTCAACGTCTTTACGGACAGTGGTGGTTCTCCATAAACGTTCATTGTGAAGATTGTTTTGAGTGCTTCCTTCATTGCGTTGACTAAATAGTCATTTACATCTTCAACCGACAACTGCTTGAGTTGGTGGCCTCAGTAATGAATTCTTATTACGGCAATAATCTCTAAAGACAGTCGAAAGCTGTTAAATGGGCCGGGTTTTTTTAGCGTTGGTAATAAATGTGCCAAAGAAGCTCCCACGTGACTATGGGTCAAATATTGGATGTACCTACTTATGGCGCCAGGTCCAATGTTCCCGAGCGATTGACACGACAGCCGAATTCTTTCGTCGGATCACAGGAAATTACTTAAAAATAAACATAAAAAGACAACCAAATACGAAATAGTCCATTTTTACTGAGAACTCTTTCGCAAAGAAAGTATTAATTATATTTTTGCTGTTGGAAGTTCAGAAACATTTGGCATTTTGAGCTTTATTTCCATGTTTTACCCTAGTCTCCCATAATGATAGTAGGTACTCGTATATTCGCGATAGTGTTTTTTTGTCCAATACACTGGCAATATTGTCACTGAATTTCTCTACCTGATCTTCGTTGTGGTTGGGTGTCCATAAACTAGAATAATAAACTAATTCCAACACTCTGTTTTGAAGATTTCTTTGTACATCAACCCGATTCATTCTTACACTATTGTTTTGCCCTTCTCGACATTAGATGGATTTTAAGGTTATGGTTTCTTTATCGGCACAGTGTACTTCGCTCAGTCAAACGTTGTTCCATTTGATTTAGTAGCGGATATACACAGCATGCACTGCAAAAATAATACCCTCCCCCCCCCACCCCGAAAAATGCTGAAGTCTATAGCACATAAATCCTGAATGACAAACTTCAGTTGGATTTGCTGACCGTCTTATACCATCAGGAGGTTTGCTTGGAAATCAGCAAAAGGCGCGATTGACAGACAGGCTCTTTAAACGCAATATAAAGTCAATATATGCGACAACATTCTGACAACACAGGGGGTTGAAAATAGCGGGTAGGTGTGTCGGAGGGTCATAAAGTCCTTCGCTAACGCAAAACACTCACATAACAGGTAGAAGTTAGCACTTTACTTTTAATAACAGGAAAAGTTCAAATCAGCCTATAAAAGTCAGGGGGCCCATAAATCTTCTAATGATGCAATCGGACAGAGTAAATATAGACGCCGTGGGGGGCAAGAAAGGAGGAATTTTATACTAGGCATTCTTTAAGTAATGTTTCATCGAATTTTACCTTTTTAACCAAATTTTTTTATTGTTAGCACTCTAGTAATAAATCGCTCACTGCGTTTGTATTTTGTATGTATACCGTGTGTCCACAGGAGTACGCACCATAGAGATAAGATAATGCTAATAGAATATAAATATCAACCAGTGCTATGACCACCGTCCCTTTTCTTGTACCATTTATAACTATATTGTTTCATACATGACGAGTCAAAAGCCAGAAAACAACATTTTAGCGTGCTGGCGATCACAGCATTAGCCGATCTTTCTATTCTATTTGGTTATCCCTATGGTGCGTCCTCCTGTGGACACACGGTATGTGAAATTTTATTAAAGTAATGTTGTTATACACAACGTAATTTCATTTTCATTTAGGTGAGTGTTGTAAACCAGCAACTAAATATAATCGACGTATGTAAGTGTTTTATGGCAGTTGGTCATTTCTCAGGAATCACTTCTAGCACCCCTGATCTATGTCACCTGGCTACTGCTCAGATCAGGGAGTGATAGACGCTAGAATTTCGGGGTCGATGTTGTGTTTTGTAGGTCATGCTTGATTGCAGATGTTTTAGCTGTAATTGTGCAAACAAACAACGATGGTTTGGTGATTGCACTGCTGGACTCGGTTGAAATTAATGCCATCGCTGCCCACAGATTTGGCATTGGCAAACGCATTGCTTCTTTTTTAAAGTCGCTTGAGAAACCAATTGATAATGCCGTAGTATATTTGTTCATCCTTTGAAGTCACTTCTGGAAACAGCCAGAGGACTCCGTTTTTTAGGAGCTCATAAAACATCCGACGAAATTCAGCAACCGCCGTATCTGCATCAGGAAATCTCTTACCACGTCATGCCTTTCGGTGATCGCTGCACAATTTTCAAAGACTTGAGGTAGGGCGGACTTTTGTATATCGATTAGAAGTTTAATTTTTATGATCGTCAAGATGAATTACTGACTGGACCACTACGTTCTGAAGAAAACAGCAATTAGTTTCTTGTTTGCACTGTTAATGTAACAATTTTTTGTGAATTAGGAATCCATTAAAATTAACTATTTTCTAGTCATGTGGGCAAAATCAACCAATTAGATTTTCCTTACATAGAAAACTACCCATGGGTTGTTATCACTTTGTGTACAGCGGTCAGTTCGGGTTGCTATGTTACGTCGAGTTTTCGACAGTTCGCAATGAAGTATTTTAAGATGTCATATTCTTTTCATAATTGGACTTCCACTAAATAAATGTAAATAAATAGTTTTCAAGGGTACAAATTGTCTAACGAATATCCCTCGACGATTGATAAATACTTATAATTTTATTACAACTTCCATCAAGACACGTTGCCTTTAGGCAGACTGCACAGCGGCGGATGGCTGTTTGCTCACGACATGCTTGTCTCTGGAGATTGCTCTGGAAACTGCAAATAAAATTATTTGGTAATTATTACTGTCCTTGGGATATTATAGCTGAAAACCATTTTGTATGGGATAAACCTAAACACTTGATTACTATTTAGTCTCAAAGTCATGACTCATCATCTTTTAACAACAATACACACCTAATTGAAAATTCTGCATCAATCTTTTCTAACATACATCTACCCCAGTTTACTCGTGCTGGTTTTTGTGCTTGGCTTAATTAATGGAATTCAGCGACTTACCAGGTTCCTTGCCTAGTTTTCTCTAAATCTCCTCTGTGTGTTATATTCCCATTTTCTTTAAGCAGCTAGCTGATTGTGCGAACATTTTCAGCTACTCCAGGTTGTCCAGGTCTTGTTATCTTCTAACGTGCACCATACATGTTTAAATTTACCGAACCAGTAATTAAGCGTGAATCATGGAGGGCATTATTCGGCAAAAGCTGTCACTAGATTTTTTGTGACTTTGGTCGTATGTCAAACTTCGTAGAAAATTATTGTCTGAAAAGCATTCCGTTGCACTTCCATAGTATCTACTGCATCACAGGACAACTTAGAAAAATGAATAATAATTTCTTTGTACACTTTTACCCCGACTTCTCATAGTTGCAATAGGAAACTGTCAATGAAATAAATTTTAATGTGTTTGTTTTTATTGATGTCCACTGGCGTGCTACTAGCAACTAACGAAACAGGGATCGCGATCATACCGCAGTGTAAAGTCTAAAGACAAACAAAAACTAGAGAAGGACGAGAGATTTCTTACTTCAAATTGCGTAGTACTATATTAACATCGACATATATCGAGAGATCCAAAAAAAAACTGTTCCTCAGCGGGCTATGGAAATTCAAATTATGAATAATATGTTTGGTGACACTGTACGTCAATGTCAAAATTCGAGGTTAGACAGGTTAGGATTTGCATCATTTTGTGTCAAAACTGACGAAAACCTAACCTGATAACCTCGAATTGTGTATATTGACGTACAGTGTCACCAACATATTATTATTCATACGTTGGAATTTCCACAGCCTGCTGAGGAACAGTTTTTTTTGGATCTCTCGATAGAAAATGGACCGCTAGGTCAAAGCTGCGCGAACCAAACGGGATAGAAAAGAGAACGCATATGACTTGAGAACGCTCTGTCCTTGTTGGCGCTCAGTAGCGTACGGGGCGACCGCCCTGTCGCTGTGACGTCATTTTCTGTCGGCCAATAGAAGGCCGGCAGGAAAAGGAACATTTTCTATCGGCCAATAGGAGGCCGGCAGGAAAAGAAAAGATAGTTCTTAAAGTGTTCTCTTTCTCTTTCTAACGCAACGAGTTGCGCAGTCGTCCATTAGCGGTCCATTTCTATATGTCGATGTATATTAATGGGTTTATTGATCATTGCGTTGAACGTGTACCAACCTGACCCTTTAATGCATATTTTTATTTAGACTTTGTGTATTGCTATAAGTATATATAACCACTTAGCGCCATTTATTTGAAATTATTGACTTTTGCGAACTGTTTTTATGTACTTGTTTCTATGTAAAAGCTATTATATGAACTAATAAAATTATTATCCTATCTTATTGCACAGCATGAAATTGTATGGTGTAAAATTAAAACTGTACTTATCCAACAGTTTCAAGCAAATCAACTATCGGAATTCTTTTGAAAATTCTTGGAATTGATAAATTTATTTTTATCGCCTATTAGTTTAATATTTTCCGTCAAACAGGACACTGCAACTTTCCACGCGACAAGAATTAGTATACAGTGAGTACCAAATGTATGGAACCGGCCTTGTTATTTCAAAACTATTCAAGCTAAATCGATCAAATTTAATATGCATGCTGTTTACAAAGCCTTCTATTATTTCCACAGTTTTGTTATTTTTTTAACTGACAAGTTTGGGAGCTGCACAGCCAACTTGGGGGTGTCAAATCGCATACCGTTTGAAAGGTATTTTCAAGTAAAATTCAGCGACATAGTTATCTACAAAGACAACTTCGCTATTGTAAATTAAAGATTGGGAGTAGGTATTAACTGTATAACTGAAGATTTAGTGAGCGCTGAAAACAATGGTTAGTTTATGTTGTTTAACGAACGTCAAAAGCTTAAAACTGTGCCCGAAGTGCTAAATTATGGAGCATCTGACAGAAAAAGGACGTATAGAAATGTTGATGATGATAGGATACGGTGATAGAAGACGCAGCCATGCAGAAGTACGCGATTTGTTTATAAATTTGCTTATAACTTATTCTTGTACTAGATGAACTTCATAAACTTAAACACGGTTTCAACAATCTGATGTTGCATTAGACACCATAACAAAATTAATTGTTCCCCATGCTAACTGGATCTTCAGTTTTACCAGTTAATACCTACTCCCAATCTTTAATTTACAATAGCGAAGTTATCTTTAGAGATAACTATGGCAAGCAGTATGTCGCTGAATTCTACTTGAAAATACCTTTCAAACGGTATGCGATTTGGCTCCCCTTTCTATTTAAATAAAATCAAGGTGGCTGTGCAGCTCCTGACCTAGTCAATTAAAAAATAACAAAACTGTGGAAATAATAGAAGACTTTGCAATAACAAGGCCGATAAGGGCAAACTGCCCCACCCCTCTCTTTCTAGATTTCCGAGGAATTAGTACTTCTTGATTTTTTTATGGTTAATCTAATAGATCAATAAACTTCGATTATCTAAATGTTACAGCCAACATTCTGGTGATAGCACCACATGTATTGCAATAGCCCTCCTCTTAATGATAGGTGTTTTATAAATATAAAATAAATTATTGACAAAGGGGTAACTACACTTTCAAATTATCAAGTTTCAATTGATATTCACTTGTCATACTCAGGGTAAATTAAAAGAGTCTAACAAAAATTACGATAAATAAATGGTTTATTGCCCTTTTCTTATTTTATCTATTTGCATTAAGCATTCGGCTAGCTCCGGAGAACATGAGACAATATTGGTTCAGGGGTGTGGATTCATAAAATTAAGGGAAAATTTGGTATGATAAATCACCTGTTGTATCACAAATACTCTCAAATATTTCGGGTAAATAAACAATGGCATTTAGCTAACCTATAAATTTGACTTAGCAACAAAATGATTTCTGGTCGCAAGAAAACAGCCTAAATTAAATTTTAAAAACACCAAAATGGCAAAGACGCTGCAGGTAAATATTAATACTGTGACTCATTTTGTTATTAGCATGACGTCGAACAGACGCGCGACAGGTTTTTGTTTCATATCCTACCCAAAACTGAAAAATGCCTGGCCATTTCGCATTTTCAAGGGGCGCTATCCAAATTTCTGTAAACTGGACTGCTCTGGACCACTAAAATATGGCTTTCCACCTCGTAGACAGTCTGATCTTCGCGAAGTCTAAAAATGATGGAAATTACGGCAACGCTTTTCATGTGAAATTCTACCTTTATCGGAGACTTCTCGGACGCTGGATACGTTTCCAAAACGACGCCACGGGAATTATGGACTTGGGAATCGCTTGTTGGTTGGGATTTCTGCTCGTACTGGTTTCTGAATGACCTCCCTATTCGTAACAGGCGCTATTCTTGCTTGGCGAAGCTGCTTGCATAAGCAATTGGCCCTCGAAGTCACTCGCACTTGGACGATTTGTTCTGCTGGCTTATCTGCTTCACTTGGGCCTTTTAACACCTGGTAAGCTACACCCACAGATGCACAGGACACTCGTGAATAACTTTAACCGCAATTGGTATAACTAAGATTTTTTTAATTTACAATTTTACATGATAATTGACTAGCTCAATGTGGCCCCAACACACAATTTTCAAGCTTGTTTTGTTCTTCATAGCAAATGACAGTCAGGTCTCTAAGCAACTGGATATTCAAATGTTTATAAAGGAAGTTAGTATTGATAACATATTTAACCTTATGGACTACAGTTTTGATGTCATGTCTTTGCCTAATCACTAATATTGTCTTTCTCTTGGAATAATTGTTACTACACTTGCTCTGCTTTTAATTCACCTTTGTTTATAATGCACTGATACACTTGGCGCTCATTTAACATCTTACCAATTGTCTTTTGATCGGTTACCTTCTACTTTTATTGCTCCTTGCAATAATTTTTTTCCAAGCACGGTTTCGTTTACCTTTCAGCTAATCTGGCTTTTACTGGCTTATAAACTTTCACTACATAACGCTCACATTCTATCTATATTTAACCAATCATTTTGTATTATTCTATTTTTACATTATGTCTGACATTAATAAGCTCAATTTCGTCAGTTACGAATTATATTGCATTGGCCTTTCCGAACATGTACCATATCTGAAACTATGAATTTAATCCTTCTAAAACCTGCCATGCTTCATGCTGCTCACATTAAGTGCACTTATTAATGTAAAGTATTGATTATCTTGCAATATATAAAATATTTAATTCTGTGCTCATGTTGACCTTATTCATTTAGTTAATTAGGCAATCAGAATTTCTTTGGGCAGTGAACCATTACAATATACTCTCAGCTGTAGTGAGTAATCTTGCTTCACATTCGATACAATTTTTGTATAACGGAAATTTGCCACAGGCTCACTATTTTCAAAAAGTAAAAGCCTTGACTGCATTATTTCTTACACATACATCACATCCCACTAATTTATTTCAGTCTTTTGTTAAACGTAAGGATTCTCAGTTTTTCTCCATCTTGTCGATTGTGTGCTGTACTAGCAAATAAGGTATATAGCATATTACTTCTTCTGTCTTTCTAATATGGATAACCATATTTAGGTAGCCTACTACCTGTTTTAAATCTTCTTATGCCTCTTCGGATGTAGATGTCCAACATTCCTTCCAGCGCTTCAGTGGTCTGCCCTGAGATTTTTTTCCGACAAGGTTGTTTAGTTTCGCATTTTTTACAACTCTGTTGTCATCCCTTCTACTTATGTGCTTATTCTCGTATTTCCTTTGTGGTCTTGCTCACTTTCCTATATCTTGGATCCCATTCTGTTGTCGAAGGTCTTCACTTCTGATCCTGCCGTGTAACGTTTTTCCGTGGATGCTTCTTATTATTTTCATTTCAACCGTTCGCATCATTTGTTGCGTCTTAGAGGTGTCTGGTATTCTTTCAGCTGCATATGTTATAATATCTCTATTGAGATATGTATTTCTCCATACGATGTCTCTTAAACAACCCGAAATTCGGGATGCTTTCATCATGTGTTATCTACCTTCATTACATAGATTTCCAAAACTCGTTATCTCGGCCCCCAAATATTTGAAATGGTTTACTTGTTCTACAATCTTCTGATTGATCTCTAATTTGCATCTTGTCGGCCCTTTGGATGTTACTAGGAATTTGGTTTTGTCTGTATTGATGACCATATTTCATTGTTTTGCTGCTTGATTGAAGGAGTAGAGTAGTCTCTGCAGGTTGTATTTTAATTAGCAATAAGTATTGCATCTTGAGCGTAGCAAACAACATTAAAGTAGGTGTTTCCCATTTTATAACCTACTCTTTTGGGAGTATTTCAACTATTTTGTCCATAACCATGTTGAATATAAACGGGCTAAGTAAGTCGCATTGCCTTATACCTGTGCGTATTTGTATTTCTTCAGCTAGTTGATGTATTACTTTTATATCCGTTCTGCAATAACTATTGATCTCGTATATTAACTTTATTAATTTCTGGTTTACTTCTTTTTCTCGAATTATTTGATAGTCTGTTAGGCGGACTCGGTCGGAAGCCTTGGTCATGTCGACAAAGCACATAAATGTAGGTTTGTTAAATTCTAAATATTTTTCTGCTATTTGTTTGATGTAGATTGCGTCAATAGTTGACCTATTTTTCAGGAAGACTAGCTGTTCTTCGCTAATTTGTATCGTCTTACAGATTTCTCTAAAATTGTTTTGGTGAGTCCTTTGAGAGTGCTATTGAGAAGGGTTATTCCACTATAGTTATCTGGTATTGTTTTATGACCCTTTTTGAATATTAGGATGTTTATACTGCATTTCCGTTCATTTGGTATTTTCTGTTTTGTCATGATTTTTCTAAAGAAAGTTAGTATTTCTGTTTGTAAGCGTTTTTCTCCGTATTTCAGCATTTCATTTGTTATTTCATCGGGTCCCGGACTTTTTGTATTTTTCAGATGTTTTTTTCTTCTTCATCATCTTACTCGGTCAGCAACTCTTCACTTTCCTCGTTTTCTTTATATAGGTTTCCAAAATATGTTTTCCACTCTTCTGCATTGATTTTAGTGGTCTGTGTAGCACACTTGATTTGTTGTTTGTTTATTTTTAACATTCTCCATACCCTCGTCTGGCTTCCGTACATGTCTCTCTCCATCTCTTCTGTGAATCTTTTTCAGTATCTTTGTTTTATCGTTTTTATTCTTGCATATGCTCTATTTAGCTCTGTTTTATATAGTGTCCAGTTTTTGGTTTCAGTTTCGTATATACTTAATGTATGCTTTTTCGTTTTCTTCTCATGATTCCTTTATTTGTGGGGTAAACCATGGTGTTTTATTTGTTCTGTTAATATTCACCTGTCTTTTTCCTAAGGCTTCATTAGCTGCGTCAAGAATATTATTTTGTAGAGTTTTCTATTGTTCATCTATGTTATCATTGTAACAAAAACGAACCAACCTGCGTCTCGGCTACAGTAATAAATCTGTAACCGCCAAAACGCAGTTTGTCTGATTCTTTGTGAGCTAACCACACTTACCGTGCGGGCCGAACTAGGTCTTTTCGGCAACTTTTAGGTCGTAGATACGGAAATTAGCGGTGCAACCTGCAAGCAGCTACAACACAGTAGGGCGCCAGGAATCAAAGCAATTCCAAAAGAAACAAATCAACAACGGTTGACTAGCATTTATTGAGTATAAAATGTTATTTGAATCCCAAAATGGTATAATTAAATGGTTTCTCGAATTATTTATAATACACAACAATATCGCAAAGTTTTACGGAAGGCTTCCAAACGCATGATCTTAATAAACCCCTTTGTGGGTTAAAAAACTCACAAAGGGGTTTATTAATATTATTAATAACATTTTATACTCAATAAATGCTAGTCAACCGTTGTTGATTTATTTCTTTTGGAAACATTGAATTCGTCGGATTAATCGAGAGATGTGCACATCGCTGTCAGTAAAACACCTTAATACCAGGTCATCGATAACCCAAGCGTGAGTGCGCCTTTTACAATCGATTAAAACATGTAATGTTGTGAGAGTAATTCAATTTTATGAAATGTGGATATATTAATAACGCACGCAATTTTTCATGTATTGCCGTCCCGAATAAATGAAATTGCACACACTAACCTCTGGCTCTTTTCGGGTAATTAAAAGGCGATGCGGGTTGTGAGCGGCCATACACAGGAATTCTGATAACGGCGGCTTGCTACACGTGGTGCATTTTGAGCTGCCGGAAAATTTGAAAAACGACTGGGTTCTGTTCGCCTACCGCAGGAGCACAGAAGACTCGTGGTAAGGTATTCCCTCGTAAGGTAATTATCGAGACAAAAAGTCCTATTTAAATGAAAGTTGTCACCGTGTAGATGTGCACAAAAGTCCTAAATTGCAAATAACTGCATAGCGTTTAGAGAAAACCGAAAATATTGTAGGGCATAAGTGACGTAGCTTTGGAGCGCCGTGCTGGTGCCGTAGCAGTGGAACTTTCTAAATCGGCCCCATGGTGTTCTGCTGATTGTTACAATGGACCACTCGAATTTGTTTTGGGTAAAATACAGCCGCTGAATGAGTTAGAATATAGTTTTTGGACTTTGTATGCGTTAGACAGAAATAGACATAATATGCGATTAACATCTAGCATGCTCAGAATCAAGGTGTTTTGTTTTCAGAAATCTTAGGATACTAGATTTTAAATCATGTATGTCTTTTTCTGTCTAACGCATACAAAGCCCATAAAATTCTTTCTAACTCATTTGACTGCCTATGTTCACATTATCCACCGCCAATCTGTAGATTTAACACCTGATATTTCATTACCGTTTTGCTTTTGGAGAAGACAGTTTCCTGTACACCTAGAATTTGCCATGACAATTAATAAATCGCAAGGACAAACTCAAAGTAGGAATATATACTGCTATATACTGCTCAACAAATGAACTGGACCGCCCATAAAACCAGTATTTGTTACATTAAATAATAATATATATATATATATATATATATAGACTTATAAACGGTCATAGTTAGGCCCGCTGAATATATGAATAGTACCTTGTTAAGCCATTTTCAACGCTGATGAGCCCGCGTTTGGCTCAACAACGTACCCCAGTGTATATCATCACCAATTGGTTAGAAATGCCTCAAAGATGCAGTACACAAATTTTTGCGGTGGGCTCAGTAATAACCGATAGTATGGTCGATATACATGGAGTAGTTCTGCAATATCGAGTGTAGGGGGCGCTTTTGAAATGTTTTATATACAGTATATAAAAATATGTAAACGCTCGTTATTAAGCCCGACATGTCACAACGCTGTTGGGCTTCACAACGAATTGATATATATAATAAATATACATAACGGGCTTGAAAACGTATTCATACACATAC
Organism: Agriotes lineatus; assembly: GCA_940337035.1. Taxonomy (NCBI): domain Eukaryota; kingdom Metazoa; phylum Arthropoda; class Insecta; order Coleoptera; family Elateridae; genus Agriotes; species Agriotes lineatus. The sequence continues at coordinate 84,970,228 of OW679194.1, read as the reverse complement.
CTACATAAAACATTAATACGGTGTAAATAAAAATAATTTACTTTATCTACGACCACTACTAAAAGTAGGCCTTTTAGCGCTAGCTTGTTTCACTAAAAGTTACGTTTTATAGTTTACCGTGGTTAAAGAAATCAGCTGTTTACTTTTAGCTCTAGTGATAAAAGTGAAGTGAAGTTATAAAACTACAATTTCGAACTGGAAGTGAAGTTGTAAACTTATTCTAGTTGCTTCTTGCGTTACAGGTAAAGTGTTTTTGAAATAATTAAAGCGTTATGTAATAAATACACTCAGATGTGGAGTATTAATAATTACATTTCGTAACTGACCTTCTCAGCACTGGCTTCGCAAATATTCGCCCGCGCATGGCCTACTATTTATTATGACATAAATTAGAAGTGCTGTAGATGAAAACCTTTGTTAAATCGATATTTATGGATTAATAACAGTAAAATTAAGGTCGTAGATAAAATATTGTATGCAACTCGTGCTAAAACCCGTTTATGCACGAGACATGTCTCGTGCATAAACGTTGAATTTTAGCACTTGTTGCATAAATAGATATTTTATAGTAATCATCAAAAATTTCACACTCGAGATTTTTGCGGAAATATCCGTTTTCGTCTCTTATGATTCAGAAAAAGTGGTGTTCGAGGTGATTTCTGTCTGTGAATCTGTTTGTATCCTCTCTACAGCACAGACGGTATAATAGATCGGCTTGAAAATATATCTGCGCTTCTTACATAGTTTCGGATATTACAGTGAATATTTGATAAACTCAGCCTAACAAAAGTGGTACTTTAGTCAAGCATTTTTCCGTTTCCAGTAAATTTTTATAATTTTGGTAACACTATTTTTTAGAATAACATATATTGTCATTGAATACAATTTTTGTTTAACGTTTTTTTGTGAAAAATATAGCTTTTGAGAAAATTGCACAATTAAATTCTCACATAAATATCTTCAAATTTTTTATAATTGTTGGATAAAAATATATTTTATCTACAACCTTTGTTTAATTTTTTTGTGAAAAGTACTTATAATTTTTAAAGAGCAAAACTAAAATTTTAGAAAAATTTACTCAACATTTTTATAATTGCTGGATTAAAACAAAATTTCTTAAAACAAGAGCCTATATTATACTAATATCTGTCACTTTTCGTTCAAAAAGTTTTTTTGAAAAAAGCGCAAAATTATATTTTTACAAAATGTTCTCAAATTTTTTATAGTTGTGGTATGAAAACACAATTCTGTGAAACAACATCGTATATTATATAATTATCTACAGCGTTTGTTTAAAAGGTGTTTTGGGAAAAAGGATAGATTTTGAAAAAATCGCAAAACCCAAGTTTTATAAATAAACGGCTAAAAATTAATGAGAATAAAATGTTTTATGTACGAGTATTATAAGATACTGTTTATGACATAATTTCTCGGCAATAAAGTAGTTATATATAGTACTAGTAAAATATAGTTTACCTATATTATCTTGCTAGCACTAGTACTCTATCTCACTAGTACTATCTAACACCTCCTAGTTATAAGTCTATTACTAGATCGATTTTAGACCTCTAAAGTAGCCCATAACCCACTACTGAGTTAAATCATAACCCACTAGTGAAATAAAAGCCAGGTCATTCACTGCTAACCTCGAATTTGACATAGACTGACAATACACTTCAATACTGCCAAACGTATAACACGAATCACTTTCCAAATTGTCACTATGACTTTCCATGGTTGTCAGTATAAAATGTATGTTTTTTAAGGTATTTATTGGTTAATGTAATTATAAGAATTGAATATAATTTTGCATTGTACAGGACGATCAAGTTATTATTATCCATAGTTGAATCATTTACGTCGCGACTCGAATTATAAATGTATTTGACCTCTCGGTACTTTTCAATTTGTCACTATGACTTTTCACGGTTGTCAACAAAAAATTTGTTTTTTAGATTTTTTTTGCGCTGGATAAAATTTTGTATATTTGTAATAATTCACCCGAGAAATGACACCTCTTGGCCTGGCGGCCTCGAGGGCTCCTCTTTTCTCTGGTGGTTTATTTGTAATATAACACGCTTAACCATAAATAACTATTACATCAGTTGTCAATGTCAAAATATATGCCTTTCAATATCTGTAAAGGTACTCCAATGTCAAGTCTTTTCTGTCACAGAATAGACATCAAATCTATAAACCCGACTTTTTTTAGATTTTAGAAGTGAACATAAAGCTTTGTATACAACTCGTACATAATATGACTTTATGACTCGTCCTCTTTACTGACCTCGCTTGGTTATAAAAAAAATTCGTCAAATAATGCCCTACATCATGTACTTCTTATATCAATAGCTATTGAAAATGTGTTATAAATTACGTAATTGTCTATAAGTTTTTTCAAAAAAGATTTTTGGAAATAGTTTTCAAAAAATTTTAAAATTAAATTTTTACAAGAAGTAATAAAAGATCGTGTGGTGGCCCACCCCGTGTTTCATTTTTATTGATTTGCAGAAAATAATGGTTTTAATAAAATTTGCAATTTTAAAACTGGCTTTTTATAAGCAAATACAGCATTATTACTACATACTATAATTTTGGGTTACCTGAACCCTTAACCTAGTAGGTATTGTTAAAATCGACGATGTTGACTTCTAGCTAAGAAACATATTGAAACATACGAGAGCGCTCATTTTATCTTACTTGCTGTATATTTATTTGAGATTTTTACTACCCTCGTCTAACAGACGAAGGGTTCCTAGATGACGAAAAAACGGTTTTCTCAATTCCGTTTGTCTGTCAGTCTTTTGGCTGTATAATTCAAAAACTAGGAACGAGGAAGACGATATTGTGCATGCAGATTATATGTCTACCTGGAATGAAATCGAGAAAATTTCGAAGAAATAAATACAGGGTGAGCACCTTAAAATATAAAATCTTGTTTAGTTTTTTTACTTCCTTTTACGATAAAGGAAGTATTGGATTCACCCCAAAAATTCGAAATTGAGTTTTCAACAGATCTTCACGTTTTAGAGTCCCCTCATCCCAAAAAACATATATTTTTTCATTGGTCTGTCCGTCTATCTGTGGGTCTGTCTGTCTGTCTGTCTGTGTCTGTCTGTGTGTCTGTGAACAGAATATCTCAAAAACGAAAAGAGGTATGGCATTGAAACTTCATATATACGTTTTATGTACTATTTAGAAGAGACAGCAAGCTTTTGAAGAAAATCGCATAACCGGAAGTAGGTGTTTACTCTTGCGATTTTTAAATTTTTTTCGATTTTTTCAAAAACGGCTATAACGATTTTTTTTCAAACTTTATATTTTCATTACATTTTTAATGTGTATTGATGTGAGATAGGTGATTTTCCAGTTGAATACTTCTAAAATTGGTTTCTTTTGTTTTTTTGTTAACTCCTATTTTAAATACAACACCCGGTATATTATTACTTTTTTTAATTCAGCTTGAAATTCTAGAAAAAAATTGTCTCTTCAACTAACTCTCTATTTTATACCGTTTTTGTAGAATTTGCAATTTTTCGAAAATTTTTGACAAATGCTTAGAAATTAAAAATCAAATTTTTGGCTAATTATAACATCACTGTAAAAGGAAGTTCAGTGAGTATCACACCAGATTTTTTAACTGATAAATACATCAAAGTAGTAATTTGCACATACCTCAGGCTTTAGCGTTGACGAAAGCGATACTCAAGAGATGCAGGATAAATGTTGCAAAACAGAAAAAGGGGCCAACGAAAAATACATTATATTTAAGACAGCCTCCACGCAAGGACGCTAGGAGTACTCCATGGCGCATGTAGGGAACGGGAAATGTGCTTGCAATATCCTTCCAAAGATTAGAATAGCGTTCGCAACCGTTGCCGTTCCAATCGACCGCCGATAGTTTTCCTTTTAATTTGAAAATTGATGTTATTTGGATTATCAAGTGTTTTCTTTTATTAGTTCAGTATTATGAGAAACGTGAATGCATTTTTACCCTTAGTTTTCTTTGATTTTAAAAATTATTTAGTGTGACAACGTCCACTTGCGAGAGTTCTGAGTAAAGCCCTTTACAGATATTTTCAAAACAATAACTTATTCTAAACGAGCACTGTTTAAACACTAAATAAACGTGATGAAATGCGCACATTATGCCAGGTATTTTCATAAAAAATGAGTCTCCAATTTATGATTTTCAGCTGTTTGGGTTTGTTTGGCGGTGGGATTATTTACACAAATGATAAATCTTTTCTTAAAAGTGAGTTAGCAGTTTATCAGTCACGTAATGTACGAGGTAAGTAGATTTTTACTGTGCCAAGTAAAATCAATCACATGGAATATGTTGCTCAAACCTAGATCTTACTAGTTTATTTCAAAATTTCAGTTTATAAGTCTTTGTTAATCAAATCTTAAATTATTAATGTAAACGACTAAATTTGTTAGTGTTACACATCAGCAATACTGCATATATTTATTATTACTTATTACTATTAAAACTACTGTAAGTATTTAATAAATTCGAAAAAACTAAATTTTCTGAAAAGAGTGTGGATAATACGGTGTGTTAAAAAAGAAATTACATAAGGGTTGGCCATGGAAACTAAAAGTAATGCAAACAGCAAGCTTTAAAATTCATTAACTGTCATTGTTGTTGTCATAAGTTTATATTCTAATCTGCTACAGAAATTCTAAAGTTTGCTGTCTCTACAGCTTCCTGTTGACATTAGTTTTGCTTTCCATGGCCAACTCTTCTGTAATTTCTTTTGGTATAAAGCTTTATTCATTATACCGATTGGCCCATAATTAAATATAACGGCAATGAGATAGCTAGAACAAAAACAAACAGAATGCATAAGTAAGAAAGAGACTAACATAAAAAGTTCTTATTTGTATACCATAATCCAACTATTACTAAGTGAGCACAAAAAGGGCAGCCGTGCAGTTCGTTATCTGGAATTTAGGCGCCAACGATGAAACAATAAATGCAGTGTGCAATAATTTGATAAAAGAACCGCAAAGTGATTAGCCCGTAAGGTCACAGGTGAGATGTAACATGAACACTCCCGCCAAGACAACACACAAAACCAGATAAATAAAAATCAACTTTTATTTTCCAAATTGTAAATAAAGTAATGAGTAGTTTTGAAACAAAAATTCTTAAAACTATTGACGATAGTGTAGACAATTCCATTCCATAAGTAATCAGCCGTATATCCTGTGTAAGATTTTCATATTGGCAACATATTAACGAATTCACTTCAAACATCAATATTATTACTAGATCACAAAATAAATTATTATTAAATAAAATCCCTCGCTTTAGTTTTGTACTTTTCTTTGAGATCGATCTATAGTTGACCACATTTACGGAGGTTTTCGTTGCTTAGTAAAAATATCCCATAAAAAATTTGCATTTTGGATATAATAAGTAATTATTTTCTTCGTACGCGTAGCAATCATATAAACCGATCAACCGCAATAACTTGATAAAATCGTTCACAGTGTGCAATAATTCGATAAAAAAAACCGCGCAGGGGTTAGCTTGCTCCAGTAAAATCACTGGCAAAATTTGAAACACGACCACACTGCCGTCATTGTATTTAACAAATTTCAATCAAAATTATGAATAGTTTTGGAATAAAGGTCACTAAAAATATTGAAGATACTGTAGAAAAATAAATTTCGTAGGTAATCAACCGTATACTTTCGTGAAAGCTATTAATAGCGGCAAAATATTTACTAATCCTACCAAAACATCCCTAACTAACTGGAGTAAAGTATTAATTATTATTAAAGTATATCTTGCAACTGCATATCGAGCTCTGATTTGAAAATAATTGATATTTTACCGGTTTTTTGGATGTTTTCGTTGCTTAGTAAAAATAATATTTTTTTAATAAAAACTTGAGATAAAATAAGTCATTTAATTAAATTAACTGCATCACAAGTCTAGTTTATGCAATATCTTTGAGGAGCGCAGCGACGTCCCAGCTTATAAGGATATTAATTGTTATTAATAATAACATAAAGTGTAGCATATCACTTGCATGCTTTTAGAGCAAGAGCAAGAATTTTTCCCCACGATTACTGGACATTTTAAAACCTAGCAATATATTAAATTGACTAATATAGGCCCACTATTACTAAATACGCAATACGCAAAAGGGCCAGCCAGCAATTCGTTATCAGGTATTTAGGCGCGAACCCGGGCGGCACCACAGATTTTGGCAACGGTGTCGGGCTTACTAACGTACGCTTAAAATAGTTAAATATATAAATGGGCTCCATAGCGTACCATTTCTATATCTGGGATTCACAGCGACACGTTTATACCTAAAATCTGCATTTCTTAGAAATCTTTACCCCTCTGTGAATGCCTCGACTGGTGTTATTAAACGCAACAAAAATATGCAACCCATTCTCTTCTAGCTTGTTTCCTTATGCCGGGATCATCAGCGGCCCGAAGACCTATCGGGCTCAATAGCATACCGTTTATAAGTATTATATATATATATATATATATATATATAAGTTATAGTTATAAAAGTTAGTGTACTTATGTTAAGTATTTAATTGCACTGTTCTCAAATATCAACTCAAGCATTAACAAAATCATATTAAGACAGTTAAAATATTTAAAAAAAATTATAAAAAAAACTATATTTAACGAAAAGAAGAGCAAGGGAAAAAAAGGGAAATTAATAGCTTTTTGAGTCTTCTCGGAACGTTTAAAAATTTTTTTAAACCATTTGGCATACTTTCTATGCAATGTGCTATCAATATTTGGCCAAAATTCAAAATTTTTAAATGATAATATTTTATTAATGGATGGATTAGTGTTTTATAAGTTGCAAAACATTTTGCAATGGTTCCCATTGGTGGTTTTTTATTTACTGTGGTTTTATCTTCTCGACGATGATATTTAAATGGCAGTTGCTCTGAAGATATACATCCCCTCAAAGTGGTTAAATTGGACAGAAGTGTTTTTCTAAAAATAGGCACAGAAAAACTACTACAGGCAGGAAATTGAAATTCGGCATTAATATGCCGAATAATCAAGTATTTTCAGGGGTTTTGGAAATGTATCCCTTCAAAGGGGTTAAATGGGGTAGATGTGATTTTCTAAAGGTCGCATTAACTGCTGCAGGTAGAAAGTTAAAATGCAGCAAATGAGTTACTTTTACAAATCTGATAAAATCATTTTCAGGATTTTTGTTAATGCATCTCTCCAAAGGGATTAAATGGGGTAGGTGTGTTTTTCTAAAAATCGTCACGAGATAGATACGGGTAGGAAGTTGAAATTCGGCATATTAGTTCATTGTATAAATCAGATCAAATCATTTTTTTGAGTTTTGAAATATTCATCACCGAAAAGGGTTAAATAAGACAAATCTGTTTGTCATGATATCGCCACGGGTAAACTACTACAGGCAGTAATTTGAAATTCGGCATATTAGATCGTTTTACAAATTAGGTCAAATCAAATTCAGGCTTTTTCGAAATTAACTCCCGAAAGATTTAAAGATCGTCACGAGAAAGACAGGTAGGAAGTCGAAACTCGGCATATTAGTTCGTTTTACAAATCATGTCAACCCATTTTCAGGGTTTTGCGGAGTGCATCTCCTCAAAAGGGTTAAATGAGATAGATCTGTTTTTTAAGATTGCCTTAACGAGAGATGTACTACAGATAGGAAGTTGAAATTTGGGATATTAGATCGTCTTACAAATAGGCGAAATAATGTTTAGGGTTTTTTGGAATTCATCCTCAAAGTGTGTTACGGTGTAAAAGCTTTCTTAGCGATATTCGGTTCGCGCGTATCGAAATTCGTTAGGTTAGCGATAACTTTTTTTGGTGGTGCTCTAAACAACGAACATTGCGATGAAGTCACCAACAAAATTATATCTCTTTTGCCTGAATATGAAAAGCAATACTTGAGTGTGAATCCAATTGCATCACATAATGACATTTTATAATTTTCTATGGAATTTCTAGATTCGTTAAATTTCAGTGGAATATATCCACATTGCTTAACACCAAAAATAGGATCAATAGATACTCCCTTGAAAATTTTAAATGTGTCTACTGGTTTAAATAATGAGATAATTTAATTAATAATTTATTTATAAACTGCTTACATTTGGTATTAAGTGGATAAGCCACAGGCAGAAAGATATTATTAACGCGTATAGATTAGCACATTCTAATATTGCACTTTTTGCATTCGGAAAATAATCATTTACGATGACAATTAATAAATCACAAGGATAAACTATGAATAAAGTGGAAATATATCGTATTTTCCACAACCAGTATTTATCCATGGTCAAGTATATGTAGCAATATTACGTGTGAGTAGTTTTGAAAACTTAAAAATTTAAATTTTACGTAAGAGATCGTGCCACACGTTACAAAGAAGTTTTGTAACTTGCAAAATAGTTTGCAACAGGTCCACTAGTATGGGAATTATAAAACTTGAAAGTCCATCATACCTGATTTATTCTCAGTTCTTGAAATATAATGCTTAATTAAGCACACGGTTTCTCGTTCAGCGAGCCGCTAGGCCGAAGGGCCAAAAGAAGAATGCGCTTAGGCCAAATTGCAAGACGCTGGGAAAGAAAAGATAATAAAAGCTCTGCACTCGGCAGATAGTGAGCGGGGATTGAGGCAGGTATACAAATGAACGAAAATAGGAAATTAACAATTCGAAATGCGAACTGATTACTACTTGAATTAAATATACAGGTTAAATCAGAAATAATTGGGTAAATGGAGAAAACAATTAAGCGGCGCGAAAAATGGTTTCATCTCTATTGATTGGATTGTGTTGTATTTTCTATGTTAATATATATTGTACAGCTGTTTCAGACTCTGATTTTCCAAATATTCAATATTGAACTCTTGTATCTATTGGAGTTTAGGTTTTGGTGTGATGGGGATGTTTAATCTCATTCTCTGCAGAGTCCCAGCTTGTGATCGCTGCCCACATTAGCTGCATTAAGTATTCTCACATCCAATATCATATGTGGTGTGAAAGCTCTATTAGTGATAATAATCTATCACCGATTGATGTCCTCTTGTGTTTTACCATGTATATTTATACGACATATCGTGGTCAAAAGAGGTGTTGTTCATTCTTAATTTGCTTGCTGCGCAGAACATTTTTAGCAGTTCTCCATTTTTATTAACAGCTTCTTCATTGAATCTTTGAGTTATGCTTTGTAGTGACTTGTTTCCAATTCTGGCGTTTAAGTATCCCATTACCACGATTTTGTCCTTTGTTTTAATTTTGTCGACTACTGTTCCTAATTCTTCATAAAAATGTCCTCTAACCTCTCGTTATTTGTTTATGTCAGGTGCATAGACAATTATGAAGTGAATACTATCGTTATTGGTTTAATTGCGACTTGCAATATTCAGTCGTTAATATATTGTTTATTTATATAAGCTGTTTGTATTTTTGTCTATGAGTAGCCCTATTCCTCGCTAGGGATGCGCGCGTTACGTGAAAACAGTCGGGTCACAGCGGGTCCCGTCGTGAACGTGACTAATATTTGAAAATCGTGATGTGAACGTTAGTGAAACTTTCTAAGGAATGATTCACGTTTGGCGTTAATTTCACCCGCTGACCTCCCATGTGGAAGATGTAGAGATGGAGCAGCGCATGCGCATCTGTATTGTGGTGTAAGTGTAGTGAGTACTGTGTACAGTCAATGGCACCCTGCGTGGAATTAAAAATTATTTCTATTCTAAGGTTTCATTTAAGGTATCCGGAACGCACGGACACAACAAGTGCTCTATAGCGCATGTAGAAATAGGGCATTGGCTTGATATATCCCACAAAACGCTGAAATCGCATACGCAGCCACTTGCCCTTCGAATTCGATCACCGAGAATATTTTTTTTAATTTGAAAATTAACATAATTTATTAGAAACGTGAAAATATTCTTAACGCTAGCTTAATTTGATTTTTAAAATTATTTAGTGTCGCAATGTCCACTTACTAGGGAAGTTCTGGGTAAAGCCCTTAACAGATTTTTATTGGTTTTAAATTTGAACTTTGTGTTCTATCTGAATTTGAATTTTCAAATAAAAGCTGCGGGTCACGTTGTGAGTGGCGGGTCACGCCGTGAACATGAGTGAACGTGAGCGAGATGTATTTGCCAATTTCTGTCTTCCCTTTTTCTTTCTCTTTTGTTTCACTGGCGGAGCATATTTCGATATTATTGTTTTTATTTATTGATTATTTTTTGGTCCATTTTTGTCCAGGACATGACATTCCAAGTGGCAATTCTAAGTTTGTTCGTCAAGTTTAAATCAGTGCGGCTCCCAGGCATATTTCCGATTCTGTGAACGGTAATTATTTTTAAGGAGGGGTAGGCTGCTAACCCGTTCCCTCCAACCCTTTCAGTAGCATACTACGCAACTTATAATTAATATCAATAAAATTATATTGCAAAATTAAAATTAGTCATCGCTGCTTCTGGTCTCTTTAGTATACCTAGCAAGTGTTGCTACACTTTTAATTACTTGTTTTATTGAAAACTGTGACATTAACAGTTTTTAATGGAAGCATCAGGGATACTTTACCTACGCTCAAGTGATCCCTTGGTGACTGAATGCCTTCATTCTTATTCTAATTGCCCATTTCTTACGAGGTAACTAGGAATATCGTTTGAATACATTAACACCTTATTAGAATGTAAATGGAAATGTGATAATATCATTGCGGAAACGTGAAACTTACATATGTACTTAAAACGTTACAATTCGTTATCCTTACAAGTTCCCAAATTTAAAACTGAAATGGTAAATCAATAGAGTTCTTATGAGATATTTAGCATTTCCTGAATAGCGTTGTAGTTGCCTATTAATTTTAAAAATGGAGATCTTAAAACCTTTATGTTTTTATAAAGATGTTATGGGCATTTGGCGAAATATAAAGTGAATTCCCTCACGCACATAACTACTTATGAACTTTCCTGATTTATGACTGTTCAAGCAAAATTCATCCTTCACAAAAGAGCTTGCTTGTTAGCTGACTGCTTTAGTACCCAGAAAAATAAAATACAAATTTTTAATAACATGCTCAAATCTCCACAGATTGCCTGTATTATCGAGTGGTAGTTACTTCATAGCAGCGACGGAGCTGGAAAATGGGTAATTATGTATCTCTAAATTTACGATGTGCATGAAACAATGTAAGGATACAAATTGATAAGATTTTTACAAGTGCAACTTTCTAAACTGAAATATAGACGAATTTTCAAACTCTAAAGCTTTGACTTACCTTTAAATCTAGTAGAAAGAGGTTCGATCATTGGTGTGGATAAATCTGGCTGTCCCATTTGGATACAGCTCCACGTATTTAGAGTTGAATTCCATTTTCTTTAAGGTTTATGCTTCTTTGATCATAAAAAATATGAGAAAGGAGGGTAGTTAGATTTCAAGTGTATCAAAACTATTTATTCAAATCTGTGCTTTAATGAAACGTCGAACAAAATGTTTCGAAAATTAGAGATATAATAGTTGATAAATAACATAATTACTTTACTTGAAATAATGCAAATTTTATGCAATATGAGAATCTCCAGAACAAATTGATTTTTGACAACGAAAGAAATTATCCGAAAATCATTTTTCTATGATCACATCTATTGGATTTTTTCATCGTGGAATAAAAAGTCGCTTTAGTCTTTTATTTTGAAACGTTAGCTCTTTGTGGTCCAGCAGCTTTCACAAAGACTTGTAGCAGGACGGAAAACTATCTAATTTTTTAATGAGTTTGGAAAATATCTTTTGAAAAATACATTAGGTTTTCTTCTATGTTATATTGGACCTTGTTCAATAATACTCAGATAAAATATTTATTTACGATTATTTTTTCAGTATCCATTTATGACCACACTGTTTATAAGATATTGCAGTGGATGCATTAGCTCTGTGATATTTTGTATTATTTATAACTTTAGCTATTCCAAATCAATAATTTATTTTGATTTTTAGAATTTTAAATTAGTAGTTAATATTGCGCCCTTTTGTTCAATTATTCAATTAAATACCAAATTCAACTGACTATCCCTAGTAAAACAATGGACTTCAACTCAGGTTAGGTTTGTAGTATGGTATTCTTTGTAATTATATCTAATTAGTATTGTATTCAGTGCTATTGGGTTTAATAAAAATTGTATTATATAGTATTTTGCGAAATTTAAATGAACTTAGTTTTAACCTCAAAGGCCGCCAATACAATACCTTTGATATTGCTCATATAGGTAAGTACTTTTTCTATTATTATTTATTTGCTTATCAATTAACCGCTGTATGTTGTTTATAAACAGATACCTGCATTGTTCCACTTCATTACTTCTCACCGATCCTTTCAACGCCCAGCAGCCAGCCATGCCCGCAGTACAGACATTCTCCCTGGACTTCGGATCAGTACTTGTGTTCACCTAACATCTCCAAAAACTGACAAACAGTTCGAACCCTAAACAGCAAAGCTTATCTCAGCGGTACACCTCTAGCACCTACCGATGTACGAGATCTGTAAATGAGATTGATTGTTTTCAATCTTCTTATTCGAATAGAATTACAATTCAATATTGTCTCCCTCAAAATAACTTCCTTGGGAAGCCACACAGCACCGGAGACGACTCTTCCAATCCTCATAGCAGTGCTAGAACTCGGATACTGGAATAGCCTTCAGCTGGTCGGTTACAGCCGTTTTCAACTGTCCCAAAATGGCGTCCCTTAAGGTGAGTTTTCAATCTCGGGAAGAGGAAAAAGTTACAAGGACTTGTCGCCAGTAATGACATGTTCCAGAAATCGATCCCAAAACGACAAGGCACCTTCCCCTCCTGATGTCCTTTTGGTCCTGGGAAAGGTTTTTTGCAACCATTTCTGCGCAGATGTTTTTCATCCCCAATTCATTGGCCAAAATCTGATAAACGGTGGTGTGTGTCAAATTCAACTCTTCCCCGATCATTCTGACCGTCAACCGACGATCTGTACGCGCAAGATCCCGGATTGTGTCGATATTTTCATTGGTTCTTGAAGACGAAGGCCTTCCGCTACGTGGTTCATCTTCAATCGACCCTCTTCCTTCTGAAAATGCCTTAAACTACAGAAAAACCTGGGTCCTTGACAAAACACTGTATCCGTAGGCCTGCTGAAGTTTTGCAAACGTTTCCGTTGCACTGTGACCAAGTCTGAAGCAAAACTTGATAGCACACCGTTGTTCGAAATTGATGTCACTCATTTTTAGAACGCACTAGAAAAAACTATTTCACAAAAAAATTCGCTACGGACAACCAAATGACTCGAGTGAGTTCAAACTCGTGCTTAAGGCGTATCACATGTTCACCTACCACCCCTCCAAGTCCCACATCGCCGGTGTTGCCAGATCGAACGATAGGTTGCCAGTCTCTTCACTTAATTTACATACCTCGTAGTTGCTTCTAACTGTCTCCACCTGTGAACGCTGTTGATAGGTACCCACCCCGCTCCGATCTGCACCTAGGCTTCTACCTCCAACTATCTCCCTCTGTGAACGCTGTTGATGGGCTCCACTCTGCTACGACCTGCACCTGAGCTTCTACCAATAGCGCATCCTTAATATCTGTAAATCCAAATATCACAGATCTTAACCTGACTAATAGAATAACTTAGTACAAAATTTTATAATATTTAACCTAATTCAATATTACGCTTGCAACCAACAAATGGACCACTATAATAACTATGATTCTTTTTAACATATATTTGTTTTAGCTAATTGACAGTCAAATTTATTGAAGAACTGCTGATACTATTGTAGGAAATAGAAATTTTAGTGATAAAACCGTGCTATTCTACTCAATATCCTTTTTATTAGCTTCATAAATCTTTATTAAGCTGCATGTTAATTATAATTTCTTTAAAATGCTTTGATATTTTTAGACCATATCAATCAATGCGTTGCCACCGGTAGTATGCACTGTTTGTATAGTTCAGACTTAAGGGGTATATTCATACAAATACTTCCTTTAAACTTTGGCAAAGGTCAAGACATCCTCAAGATAAGACAAATTATAATCGAGCAGCAAGACAGCTAAAGGAGTACCTAATAGAGCTCAAAAATGACTCCTTTAAGAAATATCTTGAAAACTTATCGCCTACAGAGGACACTAACTACGCATTGTGGAAGGCCACAAAAAGACTAAAACGACCCCGAGAACAAATTCCACCTATTAGAAGAACCAACGGAACCTGGGCGAAGACAGCGAAAGATAAAGCTGAAGCATTTGCAGATCACCTGCGGGATGTATTTAAACCGCTTCCCTCAGCCAATGAAAATGAAGACATTGAAATAAACACATTTCTAGAAGAGGCTGAACAACCAAGCGAACCCATAAAACCTGTCAAGCCAAAATAAGTTAAAAACCTCATCAAAAACGATCTAAATCCTAAAAAGGTGCCAGGCTATGACCTGATCACAGGACAACTCGTGAAGGAGCTAACTCGCAAAGGCGTAGTGATGCTAACACAGTTCTTCAGTGCCTCACTCAGACTGAAATACTTCCCAGCACAATGGAAAATGGCAGAAGTAATAGTAATACAAAAACCAGGTAAACCGCCACATGAGCCCACCTCTTACCGCCCGATTAGCCTCCTACCGATAATGGCAAAAATGTTAGAAAAACTAATAGCAAAAAAACTAAAAGACACCATCGCTGAACGTAACTTGATTCCGAATCATCAATTCGGGTTTCGAAGTCATCATTCAACTATCGAGCAAGTCCACCGAGTAGTTAATACTGTAAACAAAACGTTTGAGGAAAAGAGCTACTGCACAGCAGTATTCCTTGATATCAGCCAAGCCTTTGATAAGGTCTGGCATCAAGGACTGCTTTACAAGCTAAAGAGAAATTTGCCAGAAGCATTATATACCATCCTTAAATCATACTTGAACGAAAGATTTTTCAGAGTACGATATGAAAACGAGGTAACAACGTTAAACTCAATATCATCAGGTGTTCCACAGGGAAGTGTGCTTGGACCCATACTTTACTTGATTTTTACAGCCGACTTGCCGACAAACACAAATGTTACCACAACAACATTCGCTGATGATACTGCCATATTAGCAGTACACCAAAATCCGATTGAAGCAACAATATTACTGCAAAACAACATTAACGAGATCGAGAAATGGACCAAAAAATGGCGCATCGGTATAAACGAGGCCAAATCAAATCATATTGTATTCAAAAAATGCCGTGGAGAATGTCCGACAGTCACAATAAACAACCAAATAATTCCTACCACAGACACAGTTAAATACCTGGGTATGCACCTCGATAAAGGACTCACATGGCGACATCACATCTGGCAGAAACGCAAGCAACTAAACATGAAATTTCGCAAACACTATTGGCTATTAGGACGGAAATCACAATTAGCACTCAGAAACAAACTCCTTGCGTACAACGTCATCCTCAAGCCAATTTGGACTTACGGGTTACAGTTATGGGGAACGGCATCGAAAACCAATATAGCAATCCTCGAGAGATTGCATAGTTTGTATAGTATGTAGTATTAGTATAGTATTAGTATTAATAGTAATCATATCTAGTATCGTAGTATCATATTGGAATATGTACTATAATGCGCATATAGAGAGTGTTGTTCACTGGAACACACCTCTTCATCTTAATTAAATTAATTTAATTTAATTTATGTAAATCAGCTTATATGTTTATTGTTTGTAAAAGAACAGATTGCATAGTAAACGTACAACAAAAAAAACTTCCTTTAACATCCCGTCTGATGACTATCTATCTCTATTTATTGATTTCTTTCACCAATTGTCCAAAGTTCAGATACTATAAACATTTAGTTGTTGCAAATAAGCTAGTTAATGTAAGAAAACACCAGATGAAGGTCCTCAATCAATGAGAAAATGTATAGTAGAACAACGAAGGAAGCCCTAGGATATAAAAATGTGCCCAAGAAAACAGGTATGTACAGAGCAATAATTAAGACGTAACTGGATACCTGTATCGAAGAGTTTCCTTACTTACAGACAGTGATCGACAAAGAAAGAATTTTGGATATGGAAAGACTTTAGAAAGAGTATAAGATTTTCGATTCTATTAATATTTTTTTAGTCCGACAGCGGAACCGTGTTATTTCCCTGAAGTGAAAATTTTCGTATTAAGTTTTTTTTTAACGGATTCTTGTAGATTTATATGTCTATTTACCATATCCGACTGATGACAAGCTGGCAGCTTTGAGCAGCTTGAGATACTCAGGGTGTTTCAAAACAATAAGATAATTGTATGTTTTTGGCTTTAAACTTAAATACTATTTTATTATTGTATGGTTAATTGTGCGTTAACTTAGTGAATTTATTAATTTTACAAGTTTCAGCCATATACAGGGTGTTTAAAAAATCTGCGTTATAACGTTTTCATAATATTAATGAATTTCTGATATGAGAATATTTTGTGTTAGAGTTCAAAATTCAACTAAAAATAACAACATACGTGTTTAAAAACGAAGCTACATGACAGGTACAGAGTGTCCCAAAGTGTTTTGGCTGAAACAAGAAACAGACACACAAAAGTTGCAGAAGGTTTCTTAGGTAGAAACCAAGCATAAATATTCCTGTATCATGGTAATACGATCTCTAATAGCGATTTCTTTTTCAGATTCAAGTAGTGTAACGTCTAGTTAAATATTTGTGAAAACAAGTGTTTTTTTTAACTCTGAATTTGCTTGTGAAAAAAAACGTTGAAAACTTTCCGTTGCTGATGCCCAGCGCATAGAAACTTATAAAGTGCAGTAAAGTGTATGAAGATCAAAAGTTTGAAGAACTTGAAGAGCTGTTTATCGTCAGGAAATGCTGTTACCGAAGCGGGAACTTCAGCAACGAAAATGCAGAGGCGATCAGAAGTGCCAAATTTCAATTTTAAAAATGACTGCCTGTGTTGTGGACAAAATTGCGAAGTGGAAAAGAATAAAAAGAACCCTCATCGATAGCGACCGTCCTTTCAACGTGTAGGCGTTAAGTTTAGATTTTTAAAAGAACTAGTGAATATTTTCAACCAATTTAAAATATCATGCACGTATGATGAGCTGTTAACGTTCAAAAAGACTGTCGCTTTTGAGGTGGTTAATAATGTACATTTAACTGGAATTACCCAAGGAAATGATGCTACACTAACCCAGGTTATTGTTGACAATTTTGACACAGAAATCCCATCGCAAAATGGCAAAACCAGTACTCATTCGCTAGCTGTCCTTGCCGCTCAAACTACGTCAGCATGAGAATTTTTAATATAATAATATACTTTTGGAACACCCTGTATTTAAAATTTTTTGTTTTTAATTTATATAAACCTTATTATGAGAAGCAAACCATTTGTAAAAAACTCGTTTATTTACGTAAAATGTACAAAAATAATAGGTGATATTTCACCTACTTACTTATCGGACATCCCGTATCTGGAGTTGCTCAATGATGACGCTTTGTCATCACCTGGATATCAAGACCCTGAGACACAAATCCGTTTTGAAAAAAACTTAATACGAAATTGTTGGGTTTTACCCCGTGGCTGCCGGACTATTTGCGGATTTTCTATTTTGTGTTATATCATAATTTACTTAGGTTTTTGTTCAAAAGTTCTGTATTTTAGTGAAAGTACCTCATTTTTCGTCTGTATTTTGTGTTTAATGTGATATTGATGTATAGCTTTGATTTCTTCCATTGGTTCTTGTACTCTTGTCTGTGCAAATTCAATGCATCTTTCATATTCCACGTAGAATCATTGTAATTCCTATACCTAGGGTATTCGTTAAAAAATGGGTCACCGATTAGTCATAGATTCCTTACATTATAATAAATCGATTAAACCTAATATACTTTAGTACAAAGTCCCTTCAATAAGAAGTTATAGGGCCTTGAAGTAAAATTTTTATTTTTTATTTTTTGTGAATTTCCGCAAATGTAGATCTATCTATTTGAAATCCGGTATACATACTTACTAAAATGTGAGCAAACGAAAATTAAATCAAGCTTGGCTTTGAAATATTTGTTTTATGAATAATATGTTGGTGACACTGTAAGTCTATGTCAAATTCGATGTTAGCAGGTTAGGTTTTGCGTCAGTTTTGACACAGCTGACGCAAAACCTAACCTGCTAACATCGAATTTGACACAGACTTACAGTGCCACCAACATATTATTCACAAAACAAATGTTTCAAAGCCCAAGCCTGATTTTATTTCCATTTGCTCACATGTTATTACGTATTGCACCAATAAAAAATATCATAAATTAGACTTGACTGCAAGAGGCACTTTACCAATCTTTGAAAACTTTTCTTAATTCTAACTTCCTTATCTGTAACAGTTTTTAAGATTTTAGGTTATTATCTGAAAGAGAATTAAAAAGCTCAAAAATAATATACTCTTAGTTCTTAAGCCTAAAAGAAACCGTTTACCTTAAAATGCCCATTAAATGTTTTTGGTTGTTATTAAGACGTGCAATTATCAAGTAATCTAATAAAAAAACAATGATAAATCAATTAATGACATTAGTGACATAAGAATTTGTTCTTTTATGTTTAAGAAAATACCGCTACATAACGGATTCTCCAATGCTGAAAGGATCGTTATGTCGCAGCATTTTCGTAAGCACAATAGTAAAAAAAACTGATGTCAGCAACGTCATTAATTGATTTCTTGTTGTTGTTTACTGGATTACAATCATTACCCATTGTTTTTATGATCATGACTACTTGATAATTGTACGTCTTAATGACAATCAAAAACCTTTGATATTCATTTTAAGGTAAACGGTTGCTCTTACGCTTATGAACTAAAAGTACATTATTTTTGTGTATTTTAATTCTCTTTCAGATAATAGCCTAAAATTTAAAAAATGTTATAGATACCGAAGTTAAAGCTAAAAAAGTTTTGAAAGATAGGTAAAGTATAGTTTATGAAATTTTTCCTATTAGTGTAGTACACAATAGTACATAACTGCGACTCAAGGGTACAGACAGTGGAACATATCACTCAGGAATGTCCCACCACCGCGTTTAATGGTACCCTGATGGAAATCCATGAACTAAAACCGATGGCACTATCATGGCTCCATGAAATAAATTTTGTATTGTTATTAAGCACATATATTGTAAATGTACCAATGTAAAATTCATACCAAATATATATATACAGTGCGTCCCCGGATTGAGTTCATATAAGATGTAAATGACAAAGCATTTTCGATTTAGATGTTAATATTCTATGAATCGATTTTGAGAAAATTAATCAAATTAACTAATATACAGGGTGTTTTAAAAGCGTTTTAAAAAAAAATGACCAAGAGTAAACTGCCTTTATTAGAAGAGATAACAAAATAGTACTAAGAAAAGTTGTTTAGAATTAATAGTGATGGTAAACTCTTAATTTTCAGACAAATCAGCCTACTTTTAATTGTTTCTTTTGTTTTTTGATTTTGTATACCAACATACCTTTTATCGTAGCTGTAGGAGGCATTCCATTATTTTTAAACATCTTAGTTCATGAACCAGTTAGTGTGCCTCCTACAGTCACGATAAAAGGTATGTTGGTATTGAAAAACCAAAAATTTAAAAACATCAAGGTAGGCCGATTTGTCTGAAAATTAAGAGTCTACGATTACTCTTAATTTTAAAGAACTTTTCTAATGCTTTTCTTTGTTATCTCTTCTAATAAAGGTAGTTTACTCTTGGCCATTTTTTAAAAATGGATTCTGAAAACACCCTGTATATTAATTAATTTAATTCATTTTCTCAAAATCTTGATTTGAGAACACGCAGGAGCGATTCTGAAAATATTAACATCTAATTCGAAAATGTTTTGTCATTTACACCTTATGTGAACTGAATCCGCGGACACACTGTATATAATAGTGCGCTTGTATACCAAAATTAAAATGGGTAATTTTACATTTCTGAAAATTTACAAAAAAAAAGACAAAATCTGGTGTGATACACTCACACAACTTCCTTTTACAGTGATTTTATAATTAGCCAAAAATTTGATTTTCAATTTTTAACCATTTAACCAAATTTAAAATTCTACAAAAACAGAACTAAATAGAGCGTTAGTTGAAGAGAGACCCCAAGGGTCGGTCCTTGGACCGATTGCTTTTCTAATTTATGTATCAGACTTGCCTTGTCTAATTAAAACTAACACTGCAATGTTGGCAGACGATACAAAAGTTTTTGCCAATCCTCTTAGCCAATATGATCAGCTACAGGAAGATTACGCCAACTAGAAAAATGGTGCAATATCTGGTGCATTCCTCTCAATCCTGACAAATGCACTGTTATGCATAGTGGCTACAACAATCCCACATTGAACTACACCATTTCAAATACCATTGTACGATCTGTAACTAGCCAAGTGGATTTGGGCGTTACAATAACTAATAATTTAACTTGGTCAAGTCAAACTGTTAAAGTGGTTAGAACAGCAAATTCAGCACTATTTATGCTATCCAAAGCCTTCCAAAGGCCTGATCCTTCACTTGGTTTGCTACTTTATAAAAGTTACATAAGATCTATAAACGAGTATGCTAACTCAGTATGGTCCCCGAATTACGTTAAGGATCAGAAACTACTAGAAGGAGTTCAACGAAGGGCTACACGGATGATATATTCATATAGATCGTTTGACTACCATACTAGACTGAGAAAACTACGTTTAACCACATTAAATGAAAGACGATTACGAGGAGATTTGATATTGACGTATCGCATTCTTCACCAAGATTTCTCTTGCTATCTATCTGATCTGTACGAACGTAACCGCCACGAACGTTTGAGGGGACACTGGTTCAAGCTATCGAAGGAGAAATTCCGAACAACAGCTCGTCAACATTTTTTATCAAATAGAGTTGTTCAAGCTTGGAACAGATTGCCCGACGAGATAGTTAATGCTACCTACTTCCATTACATCCTTCAAGGCCGGTTACGATCAAGTTTTAACTAGTGGTAGCGTCGCAAGTGCGGGACTGTAGCAACTAGTATGCGTCTAATTTGTATAAAACATGTGAACCAAATTGTGTTGTGCGAAGCAAGTGATTATGGCCTGTTTTCATGGATTGTGTTTTTGTGTGATAGCTTATTTTTAATTACTCAACTTATATACAGAATTTGAGATAACATTTTTATTTCTACATTTTGTACTTAGGCATATAAGAAAACTATCATTGTTTGTATTATATCAATTCAATTAATTAACCATTTATGTTAGAAACACTTTTTTGTTTATATTTTAATTCAGCAAATTAAGAAAAATTAAGTTGTTCCTAGAAAGAATATTTTTGTTTCTGTGTTAACAATAATTTGCTCAATTTAACTAACTTAGTTTCCTAAATGTTTTGAATTGTGTTCTGTACTGTACTCAAAATTATATACGTATAGCATTGTGAGCTTAGCCTCTGCTCTTTACACCGTTCTAAATAAATAAAATAAATAAATAAATTTTCTCTAAAATTTTAAGCTGAATTGAAAAATGCAATAATATACATGGAGTTAATAAAAAATAGAAAACAAAACAAAAGAAACCCATTTTCGAAGTATTCAACTGGAAAATCACCTATCTCACATCAATACACATTAAAAATGTAATAAAAAGTTGTAAAAAAATCTTGAGGCGTTTTTGAAAAAATTGGAAAAAACTGAAAAATTACAGGAGTAAACACCTACTTCCTGTTATGCGATTTTTTTCAAAAACTTGCTGCCACATCTACATAGTACACAAAACTTATATATGAAGTTTCAACGCCATATCTCTTTTCGTTTTTGAGATATTCTGTTCACAGGTACACACAGAGACAGACCAATGAACAAAAACATGTTTTTTTGGTTCAGGGGACTCTAAAACTGGAAGATCTGTTGAAAACTCAATTTAGAATTTTTAGGGTGAATCCAATACTTCCTTTATCGTAAAGAGAAGTAAAAATAAAAAATCTGGTGTGATACACTCACACAACTTCCTTTTACAGTGATCTTATAATTAGTCAAAAATTTCATTTTTATTTTTTAACCATTTGTTAAAAATTTTCAAAAATTACAAATTCTACAGAAACCGCACAAAATAGAGCGTTAGTTCAGGAGACAAATTTTCTCTAAAATTTTAAGCTGAATTCCAAAATGTAATAATATACCGGGTGTTTTATTTAAAATAGGAGTTAATAAAAAAAATAGAAAAAAAAAACAAAAGAAACCCACTTTAGAAGTATTCAACTGGAAAATCACCTATCTCACATCAATACACATTAAAAATGTAAGAAAAATGTAAAATTTAAAAAAAATCGTTAGAGCCGTTTTTGAAAAAATCGAAAAAAACTGAAAAATCACAAGAGTAAACACCTACTTCCGGTTATGCGATTTTCTTCAAAAGCTTGCTGTCTTATCTACATAGTACACAAAACTTATATATGAAGTTTCAACGCCATACCTCTTTTCGTTTTTGAGATATTCTGTTCACAGACAGACACACAGACAGACAGACAGACAGACAGACCAATGAAAAAAAATATGTTTTTTGGGATCAGGGGACTCTAAAACGTGAAGATCTGTTGAAAACTCAATTTCGAATTTTTGGGGTGAATCCAATACTTCCTTTATAGTAGTAAAAGGAAGTAAAAATTGAACTTCAAGGCCCTATAACTTCTTACTGAAGGGACTTTGTACTAAATTATATTAGGTTTAACCGATTTATTATAACGTAAGGAATATATAACTAATCGGTGTCCCATTCTTTACCGAACACCCTGTATATTTACCACTACAGAATTGTATGTCTTTTAATAATTGCCAGTTATAATATTTTGATTTCGTTTTGTCATTACTGGGGAGGTTTCTTACTATCGGCTTATTTTATTAAGTTTTAGCAGTTATTACATTTTAATTTCTCTAAAATATTTGTTAGCCCTTAAATTTTACCGCCCTGAAAAAACAATATAAAAATCTTAATTAATAATTCCTTTGAAGTTATGAAATAATTTAGCATATAGAGGCCGCTGTACCCACCCACCATAGTGCTTACAACGGTAAATTCTTAACGTATAATATTTGCTTCTCTTACTATTTTAGAGATAAAACTTGAATAATTCTCCTGCAGAAAAAAATACTATATCCATATTAACGGGGTATGTAGCAATAGAAGTGTATTTAGAAATATTCGTTAGAAGCATACTCAATTTTATTGCATTAAAGTAGTGGAAATTCATTGCAAATATTTCATTTTATAGCGTTTGCTGTTTTATTTTAATACTAAACTGACTTGGACATATTTTAACAGAAAAAGCAGTATTACATATTTCTTTTCGCTTGGTGGAGGTTGGAAATTACGACGATTTAAAATTAGGGGAAGAAGACAATTTAAAATTAGGGGCAGTTGCACGTTGCTATGGATGATCGAGTGATTACAAAAAGCATACTTGTTTTCATAATTAATAAACTTATCTACTGTAACTCTGTCTCACTATGACATGTGACTGTATAAAAATTCTAACATATTGTGGAATAGCTTTGCTGAATATGTACTGTAGGTAAAATATTATGTAAAGCGTGCAATATGGAGTGTTTTACATTTTACATATATTTTACGCCATACAGTAAGTAAAATATGAGGGCTATCTAAAAAAATATCGCATAAATTCCAAGTAAATACGTGGCTTCCTTCGTAGCTGGGGTTATAATTTTACACGTATTAAATAATTTTCTTCATTTTAGGTAGAAAACCTCGTAAAATAAATCCAGTTTATGTTAAATATTGCGTATAATCCGACGTAAAGCTTCGGAGAAATCCGTTATTTGTTGCACATACACATCACATCAACTGAGGGCAAGGATTACGTCTTTATATTTTGCAATTACGTACGAAAGACATGTTCCCGTGCTTTATTATTATATATTACACCGATAAGAAGTGTCAAACAAGAAGTTGCTACCAGTTAATATCATAGATCAAAATGTTGCGTTTTAAACCTACCATGCTTTCTAAATGCGGCTTTTCTTAAGGAAAATGTTTCAAACTAGAAGGTAATGGTTTAATATTTTAATTATTGGTGTAGTTTATTACCTCTAGTCAACTTATTGCGTCTGTAAAATTTCTAGTTATAATAAACTTGGTTGTTATGTAGATCATCTTTGCATACAACGTTCTATGACATCAGAAATAAAATGTATGCCAAGTGCTGAAGTAATTTCTTCAATTAGAAATTGCAATACAAACATAATTAGGGCATTGTCTCGGCATAACATACATAGAGAGTAACAAATTGAAAAACGTGTTACTATATTTAAATACAATCTCCCTATAACATCTCATTACATTTCGTGTAACATCAAATTAATGTCTAGAAAGAAACATTTTAGATAAAAATGAGCTAAACAGCTCAAATTCATTATCTGTTCTGTACTGGGCATAACACTAGCGCCGTACAAACGAAGAGACAGTGATTCATTTCTATAGTATAGTGTGGACTCGTGTGCTGTCATGGAATAAAAATGAACCACAACTAATTTCTTCTCGTCGTTTCTACATAACAGCTTGTAATTGGTACACCAAACTAGTATAGTATTTTCCAATTGAATCGCTTACTTCATAAACAACCTAAGACACAGTTTAATGGTTTTCAGGAACAGATAAAAACATTTTACTCTAACCCTATTTTTGGCAGAAGTAAATAATCTTCTGTGGGTGAAATTTATACTATATAGAAATACCATCCACAAGGACAATCCACGAAATGCACTCGAAACTCCAAAATTGAAATTTTTAACATAGACTTAGGACTTAGGTTGTTTCTGAAATAAACTCTGCAATTAGAAAAAACTTTTTATTGGAACTCAAAATACATGCTATTCAAAACTCGAAAAAAATAATATTAGTAGGTTTAAACAAATCTCAATGGTTACTGCATCTTTTATTTCTCCTTTCAAGATTTTGTGGCGTTGTTGGCAATACTTTCTTCAAAAAATGGCTTATAGGGATCTTCCACCCATTGAAATAATGTTTTCAGAGGTCATAATTTGGATTCAAGAATTCGAAATCGTTCCGAGTAGGCTTGTCTTGTTGGCAGTTTAACGGCTTCTTTTTGTTAGGATGTGCAAGCTTAAACGTAACAATCCACTAATCAATTCGCTAGCTTGTATAATTCCTGGGGTATCGGAAGTATACACGAAATGATGATAGGTGCTTAGAAATGGTAAACTGCATTTGTTTATTTCTTGATAGTGATTGAGTTTCTGTGGATACAGAAGTAGCTTTATAATATTGATGTCACCACCCTTTGAAGTCTATAATACCTTCCGTTTTAATTTCTTTTATGGTTAATGCCATTTTTTGCACTTGCGGTTACAATGAGTTCTGTGTAAGTATGAAATTCTGTCGTCGAAACTTTTTTTAACAACCTAACCCGCGATCACATGGCAAGAAGGAGTTTTCTCTTATGGGAAAAATTATCTTTTTTTATCAAACCTACACATACCTATTTAAGCTAAGCACATTCGGAAATTAGTGCAACCCTTTAACATCTGGATTAATATAATTTTCTACAAGTTTATTACAAAAGTTCACGACTTGTTTAGGCTTTATGCAGCCATTCCTGATGGTAGATATAAAACACTGCTTTTTGCCTTCAGGTTAGCGATACAAAACACACTCACAGTTAATTGTTTAAGACAAAATGGATCTTGGACGGATATTTTGAGAAGTTGTAAATTCTGCATATAGTCAAACGGTACCTACATCCTCGTGTTTCGTGCAGTGTTCCCTTGAATTCTGTAATGCAGTGCAAAATTTATTTGATCGATGTTAATGAATAAACCTTTTCAGCTACCGTAACTCGCTTTGCTGCGTCTCTTAATTTTGGACTATTTATATTCAGTTCTTCACAAACATTACAAGTATCTACTTGTGGCCTTACAAAGTGAAGTTGAAAACTTTCGTGGAAATACTTTATATAATAACTGTACTTAATGTCACTTTCTGGGTATCTTTACTTGAATAGTTGATACATAATTTTCACATTTAAGCGTGCATCCAACTACCTATATTCTTTTCCTGAATATTGTGATTACTTGACTGGAACGCCTGAATGTGGTTACTAATCATTTCTCTAATTTCGACCCCAACGACATTTGCTTTAATGTTGCTCTTTTAAGGTATTTCTCCTGAAACTAAATGATGCTGAATTCTTTCACACCGTGTAAGCTCAGGAAATGCTTCTTGACAAACATTTTCTTGCTAACCTTATTTTATTTTATTTTTATTTTATTTTTTTATTCTACTTTGTATTCAGCCAACAGCCGTTAGGCCAATTATAGGCGTTTCTGTACATTTTATGGGGACTTCCAACCCCACTAACGACTGTCATGATGTTATTATGACATCCGGGTCCAACTATTTCCGTGATAGCCGTACCATAAGACGCCGAGGGAGGCAGCCGTGAAACTCCCATCCAAGTTCTGACCAGAAAGAGCGTTGCTTAACTCCACTGATCGTACGTGGACGCTTGTTCAAGCTACACCACCCGGGACCTATTAACTATTCACTGTTATATAATGTTCAATGTCCTGTTCATTTTTGTTACCCATTTTATTAAAGTTTGAAAAAATCTCTTGTCTCCCTGCTTTAATCTATCTCATGACACATCTGAAAAGTAACGAAATAAATTACTATTAGATAAGAAACTGCAATGTTGAATAATAAATGTATGCTTACTTACACTCTGAACCAATTTGTTTTGGTTCAATCTCCTTCCCTTTGTAATCTCTATGCCGCATCCTTCACCCTTCGATTAATCTTTCTCTGGTAATCGTCTACATGTTTTAGCCTTTTTCATCTTTTCCTTGGCCCTCCACTAGTATTGTCATATGTTTTTGGATCATCGTTATCCATAATAGTAAACAATAAATACCACAAAACCACTAAACCTTTCTCGCAAAACCACAACAAACTGAGCCCCGGGCAGCTTTAAAATTTAGAGGTTAGAAGCAGCCTGTTAGCGCAGTACTACCATTTATACATTTAGCGCAGAAACCACTAAGTCCAGCACATAGGTTTTTTCTGCAGCAAATGTAAATTTTGATCAGCGCTGATTTCATAAGAAATGTAGTCGCTTAGGTTGTTTTTACATCAAACGACGCAGGACCCTCGAAACTACTCGTATATGTTAACATGCCTAACTTTCTGTAATAAGCGATGCAATTAAAATTACATTAGAATATTTAAAATACAAGCCGTCAGATTTACTTCAACGTTTTGAATGATTTCGCGTGTGTAGTGTTACAGCTAGAAACAGCCAAATGTGTTAAGTGATAAGGAAATTGTTAATGAACTATTTTCAACAAGTTATGTATCCATATTATTAATTAAATAATACTGTCAAAACATTTACTTATTGCTCATTACGGACAGATTGTAAAGCAATAAAAAAAATTAAACTACGTAGCCGCAGTAAAAATATCGCAACAACTAAGTAAACCGATTTTGTATCAAAAATTATATGTTAGGAAGAAACGAAAACAACAAAATTATAAAACAGCTGAACAAATAAACTTGACCATCTAGAAGCGTTTCTGTATGGTAGCTATAGTACACATAGTAAACAATATATTCAATATTTTGACTAATAACGAATATGGCCCCCGCTGATAGTTACCACCTCTTAGATCCTTTGAAGCATGCTTAAAATTACATTAACAATTTCTGCTTTATGAACATTTTCAAATCGTAGTGGTAAAATATTACTTCCTTTTACAATAGAGGAAGTATTGGATTCACCCGAAAAATTCGAAATTGAGTTTTCAACAGATGTGCAAGTTTTCGAGTTCCCTGAACACAGAAAACATGTTTTTGTTAATTGGACCGCCTGTCTGTCTGCCTGTGAATAGAATATCTCACAAACGAAAAGAGGTATGGCGTTGAAACTTCATATATAAGTTTTGTGTACTATGTAGACGAGACAGCAAGCTTTTGAAGAAAATCGTATAACCGGAAGTATGGTGTTTACTCTTGTGATTTTTCAGTTTTTTCAATTTATTCAAAAACGGATCTAACGATTTTTTTCAAACGTTACATTTTCATTACATTTTTAATGTGTATTGATGTGAGATAGGTGATTACCCAGTTGAATACCTCTAAAATGGGTTTCTTTTGTTTTCTATTCTTTTTTTTATTAACTCCTTTTTTATATAGAACACCCGGTATATTATTACATTTTTGAAATCAGCTTAAAATATTAGAGACTATTCAATTCACCTGTCATCTGTCAAAAAGTGATCAATAAAAATCCACAATTTGACGTTTCTTGGCCAATCAGAAAAATATCAGCCGATATGTTTTCCTAGAAGGTATTCAAGTGAGTATTTTAAACAAATATGATTTTTATTAGTTTTCTGTTACTATAGAAATTGCGTAGTTTGTTGCTAGATTTACTGAAAACTAATTTAAAATAGCAGTTGGATCATTGAATAGCTCCTCGAATGCCATTTTTAGTCAAAGTCAAGTAGAATATTTTTGCGGTGGTATCACTACTCATGTCCATTGCGCTTAGGTTCGATTAGGATGAGTGCGCAATGGTCATTCCTGATACTACAGCAAAAATATTCGACATAACTTTGACTACTCATGGTATTATAAGTGAAAACTTGTCTCTTCAACTAACGCTTTATTTTGTACGGTTTCTGTAGAATTTGTATTTTTTGAAAATTTTTGACAAACTCTTAAAAATTAAACATAAAATTTTTGGATAATAATAAGATCACTGTAAAAGGAAATTGTCTGTGTGTATCACACCAGATTTTTGTTACATTCTTATCTTGATTTTAGTTGCTGTTTATTTCAAGCCCGCTACAGTAAATCCCATGCATATTCTATCGGATTTAGGTTAGGTGAATGCTCCGATAACTCCAAATATAGAATACTATTAGCTGCTTAGGCAATCCTCACGATGGCATTTCAATCGGTAGATGTATTGTCATCTAAAAATACAAACGGTAATCTAACGTTGTAATGCAGCATACTGTAGGAATGATGAATTTAATTTAATAATATCCAATGGGTATCATGTGATAACAGTTGTATGCTTTTAACTGGTGGGGTTGTAATGGGCAGCCAGAATGTTGTTTACATGAAGTAGAAAAATATCTTGAATACATAATCGACGAAAAATATTCACGTTAAAGGGTTACATTCCCAATAATTGTGAAGAGTAATAATTGGATATTTGATACGTAATATCAATATAGTATTCTTTATGATCAAATTTGACTGAGGGTCACAACTATTATTCAAAATATAATTCAAGATTGAAGCCATTTGGAGTGGTATTTTTACTTCGAAACCAGTAAAAAAGTGCAAGTGAGTGTATGCTGTAGGACTGTCTATCCATATCTTAAGGGGTCAAACAGCTGCAACGAGTTTAATTTTGTCGTGAACAGCTCAAAAGAGGTGTTTGCAGACTAGCATCCAGTTAGGAGCTGATATAATACACGCTCAGGTACAAGAGATATTTTCAGAAGGCTATCGCCCACTTCTTCTGTAACATTAACAAATACGTAGCAAGTCTGGTACGGCTTATTGAAAATGATTGTAATTTTATATTTAGAGCTTAATTTAGAATATTTACTTTTCTAAATTTAAATAGTGATTCGAGTACTAGACGTATTTCAGTCATTATAATTTGAAATTCATATATTTTGGGGTAGGATATTTATAAACGTAATTTTAAATCAAGTCTGGATCATTGAAACATTTGGTTAAATATTTTGACAACATCTATCTGATTTTTTGTAATGCCAGACCAAGCTTTCAAGTAATACTAACTAACTGAGGAATAAGTTCAATTGTGTGTACTAAAGAGTGTGTTTGACCATTGTAGTAAATTAATATTTTATAGTAATTCAGTCTTCAACTATAATAAGTTATTAGTTGAACAAAAACTCATCAAGCTGGGAACCAGGATTCTCAATGCTTATTAACTGTCTAGTCGAGGTATTAAAAAACTAGAATCATATGACATAAACCGTACAATAGTTATTTTCCCGGTAGGTAGACATGAAATTTGGTTTTTATGTTTAATAAAATTAAAACTCCCGAGAATCTCTTTCTGACACTTTGTCAGAATCAGCTGTTATGTACATGAGGCTCACGAAAGTGTCTAATTTGACATTTTGAGGTTAAACGTGCAATGTTGCCAGTGATTTCATACTTTATTTGCCACTAGGCATAATATTTATAGACATCGGCGTCATGGATACTAATCTTTCAACAAATGGTAATACTAAAGCAAATATGCGGAAAGTCATTAAAGGTGACACAAAACTACAAATTACAAAGGCCTACAGGCATTATAAAGCCGACAGGCCAGACCTCAGTGAAACTGAATTCTGTGCTCGGCTTAGTGACATTTGGGACGTACGTATTTAAGCATAAAACTTAACTGTTAGTTTAATTTTCGGCCTCGTACTGTTTTAGGTATCTGAAAGAACTATTGGAAATATAATTGGGGGTGGGGGACAATTTTGAAATTAAACCTTTTGGCCCACGACCTAAAAATGATACATACTATAAAGGTTAAGATGGTTTGGGCATATATGGATAATGCCAGATGGAAGAGCTGCTAAGATAGTATTGGAAGGCAGAGCGCAAGAAACTAGAAGAAGAGGGCGACCAAGGAATAAGTAAGTAAGTAAGTAAGTAAATTTATTCATCAAGATAGATGTTTACAAAAAAAAAGACACATAATTCATTTACAAACAGATTTGACATAGTTAGAACATAACCTTTTAAATTGAGATACATTTGTTGCCTGTTTCGCTTCATTAGGCATTTCATTATATAATTTTAAACCTTTGTAATATAGATTTTTTTGTGAACACGCTTTCGTTGTTGTAGGTAATCTAAAATTATTTACACTTCTTGTCTCATAACTATGTATATCTCTGTTGTATACAATAAATTTATTTAAATATGCAGGTAATTTGTTATTAACAATTTTAAAGATCAGAATTAACGTATTAAAATAAATTCGCTGTTTAATACTAAGCCATTGCAGCGTTTCTAACATTAAATTGATGCTGGTTCGTTTATTACAAAATAGAATAATACGCATTGCTCTATTTTGCAGTTTTTGTAGACGCTGCAACTCACCTTCGTTGGCTATAAATAACACGCTAGCACAATATTCAAAATGTGGTGCAATAATTGTTTTGTAAACAAGTATCCTCGACCACAAGTTTAATTTGGAACTGATTCGCCCAAAGAAACCTATTTTTTTAGCCGTTTTACCTACAACAAAATCCACATGTTCCTTAAAAGATAGCCTCTTATCTATTACAATTCCAAGATATTTTATTTTAGGGACATATTCAATTACTACATCGTCAACAATTACACTAGTTATCGTATCGGTTAATAATCGTCGGCTACTGATAACCATTGCTTTTGTTTTAGATGTATTTAACTTAAGCTTGTTCAATTTTAGCCATTTAGATATATTTTTGAGGTCACTATTTAATTTATTTACTGCATCGTTCACATTTATATCGGCACTAGTTACCAGAGTGTCATCTGCGAATAAGTTATATTGACAACCTTGCACTGCTGAGTTTATATCATTAATGTAGAGGATAAACAAAAGAGGGCCTAAAATTGAGCCTTGAGGAACCCCTAAACACACTTCAACTGCTCGAGAATCTTCACCTTCGTATCTAGTAATTTGCTGCCGGCCACATAGATAATTCTTGAACCATCTTAATTCGAATCCTTTTATTCCGTATTTTTCCATTTTTGCTAAGAGCAGATCTCTGTCGATTGTTTCAAATGCTCTTTTCAGGTCTATGAACGCTGCTACTATTTTTTTCCCATGTTCTATATCCTCTTTCCAGTTCACTAAAACTAAATTTAATGAAGTTTCACAAGAGTGATCTTTTCGGAAACCTGATTGTTCACTAATTAGGATTTTATTCTCCTCTAAATAATTTTCCAGTTGTTCCTTAGCTATATGTTCTATGATTTTTTCGAACGCAGGTAACATATTGATTGGTCTGAATTCTGAACTATTTTTTGTTCCGTTTACTTTGGGTATTGGACTAACAATCGCCGTTTTCCAAATTTCAGGAAAAATCCCAGTTGCAAACGATTCATTAATAATCTGCAACAGCGTCTCTCCTATCACTGGTAAAGCGTCACAAATTAATTTAGGGTTAATACCATCAGTACTAGATTTGTTACTCATTTTTAAAACCACTTTCTGTAATTTTTCCAAGGTAATTGGTTTAAATCTAAATATGCTTGTGGTATTGTTTCCAATATCGCCTAAATTTATTTTACCATTAGCTGGCCCAATACTTATGTGAATGTCTTGAACACTATCCACGAAATATTTATTAAACTGCTCCGCAATCTTTTTAGGTTCAGTCAATTTGTTGTTACCAAACTCGACAAACTCAGCACTGTTTACATTTTCGTTCTTGATAAGTTGTTGCAGTTTTTTCCACATTAATTTAGATGATCCTTTGGATAAATCAATCTGTTTTTCGTAATATTTGTTTTTACAAGTTTTTAATGTACGGTTATAGTTGTTTTTAATATTTGTGTAGAAACTCCAGTCTGCAGCAGAATTATTGCGTTTAGCAATTTTATACGAATCATTACGTTGTTTTTGCATATTTTTTAATTCGGTAGTAAACCAGGGATTATGTTTATTTATATTGATTGTTTTCTGACTAATTAAAGCATTATAACATATCTTCATTTTGTCGACTAGGAAAATTGCTTTTTCATTTAAGTTAATGGTTTCAGTGTTCACCCACTCATACTGTCCTAGTTTGTTTCGATATGTTATATCCGAATAAGCAGATTTGTCAATAACCATTTTTTGCTGGATAACATTTTCACGCATTTCCGCTTCCTGGACAATTTCCAAGGTTTCATGATCAGCAATTTTGCAATCTAGTATATTTACAAACATATTCGTAGCGTTAGATATCAGGTAGATATAGGTGGCAGGAGGCGGTAATGGAAGCAATAGCAAGGAAAGGAATATAAGACTGGATAAATAAAATCATGAATAAGAGACAATGGAGACAGATTGTTATGCAGTAAGCCTAAAGTGGCTTGTAAAAGCTTTATTTATACTGAAAAAAATACATACATTGTAATATTTAAATATTTTTGTATTTTTGTACGCAATCCTGCGGGATTAAGCGAATACATTCGCGCAGTTGATGATGTCGTTACTCAATTTTGGCAAACTCAAAATGCTAATGTTTACATAAATAAATTGCTTTTGTCTGCTGCCCGTAACCGATTGAAAGGTGCAGCTTTAGAAGTAATCACGGGTTATACCTATAATCCCTGGACAGACTTAAAGACAGTTCTCATAAATAATTTTGGAGATCAGCGCTCCGAATTTAATATTCAAATTGATATGACTAGACTAAGACAAAATTCTAAAGAAACAGCCATCGATTTTTTTAATAGAGTACGTTCACTTTTGGCAATACTAAATTCAAAAATATCTTTAGGTCATGAATCTCAAATAGTTTAAGATTACTAATTACTAGCATCCAAAGATTTGGCACTAAAAGTTTTCACGAGCGGTTTGTTAGAACCCCTTGACAGTTTTACTAAAGGTCGATCAGCCAAAACGTTAAAACAGGCGTATGCCTACGTAAAAAAAGAATTAGATATACGTTATTTTCAGGATATAAATAAAAGCTACTCTTCCAAAACTATCAAGATTTGGACTTCCAAACCAACACCCGAGAAATTCTGGAACTCAGCCTATACAAAAACCTGCAACAAACGTCTTTGCCCCAAAAACACAATTATCGTCCCACACACAAACCTGAACCGATGCAAACGAGCACAATCCGAAAACCTCCTGCCTCGCAACAATTAAGGAGACCACCACAACAATACCGACCATTCAACCAAAATTTCAATCCTAATTTTAAACCGACTAATTATATACAACAATCAAATCAACCACGATATTTCTATTCACAAGAATTATTTAATACAGACTTTTCCGAGACCCCAGCTTATTATGAAGCTACTGAAAACCACGAATTAGAATATAATTATTACGAATCATCCCAAGAAGACTTAGACCCAACTACAGACTTCTTCCAGTTACCAGACGCGGATTCAGATAATGAAGAACCTGACGAATCCGTAAATTTTCGATAAGAGCCTCGGTTCAATCTTTTTCCATTAATCTTAAATCTAACCTACCATATATAATTATCCCACAGACTAATGACAAACTATAATAGACGCCAGAAGTTCACGTACAATACTTTCTCCTCAATTTGTATATAAACATTTCCCCGAAGCAATATTTGAACATCCTTTTAAAATTACTACATCGCACGGAACTAATTATCATAATCAAGTTGCGAATGTCCCTATTCAAAATATATTTTTAGAAGAAGGTACACACTTATGTTATTTGTTGGATTTTCATGCGACATATTCTGGATTAATAGGCACAGATTTAGTCGCCGACGTACCAGAAAATATATATTATCGGTGGATGCACATCCAAACTGATAAAACTACAATACCATTCTATTATAATCAGTCTAAATTAAGACAGGAAGAACAGAAACGTAACCAATGTAACTTTTCAACAATTAAACCTTCAGAAAAAACGTTAAAAGTAATCGCGTTACCATCTCGAACAGAAAAATTTGTTGTACTACCTGCTGTAGGAAAAGATGGGTACAAATTAGCACCAAAATTACATTTTACGGAATGCACATCTATGCCGTCAGCTATTATATCATTAAAAAACAATTGGTTTCGTACGAGCTTAGTAAATACTTCAAACGGACCTCAAACTTTAGTCATTTTCCAACCATTAATTTTAGAAGATTATACCCCTGCAAAAGATTAAATCCAAATTAATAATTACCATGTATTACCAACTAAACAAAAACAAATACTTCACCAAAATCTAAACTCAAACTTGCGATTAGACCACCTAAACGACGAAGAACGTACGATGTTAAAAAACTTTTGTTTAAAATATTAAAACATATTTCATACACCTGACATTCCTTTATCATCAACTACCCTAACCAAACATCACATTAGAACAAAAACTGACACACCAATTTTTACGACAACGTATCTTACCCACATGTACACCGACAAGGAGTAAAACGACAAATCGATATTGGAAGAAAACATAATTGAACCCAGTGAATCACCTTATCTTTCCAATTTGGACAGTACCAACAAAACAAGATGTCCCGCAAACAATAATGGCGAATTGTCATTAATTATCGGAAACTCAACGAACAAACAATTGACGATAAATTTCCTCTCCCTCGGATAGAAACCGTGTTAGATAATATAGGTAGAGGAAATTACTTCACAACTCTCGATTTGGCTTCTGGATTTCAACAGATCGAATTAGAGGAAAAAGGCAAAGAGAAAACAGCCTTCTCTACTGAAGAAGGACATTACCACTTCAAACGTATGCCTTTTGGTTTAAAGAACGCCGGCAAGTTTTCAGAGTGCCATAAACACAGCCCTGACATGACTCCTAGCCAGTGTTTAATGTATATGGATGACATCATTGTATTTTCAAGTTCATTACAAAAACACATTTCCCGCCTTGAAAATGTATTTAAAAAATGTAGAGAAACTAATATAAAGATCCAGCTAGATAAATCCGAATTTTTGCAAAACAGTCAAATACTTAGGACATATGATAACTCATTCAGGCCTTCAGATCCTTCCAAAATTGAAACCATTAAAAAATTTCCTTTGCCTACTACTAGGACCGAAATAAAATAATTTCTAGGACTTTTCGGATATTACAGAAAATGCATTACAAACTTTGCAAAAATTACCAAATTCCTCACTCACTGTTTAAAAAAAGAAAACAAAATTATTCATACTCAAGACTTCATAGACTCTTTCGGATATTGTAAAAACCTTCTAACTAATGAGCCACTTTTGAAATATCCAAATTTTACTAAATCTTTTGAGTTAACCACAGACGCTTCAAAATACGCACTCAGTGAAGTCCTTTCACAAGACGAAAAACCAATCAGTTATGCCTTACGTACGCTGAATGATACGGAACAAAAATATAGCACAATAAAGCGTGAATTGTTAGCCACTGTATGGGCTACCAAGCAATTCCGACCCTATTTGTTTGGAACAAAATTTACCCTATTCACAGACCACAGGCCCCTAGTTTGGCTCCGCAGTCTCTAAACTCACGAGATGGGCTTTGAAACTGGAAGAATATAATGTCCACATAAAGTACCTACCCGGAAAAACTAGCAAGATAGCCGATGC
The DNA here is from genome assembly GCA_940337035.1 of Agriotes lineatus. Taxonomy (NCBI): domain Eukaryota; kingdom Metazoa; phylum Arthropoda; class Insecta; order Coleoptera; family Elateridae; genus Agriotes; species Agriotes lineatus. The sequence continues at coordinate 84,933,854 of OW679194.1, read as the reverse complement.
CTTGTCCCGCGTCCAAATTAATCCATTATCGATCACCGACGAAATTATCCAAGACATTGACGAAATTATAGACGACACTAGTAGACTAGATACACCCGAACCAGTAGACTCTAATTTCAGCACAATCCCTAACCGATCGGAAACACCTAGCATTGACGATTTTATTTGATATACCCATTGTTGAGGGTGCCCTTACCTCAGATAACGATGAAATCTCGTTAGCACATACTGTGCATACACAGGAAAGCTCAACACCAGTAATAGACAAACGAAGAACCCTTAGAACACCTTAATAAACAAATGGAATTCATCGAAGCTAACCTCCCTAGAAAAATTCAAGTTACCAAATTTGATGAAAACACCCATTTCTCAGTTTTCGTAATTTCCAATAATAAACAGTTTAGATCCAATGAATTGTTGATAGAACATTGCGAACCAAAAGTCCATTACTATTATCACAGTGACTCATTGTACCAGGAGTTTTCCGAATATATAAAATCCATTACTAAGGAAAATCCCCCCAAATTTCATAGATCTACCACCCAAGCTAGATATATAACACATCCGGACGAACGGCAAAGTTTAATAGCGAATTACCATCTCGGGAGGACCACTCATAGAGGAATATTAGAAACTGTCGAGCACTTGCAACGTAATTATTTTTGGAAAGGAGTGAACACAGATATAAAGAATTTTATTAATAATTGTCAAAATTGCAAAACCCAAAAGTATAATCGAAATCCAATAAAAAATCATTGCATTTAACCCCAACTTTTAATCGTCGTTTTCACACTGTATATATGGATATATTCCAAATTAAAGGTACCAAATATTTAACACAAAATCCAACTTCATATCACGACACCCCATCATCACCAGTCAAATTCCCCTATCGAACGCTTCCATTCCACACTTATAGAACATTATCGACTTTTAGGAGAAATGCTAGAACATACAAAAATCCCCTATTGCGTTATGGCTTACAATCATTCGATTCACTCAAACCTAAAATTATTACCTTTTGAAATACTACTTGGCCATACCGACGGACAAAACCCTTTCGATTTAGATTACGAAAAATCCTTTTTCGAAAATTACGTAATTACCCACAAAGAAAAAATGAAATGCTTATATGACGCTCTACAGCACAAACAGGTGACTACTAAAGAAACCCGAAACGAAAAAATTAACCAACTCAGAAAAATCAAAACATTCAAAGTAGGAGACCAAGTATATATAAAAACTAATAACAGAAACAAAAAAGAACCCAAATTTACAGGACTATACACTGTTGACAAAATTCACGAACACGATACTTATGATTTAAAAAACATTACTACAAACGCTATCCTTAAGAGACACGCAAATGATTTAATGCCTTTTCCAGGACAATTTCGATCATCCTCTTCCTCCTTACCTGGAACAAGTGCAAAACCGACGTAACAATAAAAACATTAAGCGACAACTCCGGACTGTATCCCCTTCAGAAAGATAAAGCCTTGCTAAAAGAATCCGCATAGACTTTGATCAAAATTCTTGACTATACACCTATGCTAAATGATTATCAAACTTTTAGAGGCAATCTCTTAAAATCAATTGCTCTTTTGGAAAACCGAAATTACCCTATAGGTCACAGACATTTTGTAGAATTAAAAGACATCTTAATTAATCACAATAACCAGTTGTTGATCCTTAAACAACTTATAAATAAATACGACCAACTATTAAACCAGTTATTTACCAAAATACACATTAGACAAAAACCAGGATTAATAGACGGCCTAGGTACTGTAGTAAAATTTATCACAGGCAATTTGAATGCAGAGACGGGCAACATTATGAAGACATGATATTCAAATTAACCGGCAATTCTGAAAATCAGAAAAACGCCCTATTAGAACAAGCAGAAATTCTAAATGACACTGTATCTTCCATACGAGCTCTTTTTGGAAATCAAAAATTATTAAACGAAAATTTAAACACAATTTTGCAGAATAATGTAGAAATTGAACAAATAATAGCTGAAACGTCGACATATTCAATAATTAACCAATCTATCCAATCATTACAATTGTTTGGATTGAATTAGAAAGTGCCTTTACTTTCGCACAGATTTCCCTTATTGACAATGACGAACTCATACAATCTCTACATACTATAACTAAATCTCTGGACCAACTTCAGAATTCGAAAAAGAAAAATGTAGCTCTCTCCTATCCTGGAACCCACGAAAACCTTCATTTATACGAATCTATCATAACAACAAAAATATAAAACTTTTACATTTATTTTTGAAATTCCATTAGTAAAACTCTTTTCTGAATACCAATTAATAAAACTGATTCCTTTTCCTGCTCAAACCAAAGACAACAAATTACGTATGATTATACCTTCTTATAAAATGTTGTTGTATAACACAAATTTTAGCATCCCAACGAAATAAACCATTGTCAACAAACCTCTCTAAATTATTATTTTTGTGCCCATGACAACCATTTAGCATCCCAAATTCTAAATTGTGTGAAATACAATTACTATCCTTTCACGACAACAAGATTTGCCAACCATACATTTTCGATTTGACTTCAAGTAAAACTTTGAAAATAGATACGGCGATATGGCTAATCAGATCACCAACCGAAACTATTTTGGATATACAATGTAATCAAGCCACTAACAGAAAACAAATTATGGGAACAAAATTAATACACTTAACCCCTGATTGCTATGTTCTAATCAATCACGACGAATTATTATTCAGGATAAAATCGTCTTCAAATAAGGAAGTCAATTTAAAATAGCCAAGCATTAGTAAACTACAAATTCACGAATCCCAAGTAACCAACATTTCTAAAATCGATCTTACGCCTGTTAACACTCAATAATTGGTCAAAAGTCAACTAAGGTTAACCGATCAAAGGGACAAATTATTGAATAACAAGATCTCAAATATGACAAGTTTACATTTTAGCCTTAGTTCATTTATTATTGTATGTTTAATCATTGTTAGTCTTATATGTAGTATAATATATGTATACTGTAAACGCAACTCTTTCAAAGCAAGACTGATAGCTTTATTAAAATCACAAATTGATAATTCCATTTTGCAAAATAATAAACCTAATTCATCTTTATTTCAATGTCAAATTTAAATACAGCTTCACGATATTTAAATCGCTTAGACGCGGAAGAGTTACGTGCGTGTGCCGGCTATTGTTGTATGCATAAGAATTATCTCTTTGCTGACACTGAATAGATTAGTTATCTTATGCTGGCTCAGTTCCTGCAGTGCAGCATCTGTGCGTGTTTTATTATTTTATTATTATAGTTAGTTGGCAGCCAGATCTCGTTCTAATAACTTGTATTTGAATTGCTACTCCATCGATGTAAAGTTTTTATTGTACTAATAAATTTCTTTTTAAAAACAAGCATCGATGAATCGCCCGTGAATTTGTTAACAAAACCCGCCATTATGAGCCGGCGCAGATATAGGCTGCTTCAGATCTAACAATCTCCAGTGCATCGGAGTTATCTCATTCAAACCTGCGAGTGGACTTTATACCTCATTCGAGCTTTCTTGCAGTAGATCCAGGATCCGCGACCGGGATTAATAGCATCGTCGTGTGGTTTGCCTAGCGTCTCTAGAATAACGAGCGTCGCATCAATACGCCGAATGAATCTTGTTTTGCAATATTTTATGCACAGAACATTATATTTCCCTAATCTAGAATTATTATGTATTTAGTTACAAAACCATTATGCTATTATTTTCTTTAAACTGTTTATTCCTATATTTATACATTCGAGAGGTAGCAAACCCATGGGCATCTGAGCATACCCGAGACAAATTTTGGGAATAAAGTGATCAAAGTAAATTTAAAATCTTCGGAAAGATACGTAAAATTAGAAAACAATACACGGTTATATCATCTATAGCAAATATACAAGAGGTTTGATATTATCCACTTAAAGTTAATTTTTTTACGATAATTTCATTCCTAGGTAACTTGACAAGACAAACTGTTACTGCTAAAATGGCAAGTCCACAGGACGAGTCCTTTCATCTTGTAGTTTGTTGAGTCAATTTACTGATCCAAAATCAAAGGTAAAAAATGCAAAATTAATCTGAGGAAAACCAATAACTCAAGCCTAGTTTGATATGATAATATAACGAATGCGTAACTGCAATATTGTTGTGAGGCCAAAAGTTAACAACTTTTTGTTCACTTGCAAAGTCAAATTATCAACGTGAAATGTATGTTCTACGTTGAAAATTATAAAGGGTGTTACTAAAATGGCGGAAAACTTTAGGTAGCCTTATTCTTTGTAAAATTGTGAGTCGAAATCTTAATACTAAAATGTTGGATTGGTCTTCATAAGTCCTCGCGAGCGGTAAACGAAAAAACATTTTTCATTCAGGTAAAGTACCTCTTCTGTTTTGAGTAAGTCGAAATATCATCAAGAAAAGTTGTACAAAATGTAAAATTATGGTTCAACCTAAAATGTTAGATATATCGTCTTACTTTCATGAATCCGTATCATATGAAGTACTTTTGTCGTAACACAACGAAACACAATAATAATGTGTATAATAATTGCAAAAGAAATAGAGCATTTAATGCATCACATCCCTAAATCTATTTGCTTCTGTTGTAAATATCCACAGAAAAATGTCTTGTAACATTACGACATTACAACTTTATCAAGTAGGTTGAAATTGAATTCAGTTATAAGCCTTCAAATTTTTTTTAAATTTAGCCTTTTCAGCTAACAGTCGGCTTTTAAAATTGATATTGAGAATACTAATTATGCTATTCTCCCCCATTTTTTTAATGAAGCTGCAAAAAACAACCGAAATTATTTAATATAAATTAACACGCTCTATCTGCAACCGATATTACTTAAGATCATCCAACCACGACTCAAATATGCTAAAATGTCCGTCCTACATTTGCATTTATTTTCAATGTCAAAGCTTGCATAATATTTTCAAGAAATTGTGCTATCGTGCGATGGCCGCCTGATTGACGGATCTTATTACATTTTCGCAAGCGCAATTTTCATTTGTCACCAAAATGATGAGTCCTTGAGTCACGTTGAAAGTGCTATATCTTTGGTTATGCGACGATTGCGCCTTTGGCCCATAATTCCCAGACAAGCTCGGGGCTAGGTTTCGGAGAGCCCACAGCAGCTGCCAGCTGTTTTGTGTATATGATACAAACGAGTGTGTGGACACATACCTTATGTTATGCTGACATACTCTTTGCATATTGTTTTACATGTTTTAAACAATATCGAACAGCGATTTCCGGATTTTATTACTTAAAACTTATTGTAGCGGTGGTGGGTTAGATGATAAAATTTATTTTTAATTGTAGAATAGTTAATAGTTTCTAATGACGGCTTGGTCGCTCGAGCTTCTGAGCCCCTAAGGAGCAACCGCCACTGCTACTGGCTGAAGAAAGCCCCGTCAGTAGCTAATCTTGTTTTAGTTAAGAGTGGTTAGCTAATCTGATTCACAATACATGTCACAGTTGGTTGTTCTGATCATATTGTTACCTTGGTCACAACAATTTCTCGTTAAACGAACATATAAACTTTACCTTATCTGATATCCCATAATATATTCCTTTTGAATTTATTTGAGTATTTACGATTTACTGTAGCAACAAATTTGATAATGCTATTATGAGTGCTCGAAAAAGCGTCTTCCTGGAGTATGCATTGAAATTTGAACATGTTATTAATATAACATCTAATTGTGCTCTTGACTCAAACTTGATTATATTATAGTAAGCATTTTGATATTTTTTTTACATATACTACTTTGTGAACGAAGCTGTGACTTGACCTTTTTTTAGAAGAATTATAGGTTTCTTGAGATTTTTTTCAATCACTTTATATATGACACAAAGAATATGTAACCATTGCTATTTTCTCTGATGAAGCAAGGCAGGTAATTCTATATGGGTTGCCGCAGTAAGTCCTGCGGCTATTGCCGGTTTACTCTTCCTTCAACTGCTGATTCATTGCGTAGTTATTTCACGAAATCATTTCTACGTCTCACTAGATCTTTGTAATACATGTTTGCAAATTTTTCTGTGATTGGCATTTGTTTATTGTATTTCCAAATTATTACTTAAGGTTTCATTGTTGCCGTGCTATTCTGCATTTGCCACCATTCGAAGAGTTTTTCGTTGGAATTTCTCTAGTATTTTAGTATTTGATGATTGCAGAATCACATAATTTATTATACTCCCTAAAACCATATCAGTCTTAATTTTTTAGTACTTCATACTGCTATAATCTCCGCTAGTTATTTACCCTAAACAGAAGACTCCCAAAATAATCTCAAGCCAAAATTAAATGTTTGACCTCTAAACTCACACACAGCATTTAAATATGTTTGATGGTGCATAGGAGCTGCTTAGACGAATGAACTTTGACACGACAACAGAATCTTCCTCCCCAATGTGTCAAATCAGATAGGTTTAAGAGAAGCAAACGTTTTCAAACTACTTACCGAATCACAATGGCAATAATATCCAACGGCTTGTGTTGCTACTTGTTTTGTATCCCTCTGGAAACTGCATATCAATACTGCCCTTGAAAAGCAGTTTGTTGATGTCAACTGAGGTTGCGTTTCGACTACCTCGCGAAAGTTGACTACTGCATCTATTAATTCTCTATATGTATGGTTGATAGTGACTTAGAAATAAACGAACCCCTGTTGACAGGCAATTTTTAACTTAAAAACAAGTGCAAACCTATACATTTCTAAACAAAGCGGTCTGAGCTCGCCAGCACGACAAAATAAATCTTCTTTGCTTTGTCTGGGGCTCTCGTAATTATAGTTTTTTGTGGTAGCTCCAGGAAACGTTTTTCAATAGTTAATAACAACTTCCCTTTTAATTGGCTTATTGAAACCAACATATAACGGATAAACAAATAACACAAATAAACAAGAGACGATAAGGTATTTATAAAATTAGACTTAAAATTACCCAAATCGAAGCTTAACACTGATATTCTTGTTAGGTTCTGAGCACTCGAACTCTCCTGCGGTGTAATTTTAACCTCATGTGATCACAGTGCCTCGAAGAAATATTTCTGGGTCGTCTTGCATCTTGGGGATTCCTTCTACATCTGCTATCTTACATGAAGCCTAAATGTTGCCTGTAATGTCCATATTCCTTATTTATAATGACTGACAGAAACGTTTTTGCATTTAGTCAATTTTATCCCAGTTTGAGCCACTGCTTGTCTTTGTAGGGTCTTATTTGTGCCACCTCATAGATCTGCCTTGCTGTAGGTACCTTTGAAACAATAAAGAAGCCGACCTGCGATTAATTAATAAAATTAAGCAATGTAGTAAAAATCGCAGATCAACCCCCCTATAGTTTATACACCACGGCAGCTCTGAAAACTCTTTACTCACCGCGATGGCCCTAGCTAACTCAAATTTCGGCGGCCTTGGATAGTAAGTTCAAATCATCAGCTGTGTACCCTGAAATGTCTTCAAAAAAGGAAAGGAAATGGGCGCCAGAAATCAAACGATTTTAAATAATAAGAGGAAATAAACTGCAAGTGACTAGCGTTTAATTAATAAATAATAAAAAAGTCTTGAGGTGTCAATAATAAATTATCAGAATAATTAAAATGCAAATAATGTGATAACAAAATTGTGTACGTAAACTGAAGGTTGCGACACGCATAAAATTAAAAACCCCTTTCGGGTTATTTTAATAACTTTAACAACAAATCATTCGTGGGATAAGCTTACCACAGTCATTTAATAAAACCTTCTGTTAGGCTGTTGAAAATAAAAAAGCGTGACTGTATCTTTTACAGAGGGTCAATACACATCAAAAGTGCAACTTTTAAATACTAAGCATAATTAACTATAAGCATAAAAATTCAAATGTAAAAAGCAAGAGCATGTATGGAATTGAACATTACATGTTAATAATTGCGGAACGTGTGAATTTAAATTCCAAATAATTACGGGTTTAAAATACACAGATGTAAATTTCTGGTATTGAAGATAAGATAAATCCCGGAATAGCACTAACTAACCCCAAAACATAAGCTGGACGTGAACGGCACAACCTTTGTTGAAATCGCTGTGGATGCGCCGAAAATTGCTGCGAAAGCATCCTCAAAAAGGCAGCAAATACGCCAAACCCAGCTGGTGTCAAAAATGCGATAATGCAAGCGCCTTGGCCTCCGAGATAAACTCGTCGTTGAAATTGGTAATTAAGAGCTAAGAAAAAATTAATTACTATGCGAATAACAAAACAAAAAAGCGCCATCGTACCTGATCATAATCAGCCCTTAGGAAATACAATGCTCATAAAAATTGGTTGAGCGCACGTAATTTGACTTAATTAAAATCAAGCCTTAGCCGCGCCGACGACGGCGGGCTTAGGTTAAGACAGCAAGTGCCTCGGACGAAAATTTCGTGTCCAAAAGAAGACTCGCACTCTGATAACAGATAGCGCGGGTCGAGAGGGCATCGCGCAAACGAAAGGAACTTGATACAGGTACAAAATAAGCTGCTTTGGCAAATTTACGAATTCGAAATGCAAAGGATTTATAATTCAACTAAAAATATACAGGTTAAGCCTGAAATAATTGGATAACTGGTGAAACAATTAGGCGAAGACAAAAAATTGTTTCACCTTTTAGTACCACCAATTTAGCTTGCCAAATTTGTACGATGTAAAACCGTCTCTGATACGAACCTAATCTTTCGAACATACCTGCTTTTACATTAAATTCAGCAGTTAAACTTGTTTGTATACCAAGGTTTTGCTACACTAGTCTATAATGTTAAATATACCTTTCTGGGCACAACACGTATGTTTTAGCTTTTAGTTGACCATTGGTTTAAGGCGCTCACATATCATAAACTTATATTTGAAACGTAATTGAATTACTAATGCCGTCTTTCAAACAGGTTCTTTAGTCCATGCTTGTTCTCTGCAAGTTGAACTCCTTAAATGTACTACTAATTATAGCTACATTTTTCAAGAACAACCTTACCTTTAATTACACCTTAACCTGTAAGCCATCGACGTTACATGAATGCTGTGATTGGACCTCGAAATTATCTGCGCTTTGTTACAGCACGAAAACTTGTTAACGACATAACCAGCCCCTCAAGCGTGCAAAACAAAATCATACGCTTGAGAGCCAAATCTGTTATCTACAAAACAGCTTTACCACATAATCGGGAATTTATCCGAATACGCAGCCCCAACTTCGTTACGAGATGTGCTGTAACCAGGTGCTCTCGCTATTATATGCTCAGTGAAGAAGGTCGTGGTTTTATACTACCTGAAAGTTAGAAATGTGCTTCAGCACAAGGGGTAAATGATAAAATTGATGCGTCACCAGATTCGACAGAATTCGGGAAGACTTTAACAACATTAAACCATAGGTGAGCCCACTCGAATGTGGCACTAGTAAGCCCATTTTCTACAATCACCTTGGAACAACGTGACGTAGCGACTGCAAACAAACCTACCTTAAATGGCATCAAATTACACTTACTTACAGTGTCTAGGTTCCTGTACAATACATAAACACAACGAGGCATGCAAACACCAATGAAGAAAACATAAACAATTCACAATAAGCTATATTGGAGAAATAACATAAAAAACAAATATCAATAAGCGTTACAATGATTACATATTACGGCCGAAAGATGCAAAAAGATTAGTTGGGTTAACGACGCAATTTATACTCTAAACTTGAATGACCAAACGGCCACAAATGACAAGTTTACAATTACAAACAATCTTAAGGGTACGTTCTACCACAAAAACTGCTTTACAGTATCAAAATTTGGCGACAAACACTTCAATCATAGTACAACAACGGTTACGTGAGCTTAAAACACAAAACAACATGAAGACAATAAAACTTGATGAAATTGTTCAACATCTTACGATTTAAATCAACCAAAAGGGCGCAATTAGCCCAAACTACACTTTGACAAATCACTTCTCTATAAATTTAACTGCTAACAATTTACCTTGAGGAACTTAGAATGATGGACTGGTTACTGTATAGTCCTCCTCAGTTGCAAGTCGCATCCCAAACCACTGCCAAACGAACGGAAACGAAAGAAAACTGTTGTAAACCACTGGACGGGGCCATAATCGAGCGAATGCGAGCGGTAAAACATCCCCAAGACGAGGGTTGACTATAACGGACCCCGACAACAAGCAGATAGCAGTAAGGGATCGGGACTTCGTTCTACTAGGCATGTTTAGCACACGGTTGAGTATTTCCAAAATATAATCCACAATAAGTGTTATCGGAGTTGCTTAACTCCAGTCGATACCGAAGACTCGGCTAAACGTTCACCTCTAACCACTATGCACTAATCTCGAATTGACGGCGAGGCGGTAGTTTCATAACACAAGAATTTCGACATTTTACGGAGCCCCGGCCAAGCGAGGCCGAGCTCGTATACACAACCGCCGACGCGTGTTAACGATATTAGCGTCGATTGCTGAGTGACGCTACTCCCAAGAGGCAGGCGCGAAAATCACCAAGCGAAGACGCGGCTTATCTACGTTCCTTGTTCCACTCGTTAGGTTTAAGAATACGACGGTTCGAAATGATGTAACAACTTTACTTAACCAGGGGATTCATAGATAAAATTACCGCCGCCTAACTGGCGTTGAGAACCACTTACGGCGTGATAATGACAAGATGACATCATCCATGCAGAATGCGACGGCCGAACAAAGCTTCCTTGTCAAGCGCGCTTACTAAGAATTTAACGAACAAAGAAACTGCACTGGTTGCAGCAGGTCAAGGTTTGATAGCATTACCAAGCGAAAGATTTGGCTTAAACGAATCGGAAATAACTTTCGTATGGAAATAAATATTGAGTGCATTACTGAATTACGGATTTCGTTTACGTGATTCGGGAAGAATGCTGAAATTTGATAAATTGTTCTAACAGCTTTTGGATTATTCTGACTAAAATCTTTATTATTTTGAAAGAGCCCCCTTTTGCTATTTATTTTATCATGTTACCCTGACATCAATGTTGCAAAATTATCGTATTTGTCTATTATGCTTATAGGCAGATAAATGTATCATTGTTCCACCGATGTTGTAGTGCAACTACTTTTAGAAAGGTTACTATAGCAATACACGTATGATAATCTTATTTGTGTAAAAGAGTTTTCCGTCTTCTGAGGAAGCAGCCCATGTGTTGTACTTTAAAACCTGGCTTATTTCTTTTGGTTTTTATATTACAGCTGCAGGTGAGTTTTCGGTCAATCAGTAATCCAAGATAGTTTACCTCTGCCTTAACCGATATGGGGGCATTGTTTATTGTTGAAAATGGACGAATGGCACGTCCTTTTCTAAAACAATGGTACGATTGGCCTTTCACCTTATCGCTCGGCCAGTCTGTTGTACATATGTAACGAAGTAATGTAGAAAATTATTACTAAATATCAGTGTGTTTGTGTTTGCTTTCAAACACCACAACAAACTCTTTTCGCAGCTAATTTAAACGTAATCTACTTTCACTCCTTGATAGAGTTCTAGATAGAGACTAGTAAAGAAATATCGGTCAAGGTTACTGAATTTTCTGTTTTCGAACTTAGTGTTTAATACTTACAACAGTTAATCCATGTCCATTGCTGACGCTTCCAGTGTTAATGTTTTCAAAAATTGCTTGCTCTGCGAAAAGCAGTAAGTATGTTAATTTGCGAGTTTCGTGTTTAGTGCATATGAGCGAAGTGTGGAAGTTCGAAAATGTGGCATTTGTGGTGTCCTAACACCATCAGTTGAGTTTTTTTTACTTCCCTCGTCTTCCCGCGCCAGAAGTATTTCGAAGATGCTCGGTAGCGTAGCTGGCTTTATCGATGCAGATACGATCTCTACGCAGGGGTGCGGTTAAGACCGCTCTGCAGATGCGGAATACATTTTTTTTATTTGAAAATGTATTTAATTTATTAGAAACGAGAAGATATTTTTACTCCTAACTTAATTTGTTTTAACATTATTTAGTGTCACAATGTCGACGAGGGGAATTCTGGGTAAATCTTTTTACAGATTTTTATCCTTGAAAGACAGAAGGTAGTTGCCGCAAGTAAGCGGCACAATGCATATTATTAAGAAAATTCCGGTTTATTGTGCTAGTTGTATAAAAATTAGGTGTACGCAAGTGAATTCATCGCATTAATCTTTATTGCATAGGAAATCGCTTGACATAAATCAGAACAAGCTGACACCTGCATTGTTGAGGAACTTCACTGCGCCCGAACCAAGTTTCTAAGCAACTAAATCAAAGACGGTTCTGTAATTGGCCGTTTTAAGAGAAAACCGTTAGACCACATGGAAGTGTCTGATTATAGTTTGTTTGTTTTAATTAACCAATGATTTTTGTATTTAATTCTTAAATCAATTAGATAAATGTACTCAGACTATAATATATTTAAACGATACGTTAAAATAAATATGTTATATATTCTCTTTAGTAGTATGTATAATGCGTTGCCTGTACTACTGAAGTATGATATAATGCCCTTGGGATAACTCGCATTTCCCATTCATTATTTTATTTTTGCAGCATCGATCACACGCTTCAATTTGCTTCATGGGAAAGCAAATAACTGCAGTGCTTTATAAAAATAAACAGAAGCGCATTCCAAAATAGAGATAAACAAAACCTTCTAATTCAACATTTGAATGTACATCACAACTGAAATTAGGGAAGTCGATAACGCTCGTTTATCTATAAAAGCTATGATTTAATGGGATAAACGAATATACCTAGCGCAAAATTGTGGCTGCTACAAAAACCCGCTAATGATCAGATCTGGAATGATATATGTAGAAGTATAATATGCATGCGCGATGCTCACAGCTGCACCGTATCTCTACCATGGACTCATTATTATCTACGGTAACAGCGGACGCGTATATTTGCATCTAGGTTTTCAACTATGCGCACCGTAGTAAATAACCTCCGGACCGGGAGCGCAGACCAACAAGCAAACTGGTAAACTTAATGAATAGTTAGGACATTATCAGTGAAACTAAAACTAATTTCCGTTATGTAGAACCGCTGTGACACTTAACTACGACATAGCCATTAAAATTAATTGTAAGGGGTAACCATGCGCACACGCCACAGGGATTATATTTAAGGAACTGCTTCACATCATAAATACGCATTACATTAAACTTAATTTAATAAGCTTTTGCCAAAATTTACTTCCAAAGCGCCTGTCCACCTACCGGTCTTGTTTTATTTTTGACCAGTTTTTTGCAGTGCTATATTTGCTGCTGTAAATTGTTTTGTGCAACTGTTTACTTTTATTATTTTGTTTCTCTGATTCGATTAGCAGGAAACCTACAACAAAAAATCATATCGGTACTGGACCAGCCCGCCCGGCAGCTTAAATTTGTTAATTAGAAAGGTAACAAATATTACGCTTTTAGATACTGTCATATTTTCTATTTTATTTATTTATGCATCTACGTTAGTGAAAATGCGTAATAACAGATCTTTTAGAGTAGTTTTTTGTGATATCAATTTAATCCGGCTTTGAAAAACCCAGCCGCAATTGCGTTTCATCGAGTGTTTGCTCAAGATTTGATATTAATATTACCGCAGGGCTGAGCAAACATCTATCACATAACTGAAATTGTGCTTATTTAGAAAATATATTTTGGAATAGTAGTTCACACTACCTACATATACATTTTAGTGGTGGAAAATGTGAACATAGGCAATCAAATGAGATGGAATACACCTTATGGGCTTTGTAATATCTACTATCCTAACATTAAAGCATAATCAAGGTGTTTTATTCTAAGAAAAACTAATTCTAGAATACTAGATTGAAAGTTCCATATAAGTCTATTTCTATCTAACGCATATAAAGAGCTTAAACTGTAATATAGATCATTTGGCTGGATATACGTATTCACATTATCCACCACCAATTTGTATTCCAGTGTAACGTTTGCTCAGAAAAACATTCATTTCTAAGCAACATGAAATGCTGCAAAAATACCTTTTGCGCCTGGATTTTGAAATTATAAGACTTTGAGGAGCATCGATAACTAGGTAAGCGAGCTGTTGACCGCCATACGCCGAGTTCCGGAAGCGAAAACGACACATCCGCGCACTCCCACAACAACCGCTACGTCAAGGTTACGAAAAAAATAAGGCTTTTCTGACCATATAGAATCAGGTGCATTTGCCAAGCACTTGCTTACCTCGCTCTCCTCTCATTCCTACCTGCACAGTTCTGGCATCAGAACTCGCCCAAGAATTTCGCTGACCGATCTCCCGAACCGTTAATTCCCGTCGAATACCTTTTCTACATACCTATACTAACTTCAAATCTGAAAGCCAGGTGTGCTGGATAACGTCGGAAAGCGCAAGTTGAAAAGCCAAAATCCCAATTTGAGAGCGCCCCATTCCCTCCGAGGAGCGATTATAACCTCACATCACCTGTCCCGTCCGCAAGAAGCTCCGGCACCGTCTTCCACGGTCCGCTGTGCCGCTGGCATCACTACTCAGTTATTAGTAGGTAACCCACTGGTCATAAATTTACCCGTTAAGACATAAACTATTACAAAATATTGCGAGTGTGTCTGCCGACAACAAACTAACATTTCTTTAAGTTGCAGTCACTAGATCTACTGCAAGCTTAAGGACAACCGACCTATTCTGGATCATCGTGCCGACCAGACCCCGATGATTACTTTTTGTTGTACATACATACTGCACTTGCTTTTGTCCTACAATATTAAGAGAGAAATAAATGGTATATGTTTTGCCCACTTTCTTTGTTAATTATGTGCCAATGCTAGTTTCACACTCTACGCTTTGAGCTACTTGAGGGTGTGAACGATAAGCAAAAATTAATTCTCGCTTAATAATAACAAATTGCAAAATTGTTTCCCTTGTCAAGGGAGAGCATTGCACCAGTATTTATCATACTTTGTTAGTTGGCCCACCCATTAAAAAATCAGATTACGTTCGTTCAGACTGTCGTGAAAACAGCTACACAAGGGATTAATTACAATATTTGAGATAAGCTATAGCTGCCTACATCTGGAAGTAAATATTTTGTCTGTGGTATTACAGTACGAACAAAAGTTGCCTGGAATAATGACTAGTCACTAAATACTACTCATATTACGTGACTATTGATTCAACCCTCATAGGGAAAAAAGCTTAAAGGCTGGAATTTTAAAATTAAAACTTGTCGAAATTAAAAATTAAAATTGTCTCTTAGCACTTTCTCCAGGATAATATTAAATAAAATCAGTGCTAGGGGATCCCCTGGCTCAAACCTCGGTTTACCTCAAATGCTTCTAAATTAAACCCAACCACCTTCAGCTTGCACTTCCATGCTTCCAGCGTAATTTCTACTAACCTTATCAGTTTATCTGCGACTCCGAGCTCTTTCATTATTTTAAATATTTTACTCTTTTGATTACGTCGTAAGCTAGCTTAAAACCAATAAACACCAAGAACACTGGTAGATTGTTCTCATAACTATTCATGATAATTCGCTTTAGAACATTAATCTCATCACTCACCGATCTGTGCTTGCGAAACCCACACTAATAGTCACCAGTGGTCATCTCCGCTACTTTGTTGAATCTAGACTTCAAACAGTTTGCTAACACTATAGGCCACTTCTATGTAGTAAGGCAGTATAACCCTCCAATTCTCACACAGCACTCCATGACCTTTAGTGTAGATTGGACACAACACCGCTTCCGACATTTGTTCGGAATTTCTTCTTTTCTCCACACCATATTCACGGTATAAATTAATGTAGTTTGGTCGGCAAGCTTACCCCTCCATTTTTAGGAGTTGCTGTCATCTCACTTTCTTCTACAGTCTGCAGTTATCCTTTTAATTGACGTCTCTCTCTCTCTCCTGCTGAGTCAAAGGTGGTACGTTGTTTCTGACAGTTACCTTTGTATTTTTACTTCCCTCGTCTAAAAGACCAAGGAAATATTGTAATTAATCGCGAAAAAATCACCTTGCGAAATTCCTCCAGATCTTCACGGTTCAGGGTCCCTAGATGACGAAAAACAGGTTTTCTCAATTCTGTCCGTCCGTCCGTCCGTCTATCCGTCATAAGGTTCTGACTTAGACCGCGTAGTCTTGAGGATAAACAACCAGCATTCTGTGGCTTAATGTATGTTGCACCTTGTGAACTCAAGCACGGATCTACGCGATGACCATGCTCTTTGGTGGCTTGTGTTCTTTAAGTACCTTCAACCCGTTTGTGCATCCATGTTAACTAACGTTTCGCAAGACCTTGCAGCTTGCATCATCAGAACGAAAGTCGGATTAATAACTGAAAGTCGATGTGGAGCTATTTATAGTTCTCTGGGCCAGCCGTTCGGAGTGACGTAACACTGATTGGTCACTCAAGTGCAGCGTAATCTGTGGGGCCTGCCCGTATGACGCACAGTAGTTGTAATGCTTTAGATCGTTTATCAAAGGAGTCTACGTTTTACTAAGCTTAAAAGCATCTTCCTTGTTTATATTATTTGTATATTTTTCATTTCTATGGCTTCACGTATCACTCGTGGAAGGTAGTGAGGTATTCTGGAGAATGGTGTGCTAATTTGTAAATGTATGCTCAGCTACTGCTGATTTTGTGATGTGTTTGTCTTTGCAATCGCCTTTATGCTTTTGAAGTATTAGATCAACGGAACGACCAGTTTGTCCAATGTAACTCGAGCTGCAAGAACAACGAATGTGCTATCGTCAGCGGTTTTTAAACATGGAATTTTGTCGTTTACTGATCTGAAGCCGTTGCCCAAGGTCTCATTGGTCGTGAACATAGTTTTGATGTTGCAGGGCACGTCTTATCTTATAAGTCGAGCATTTAACGTAAGGTAAAGATGTTAAACCTTAAAGAGATGGGGATTCTTCTTTAGCCTTTTGTGTCATAGTCTGGTCTAGCGCATTTCGTATGGCGGTAGTTATGTATCAGTTCTTTTGTAAAGAGTCAAATAGATGTTATTTTTTTATCTAGATTTTCTGCATCTGCTCCTCGTTCTCAAGGTACTCAAAGAATACGAGCCACTAAAGGGCATGGCCATCAGGTGAATCCGTGCTCGAGTTTACAAGGTGCACATTAAGCCAGAGAATGCTGAGTATTTATCCACAAAGGCTACGCGGTCTTAAACGAAATTCTATGTTAATAATAATTCGAGTAACCGCGAAATCCTGATACAAAAGTTGGCAAAGTAGATAATATCACAGGAAGTTTAAGTCTTATAGAAAGAAACGACAGAGGCGACCGCCTCATCCGCTTCTGTCAAGAACATGATATGCTGCTAAGTAACACACTTTTGAAGCTTCCTAATCGCAGAATCTACACTTGAAAGTCTCCAGCTGATTCACACGAGAATATTATAAGGAATCAAATTGATTATATTGCTGTACCCACAAGATATAAAAACGCAATTACATCAGCAAAAACATATCCAGGCGCCGATGTTCCGCTACACTATAATCCAATCGTGTAAAAACTTGTTTTAACAATGAAACGTTTAGGGAAAAAAGTCCACAATAACACTACAGACATAAAGAGGCTCTCTAACCGCAACATTAAACAACAAGTACAAGAATATACGAATGAAAGAGATTAATGAAGACACAATTGATATAAAAGAAAAATAGAATAAGACAAAAGATACTATACAAACAAAATGCGCAACTTTCTTAAAACGGGGCAAAATGAAGAAAAAAGATTGGATAATCGAGGAAATACTCAACATGATGATTTTTTTAAGCGTTTAACCCGTTTTTCGGACTATCAGTAATTGTATTTCTTACTCTTTCTTCGTTAAGGTCATTGCAGGCAGAACTTGGTCTTCCACTCGATTTTTTGTATAAAATTGTAACGCTAGCTTCCGCATAAATTTTAAACAAACATTAAAAATGTATTAAAATTATGCATCACGCAGCCGAGCGTTATCTCTGGCTACATCTTGCTCACGCTCGAAGAAGGGATAACGAACGCAGGCCTGATCTGCGGGGTATACACGAAGTGTTGATCCTCGCGCCGCCCTCCCACCTAAGGAAGTCCAAAGTGGCTGCTTTGATAACACAACGCGAACGATATAAAAGCAGTTTCCGCGACCAGTTCAATGCAAGAATTCCACCATTATTCTAAGACTTCAGTTTATCCGGATTAAAGTTTACCCGAGGTGATAACGTAGTCAGCCCTTCGCAGGAACTTTTCATAACGTTAAATGTCGCCCTAGAGCAAAGACGTAGGCTCAGATTAGCAAACACCAGGTAGCCGTTCCAGTATCCAGATGGCGCCGAAGACCGAAAAACCCTGAAAAATACAGAACCAGCAATTTTGTTGTAATATGAATAATGTTAAAACCTGTTACAGCTTAGCCGTCCAGAAAAATTTACCAGAGCCCAGAACCAGTGATGTCCAAGTCTAGAATTCCGAGAACCCCGTCAAGGTCCTTTCCCGTCCAGATAAGATCTTTTAGAAATCCTGTATACTCCAGATAAAATCCCCTGTAACTCTCAAAGGATCAGCATTACTTAGTAATGATACGGTCTTACCAACCCCGAGGTACCCGAGCAGATGGCCAAAGATACCACGGGCGCCCGAAACGCATGTTGTTCTTGCAGAAATTATCCAGTACCGAATCCGCATGTAAACACCTGGTGCACCAGTACATTTAAGCATATAAGTGTGTATGAATGCCGCCCTAGTTAGTGCGAATGTTTTCCCTTTTGAAGCGTGCTCTTTGTCACCGTAAGCCCGGATGTTGGCAGGAGATGGTAGACGAATAGTCGAAGCTTGGAGGTGAGAATGTGTTTTCGGTACCAGAATCCTGTTCACCGTTTTCCAGAGATTGTGCGCTGGTCCCTGCAGCCTCTAAAATTTCTCTAGTGAATCATTTGTTTGAGAATAGGTTATCCCGCAACTTAGATGTTTTTGTACACTTAAATTAGCCCGGAATAAATGAAAGTCGAAACCGCGATCTATGCAACAGGTCCACAGAGCGTAGAGTAGAATGCTTCCCAGAGAATGTGAGTATG
Source organism: Agriotes lineatus (assembly GCA_940337035.1). Taxonomy (NCBI): domain Eukaryota; kingdom Metazoa; phylum Arthropoda; class Insecta; order Coleoptera; family Elateridae; genus Agriotes; species Agriotes lineatus. Next base: position 84,914,755 of record OW679194.1, on the reverse strand, counting down.
AATGCAAGTCGAGGCCGCGATACTGCATCCGCTCCAGATTTAAATGTTGATTGTTTGAACGTTTGGAAAGTTTGAACGTTGGCCGAATTGCTAACTGACACTGCAGTTTTGCATCCCCCGGTAACGCGAGTCCGTGTGCACTCCTTAAACGGTTCCAGAACGTAGCATTTTGCCCCAGGCATACAAGAAAGCTTGTTCTCTCCATAGAGTGTGCATGTGTGGGTATGAGAATGTATGTCGACACCGCTCCCTCTACGATTCGTCCTCTACCGTAGTTTGAACGTTTTGAATGAACGTTGACAAGATGGCGAACTGACACCGCAGTTTCACATCAACTTGTAATGCTAATCTGTGTGCACCCGTTTGAATGGACCTAGAAAGTTACATTCGGCCCAGGCATAAAAGAAAGTACGTTTGTTCCATAGAGTGCAAATGTTTGTGCAGTAGAATGCACCCCATGGAATGGCATCCAGGCCATTAGCAGAAATACATGACTTCTGGAATGTATGCTGAAGGACATTCCGAAATAATACCTTAAAGGACCTGCAGGTCGACAGCGTGACCGCTGCCTTGTCCTGTAGAGAGGCAAGTCACTTGCCCCAGTTTTTCATGTTGATCGCATATGTGCTTTTTCCCGCCGAAATATCCTGACAGAATATAAGTTGCTTTTACAATCTCTGTATTCAACTAGGTCAAAGTTTAAAGTAAACATTTTACTCATCCTGTACATAACTCCCGAAGAAACACCCGTTAAAGTTCTACCACCTGCACGTTTCTTAGTATGACTGTTTTCTGTGTCGTGGATCGAGTACCACGAGATCTCCAAGTGATCCCTGCATTGTTTTGAAAACTTCCTTGAAGAAGATGCCCACATTGCACATTACAAATGTGTTAAATTTATGCATCGCGCACTCAAGCGTTATCTCGGTCTACATCTTGCCGACGCTCAAAGAAGAGATAACAAACGCAGGCCCGATCTGCTCCGTAGACACGAAGACATAAAGAGGCTCTCTAACCGCAACATTAAACAACAAGTACAAGAATATAAGAATGAAAGAGATCAATGAAGACACAATTGATATAAAAGAAAAATAAGATAAGACAAAAGATACTATACAAACAAAATGCGCAACTTTCTTAAAACGAGGCAAAATGAAGAAAAAGGAATGGATAATCGAGGAAATACTCAATATGATGATTTTTTTAAAATTCTTCGCATGCTTCGGTCTGACAAATTAAGGACGGCAGCATGCTTCGCCCTTTTTTCGGAGTATCAGTAATTGTATTTCTTACTCTTTCTTCGTTAAGGTCATTGCAGGCAGACCTTGGTCGTCCACTCGATTTTTTGTATAAAATTGTAACTCTAGCTTCGACATAAATTTTAACCAAACATTAAAAATGTATTAAATTTATGTCAAGCGTTATCTTGGGCTACATCTTGCTGACGCTCGAAGAAGAGATAACGAACGCAGGCCTGATCTGCGGCGTAGACAGGAAGAGTTGATCTTCGCGCCGCTTCTCCACCTAAGAATGTCAGAAGCGGCTGTTTTGATAACACGACGCGAAGCATATAAAAGCAGTTTCCGCTACTAGTGCAATGCGAGAATTCCGCCGTTATTCCGAAACTTGGGTTTATCCCGATTCCAGTTTACTTGCCCCGTTCCGTCCTGTTTCTGTCCCGTCCGAATCAATCTTTACCCTTATTCTTTCTCCTGAAGAATCTTCCTAAAGATCCGCTGCGGAATCAATCTGAATCGGGGACTCGTATAAGAGTACCCTATTCCTGATTGGTTATCCTGAAGATCCGTTTTGAAATCAGTCCGAATCGACGGCCCGTTGAGGGTGTCCGATACCTGGTTCGTGTTTCTAACCACCCTGACAGAATCCGCAGTGTAATTCAATTCCGCAAGAAGCACAACAAATATCGAATTGCAAAGCATCTACGCGCAGTAAGTTCCTAGCCGCTCGAACACTTATTAATTACTTTAACTACAGTCGTTCACCTACCTGAAGATTCCCTGAGACGTAGAGAGCCGTCCGTATCGAGCAGGGGAGATCAGTTTCCTTGCAATCATCACCGCCGAACAAGATTCCTTCACGAACAGTTCGAGGTCGTTAACCCGAAGTCAGCTGATTTACGCCGGGAAAGCACAGCCGCATTCCGCTTTCGTTGCAAATACGCGGCCACGCAGCGATCTCCCGTGAAGCTCGCAAGCGTCTTCAGCCGGGCTCCAGGTGTAGTAAACACATTAAGTGACTTAATTGCCCCTGTAATTCTAGCCCGGTAGCAACAAAACAGAACTGGGAATTCCAGGCTAAACCGGCGAGCCATTCGAACTATCGTTTAGGCCGATTGCCTTCTGCAGCAGTGCCGAATCCGTCAGCAATACACCGGCGCAAGGGAGGTTGTCCCGGCTACAGGACCAAACGAAGTGCGACGCACCAGGCGAAATTATTATTTTGTAAAATATACATTTTATTTTAACATTCGAGTGAATATTACGTTTGTAACTATAGCTAAATAAAATAAAGCTATCTTATGTAATTTTATGGTGTTTTTTTGCTAACCAAATATATATATCTGAGGGGACAAATTTCTCCGATTTGAGCTAACTGATATAGTAATTTTGACACCCTTAGTAAGGGAGTGAAACGTCACAAAATAGACCCCAGTTCTCTCCATTTACGAATCCAAGCCAAAATAATTTTACGCTGAGGATATTGGCGGATATCAGAGTGAAGTCAGAAACACATTTGACCCGCGATTGCTGAATTAAAGTGAATAAATTTATAAATACAAAAGTCGCCTTGTTCAGTTGACCAAAGCTCCATTTTGATAGTTATCAACAATTGTAACAAAATCTTCACGGCTTACTATTTCAGTTAAAAATGTTGCCGTAATGAATAGTTGATTAGTTTTTCTATTACTAATGAAATGGGTAATGCATTTTGCCGTACCTTGTATATAATAAATGTGAATTAAATATCAGTGAAACCCTGTTTGGTCTTCGAAATGTCCTTGACACAAGAGAAGCAATTTTTAGCCTACAAGTACTTGTTTAGCGATGTTGATTTTTCCAAAGCATTCGATAACGTTAAGCATGAATAACTATTAGAGATTCTTCAAAAAACTAGCTTCGACGACAAGGACATTTGTACTGAAACATAGAGATCAAGGTGTGCGATAGGGCTGTGCCTTATCTTCTCTCCTCTTTAATATCTACTCTTAGGAAAGCGTTGGACAACGCCACCGAAGGTATTAAAATTAATGGTGAACTAATTAACAACATAAGATACGCCAATGAAGTCATAGTCAGTTAATAGAAAGGCGAATAATACGGTCTTGATCTCAACTTAAGCAAGACAAAGTGGATGCTAATAAGTAAAAGCCAACACCCGGCGGAACAGGATGTTTGGGCGCCAGGCGTTTCGGCGTCAGAAAAATGTTTAATGGACTGAAAGTGAAATGGGATTCTAATGTTATTGGGCCACACTTTTTGAGCCCGACACGGGCCGGTTCAAAATTTGATGTATGTATTATAGTCCAGTAGCAGAGTACAAAAAAGAGCCTTGTCCTGCAAAAGGGGTAGTTTTAATTTTGTATATGTTTACCAGCTCTTAATAAAAATGCCAAGTTTTCCAATATTTCGAGTGCCGATCGTGCCGTAATCTTGAAAAAATGGGGCTCTAAACCAGTTTTTCCACATTATCTCCTTAGCAGTGCATTCTAGGATGACAATAGTTATTATTAATATTATAGAAGCGACAATTTTCTACAACTTTTGTTTAATTTTTTTTTGTAAGTGACTAAATATCCACAGTGTTTCCTTTTGAGCTGAATTCTTCAAGATTATTGTTTATATTCAAACAACAGTTGTAGAAAATTATGTCTTCTATGTAATTTATAATAGCTATTTTATAGCGGCGCGAGCGGTGGCTTAAGAAGTTGGAAAACTTGAAATTTTTATTATAACCCCCATCTCGTAATCATATTCAAAAATGGAAACTACCGGACCTTTTACAAAAGAGTAAAGCTACTTTGTTACTGATATATTACGTTGGTTACAAAAAAATACATGTAAATATAATTTCACTTTCAGTCCATTAAGCATTTTTGATACCTTAAAACATTATACAGAGTAATGATGAAAAAGCAATTTATTAACATTTAGTACACAAAATACAAAACTAAATGTATGACATGTTACAGCTACAAAATAAAAAAGAAAATGAAATGAAGTGTATGTATTTCACTTTTGGTCTATTAAAAAGTTATGAAAAATTGTAATAAAATGAATGTAGCGTTTTTGTTTCCATGGGCCACTTAAAAACATTATTTTATATTATTACTAATATTTCGATAAAATGATTACTAAAACATAAGGTGTTATACAATTTCGTAATTAAAAACAAAATCTACCTTTAAAGAAAAGAAAATCCAATATGGCGTCCATAAGAAAAAGAGTTGGCTATCGATTTTTCGTTATCTTAAGCGCTAGAGCAACTGCAATACTATTTTTGAACTCCTCCTTGAAAAGTGTTTCAATAATGTTGCAGTTAAAAATGGCTAAGTTGATTGGTTTTATAATAAAAAAGAAAAAACCAAAATTTAAATTTTTAGTGATTTTCGATATTTGGAAAACTAAAAATGATAAGTTAAATCTCTTTTCGGAATATTAATCAGCACCAAAATACGCAACTTCGCCCCGATTCAATAGACTTCTTATCTCAAGATAAACGAGATTCCCATGCTTAAGCTCGAAAAACGGACACTCTGTATATTCCTTTCATTCTTTTTTCAGTTACGCTTCATATTCTGCATCATTTTTCCATACGAAAAACATACTTTGTTTGAGAAATAAAACATTTGCGTTATATTACTCTGTAGTCTTATTGCGCGATTTTTTTTAATTTACTTTTTTAAAATGTCGGTACGTGTCAGAAATTATGTCATTGTTTCCTTATTGTCGGAAACACTTAAATACACAGGAAGCAGGCACGAACTACTTGTGTCCGAAATTTCAGACAGTTAAAGTTGTGTTTTTTATTCTACTAAATAATTACATTATTAATGTTTTTGTTGTAAAATCGTTTCTCTGATACCTCAGTAGCAACAACCCTCAATTTCCTCAAGCAACTGTTTCTACAGTTAAATATCTACAACTAGATTGCTTACAACAACGTCCGAAATGAGGGACTCTTACAGTAATTTTAAATCTAAGATGTTCTGATTGCAATAATATTCTTTATTCCTTTCTGTGCACACAAGAGCTTGCAAATAATAATGGGTATCTAATGATTTCAATTATTAGAATATACACATTTGTATAACTACAGTGATTGGAAACAATAACAAATTATGCCCAAAATTTCTTTGGCATTATATTAGACAGTATACATTAACGATTTGTCTCCTTAATTGCTCTCTGACCACACAGCAAAAGTTTGCAAATAATAATGGATACCTAATGAACTAAATTATTAGGATTACAAATTTTAGGCGCATTACCCTAACAGAAACAATAATAATTACAATATTTTGGAGATTAATTGTACAACAATTATGAAAATATCAATATTGCCAAACGTATTTTAAATATTCAAAAACTTAAAAGATAATCTAAAGCAGCGTTTTGAAAGATCGATGGTAACATTTTATTGCATGTAATAATTCCAGCACCCAAACGTCTGGCGCCCAAACGCCGGGCGCTCAAACGCCTGACGCCCAAACGCCTAGCGCCCAAACGCCGAGTGCGCAAACGCCGGGCGCCCAAACGCCGTCGCCCAACCGCCAGCGCCGGCACCTAAATGTCGTGTATCCGAAAGACCCAACAATTAAAGTTAAATAACCAACTTATTAATCTTGTAGATTTAAGATGGGATCAATATAAATCCGATCGGGAATTGAGAGCTTCATTCAATAATATGAGGAGCATGTGAATAAACAAAGATTTGTCCCTTTCTCAAAAAATAAGACTATTCATGGGCTATGTGTTCCCTGTCTTGATCTATGGTGCAGAGGCGTGGTCGTTGACCGAAACGTTGATTAAGAGACTGGATGATTAGGAGATGTGGGTGTATCGACGCATTCTCCGAATATCTTGGACCGACCACGTTACCAACGCGGAAGTATTACGCCACATCGGTAAAGAAAAAGAAATTACGTTCACAATTAAACAACGGAAAGTCGAATACCTCGGTCACATAATGAGGTACGGGAAATAGCGCCTGCTTCGGTTAATCGTCCAGGGAAAGATAGATAGCATGGGAGGTCCTGGTAGAAGAAGACACTTTTGGCTTCACAACTTGCGACAATGGTTGGGATTCCCGGCTGTTCAACTATTCAAGAGTGCTACGCCACTGTTGTAACACTTTTTATTATGGAGTTATATATGTAAGACTTATTATTTTCAGTGATTATCTTGTCCTACAGTGCCGAATTTAGTCTCATATAGCTTGTCTTTTTGAACCCTTCTTTGTATTATTTTTACTCTTTACACTTTGCATACTTGAATTTCCAGATCATTTTTTAGGTAAAGGTTTCCCTTTATACCGTCAATATTCAAGTATTTAATTTTGGATCTATTTTGTTTTAATCCCCTTTTCCATATTCTTGGATCAGTTTCCTCGTCATGTATTGCAACTCTCTATGATCTTGAGCTAGTATAATCTGATCATCAGTGAACTGTAAAGGGTATATTGTGTCATATTTTAAAACTTATCCATTCTTGAACATTTACGCTTCCAAGTTTTAAGTGCCTGTTTGGCATACATTTTAAATAGTGTTGAAGAAACGCAAGAGCAATGCCTTAAACTTTGTGTTTTCAAAACCGTTACTTAATGACTTACTACTTTCGAAGTACCCAGCTTCTTTATATACGTTTCGTATGAAGTTAATTAACATGGCACTTACACGTGTTTCTTCTTGGGCATCCATAATCTGTCAACTCTGGTGACTGTGGAACAGAAATTAGACGCAGAATCCAGTTGGGCAGAACAGCAATGACCCCACTATGCATACTTTGGGCCGACAGAAACATCAGCCGCAGTGTTAAAATAAAACTAGTACAAACAATGATGTTTCCAGTTTTCCTATATGCAGCGGAAACATAAACCGTGCCCGAGGCTGACAGAGGAAGGATTGCTGCCTTCGAGATGTTTTTTTGGCACCGAATTCTTCGTATTTCCTGGACAGCGCGAAGAACAAACGCATTAGTGCTAGATTAAATAGAACCACCTCTCTGGTATCGTCTATGCGAGAATACTTCAATTCCTGGTCCACATTGCTCTCCGTCAAGATAATAAGGAGAAAACCATTGTCCAGAGATAACCATGCGGTAAACAGAGAAGAGGAAGATCTCCTCTGAGGTGGTCAGATATAACAAAAACAGTACTACACAAATCAATCGGCACCACTATAAAAATGGCCCAGCACAGGGAAACCTGAAAAACAGCAGTGAAGGGTAGTATTCATACATTGAATGTATAAATGGTGCTGAATCACAACATATCAGTAATGATATAATGATTAAAAAGATATATTGTCGTAGGATTGATCAGTACAAGAAAAGCAAGCCTATTTCTTGATTTACAACAGCAAATTTTTTTAATTAGTTATTTGCACAACTAGTATTGAAAGTCATACTTTTTTTCACGAATCTGCAGTTTGATTATCGAGGGCGAAGCCTGAGCTTATCAAGCAATTGAGTAAAAAAGGTTGCTTTCATACGTGTTCTACATGTTATTTTTTGCATTGTGATTTCTTGTAACTCGAAATTTAGTCGAAAAGGACATGGAATTTACAACTGTCAAATTGAAAATTCACAATTTCAATCAAATAGTTAAAAAACGTGTACTTTTCTTCACAATACTTTCTGCACGATTTTTCGTTTAAAAAAGGGGCCTTTCGTGTACACTATGCAAAAACATATATAAAAGGCTTTATCCAGAACTTCCCTCATCGACATTGTGATACTAAATAATTTTAAAAGTGAAATTAAGTTAGGAGTAAAAATATCTTCACGTTTCTAATAAATTAAATACATTTTCAAATTAAAAAAAAACGTTACCGGTGGTCGAATTCGAAGAGCAGCCGGACCGCGTATGTAGTTTCAACTTTTTGTGGGATATTGCAAGGGAGCGGGTTATTTCTACCTGCTCCAAGGAGCACTATGTGACTACGTGCATCCCGGCTGGATTAAATAGAACCTCTTTCCGTTGACACCCCTCGGTAGAGCAGGAAGAGCACTTACGCTGCGTCTGTTGGGTTGTCGTCAAAAGTAAAGTGCAAATTGTTACTTTCCTGTATGTCAGTCAAACTAAAAATTAAAATATAACCTGTGATGCAACTCGAATTCAGCGCTTGCGAACGAGGCGGTCGATTCGATTTCTTTGTTTGCAGGTAGTTTACGCTATCGCTTCCAGAGCTACCGCGACCGTTAGAATTCCTGAGTTCCAGCTATATTTAACGTCCCGCATTAATTCGTTGCACCTTTTTGTGTACGATACATTTATTCTGCATCTATTGGGTTCCATTTTTGGCAATAATAAAGCCTGCAATATGTACAAATTACTACTTGTATCTAATGCTAAGTTAAATAAAAGATAAACAAAGTTTTATTTTCTTAAGGTGCTCACCCTGTATATATTTGTCTGAAATTTTCTCTGTTTTATGCCAGGTATATATATAATGTGTATGCAAAATATCATCTTCCTCCAAAAAATACTTTTTGAGTTATACCGCCAACAGGCAGACAGACATGCAGACAGACAGATAGACAGACAGACAGACCGACAGACAGACGGAATTGAGAGAACTTGTTTTTCGTCATCTAGGGACCCTGAAATGTGAAGATGTGAAGAAATCTCGGAAGGTGATTTTTTCGTGATTACAATACTTCCTTCGTCTTTCAGAAGAGTGAAGTAAAAATATATGGTCTGTAGACTTTCTTGTTCGAAATCAAGCATATTCTTTCTCTTCTATATATTGGTATTCATTTTCCAGTTTATCTTTAGATAAAAATGTATAAGTTGTCAAAATGCTACTTTATTTAGAGATTGATCACTTTCATAATGCCAGCGTAACGCTAATTCTAATATATCACAAAATTGAATGGTGTCAATTATGATAAACTCTGGAACCTTTTTGTTGGGTGATATAATTTACTCTGTTTAATGAGCATTACGTTACCTCAAAAAAAAAATGCAAATTATTAAAATCGAACGTTTCGAGCAACAATCGGTCATCGTTATCAACGAATTAACAACTAAAGATCAAAAGGAAAACCTGGCTCTTTAATATAGCTGAAAAGCGACTAACCTCCAATAAATTGCTGGACGCTGACAGTTGACTACATACTTGATCTAATCTTTAAGAATGGACAGCCAACCTTTCTCTAAATCTACCCGGAAACACGAAACGCATTCATCGTCGTTAACTAAAAAATACGCCGTTTCCTTAATTTTACGTCTAGCTGAGATCGACTCCTTGTTATATGCCATTATAATTTGTGGTTATTATTGCTAGCATGTTCAGCAATTATAAACTTTTAAAATTGCAACTTTTTAGTAAAATTTTTATTTTCTTTACCTGCAACTTCTAATGATCTGGAAGTCTCACCAATATCATATTTTCCGCATTCGCGGGGAATACTATACATTCAATTCCTGAATGTTGTTCCTCGTCGAACGCTTTAGTCGGCTTATTTTGTCAGACATCCCTGAAATATAAGACAGGTATAGGCTGGAGAACTACCCAATAAATAGCATAAAATATAAATATTGAAGGCAACTAAAAGAAATCTCCATGTATACCCATGCCTTTTGGTGGTAGGTACTAAGACAGTTCAACAATAAAAAAGGAAAAAGCAACTACATTATTTATGACTTTGATTTATGAAACATACTGCAAGACTTAGCGCGAAGCGACGCTGTACGTAATGTAGCAGCTGAAATTGAATACTTAAAATAACAATTAAAAGCAGTTAATAGGCCGAGGATTTAAGAAAACTGGCTCGATTGCCGACATAAGCGTGGCTCCCATTGAAAGTTAAAGTATCCTTATCTTCCGACCTACTTCTTACCGTTTCCATCTGACTCCCATGCATCCTGAAGCCAGAAAACGCTTATGCTACAGCTAATATTTATGAAATAAATTTACTCGTGCTTTAATATAAGAAGCTTGATGAAAAATAAGTACAAAAATAATTTTCTTTCAAAATAAAAAAATCTTGAATGACTGGGTTGTTATGGTAGAGCCATGGTTCCTTGGGCCCTTGTAGCGAATGGATATGGTTGAGTGGTCTTAATTCATACCGAAGTATTACTGAAGCCGTTCTTCACACCTCTTGTTCGAGTGCACTTTGGGGAAAAGCCTTTACTGCCTTGAACCGAATTTATGCCGCCGACCTGCAGCCCCTTGATTGTATCGTATTTCAATTTCATGTAGTACAGTACAAGGTCAAAGAGGTTTAGACGGTTCCTGGTGCGTAGTTAATCTCGCAGTAAGCCGAGTTTACGCTGCTTACTGGAAACTCATCGTGTACTGTGTCGAACTTTGACGTTAAGGAAGATTACTTACCGTTTTGCGTCGATTTATTATAGTTTGCCTCCAGCAAACAAGCACTTGTTGAGTTGTCAAATTTCACCAATTTTAGTTGTATTAATTTAGTAACAATAGCTGTCTTCGGTAGATTTAAACGCCTTAAGAGGATTTCGAATTTTTGTGACGATAATGTCTGCTGCTTTCACGTTACTGTTATGGTTTACGACTTATGAACAACGGCATTTTGGCATGTTATGTAGGTCATAAAGTATTAATTTAAGTAGTAGATTTCCATATGAGTTTACATTATAAGGATTTCGGCTTCGGTAAAATTGCTTTAACATGATACTAAATAAGTAAATTTGACTTTGCCTTAAAGTATTTTTATGGTATAAATAAGGGTATTGCTTCATGAATTGATTATTTCCTTTGAATATTTCATGATATATTATTGTATACATTTAGTACTATTACCTTTGCTTTTTTGTCATTTTCGGAACCTCATGTGGTTTGAGGTTTACGACTACATCTGTAGGTTTTCTGCTTTAAACTGCTTCAGAGCAGTAGCGCTTTTGAATAGACGCCTTTGCTCAAGAATCAGCTGGCAGATTTGCTACACACTCCGACAATCGAAAACTACTGCATATATGTTTTTGGGATTAGTTTCATGTTATAAAAACTCTGGAGAGGTACACGCACACAGTTTCCCTTTACAGTGGTCTTATAATTAATCTAAAATTTGGTTTTGCCTTACCTACTACATTACACGAAAAACAGAAAAAAGGAAGGAAATAAAAACAAAGTAACCCATTACAACACATTAGAAATGTAACAAAAACGTAACGTTTGGAAAAAAATTGTTAGCACTGTTTTTGAAAATATCGAAAAAAACTAAAAAATCACAACAGTAAACGCCATACTTCCGGTTATGCGATTTTTTCGAAACCTTGCTGTCGCATCTACATAGTACACAAAACTTTTATGTGAAGTTTCAACGTCTTATCTCTCTTCGTTTTTGAGATATTCTATTCACACACGAGCAGATGGACCAATGAAGAAAAACATGTTTTTTAGTTCAGAGGACTCTCAAACGTGAACACTAGTTAAAAATCCAATTTCGAATTTTTGGGGTGAATCCAATACTTCCTTTATTCCAAAAGGTAGTAATCCACCATTAATGAACACCATGTTGTAGTCAACATATGTAGAATTTAAAAATATATCTTAACATGACTAGTAGAAATTGAAGATGTTGAAATTGAAATAATATTTTGAAGACCCCTGTATTAAAATATCCATGTTTTACTAAAACTTAATATTTTCGTATCCCATATAACGCGCCCCTATATTAAAAAAAAATTTAAAAGTGAGGAAGTTCTAAGTAGGAGTTTGATATTGAAAGAAAATGTAAATATAAAATATAGAAACTTTCACAAATTGGAAACGTTGCCCATAAAGGCATAAATATTGAGTGCACTATAAAAATAATTTTTAAGCATATTTTTTGGAACACCCCGTACAAGTCAAATTATTTGAGTAATCACAGACCGGCGCAGATTCCCACGTATCTAACCAATTTCTATACGATTTGCCTTAGTCTTCTTTTTTTTTGTTACATTACCTTTTTCTTTTGAAAGTTTGTAGTCCATTCTCTTTCATTGATTTGCTTATGCAGCCTACATATTCTTTATCTGCCATTTCTCTGAGTTGGTGTCCATTGCTTTATGCATCAGATGAACTTGCCCAAACTATTCCAAGGTTTTATTTGTGAGGGTTCTGGTATTATTACAATATCTCACCATATTTCAGATTATATCCTTTTTAGTAATATTTAAACACGTTTCATTAGAATCTAGTTTAATTCCATATATTTTACTTCTAGTATTAGTCGTTAAATGTATGCATAGAAAACTATTATTTTACACTGTACTATTTTACTATTGTTCTACATAAAAAAATTCAAAATTCTAGTAATATCGGTTTCCTGAGCTATTTTTTGGTTAATTTGTTTCGGTTCATAAAATGCGTTCAAATAAAACCGTTATCAAGTGGCCTTGTGTCAAAGAGCAATTTTTGAAAGTAATATCGTAACTTATTTTATGGATTGCGTATGCACACAACCTCACGTTGAGAACTGACAACTGACTGAATTCTGAGCGATGCAATAATCAGCAGTTATGTCCCTAGTGCATTCTGTATATTCAACTATTTCTCGATGACATGTCATTTTTTGTATACCACACTATTAATTTTTATACAGTTTTCAGTTTTCTTTTTGAAATTTCTTGTGTACCTAGCTGGTTTGCTTTTCTTCCCGCAAATACTCGATATTTCACTTGTGCAAATACCCGGATATTGTACTAGTGCAAAATATTCGCTGTATTCCACTCTGATTGGTTAAAATTTTGAAAATTGGTTGATTGGATTGGTTTATATTAACTGAGGGGAATAGTCCCCGACATGCCGTCGTAAGACAAAATCTAGTTCAAAACCCTCTTGATAACGTTTTTTTTAAAGCACCTTACTAATTACAATTGTTCAGGGTGGACCTTTTAGTGGACTGTATGTTTTAATTTGGACAATTCCAGATTAAGTCTGAGGGCTGCAGGAATGTAAAAGTAAGCAAACCAACGTTCTTATGCACAAGAAGTGTAGCAAAGACTTGGTTCCGAAAAGCTTTGATGGTGGAGGTCGACCTGGAGGCAGGAAAACTGCGGCCAGGACTACTTGGACCTGGGGCTCGCGTCCTAGCGAAATCCTTTGGAGGTGGGGGGCTGTCTTCACGTGCCGGATGACCTGGGGCAGCATTACACACCTCGGGGGCGTTATATAAATTTTCAAGTTTTCAATTCATTCTTCACCCCAATTCCCCTTCATCATCTCTTACAGGTCTATATATCTTCTGGAGTATTTTCCGTTATAGGGTAAACAGCATTGTTTTGTTCTCTTCGTTCAATATCCACATTTCTGAGCTAAGTGTAACAACTAGTCTGATTAGGGTTTTGTATATGGTAATTCTAGTTTTTCTTGTAATGTTCGTGATATTATCGGATGCTGTAGACAGTAAAAGAACCTGTTCCCTAGTGTCACTCTTCATTTCACTTCAGTATAGCTTTTATTTTATACATTGATATTCAGTCCTAGATAACAAATTTTGAAAATTGGTTGATTGGATTGGTTTATATTAACTGAGGGGAATAGTCCCCGACATGCCGTCGTAAGACAAAATCTAGTTCAAAACCCTCTTGATAACGTTTTTTTTAAAGCACCTTACTAATTACAATTGTTCAGGGTGGACCTTTTAGTGGACTGTATGTTTTAATTTGGACAATTCCAGATTAAGTCTGAGGGCTGCAGGAATGTAAAAGTAAGCAAACCAGCGTTCTTATGCACAAGAAGTGTAGCAAAGACTTGGTTCCGAAAAGCTTTGATGGTGGAGGTCGACCTGGAGGCAGGAAAACTGCGGCCAGGACTACTTGGACCTGGGGCTCGCGTCCTAGCGAAATCCTTTGGAGGTGGGGGGCTGTCTTCACGTGCCGGATGACCTGGGGCAGCATTACACACCTCGGGGGCGTTATATAAATTTTCAAGTTTTCAATTCATTCTTCACCCCAATTCCCCTTCATCATCTCTTACAGGTCTATATATCTTCTGGAGTATTTTCCGTTATAGGGTAAACAGCATCGTTTTGTTCTCTTCGTTCAATATCCACATTTCTGAGCTAAGTGTAACAACTAGTCTGATTAGGGTTTTGTATATGGTAATTCTAGTTTTTCTTGTAATGTTCGTGATATTATCGGATGCTGTAGACAGTAAAAGAACCTGTTCCCTAGTGTCACTCTTCATTTCATTTCAGTATAGCTTTTATTTTATACATTGATATTCAGTCCTAGATAACAAATTTTGAAAATTGGTTGATTGGATTTGTTTATATTAACTGAGGGGAATAGTCCCCGACATGCCGTCGTAAGACAAAATCTAGTTCAAAACCCTCTTGATAACGTTTTTTTTAAAGCACCTTACTAATTACAATTGTTCAGGGTGGACCTTTTAGTGGACTGTATGTTTTAATTTGGACAATTCCAGATTAAGTCTGAGGGCTGCAGGAATGTAAAAGTAAGCAAACCAACGTTCTTATGCACAAGAAGTGTAGCAAAGACTTGGTTCCGTTGGTTAATGATGGAATGCTAGAACGCCTTGTGTAGTCTCACACAAAGAATGCAATAAGACTTGGATTCGTTCGGCAGAGGTTCGTGAACACAGAGAGAGATTTGTAACTGCATCAGTTTATTGACCAAACAGTTCCTATATATATATCACTATCCATGCAGTATATTTTCTTCCGATGCCTACCCTAGGTATAAGGTTTATATTTAAATATCAAACCTTCAGAGAATTCATACATATTTCTACAACCAATTTAAAAACAAGCTAAGCTTTAGATAACAGTGTGGTCGTATTCACATCTTATAAGTTTCAAACGGATGAAACATGACAGATGCGATTATACATTTATACGATCTATAAAACTGAGTACATGATCATAATAACAAATAAATAATTAAATATATTGCCTTTTGGCAAGAATATTTCATTGAAATCATGGAAACTTCATGTACGAGAGAGTTTTATTGGAAAATACGTTTATAACGTTATTCTATTATGATCACGTAGCAACTTCTAGTCCAGTCATGTTAGATTTCTGTACCAAAAAAGTTAGAGCTTCATATTTTCTTTTGTAATCGCTTTATTTTGACGTTTTGAAAAACATATGAAAAATAGAGAACGAGATCGCGCCGGCGTTAATAAATATTAAAAGTCAATAGTCAACAAGTTCGTTTTTCTGCAAATATATCGCTTCCTATGGCTCGGAGATCAATTGAGTTTATTATCAAAATGAAAGACTATGAAATTTTCCACAAAAACGTCTTATTCAGTGTTTATGTACTATGGATATTTACGGTATATAGAGCAAAGAATGTCTATAACGTGCATAGTATCCGTTTCCACACCACCTTCGAGGTAGTATACAAAGTGCATTTTTTACATAATTCTCTCAGTAAGCCTAGTACATGTTGAGCATAAAACAATTATCCCTCGTCTACGCCGTCGTCAATATCTTGTATTTGCATTTCATCATCCTGTCCTCCGTAAATCGTCTTCATAGTAAGTTCTTCCTCATCACTTATATTTGTTACCAACTAATCATAGATTGATTTCATCATTGTCAATGTCATTATTGTGGGAAGAATCGAAGGTAGAAGCTTCGGACGTGGTATTAAGACATGATAGTCTATGACAATAGCCACAAGCAATGGAGTAAGATAATCCAATTTTTCTGCATTCGCAGGTTGCACCGCAACCTTTTCGTCTCGACGTTTGTTGTTTGTGTTGCCCGAACAAAATTTTTGGATTGCGAATTAACTCGTTGACACAAACGACAAATCGATTTAGTATTTGCCTTATCGCAATCCTACCGACTGTCCCAGTTTTATTTTTAAATGGCAAAATTTAAATAAAAAACTTTATTTTATTTTGACACTGAGTAATTATACATAAATGTCCTTACATAAAGAATGCTGCATAACAACTAGCTTAATTCTAAATGCAATCTGTCTACATGCAAGCAAGTCGATAAGATAAGGAAATGACACCTCGTAAGATTATCTAAGCATGCCTGATCTGTTCCACGTAACTGGAACTCCTCAACTTTTAGGGAAAAAAATGTTCAAAACTGGGGAAAATGAGACGTTTTAAATAAAAGTTTTATATTGACAAAAAATTGAAAAGAAAGTGGACCTAGTGTGGTAATTACCGGCTCATAACCCTATTAAATAGCGGCTACAAACTCCTTTCAAATGTATTATATCAAAAATGATCGGAGATTATCAATGCGGCTTTAAAGAGGGACGATCAACAACAGAGAATGTCTTCTATTTAAAACAAATGTTCAGAATAATCTGGGAATATAACACCCGTTTTCTGTATCTTCATAGATTTTAAAACTGTATGTATGTATATATAAGCCGGTTTAGAACATCTTACGACGTTGTCCGACGCCTATTCTCCATCCTCTTCTGTCTTCGCAGTCTTCTGGCGTAAAGTTTCTTTCGCTCATTGATTTATGTATCGCTTTTTTGCCACTCCAACCGGGGTCTACCTCTTCTCCGACGTCCAGTTGGTTGCCATTCTAAAACTTGTTTAGGTAGTCTTGTTTCCGGCATACGCTGTACGTGAACATACCATGTTAACTGTTTGTTGTCTATGTCGGTTACTATATTTCCTTCAATCCCCATCTGTTGTTTTACTACATCGTTTCTAATGTGACTTGTTCTTGAAATACATAAAGATCTTCTCATCGCATCCATTTCTACTGCTTCCACTTTTGCTTTATATTTTTCCGTTATCCTCCAAGTTTCGGCGCCATACAGAAGAGTGCTTTTAACTATAGTTTCATAAATATTAAACTTTCTTCTCTTTGTTTTTGTTTTACTCCAGAATATACTATTGAGACATGTAATAATTTTTCTTGCTTGTACTATTCGCTTTTCTATCCTTCTCGAATCAGTACCATCACCGAATGTAACACCCAAATAGACGTAGTTCTGGCGGTTGGAAGTTTCTTGCCCGTTTTCAAGATCTAATGTACTAGATTCCTTTCCTATGCATAAGTACTGTGTTTTTTCGATATTGACTGATAGCCCCCATTCTGCATATTCTTCTATCAGTTTTCGCATCATGTATTGCATGTCATCTTTATCATTTGCTATAACAACCTGATCGTCGGCGAATTGTAAGGTGTACATGCAGCTGTTATTAAGTTCAATACCCATGCCATCGACCCTCCTTTCAGGGCTGCTGCTACGTATATTTTAAAAAGTGTTGGGGAGACGCAACACCCCTGTCTCAGTCCCTTGTTAACCAAAAACTTTTGCTTGGCGTATCTACCTATCTTTACTTGAGATTTTGAGTCTTTATATAGTTCTTGCATAGCATGTATATAGGCATGTATGATTGATGTTTGAATGTTCTAATACTTCCCACAGTTTAGAAATGGGAACTGTATCGTATGCTTTTTGGAGGTCTACGAATGTAATATTGGTTTCTATGTTTCTAGCGGTCCTTTTTTCTATGATTTGTTTCAGACAGAAGACATTGTCAGTGCATGATCTCCCTGCACTAAAACCGATTTGTTCTTCTACTTCGTTCTCTTTAATATCATTTTCAATCAGATTTTAAAACTTTCTACGATAAAATAAATAGAAAAAAACTTTGTTCAACGAAGGATGAAATGGGCTTCCGGCATAAGCTAATCGCGCTTATAAAAGTAACTACCGAGGGGCAACGAATTCTCGTACGCATACAAAGAAATACTTCGGGTCTATTCATAGCAAACACAGATCTAAAACAATTCTCTAGCGCCCCTGCTCTTTAATATCGCACTAGTACAAAATCGTTACTCGATACTGACAATGTCAATCGTAAGGCGATTAGTCGCGTTGAAGTTGCTTCATAAAATGATTTATTGGCTGCATATTATATATACACGATACTTGCAAACAATGTTAATGGGAGATATTTTTAAGTACTCGTATTTTGTATTAAAAAAAATAATTACTATACTTCGAAAATTTTCTTTTCTTAGTGAAAAGTTATTTCTGATATTTTTAACAAAACGTCGTTTTTTGCTTTCTTCTCATATGAAACTAATTTGTTCAACAGCAGCTGCTTAAGGTCAATTCCACACTTTCTAATTTCTAAAATGATCTATATATTTTATCATAAGTTTGACATCCGTTTATGACGTCCCAAGAGAAGCAAAACTTTTCTTCAAAAATGATTTTTCTCCAGATCAGAACCAAAAATGGGAAACTTTGCAATAGTGCGGTATCCCATCTGGGAATACACCGTATATTGTTTCACTTTTTGAGGAACTGGTTTTTATGTCTTTAACATACACATTTTTTGTACACCTCATATACTTACGCCATGCATTTTTTAATAAGCATTGTCTTTCGAAATAATAAAATCATAGATGGTGTCGATTTTTCGAAAAGGCCGCTTGCACAGACCAGCACCCAACTTTATTATTAGACCATTAGCAACAAGCTCCAAAAGAGTAATTTTCTCCAATATTAATCGCTTTGATGTGCATAACACGAGTTGTCATCGTGATCGCATGGTAGGTCTGTTGTAGTTGCATCGTAATCGCATAGCAGTCGCGTCGGGCCAGAGGACTGAGAACCTAACGGGACAAAGTTTTGAGACAGCCAAGTAGTACAAGCATACGGAGACGATGTAGTAGTGATTGTAAATAGAACAATCCAACTCTTATTGAAGTAACCGCGAAACTAGACAAAGTATCAAAGGAAAAAGGTCTAATAATAAATCAAGGGAAATAGAAGTGAAACGAACGTAGATGGGCTGGACACTAACAGTCAACAACCAGACCTTCGAACGAGTATATTAGTTCAATTATCTAGGACTGAATATCAATGTATAAAATAAAAGCTATACTGAAGTGAAATGAAGAGTGACACTAGGGAACAGGTTCTTTTACTGTCTACAGCATCCGATAATATCACGAACATTACAAGAAAAACTAGAATTACCATATACAAAATCCTAATCAGACTAGTTGTTACACTTAGCTCAGAAATGTGGATATTGAACGAAGAGAACAAAACAATGCTGCTTACCCTATAACGGAAAATACTCCAGAAGATATATAGACTTGTAAGAGATGATGAAGGGGAATTGGGGTGAAGAATGAATTGAAAACTTGAAAATTTATATAACGAACCGAATATAATTAAATCCCGGAGGCTTCTAGCCTCCGCCGCATCCCCTTTCATGCCCCCGAGGTGTGTAATGCTGCCCCAGGTCATCCGGCACGTGAAGACAGCCCCCACCTCCAAAGGATTTCGCTAGGACGCGAGCCCCAGGTCCAAGTAGTCCTGGCCGAAGTTTTCCTGCCTCCAGGTCGACCTCCACCATCAAAGCTTTTCGCCCATATGGATGCCGTCCACCGGGGCACGGGCCTTTAACTTTGTAAAACTGTACATATCAATATTAATTTTAACACAAACAAATGCATAAACCAATCATGATCTGTCTACGGTAGCTCCAATCGTTGACACCCTTACCCTGAGCTAGTCTGGTAATGGCACTAAAATAGCCATTCTTAACCGCGGTCACTCCTCCCGCAAGCGAGAGAGACTCCCTACTGTGTTAAAGAATACGATAATAGTTTCATTGTTGCTTCTAGCAACTGTACTATGATTACGTGCTGCAGTTTAGTTTTTAAATACTTACACTCCGATCTACACAAACATCATTACGTAATTTACGTTTTTACTTCCTTTTACAATAAAAGAGTATTGAATTCACCCCAAAAATTCGAAATTGAGTTTTCAACAGATCTTCACGTTTCATAGTCCCTGAACACATTTTTCATTGGTCTGTCTGTGTGCCTGTGAACAGAATATCTCAAAAACAAAAAGAGGTATGCCGTTGAAACTTCATATATAAGTTTTGTGTACTATGTAGATGCGACAGAAAGCTTTTGAAAAAAATCGCATAACCGGAAGTAGCTGTTTACTCTTGTGATTTTTCAGTTTTTTTCGATTTTTTCAAAAACGGCTACAACGATTTTTTTTTAACTTTACATTTTTATTACATTTTTAATGTGTATTGATGTGAGATAGGTAAGTTTCCAGTTGAATATTTCTAAAATGGGTTTCCTTTGTTTTCTTTTTCTATTTTTTTTATTAACTCCTATTTTAAATAGAACGCCCAGTATATTATTACATTTTTAAATTCAGCTTAAAATTCTAGAGAAAATTTGTCTCTTGAACTAACGCTCTATTTTGTACCGTTTTGTAAAATTTGTAATTTTTGACAAATGCTTAAAAATTTAAAATCATATTTTTGGCTAATTATAAGATTACTGTAAAAGGAAGTTGTGTGCGTGTATCACACCAGATTTTTTAGGTGTCTAATCTAATTATAAATATTATTACCTAGGTTTACTTTATAATGAATAACTGAAAACTTATATTTTTAAAATAATTTTGCATAATATGTTGTGGAATGTATGGTATTCTAATAAAGTTCATATCTTGCTTGTTCCTTCACTTCTTATCTAATGAAGAAAGGAACCTACTCTTATATAAATGCTTAACTTACATTATGGAATGAGGATGTAGATTTTTTTATTATTCTTGGAAGTCTATTGTGTTCTTCAAGGTAGGTCATGTAGAATAAAGAGAATATTTCAAAAATATAATCTTATAAGATGCTAAACATCAGCACACTATACAGAGCGTTTACGGTAGGGACGGGGGCGTGACGTGAAAACAGCCGGGTCACTCTGGGTCACGGCGGGTTCCGTCTTGAACGTGAGTCATATTTGAAAATCGGGCCGTGAACGTGAATGAACCTGAGTGAAAATGTGCAAGGCGTGATACACGTTTTACGTTAATTTCACGGTATATATTTAGTAAAGAATAAAAGACTGCAGGATCCCTGCTCCCCCGCTGCCTACCCATGTAGAATAGCCGGATCGGGAAGTCATTGTACTTCTGTATGGCTGCCTGCAGAGACGCAGCTTCACACCTGTGTTGTATTGTGGATGTTGTATCTACAGTCAATCACATGTTTGCGTCTATAGGCAAACAAGTAGAACTTACTTTTAGTTTCTCGGACGTAAAAGTACTTTTAAACCTAGGAATCAAAAGTGTTGCCTAGCAGCATATACATTCTTGTACTCGTATCAGTAAGGGAATCGTTGATTCAATTTTTATAATTTTTTTTGAATCTCCTATTCTATACATATTACGTAAATTATTTAAAATTCAGAATATATTTTATTTTCGAGTTTTTAGCTCTGTTGCGGGTCTTTTATTGGTTTTAAATTTGAACATTCTGTTCTATCTGAATTTGAATTTTCAAATAAAATCTGCGGGTTACGTCGTGAGTGGAGGGTCATGCCGTAAACGTGAGAAAACGTGAGCGTTAGCGTGTGCGAAAGTGTGTGTTTAAAACAAGCTTGAAAGGTGCCTAAGGTGAGTGAAGTCTCACTCACGTGCCTATCTCTAGTTTACGATACTCTCATTTTATTTTTAATGCGTGCGACTACTGACAGGCTGGAAAGCTTAGTTTAATTATACTGTTATACTAAAAGATATATATTTTTTTTCTTCAAACGGCAGTAAAATGTGGCATTATGCTGCTGGATTGATGATGCTAAACTGTCACTTTATTGCCATGCGGCAGATAATATTATCTGCCGCTGACGAGCGGCAGATAAAGTTATTATCTGCCGCTTACGACTTTATCTGCCGCTCGTCAGCGACAAATAATATTATCTGCCGCTGACGAGATACAGTAATTTTCTTCGGATTTTCTTATAAACGTTTGAAGAAAACATTCTATATGTTATTCGGAGCAAAAGTATCCTTATGTGGCTTGGCTGTACTTATCTGCCCCGCAAGCACCGCAGATAAACCGTCTAGCCAAGCCACATAAAATATAACTTTTGCTCATAATAACATACTATACTATTTTCTTCAACCGACAGTAAAATGTGACATTATACTGCTTGATTGATGATGCTAAACTCACTTCATTGCTATGGCATCTAAAACACTTTATCTTCCGCTGACAACTTTATCTGCCGCTCGTCAGCGGCATATAAAGTTATTATCTGCCCCTGACAACTTTATCTGCCGCTCGTCAGCCACATATAATATTATCTGCCGCTGACGAGATCAAGTAACTTTCTTCGAATTTTGTTCACAAAGTTGTAAATAATTGATTATAAAAACGTTTGAAAAAAATACTATATGTTATTCGGAGCAAAAGTATCTTTATGTGGCTCGGCTCTACTTATCCGCTTCGCAAGATCGGCAAATAACCCGTCCAGCCTCGCCACCTAAAGTATAACTTTTTCTCCTAATAACATAATATACTATTAGTTATTATTGTTAAGTGGTCAAAAGATGACAATAAGCGTTTTTATAACAATTGTTCTAAGTTATCACCCTGCTGTCGAATTTGAAGTTGTCGCTTGGCAAAAAAAGTAAATGAACCTCTTTCGTCTACTAATACTGTTACTCAGGATTCTTCTCATGATTCTTCAGAATAAGACATACCTGGGGTCTCGACGAAAACAGCAGAACAAGAACAATATATATGCCTGCGATTGAGAAAATGGTCACGAAAATAGACAGGATATGAATTCATATTCTCATACATAAGCAGTTCTACATGTGGTTTGGCTAACACTGGCAAAATATTTTTCATAATTAATGAACTTGTTCAACCTCATTAACCTTCTAAACCTAACTCTAATGAAAGAAGCTTGTCTTCTTTCTATTATTCAAAATTAGACAAATCTGGTGTAAAAATCAGAAAAAAATAGATTTTCTATTCCCACATTTGAAGCCTTTGTTACTGCAAGCCATGTCGTTTGCTTTCTAAGGTTATGCCTGAATTATCAATTCGTTCAAACGACTGGAAATATTTAGAGCAAGCCATCAATTGACATCAAGAGACAGATGACCAATATCAATGTTATGCAACGTAAATTATTAGGCGTGAGTTATCATTTTGGAAAAAAAAAATTAACGCGTTATAGAAGTTTGTGCAAGGTGAGCTGAATACCCATTTTCATGCTCATAGTGAAATGTTTGACTCTAAAAATCCGGGATTGTTTTTATCAACCATTTAGTTATTGGCATATTATGACAATTTTTAAAAAAAATCTAATGGAAACCAAGGCATAGCACTAAAGAACATACTGGAACCCACAATTGAAAACACAGTTATTTCAATTTTGAAAAGCTCTGTACAAGATCAAATTATTCATGTTATTAAGATTACTCCATTTTTGCTTCCCTAGTCTAAACGACGAAGAAAGTATTGTAATCGCGAAAAAAATCAGCCTCCCAAATGTTTTCAGCTCTTCACATTTCGGATCCCTTGATGACAAAAACAAGTGTTTGCTATTTTGTCTGTCTTTCATCTGTCTATTTGCCTCTTGCTGGTAGAACTCAAAAACTATATTTTGACGGAGACGATATATTGGGTAAGCACCATTAAATAAATTCAGTTCTGTCTATTTTTCTTTTTAACCCAAAAACTATTGCTATTACTATAATAAAATGGCATATTTTGAACCCAAGATAACAGGATCGGCTCCTTAAGGAATACATTTTTGAAATTTTTGCTTTAACTGAGAAATATATAAAATTAATAGTTTATACATAGTTCAGGCTTTAAATTTTATGAAAATATGACCAAAGAGATACAGGGTAAATGTTGTAAAACCCGAAATGTGCAACAAGAAGTGTGTTTTATACAAAGAGTGTAATCTACAAAAAAAAATAGTACTGAAAATTATAATTAATAAACAGTAAAATCAAACTTGTATTATAAATCACCACTTACAGTGGAATTCAAAATAAAGAATTGATAAACGATTTTTGACAATCTAAACATCTAAAAAAAGCCCGTGCGTTATTATTACATGAAACGTAGCTACTGGCAAATTTGTATCTGTGGTTTAAAGTTCACAAGCTGAGACAGTTTCAGTGACAAAAAATTGTAGTGGTTATTGTACTAGCACCGAATATTGTACTAGTATTTAAATGACTATTTGAATACATGAAAACGTTTATTGGATATGTTTGTAAAAGCTATATTTCAACATATGTAGCTAATTTTGAGTCTTTTTAATCGGAAAAATGGGTTTAGGTCACTGAATAGTCACCCGAATACTATTCGTAGTCAAAATTAAGTAGATTATTTTTTGGGTGGTATCATTCACGTCAATGCGTTTGCACTCTGCAACTCGTCCTATTTGCACTCAAGTGGAATGGACATTCGTCATACCTACTACCCCAAAAGTAATAGACACAACTTTGACTACTTACAGTATTATCCTTTATCTAAAGTACGTTTTTTTCCTATAAAAATTTTCAAGGTCAAGATATAATTGGCAAAACTGATTTTTTTAAATTATTAGAAAGTTAATTTTCGCCAGGTTTTTCTGTAAACGACTTGTGTCATTCTGAAATTTAAAATTAAATTGTTAGCTTTTCTTTTTTGAAAATGAATAAGCGTAAAAAACGGAATCTTTTAAAATTAAATGTAAAGAAGCAATTCGGTAGTGTGCAGAGGAACTATTGGATCTGCAGTCTAACATGCCAGAAGAAGAAGTTTGCGAATGATTACCTAAAAACAAAACTCCTTAAATGCCAGATTTTAATTTTCCCGCCAATTTTTAGTTCTAAGTTACTAAAATAAATACTACCACCCAACTAATGCCAACATAAACCATAAATTCTTTGACCTTCAACATTTTTATAGGAAAAAAACGTACTTTAATAGACGTGTCTGTCCGGGACGCTGTTTTGTCTGTCTGGGACGCTGTTTCAGCAGCCAAACCGTAAGAGATAGAGAAAAAAGTTATGAAAGTTATATATTTGGAATGGTCATATCAGGTCAGGAACCGAATATCAGTCTCTAACACTAATTATTATCTTAATTATAATCCTAACTTTTTAGGTTAGATTCTAGGCAAATTTTATCAAGGCGAATGCGACTGGTAGTTTGCTACCAACAATAACGTCATATACGTACGTGTGGTGTATACGCGTTCTATTTGCAAAAGGGTCTTTTTTGTTTTATTAAATGAGTCATTTGTCTCACTGGACTGCTAGTATATTATAATTCTACAGGGGTCTGCTCTCATTATTTGTACAATTTTAATTACACCACTTGATCAATTGCTACATTACGAACACTTAAAGATTGCTTTGATGTGATACTAACCGTGCTTGAAATCATAGTTACATTCGGAAGAGTTTAGAAAATGTGAATCATCAAGTTACTCACTCAAAATTTTTAACAGGAGCTTGGAAAAATTACAGTAGACGTTAGAATGGCTTGAACTGGTAATTCAAGGCACCATGAAAAACAGAAGTAAATCATTATAATTTCACGAATTTAGACGTTTTTAATTTAGAATTGTATTTAATTGTTTAATATTCCTACAGTAATCAATGTATACAAATGAAAAAAAAAATTTTTGTGAATGGAAATTTTCAAATAGTAACATTTATTACAGCTTTCTGCATGTTAGTAAAGCTTTTACATTAATAATCCCACATCTTTCGCTTATAAATATATTTTTATCTTATTACATCGGCTTGTTAAAACACACAAATATTTATAGTATAATTTTAAAATAGCTTGTTACGAACACGTTAAATGAATAAAACTCAAAACCAAAGGGCTGGTTATTCTGACTTTACACATTTTACAGAAATTGTTATCATAACTACTTGTGATGTCAGTAGCGAGTAATGTTGAACATGAAAACAGAAGCCCCTTTAATCTACAGAAAATCCCATCCAGTCGAGAGGATATCAAAGACACTTCTGCACATGTTTGCTCATTATAAACGGTTAAAATCTTTGTTTGATGTATGAAGATAAACATGCAACGCCATGGGAATGAGCGTTACAAAGCACGGAGCAAGATTTTTGTGGCTAATCCGTTAATGGGTTAGTTAGAAGGCTATTTTTGAATATATGATATGACATATACTTTATTTAAGGTCAGGTTTAACGCTGAATAAAGTAGTTCGAAGCTAGTTCTGTTTGCATTGAAGAATCAGGTATCAGGTTTTGAGTGCCGTAGGGGAGTATGCATTGCAGTTTCTGATTGACATTTTAAATTATAGATCAGAACAACTAAAAGTTTCAAAGTTTCATCGTAAAAAACCTAAAAGCGCTATTAGTCCAAATTATATAAATCCATTGGAAATTATTCCATTGTAACTTATTTAAGTCTTTGAAAAAGTAGTAAAGTTTTAATCTGTAAGTATAAAAATAGTCGACATCGTTTATAACTTTCCACGAGCTTGTATGAGTTATGAAGGGCTATAAATCTTCATTAAAGCAATGATATTTGGCACAAATTTTAATTTGCTGAGATAAAACTCGCTAAATGTGTCTTTTGTTCTTTTTGGGTCATACTAAAAGGAGATAGAATGCCAGATATGAAAATGAAGCAATTTTTCTCAATATTAATTCATTATGATAAATCGTCATCTTAAATTTCTTAGGCCATCTATTATCTGCTCCGTTTGTGCAATTTTTATAAGAAAGCGTTCGTTCGCATTGGACATATTACACTTAACGAGAAATGAAGTCAGGAACGAACTGTTAATTGTTAGTTGACGTTCCTTTGGGTGCAATAGACACCAACTACGAGTACACAGTGATTTATAGGTACATGCTTCCTAATATTTCAAAAGCACATAAATAAGCTTCTGTTCCTATTTCAAATTGTGGATATGCTATGAGATCAGAGGTAATTTATTTCATTTGAAAATACCGACTTGCAAATCCTCGTTTCTATTCAAATATGCACGTACACGTAAAATGGACTACGCTTCACCAAACGTGAATCATTAGTTATCAATTTGTTCTGAATCAGAGGTAAATAAGGAATATTTCCACTGGCAAGGTTTTCCTAGTACATAAGAGAAATGCGACTACAGTCATTATATTTAACTTATCATAAGACAAATGTGTTTTCTTCTGAACTGAACTGTATTAAATAAAACATCATCTTCATAAACGTGGTTCAACATTGAAACAAAGAAACATATTTTTAAGGAATAATTCATTCATTTAGTATGTACTGATCATTAAGAAAATCATAAGTAGATATAACCAATACTAAAGACTATGTTCAATACTCGAATTGGTGGAAAATATTCTGTTGTTAAATCAAATTAGAGTAAATTTGTTTAACGATATGTAAGAAATTCCGGAAAATCCCATTTAAATTTTACTTAGCCTCAGTAGGCGGTTTTTAATGGTATCACTAACAAATTAAATTTTTACACATTGAAGGATTTTTGAGTTAAAAGAACATTAAAGATAGCAGCAGTTGCTGTGGTAGTAACCTTCTTGACATTATTGCATTAGTGAAATCGTTTATAATTAGGCAATTGGTACCTACAAAAACGTAGTGTTAAATTAGATCATCATTATCATCATCAGCCAGCCCTTTGCGTCCACTGCTTGACATATGCGTCCTCTAAGGGTCTCCACTCTTGTCTATTTTGACCGGCTTTAATCCAGTTGTTCACTACTGTCTTTATGTCATCGGTCCAGCGCGTAGGCAGTCTACGTCTACTGCGCAATCTCAACTCGAGTAACTTTTAGGTCCACCTTCCCTCGCCCACTCGGACTATATGGCCGGCCCAGTTCCACATAAGTCTGGCTATTCGCTCAATAACATCTGTCACGCCTCTTCTTCGACGTAAATCCTAGGGTTGATCTTTCCATCTTCCTTTGCGTGATTTTGAGTTGCCGTGCAGACGTGATTGTGAGGGACAAGGATAAATTAAATAGAACCACTTTAACCGTTCTTTTTACAGTTTAGTCACAAATATGGTATTTCTGCATCCAAATAAACAAAGCTATGATACAATTTTTTGTTGGTTTCCATTTTACTTCACACATTTTCGAATAGTTTTTATAAAAACTGTTTAACGAAGTACATGGAAGCCCAAAACGGTTAATTTGAAATGAAACATTCGCCATAATAGAAAAATTCTGAGTGCTATTTGTTGTTTTGTTGAGATTAGGTTAGTTTCTCTAATTTTAGGTACACAATTTTGGGTGGCTTCGTCGGCACTGTAGGGTGACTACTTTTACTTATCTGGCAAAGATCTATTGACAATATCTTGGATGGTTTCGTTGAGAACCTCATGGTAGGTCGCGTTTTTCTTGTGAAAGGAATTTTCATCTACTATATTAGTGTCCGGTTGGTAGGGATGTTGAAGGTAGTTTTTCATTTTCTTTCGTGAGTTCAACATCTATTTAATTTTTTTGAGTTGATTAGATCCATGGGTTCCTCTCTTGAGTTTCTGGAGTTTACTATTTTAACACGCCTCGGTCTATGCTCAGCGGTAGCTTCTACAATGGCGTCAACGGGAGGAGGGGTGTAGGCGTAACCCTTGTCGATGCTGCTATTAATTGGAGTAAACTTTAAATACTTTTATTTCTATTGGATATGGTACATACAAAAACTTAATATTATATATACAAAAAAAAACACACAAATAGAACACGAAACAAAAATATGTACAAAGGCCCGCCTAGTCTTGGGCGCTGGGGGCGCGCGAGGGGAGGGGGCGGCCATGCCTAGGCGCTAGAGGCAGGGAACGGGCCCTGGACGCGGTCCGTTCCTTCCGGGGAGCGGTACGGGGCACGGCTCGTTGTGGGGCACGGCTCGTTGTGGGCGCTGACGTCTGGAGGGGGGGGGGCGTCAAACGGGGCTGCGAGGTTCTCCTGGGGCGTCGGCGGCGCGAGTAACCCTCTCGGGGACGGTGGCTCGAGCGGGGAGTTGTTGAAGCACGGGGTCGGGTTTCCGCTAGGGGAGTCCGGGGAAGGTTGGTCCTTCGCCAGCGGGGGCCGCGACGTGGGCTGCTGTTTGGGCAGGTGGCCTGCCGCAGGGCTTCGATCTCGGCCTCCTCGGCGTCCGTCAGTCGCACCTCGAGGTTCCAGTTGAGGATCCGCGGACGGGGAGCCTGGGGGGTCGGCGGGCGGCGCAGCCGGGCAAAAGGCGCGTCCCGAAGGTGTTGCACCAAAGGGCTCCTCCGGGGGGTGCCGAGCTCCGGATCGCTCTCGTCCGTCAAGCAGACGAAGCCCGGGGTAGGCGCCCTTGTTGGCGTTCGGGAAAAACGGCCTGATGGCTGCCGTCCCTCCCAGTAAGGAAGAGGCCGGTGCAGCCCCTGGATCCGGGCGCGGGCGATCTGGGCCAAGGGGGAGGCCGGGGTCGTCTTGGGCGATGGGCGGAACAATTCCTCGATGCGGCGTTTCCTGGAACACAAGGTTCGTTGTCAGGCGGCGGGCGTAAGACGAGACCTCCAATGGGTCAGGGCTGGCTTACGTAGCAGACCTGGGGGTGTCCATGGCGAGTGGGCGATGTTTGGCTCGGAGCAGACTGGCTATGGACTCGTCCTGGAAGCTGCGGGAGCTGTAGGTGGATCCTGGACAATTCCTGGGGTGCTGGTGAATTCGGAGCGGGATGCTGCAGAAGACGAAGTCCAGAAGTGGCTGGATGCTGCAGAAGACAAAGTCGAGAAGTGGCTGGATGCTGCAGAAGACAAAGTCCAGAAGTGGCTAGAGGTCCTGGAGAGGCGGACCCTTGGAAGGCTGGATGGTTCCTGGAGCTGAAGTGGCTACTGGTGGACTCTCCTGGGTTGAGTCATTTCTTCTCGCCTGGGCCTCCCTATTTAAAGCAGCCCTTCTCTTTGTGTTCAGTTTCCTGGGTTCTCATTGCTCCGAGGAGGAGGGATGACTGCTCATTTTCACCGTGATTCCTAATTCCGCGGTTATTTTCGCGGGGTGATCTATTAGCGCTTTGATTTGTCCCAATAAATGGTCATTGAAATGCTGATTCCAACGATACCCCATTTGCTAGGTTTCGTTCAGCCCGATTCCGAGAAGTTTGAAATCTACGACACTCGACCCGTGTGTGTTATTTGGGTTGCGCACAAACCAGGAACAGCCAAATACACCCCCAGAGTAAATCACTTAATTTTATTATTGTACAAATTACTTATTTACGAATTTCACCCTATTTTGTAACTACAGTTAAAAACAATACAAGTATGATAATTACAAGGTGTTTTTCCTGATCTTATAAATATATATTTGTGTTTGAGCGAACCCTGCCTCCGGTTTAAGCTAACCGAGGTAGAAATCTTGAACGCCTTTCACAGGGATCTAGAGAAATTATCATAACGTTACAGTTTAATAAAATGTATTACTTTAAAATGATAAACAGCGTATTTTCCATAAGTAATGAAGATACACGTATTTTTGTTATGCACTAATAAATTAAATTGTACATGAAAACAAGTTATTGAATATTCGCCCACAATAGTAATTTCCAATAAGTACGGGATTGTTATTTGACACGTACCTGTTAATGGGAATGTCACCAGCCTCGAATATGATGCCGATAACGAAAGGAGTTGCAGTAAACCTGTAGAAGTGTTGATGATATCCACAAGTTAAAGTTACGTGAACTGTCAAAGTAAACTTTATATTAAAGAATAGTATAAATTATAATAATAGTGTATAAGTACGCCTTTAAAGCATGTGCGACGAGTTTAAGAGCACGAAGCAAAGCGAATCGTAACAGAAATATAAAAACTTAGTTCGGTGACACTTTTTCCGTCACATTGTGTTAGATATTCTAGGGTATGTTGACATTCAAACTTACGACAAAGCGTTGTTTTAATATAGTATTAAAACCATCATTGGCAACGTGCGAAAAAGACGAAATTCGGGCGCTAATATTAAGAGTGCCACAAACGTCACTTTTGACACTAGTAAGTGCGCAAAAAATTGCCATTTTGACACGATCGTAAAAAAATGTATATATCACCGATATTAAGTTTGAAAGAAGGGAGTTGTTACTTATTACAATTATAAAATGCATGTCTCAATCTAAGACAGTTCATGTATTAAAAATAAGTACTGGGCCAGTATATAATAGTTATTTATGTTACAAGTACGAAATGAAGGACGACAGTCCATGGCCCAGCGAGCGCAGCGAGAGAGGCCCAGAAATAAAACGAGTCTAAAAGTAAGGTTTCGTACGAGATGCTATCTAAGACAAAAAAACTGAGACAGTTAATAAACTCTATCATGAATGTGACTTTAATGTATATAGTTGTTAGGTATTTTTAAGTAAATTTTCCAATTTGTTTAGACGTTAATATGAAACAAAATTGTTATAGTAAATGTGACTGTGTAAAGGTTTATTTAAGCTAATCAAATAATGCTAAAGTATCTATCAAGAGGTGGTCCCAGTTTTTTCTGCATAGTACAAAGACAATTTTTTGTTCTACTGCTGCTTTGGAAGCGTTATTTCTTATAAAAAAATGGAGTTTAATCAAGGAGGTCGGAAAAAGTCCAGGAGTTCTTTATCATATATGTATGTAGTGGAATAGTTTAGCTATATTTCCTGATTTGAATTATGCATGAGGGAGGATGAATCTACTATTGCAAATGACGGAGTTAGTAGGTCAAAAACCAATCGACCATAGATTGGTAAAAAGCAAAATAGGAACCAATGCATGCCACTAGACTTGACAAAAGTGTATGTTCAAGTTCTTACAATACAGTTCTGGCTTCTTGTTTTCTTAATTATTTGGTGGTCATATTAGGTGTTACAGCTCTGTTTTATATACATGTTGAATAGTAAGTCAAAAATAGTTTTTCTTTTTGATTTTCATTTGTCTTTCTAAGTGGGGCGTTCCACCGTATTATGCAAATATATTTTGCACTTATAGCTGACATTTATAGAACTGAAGCTTTCAAACCGCATATCGGAAAATAATACAATTAAATGACTGAGTAGAGCTATTGAGGCACATTTAAAAAATGAAGTTAATATAAATGAAGGTCATATAGAATGATTCAGTATGAAATTCTAAATTTGTTTATAAAAGATCTTAATATGAAAAATGTACGCAGGGCCATCGTTGATAATCCATTTATACATACAGAACAGCAACTGAAGATGCATACCAGCTCTAGCATTTGAGAATATTGGTCATAGCAATACGTTTTTTCTAATTTAACCCAGTCATTAGCTTTTTCCGAGAATGCTATGCACGGAGCGTTCATACGCTGTATAGCAGTAAAATGTGCAGCAACGTGAAATACCGAGAATATACTGTAGTTACATGTTTAACCTTTACTTTTCATGTCTGTTTATTCTCCAAGGTGGTTTATTAAAAATAGTAATAACTGACATCTAGCAATATAGAAATGTGAATCGGAAGTTAGCAGGCGGGGGACAGAATGTTGACTTTATAATATCCTCTGATCGTTGTAGCAGAAAGCGAGCAGCCGTTGTTGTACGTCAACGTGGCAGCAGGTGTCGCCTCCCACGCTGTTCATGTAGACAGGAAGATTTGAATCACAAACCAATGCTAATCCCATTTATATTTGTCTAACCCGCAAACAGTTTGCTCCCTTTATTTACCTACACGCTTCTAGGCTTCCTAGTTCTTTAATTACCTCCTCATTTACTTTTCAGTTTTGAGGCGGGGCAGCGTTAGGTGAGGGTGCAATCGTATAATTTCCCCTAAATCTCAAAGCGTTCGACAATAACTGAATTATATTAAATACTTACATTGTACTACCCGTAGCCAGTCTTTGTTATCAGTTGTCGCTGTATCACTGCTTAAACAGGAATTTAAAAGAAACACTTACGGTAAGTGTTGTTTGGGAAATATAGGGCGGCCTATAATGTAGGTAACTAACTATTACTTATCCAAAAAGACACTGAATCAACAACAGAATAATATACTAGTGTTGAAATCCTAAAAGTATAAGACATTGATGCAGGGTATTAAATATATTCACATATAATCTCATGAGCATTAATTCTGTCCGGAAATTTTTGAGAGCGTTCCAACAACGTCGTATTAATTTGCCCGAGCGGGACGCAAGGGCAAATTAGGACGTTGTTGGAATGCATAAAACATAATTTCCGAATATGAATTAATGCTCGAATGCAGATTCGGTAAGAAAATTGTAACGACACAAACCCTAAAAAGAAGTACTGTTTACCTACAAAAAATTTCCAACAAATTTTGTTGTTGTTTTGGTTACGGCTCGTGAACTAATTTTTTTATTGGCCATTACTGAGTGTCGTACGATTTTCTCAATAATTCGAATTCCGTAATGACACATATTGTCATATTTATCAACTCGCCTGGGAAAGATTTTTATTTCATGAGTATTGGTTGCTTAGAAATTAAACGAGAACAAATTGATGAAAAGATACGAGCACCTAGAGGGAGTGTTCTTTTCAGTAGTAATAGGACGAGAGGTCAATATGTTGCCGACAAAAATTTTTGCTATTCAGATACGAGTTTCTGTGGCGACTAAAATAACGACGAGTTCTTGCACGAGTCGGTATTTTTTAAAGCAACAGAAACGAGACAATCTGAAGAGCAAAAATTGTCGGCAATATTTTGACCTAGAGTTCTACTCGTCTTGACAATTTAACTTTTAAATTATTGAAAATGATCAATACAAATATTCCTAACACTAAAATTATAAATTCACATAACTAGTGGTCTTTGAATTGTATCCACAGTAATCGATCCTAGCAACAGTTTTACAAACAAACAAACACAACTTTTGTGAAACTACAATCTACGTTATTTTTCATTAAAAAATAGTTACAAAAAAAATTGTAGCTAAAATAGAGCTCCTCGAAATATTGTCACTAAAATAATCGTTTAATTGGTAGTCTATTTTTAAATTGAAGAATGCCATTGGTTGACAATGACACCAGTTAATTTTTTTTTTAAATTTGGTCGAGTTGACTTGGTCTTCCAGCAATCACTGAGAATCAAAAAATAAAAATCTTGTTAAACAAGAGTTTTGAATGAATAATCTTCGGTGTTGGAGGATTAAACAAATAAATTATGGGAAAACGTCAAGTTATACTTCAAATTCTACATTTGTCAAAATGACAAGCAATGTCGTAGTGGCAAGAAAAGGACCGTGTTTTTCTTTTCACTGTAATACTTCGTTATAACTTGCGATTGGTATATCTGATCCTATTCTTAAAATACGATTACTCTAAAGAATTCACTGATTTTTAGGAAATTATTTATACAGGGTGTTTCAAAAAATGGTGGGATATTCTCATATCCTCATCAAAAGAAGCAAAAAAGTCTTAATAAACATAGGTGCGTAAATCAACTGTGTCAGAGATGGAATGCATTTTGTATTTTAATTAAAAAATGCATTATTATGGCAAAACGAACAGTAAATATGCTAATAGCTAAACATTAGATAGCGGAAAATACTTAAAAACGAAGCTTTTACTCTTTCGAATATCCCTGGAATTTGGCAAACAATCTGGCAGGCATTTTCTATTTGCTGCTGCAAGTAGTCTACGTTATTAACGGGCCTTGAATAGACATTTAAAAAATCCTTAAATGCAAAAGTCAAGCGGGTTTAAATTACAGGATCTGGGTGGTCATAGCACTGGACGCATATTCGTATGTAACAGGCAAGATGTCCATTCGGTTATGCCGAACGTTTCTTCATATGTAACGTGCACGATAGCATGCAATCGAATATCGTGACTGTTACATAGAATCATCATTTAAAATCTGAAGTATCAGTTAAATTCAATCGAATTGTCAAAAATAAATTTCGGCATTAAGAAACGTTTTAAACGCTCCGCGATATGAATTAGGTTTTTTGTATTAGATTGTTATAATAATTTCATTAACAAAAAAATATTAAATAATATCTGGGATTATTTAAAAAGTGCCTTAGTGTCGAAATTGATTTTTTTAAATTCAACTGAATTTAACTGATAGTTCAGATAATCGATACGTATTTAATTTTAAATAATTTTTTTATTTTGCATTTTTGTCAAATATTAAAAATATAGGTACCTACCTATAGGTGCTATTCAATGTGTACTACAAGCAAAAGCGTTTGGCAAAAACAATTTTTTCGAAGAGTGAAAGGTTTGGTCCATTTGTCCCATCCGTTTATCCGTGGACATACTGTATAACACTTGTTATATTTTATGCTATATACCGTCTGTTCTATAAAAAAGGCCCCGCCTTCTAGCTACTTTATTATTTATTTTAGACCCAATATACCCTATATCAAATCAAATGGCACATAAAAACCTACATTTTAACACTATCAAAAGTTTTTTATCTTCAATTGTTTCAGAGTGGTGACGTCACGTGCAATTTTTTTAAATGACACTGTATATATTTTTTTACATTTTCTGGTAGAGGTTTTTTTTCTATTTTCAACAATATAAATATTTTATGCCCTTACATAAGAAAATTTTCGAGAAAAATTAAAAAACTTTTTTATCGGTGGGAGGCCACCATACAAAACTATAAACAAAAGTGTAACTCAGAAAAACAAAACAATAAACACTTTAGATTATTCTGAAATCTGACAGTTAAAGCGTTTGGCTACTATTTGTTTTGTTTTTCTGAGTTACACTTTTGTTTACAGTTTTGTACATGGCCTCTCACTGTGAAAAAGTTTTTGTAATTTTTCACGAAATTTTTTTTATGCAAGTGCATGAAATATTTATATTGTTGAAAAGAGAAAAAACACCTCTACCAGAAAATGTCAAAAAATATATACAGTGTCATTTAAAAAAATTGCACGTGACGTCACCACTCTGAAACAATTGAAGATAAAAATTTGTTGATTGTGTTAAAATGTAGGTTTTTATGTGTCATTTGATTTTATATAAGGTTTATTGGGTCTAAAATAAATAATAAAGTAGCTAGAAGGCGGGGCCTTTTTTATAGAACAGACTGTATAATATGAAGAAACACCAAATGTAATAATAATGCATTTATATGAGATATGATATTTATTGATAATGAACATAAGTGAACACAAACGATTTACTTTTTAGCTTTGTTGGATCCCAAACCACGGTTATTCTTTACACATAGATTGAGTGAATGTGGGGCTCTTACACTGCATTTCTTGCTGCTAAGAGAAGGTTTTCTGTTTCCACCGATTTTAGTTTTTCGTCTGGCAACGGCTGTTGGCTGAACGCTGATTTTTACACCTCTTCTTACAATTTTAGGATAAATGTTGCCTGATTGGATTTTGCTTGCTCCTTTGTACTTGTGCGATGTGTAAAGACCTGATACCTAATAAAGATGGTACAGAAATAGCATATTTTTTTAAATTATCCAAATGCCTATTAACAGCTGGTAGGAATTGTTCCGAATCATTTTCAATATGCTGTAAAATTGTATTACAGTATGCCAACCATGCCGTCTTTGTCGCTTCAATATTCGAGGCCAGGTTTTTTACAGCGTTAAAGTCTTCCAGTGGCTCTGGTTCTGTTCTAGAAAGATCCATTTCATTGGGACTAATTAATGCAGGGGTGGACAAAATAATGTCTTTTTCGGTTCTTTGTCCGTAGCAATTTGGTAAAACAATATTTTATTTTCGTTGGTTAGAGTATTAGTTGTCTTTAAAATGCCAAATTTTGAAATTACTGCGGCTTGATGTTTGCAGTGTTTCCCGTTATATCCGACGGAACAACTACACATGCATATTATTATATCTATGTGATAAATGATATCAGGGTTAGAGAAACTTACAACTTCATATTGATGATTTCCTATGTCTTTTATATTCGCATTTTCAACTATAGTCTATTTTTGTGCTTTATGATTCAGAGCAGGCTTTGCATTTATATTATTTTAGCAGTGTACAACAGTTTAGTTACAAAATATAACTAATGTCAAAATCCAGGTCGCCGGGATTGTCAAGTTGACACTTCAGCAAATCTTAATAAAATGCCACGAAAAAGCAATATTAGGTAATAGTAAAACCAAAGAGGCTATAAAACGCCGTTCTACTAATATTAAAAGATATCAATGGTAACTTAAGTAAAACAGCCATCATTGGAAGAATTGGTCAAATATTCGATGTAAGTATTAAGAATTAAACAGATATAACATTTCTAACAATTTCTTATAATGCTAGATTTCTAATGCAACACAGAAATCGAAACGAAGCAAAATCACAACTCCAGCAATAACCGAATGATAATATGAATAATGAAAAGTAATTTCTAACTTAGGAGGAACAGAGTTTCAGGGAAGATATTAAGAAGAAAATTTGGAATTTTTTACTTTCGATAATTTATTGCTGTGCGCAAGAAAGGAACTGAATTATACTGGGAGTCGTTTAAAATTATACTACACATTAACAAATATGGGATGCAAATACAAAATTGTGAATGGAAAAAAATTGTGTGAGAAGAGTCATATCATTTCGGCGGATTGCCTTTTAAAGGAAATATTTACAATTTCGAAATTATAGTGAAAAATGTATATTCATGTTTTTGGATGAAACTTTACCAAGATGTGACTTATTACTGTTGGACTCGGACAATAATGACAGGGGCTATCATAATGGTGACATGTTTAGGCAATGTTGAAAAACAGTTAATCCCTGCTTTGGCCAAATTGAATAGAAAATGTGTGTTAATTATGGCTAATGCACCATATAATTCGGTTCTTACCGATAAACTACCCAATTTCTCTTCCAATAAACTACAAATACAGGAATGGTGAATTAAAAGTGACGTACAATTTGATGACAAAATAATAAAGTGACGATTATGGGAGTTTAATTTTACTTTACATATTGACCAAAAGCAATACTTAATTGACAAAAAACGACATGGGCATGAAGTTCTTAGATTAGCTCCATACCTCCAATCCAATTGAATTGGCATGTAGTTTATGTAAGAACTACTAAGACATAAATTCTCAGCCTCCCTCAAAAGACATAATTGCTAATTTATGGCTTAAATCTTTATCACTGTGTACAGCAAACATATGGAAAAACACGTTGAACACTGTGAACTACTAATATAAAGTGACTGGGCAAAGCACATTGTTAAATTGGTGTGGATGATATACCTCCTGTTATTATTAGGTTGGAAGAATCTGATACAGAATCGGAAGACGAGTTGTATTCCTCTTCTGAATCAGATTCTGGATGATTATCCTGAAGTGTATCCATCTAAATTCTGGTAAATTATATCTCTGAAAATGGTTCTACCAGAGTATTTTGTATTATCTCTTTATTTTGAAATGCCTGTTATATGTGTAGCATAAATAATAACTTATACAACATAGTTCTACAAACAAAAATCATCAGCAAATTATTAATAATATATTTATTTTTACATTAGTACATAAAAGATAGATGTCTAGAAATTTTATGACGCTTAAATAAACGTACTTAAAATAAAGCAATACCTTATTTAATGTCAATGGTTCAGTAATTTTAGCTCTTATTAAGTATAATATGTAGTGCTTATAAGTTAACACATTGAGGGCCGGTTGCAGAAAGCAATGTTAAGTCTGGTGTTAGCTAACATCCCGTCAAAGTGAACAAAATCGCATCAAATTTTGTTTACTAATGTATTAGTTACCATAAGCATTTGAGATTTGATTCGTTTTTGTTCACTTTGACGCGATGTTAGCTAACACCAGACTTAACATTGCTTTCTGCAACCGGCCCTGACAGTTCTAATGGTTTTTGACATAACTAGTGTTTTTTCCTTTGTCACTAACTACCTACACTGTTACCAAAATGCAAATGCAAAGCCTGCTCTGAATCATAAAGCAAAAAAACAGACTATAATTGTTTTGTCAGATATCTCTCTTGAATTGATTTACTCTCACGATTTAAGACAATATCAAGAATCCTTTGTTGATAATATCTTTCAAATCCAGTACATATGAAATCAGCTAATTGGGTAAGATTAAATGCTTTTATCTTCATCCGTGTTGTTATAGCCTCTTAACCAAATTAATTTTAGTATCGTTAAGAGCTTCATTGCCGCACTGAGTGCGGTAATGGATATTACCGCACTCAGTGCTGTAATGGTTAGATGTTACCGCACTCAGTGCGCATTACCGCACTACATTGAACCAGAATTTATTGATGAAGATAAAATATTGAACAATACACGTTTGCTTATGGCACACAACGAAACTCGTTTGATTGCCGCAAAACTCGGTTCACCGCCTCGTTTTGGCAATCAAACTCGTTTTGTTAAAATGCTCATAATCAAACTTGTATCGTTAATATCTATTATACGTTCTAAAGGTATAGCCTTCAGTAATCGGAACATTACCTCTGCATAATTATTTGTGTCTGAACCGCGCAATAACAAACTACGTCTGTAAAACAAACACCAAGTCTCATTTCGCATGTACGTACATGTTCTCTACATATTTAAGAAAGTTAGGATGTTGAGATTGTTCTTTTAATAATTTTTTCCCTTCATAAAGCTTACTTTTCGAGTCTGAATATACAATATTTCGGAATAACTGGTAATAACGTTGATTGTTCGTTTTCGGAACTCCATTTTTTGCAGTAGTAAGCCAACGCCAACATGCTTTTAAGACATGAAATGTACATAAGAGCATTCTCGAATGTGGGAAACATTGCTGTAGGACGTGTCTTTCCCCTAAGTCGCCATATGTCATTATGACAGATGGTTATATTTTAACAGGCAATATAATATGTAGTAGAGCTTGTACTGCTTCTTGAAATATTTCTATTTTTTGACTACTACTTACGATACACCCAATCGGCAAACCTCCAACAAGAGACAGTGTCACAAAATAGTATATTATACATCAAGGTAGCGAAGCGCAGTATTATAACCTGAGCGCATATTAGATACTGAGCGCGCAGCGCGAGGTATCTAAAGCGCGAAGGTTATAAGACGATTCGCTACCGTGGTGTATATACTATTTTTTGCACTACCAAACGGCTTAATACCTAAATTCCCAACAAATTTCGAAAATATTTTAATTGTCAACCTGACAATACAGCTCCTTAAAACGTCAAAATTAAAATAGTCGTATTTGGTAACTTAGCAATTTATCAGTTACCACGGTGAAAATTGTTTATTTTACTTTCTCTTCCTTGGTGGAGAAAATCAACTTCACGACCTAAAGATAGACCAATAACGGTGCGTTCTGAGACTAGTAGTGCAAAAAATAACTTTCTGATCTTGAACATCACAGTTTCCTGTTGAATCCACAAATATGACTTCCGATGCTTGAGGTAATTTTAAAACTCTTTGCATTATGGGGGTACTTATTGCAATGAAATGGTTTTCGCCGAGAGTTGATACTTTGAACAATGTCCCATTCCTTTCATTTTCCGAAATTAACACATTTCAATTTCTTTAACATTTCTGGACCACTACGTTCGCCATATTGCTGTCTGAAGGAACTAGTCCAAAGTGTTCGCACATCGGTTTTTGTCGGGAAATAATGACGATCGCTTATTATATCGCTATACTCATCACCCAATTCTTTCATTTTCGTGGTGCAATACGTGTGATAAGCGGAAGCTACAGAATGCCCCTTTTCAAATAAGTTAAGTATAGCCTTTTTTGCATCTTCTCCCAAAGGTCTGGTACGTAGAGCTTCTCCCACATCAGATCTATGATTGTGATTGTTTCGAAATTCTAATAAACAAGGGTATTCTTTATCGACCTTATTTAATGAATTATTGGCTTTATACTTAGATATAGGAATTATTCTCTTCATTGTTCGAATTAATTTTGGTGGACAGTTGATGTTTCTCGAGCTTTTCCTCTTTAAATCTTTGATATTTTTCTGCGTCTTGTATGGAAGTGACAATAATAAATTTGTGAATTTGTCTTTTCTATTGACCATGTCACTTTACTGATAGTTTGTAATTCTTCTACAGCTTTCTGAAATAAAAATCAAACATTTTCTACGTGTATTATTTTTAACCAAAATGGTGACTTTTAAAGTAAAAACCGTACTTCATTTATTTCAATTTAATCAAACCGTTTTTTGCTGCACAAAAAATTAATAAAAGTAAAAGAAGTAAATTGTTCAACACGAAGTTCGAAAAAAGCAATTTTACATTTTCAAATTGCTGTAACTTTTTTAAATATACGCTTTGTGGATTTTGAATGCCTGTTCTTTCCAGATTAAGCTACATGACGTAGATATTTGACAATATTATATTATCCTGATATACGGGATGATCATATCATGTAAAAAATCAAAAAGATTGTGTATGTGCCGCCGAAGTCATACTTTCCTTTTGGGACGTAGTTATTAAACTTATTTTAAACAATTTTGTATACCTTATGGATATTTTTCTCATTTTCCCAGTATAATATGGAAATTACAACCTCGAAATAAAATGGTTGGACTAAGAAAATCTACATGAAATTTGCTTTTCAAATCTGAAAAAATCGTCAAGTTGATTCGTCAATCCAGTGTCGAGTTAAAGGATTTTAAATATTCTGTTACCCTAACTTGATGTTTAATAGAGTATCCAAGGCCAATAGCCTTAAGTCCCCAAACTGACATACAATTTAAATATTAATAGATATGTTACTTCTAAGAAATGCAATTTTTTGTACCTAATCTTATTAAGTAAGCCACTAAATTTCGCATTTTTAAAAAATTATAATTAATAAGTTAAGGTGGTCAAGTTCTTTTTAAATAAACAACTGCTTATCATTGGTCCGAATTGTTTTTAAATCAAAATTATTTTTAATAATTTTTGCTTATTTACCCTCCTTAGCGCGCCTCTGACTCGGGGTTCATTACTTCGTCCTTAAAGGTAATATTCCATGACCTTTACGAACATTTTAAGGAATCACTTATCCGTAATAAAAAATCCCACTCCAAATGATGTTTGAATACACGAAACTATACTACATACATATATACAAGCACCAATTTTCACATGTAATCTCATAAGAGCATTAATTCTTTCCGGAAATTTTTTTGAGTGCGTGTTAAGTCATTTTGCTGTTTCAGATGCTTAATTGCATTTCACGCCGTTAGTTAGGTCATTTTGGTATTTTGAATAGCCGCCTAAGCTTAGAGCAGCGCGCCCGTATGCTAAGCCCTTTTAGCTCTTTATTTGGCTCCATCGCCTAATTCCAGAATCACGATTTCGCACATATTTAGCCTAAAAAGCAGTATTTGTCGTCGGTTGGAGCTCTCCTCTGATGGCGTTTTTCTGAATTCTGAATAGCACGCTGTGGCGGCGTGATACCAGCGTGGCCCGCATTGGTTGGTTTCATTTCATTGCCTTGCGATTCGCTGTGGTTTAGTCACGTGGGGGACGCGGCCAAGGTGACCTTTTGCCAACGCTTCCCTCGGGGATTCAGCCGAGAGCCGTCGATCAAGCAAGTGGTCGCAGAGATTGTGCTTTCGTGCGGCGCTTCCGCCCTTGGCGGGGGCGTCAGCCTTCGCCTTGAGGGAGTCTTCCAGAGCCCGTTGCAGAGAACGCTTGTGTGTGGTGGTGGTGATTCGAAATTTGTCGAGTGATCTTCGGCGTAACGTGGGTGTTTTGGAGCCCAGTTCCTGCTACTATTAGTGAGGGGTCGTGCCCCCTTCATCTCGACCTACGAGGATTTGGTTCAGCAGAACGAGTGAGGCCCCCATTATTTTCGTCGTCCCGTTGTACGCGTCTTGACGCGTCTCCCGTCGCCATTGAGGCGGTTATGCATTCACCCCCTTTCGCCGTTGTAACACCGAAGGTACCTACCACCTACGATTGCAGCTCGTCGCAACTCAGCTGTACCAGGCTCCCTCGCCGCCCACGCATTAAGGTATGTGCCTTTAACCTGATTACCGCTGTGAACGCGAGTGTTACTCATTACTATTCATTACTACGCTAGTGTATTCATTCAGACTGCAGACAGTTCAGGCCGTGAAGGCTAATGTAAATCGTCGCTGCCCTTGCATAAGGCAATGTGTATCTTTGTACCTATTATTGCTGTTCACTAATGTTCAACATCTGTCGTTACTTTGTACCTATTATTGCTGTTCACTAATGTTCAACATCTGTCGTTAAGCTTAGAGCGCGCGTGCCAGCTGGTGCCCTTAATTATAGAGTA
The DNA here is from genome assembly GCA_940337035.1 of Agriotes lineatus. Taxonomy (NCBI): domain Eukaryota; kingdom Metazoa; phylum Arthropoda; class Insecta; order Coleoptera; family Elateridae; genus Agriotes; species Agriotes lineatus. The sequence goes on along the minus strand of OW679194.1, from coordinate 84,871,638 downwards.
AAGTTAGACACAGGGCGACGCATTCTGCTACCCCATTGTAACTCGAAGTGAAATATATGATTGGTTAGTTAAGGGAACTATTGTTTGTTTCGGTTTGTGCATGTTCTGTTACAGATAGACGCCCCTTTATTGTACGAATTATTGTACGACGGAACGAGGAAGCTGTGAGCGTGCAGGTGAGTGAGACAGCTGCGTAGTCGTGGTCGGATGGACACCTAATCACAATCCTTGCTTAAGGCAATCCCGAAGTTGTTGTTTGACCTTGCAACTCTTGAATAATCTTATTGGCGGAGTATTTTTGCATGCTTCGCTCCCGTCTAACCGTCCAGGCCCGGTTAGCCGGGTTACGACAGGCTTGGTGGCGCCCTCATAATTTCGACATACCCTGTATATATTATGCCACAACGCGCTTGCCCAGAACGTATCGTGTGACTCACGCCCGACTCCCTGAGCGTTCCAGCCGTGGCCTATTAGCCTCTTTCGAACCGATTTCAGGGCAAGTGTGTCATGTTTTCAGGACTGATTCCGTGGTGCGATGCTCACCTTGGGTGGGTGTCGTAAAGTCCTTTTTATACCGTAACATGCGTTCCAACAACGTCGTATTAATATGCCCGAGCGGAACGCGAGGGAAAATTAGGACGTTGTTGGAATGCACGAAAAATAATTTCCGGATATGAATTAATGCTCGAATGCAGATTCGGTAAGAAAATCGTAACGACACAAACCCTAAAAAGAAGTAATGTCTACATACAAAAAATTTCCAAGAAATTTTGTTGTTGTCTTGGTTACGGCTCATGAACTATTTTTCTATTGGTCATTAATGAGTGTCGTACGATTTTCATCCAAATATTATTCAGAAAACAACAAAAATAAAAATATAACTTTTATGCCCTGTTTTATAACATCACATTTACGCATCAAAACAATAGGTTTATACGATTAAACTTTCGATCATAAAAGAAATATATATAATAATTAAGTTAAGACATAATCGTAAACCTCAATTTCTTCTTTATTCTTTGCACTTATCCAATAAAAAGATTGTTTAATTAATCTTGAATTAAAACTAACACTTTCCATCAATTCATTTACATCCATTTTAGCCACAAACATTAACGACAAATCTACACAGAGAAAGATAACAAAATATCTTCGCTTAAAACTGCAAAAATGCTTGATATGTAACAGTCTGGATATCCGATTGAGTGCTATCGTGCACGTCACATATGAAGCGATATTCGGCGAAACTCGACTGGATATCTCAACTGCTACATACGAATATGCCCACTGCACCTCCTCGTCCCATCCAGTTATTGTTGTAAGTTTCATTTAGGCATTTTCTTACGGCGCTGCAAAATGCGCAGGAGCCCCAACCTGCATAAACCAAAGGTTCACTATAACATTTTACAGCTAAACGTTCAAAGAAAACCGATACTGATGTCTCGACTCGACAAATAGAAAAAAAAGTAATGAATGAGATGAGATTAATAATTAAATAAGTGAAAGCCATAAATACCGTAACAATTAATGGCACCAACGTGGATCGCAAATCATTTATTAGACTCTTACTGTCAGAACAGAACGTACTGTGAGTTTAGAAGAATTTAACAGGATAGTGAGACATGTTAGTTTTAGTAATTTATTAAGAATGTAAGAGAATGGCGTAACAAGAAGCAAGCAAACAAGAGAAGGTGTAGATTTAAGAAGAGCAGAAATGTAGACCATCACAGAAGAGGTGAGTGGCGAAGAAGTAAGGAGAATGAACGGCGATGGACCAAGAATTGGCAACGTTTCAATGAGAAAACTAGATGAACTAATGCCATTGGCAGCATTTATGTGGCAAATACAACGATATAAGTATAAAGCTTGATTCACATATAACCAACCGTCACAGACCTGCACCAACACGTACCGGACTTGCAAAACATAAAACAATACATTTTATATGAAGCCATTCACACTTATACGGCAGGCACCGCACAGACACGGCACGGAACCGCACATCACCGGCCGGTATTGTTTGGGAGAATGTTTTGCTGGTGACGTTATGTGTCTGTACATGTCTGTACTGAAATTGCTTCTCTAAATCTGGTATTTTGTTTTTGTATATCACTTTTAATTTTCCACGGTAGTGTATTAAACTGGTTCCTACTCATTCGAAAATATTTGAAAATTTTTTCTTCATGATCCTCAAGCGATTTACAAAGAGTAACATATTCGCCTTCAGATTTTCTTTTCTTTAAGATGTCGTGCACCCATATTCTCCTTTTTCTCTCCTGTTCCTCTTCGTCCAGAAGAACAGATATCACGGCCAAATTTTCGATTGATAAATGAGCGAACATTTTCAAACACAGTACTGTTCACATCATGTTTCTGCTGCTTTGTCGGTTATATGTGAACTGCTACCCAATTTTCCGGCACGGTGCAGGTCTGTGACTGTCGGATATATGTGAATCAAGCTTAAGGATGAAGCAAAATGGCAAGAAGAGAAACAAGAGGCAAATAGATGATTGTTAACACACAACACCATATTTGAAGCACAACATGGTTTGCATTAATAATTGTATCATAGTCAACAAGATACGAAACAAAAATTTATTTAGTAGAGTGGAGAGTATCATACAACGAAGTCAAGAAGAACGCAAAACAGGATAAGAATTTTATTTTAAGAAAGTCAAACAAAATAAAAACGAAGACAAAGATGCATTTGAACCTAACAATAATTTATTGGAAGAATTAAATATGAAAAAGGATGTCAATAAGATACAAATAGAAACAATAACCAAGGAAACAATTATAATCGATCCCGAAGAAATTACACAATGTTTAAAGTGCAGTGGTGTGTTGATAATTTCCAGCAACAGCCGGCGAATAATCATAAAAAATTCAATGGTGCCTACAACAAGAATTACAATCGGGCAAGATATCCGTATAATTACGAAGAGTGAAATGAAGAAAGAAGAGAGCAACGGAAAATGCTAATTAAGTAATTAATTTTAGAACTAGATCAACAATTATGGAAGCTATGAATGATCTATTACTGCAGGATGGTGAAATTTTAGAAAAGGAAACATTTTTAGGAATTGTTTTAATTAATTTCAATAGTAAAATTATTCTTCATTATTGGACATAGGTGCCCAAGGAAGTGCGATGCCCCGTACGCGATAATAATAAACTTTACACGGCTTCACGATGACTTGTAGTGTATGTTTAAGAACAGCAGCGGGCATATCATCTGGACCACTAGACCACTTGTTCGATAAATTCACTTTCAATAAAATGATACAGCTTTAGCTTATTTATAGGTGTAGCGTTGGCAGATAAAGTACTAATGTTTCTATTTGGCACAAATGGTATTTTATTGATTATACCACTCCCTCTAACATCAACCAATGAAAAACGGCAAAATGCATAGTTACCCATGTATTAACTTTTGATAATGTACATAGCAACTGACAATCACATACCTTCCTGATTAATAGGTGATAATCACACTCCTTCACAAACATCACGTTACCTGCTGTCAGTACAATTGTCATAACAACCACATTAACCGTACTTTTAATATTTAAAATACACTATTCAAACGTTGTTTATTGACTCGTGATATAATCTAGCCGAATGCAACTCGTGACTTCTTGATTATGAAATCATTTCTGTTTCCACTCGATATATTGTTTTAGGCAATCACGCTCGTCCTTCGGACTCGCGCGATTGCCAAACAATATATCTCGGGTAAACAGAAATGATTATTTAATCATCAAGAACCCACTAGTTGCATTATATATGAAAATCGTACGACACTCATTAATGACCAATAGAAAAATTAGTTCACGAGCCGTAACCCAGACAACAACAAAATTTCTTGGAAATTTTTTGTGGGTAGACATTGCTTCTTTTTAGGGTTTGTGTCGTTACGATTTTCTTACCGAATCTGCATTCGAGCATTAATTCATATCCGGAAATTATTTATCGTGTATTCCATCAACGTCCTAATTTGCCCTCGCGTCCCGCTCGGGCAAATTAACACGACGTTGTTGGAACGCACTCAAAAAATTTCCGGAAAGAATTAATGCTCTTGTGAGATTATATGTGACAATATTTACAACAACATTTTTTTAAAAGTTATTAAAACTATTAGTAGTCCACTGCATTTAGGCCGAAACTACGGAATAATTCAATTGCCCATACGAAAAAATGGCCCTCTATATTTTTTTAAGATAATTTTCTTACCTTTATTTTCGCTCTGATGTATTTTTATCGTAGAGTCGCTAGATACCGAGATATTCGCGAAAAATTATTTCTGAGTCCAATTTCAGCCCATTACAGCGTTGCCAAATTTTAAGCGTACAGCCCCATCCTCGGGAATTTTTCTACTTCTATTCAGAACACCGAAACACATCTGAAAACACCTTATTTGCTTCGATATGAATTATTCCGAAGTTTCGGTCTATTTTTGACTAAATGCAGTGGACTATAGCTACCAAAGTCGGATCGCTAATCAATGTTTCGTAGTGAGTAACTTTGAAATTATGTTGACTCCTATAATTATTTGAAAGCTCAGACACCACTCTCCCAATAGACTTAGTCTGATTCTCGGAATTAATAATTGTGTTTTGGTAATATAGGTACCTTTTTAACATCGTTGAACAGTTTATGATGTTACTTTTTAAACATTTTATATACAGGGTCTAACTCGGGGTAACTGTATTCCAAACCGTACCAGTCCTTGAAAACCCTACTAGAGAATTTTACTTTATTGTTTATCCAAGATTTATTGCATTTTTTCTTACTAACATTTAGTTTTTGTCGAGAGAAACAGACATTGAAATAGTACAAAAAAATGTCATATAAATAATCAAACTCATGATGCATAGAATACAAGGTGTAACACTCCGCAAAATGGATGCATTGTGGGCGGAACCTCAAAGTCAACCAATAAGGGAACGAATGGTAGTACTGTAGTGTATTGTTGAAGACGCTGTCTATAATAAATTCGAGGTTAGTTGTTGCGTCAGTCTGTGTCAAAACTGACCCAAAACCTAACCTGCTAACCTCGAATTTGACATCTACTGACAGTGCCAGCAACAATATACGATCGCAGCGATGATTATACCATGATCGCGGTATGATGGATTTCCTGACAAGCCCCATTGGGGATTGGTGACATCCCTCCTCTACTTTCTGAACGACTGCGCATCTCCGGGAACGTTTCACCTTGTATTCTTTACATCAAGATTAAACGCAACGTTCGCATCGAGAAGAGTATACAATGTATCCCAATTGTCGTTCAGTAAAGAGGTTTAAAAAGTTTTCATGGAATTTTCTATCGTGTGTTTTAAAACAAACGCATCCGCAGCATGCCATGATCAAACTGAAGTTTGCCGTAACTTGAGATATACTAATTGTGCAAATGAAATACTACGTCAGAAAGAACTAAATTACATCTTGACCTTGAAATATTTTCTTGATAATATACAAAACACTTAACAAAAACAATTTTTATTGGCCGTTCTGGTTATTACACTCGTTGTTGTGTACATGCCATCTTATTTTCGTTTTTACTTGATACAATTAAACTTAATGCAGTGTAAACTTTTACCTGTCACAGTGACAGATGTTTTCATAAACAAAATGCAATTACACATTTGTAAGTTCTAGCTCACACGGGCCCGTACGATGATCCGAAATAGCTTTGTCAATTACTCACGGCAGACCCGCGTTATAATAGTTAATGTAAACATGATCGATCGTCGACATATTTGTAACTTTAGTCGGCCATATTACCACGTTGGTAAGATTGAACTCTGCCAGCATATTACAGACTTTTTTTAAAGACATTAGAGAAGTTATAGAGTCTATATTAAAATTCCGCAAAGCCAATTTTAGTTTGGGTTTACAAACAGAATTTAAAACGTCTGCTATTTTTTATAAAATCTTTGTAGATCTGCATCTGCCTGTTAAAATAACGTACGTATTTTTACTAGTTCTATTTGTACATGATGATGCGCAGATTTCAAACTGTTTATCAACACAAGACCTTAAGAGATCGATGCTTTTAACTTTGCAATAACTTACCAAGTCAGTTATCACCCACATTCCCTCACGCCACCACTTTTGTAGTCCGTCCTAGTGTAGCTAGCGTAGAGCGAATAAACCATAATTGAAGTACCCTTAATTAATTCACTATTGGCACCAGTTTCCGCCAAGAATAAGAAATACGTCAGAAAATTGACTACCTTCCATTAGCAAATCGTCAATTGTTTTATATTTAAACATTGTATATTTAACAATAGTTCTAGGTAAAACAGATGGAAAAAGAAGACGTGGACGATCACCAAAGCGTTGTATATACTTAACAAGCTTCTCCACACTAGTTTGAGTGAAGTCGCCTATATGGCTTCCAGTAGACAAAGATGAGATGTTATTCTTGTCACTATGTTTATTTCTTGAAAAAGTACCAGCCATTGGCTTTTCGTCATATTTGTTATTGGCCACGGTCAATGTTGCAGGCACGAGTGCGTTGCTCTGCCCTCCAATATAAACAGTTATCGCTTTTGCATGGTGTTCCAATTTGACCATTTAATTCTTTTATTCAATTTTGACAGTTTAAAGTGACATTATTAACTCCGTAACAACCTTCATAAACAGTCTCTTATTCACAAGTGAAATAAAAGTGTTTTAATTCACTAGTGAATTAAAAAAGTTTAAATAAAGATCAACATATTTTTTATAATTTCTACAAATATTTACATTAATTTATTCTTTCTCTTTTTTTTTAATTTATTAAGATTAGAGGGCATCAGCATCGCAGGCTATTAGCGCTCGGTACGGTAATACAAAACATGTAATGAAAGATGAACTAAGACTATTTACTATATTGACTCATACAGTTGGATGTCTTTCAGGAAGGTGATAATTTTCTTTTCTTCGTAAGGGTCGTTACTTAGAGCTTCCGTTAAGTTGTTTCGGATATGGTGTTTGTTCCTGTATGCGGTAGTCTGCAATATATTATTATTAAAATTTAGATCAAATCGACGATAAATGGGCAAATTTATATCTTGATTTGAATATTTTTTAATTTTTATTCAAAAATTTCGTCAAAATTTAATAAAAACATATATACGCCACGTGAATTACACATTGTTATTTACTCAAAGATGTTTGATTCACTTGGGGTATAATATTTATTTACCACTTCCACACACATTCGCCAAGTCGTTATCATAACGAATGTGTTTGTTCACAAATATGTCATTTTAACCTAAAAATTGCTGACAATAAGTCATTTTTACCTAAAAACCACTGAAAATATGTAATTTTGACCTAAAAACTACCAAAAATCTACCGACTTGTCAGTTGTCACAATAAAGCTGTCATTCAACAATTGCAAAAATGTATAATTTTTGTGTTCGTGGAAAAAATAGCGTATATAACTCGCTAGAAAGTATATCGTACACTCGTATTTTAAGTCACTCGGCTCCGCTGCGCTTCTCTTTGTTTCTCAAATATACTCGCACGATATACGCCACCTTCGCAGCTTGCTATGTAATATACTGTAATTTGCTTGCGCAGTTCATTTCTAATGATATGTTTTTGCTTAATTATATACTTGAAGATTTGACTACTTAACTTATTATCCCGGCCTGCCATATTAGCAATTGCATCAATGGCGTCAAAACAGTCATCACTATTCTTGCCATTACCAGATTCACATTAGACAATCGATTGATCAGTAACAAAAACAGTATTGTTCGACCGTTTTGCACAACTTGGATTATACTGGGTGCCACTCCTTACACATGTAGCACCGCTAACCACTTTATTCTTACATTTTTTGCACAGAACAGGTAACACACATCCACTCGTCTCCGCCATACTTAGCACAATAAATAATGTATACCTTTTTCGATTCTCAAATAATTTATTATCGTTTACTTCTATGAACCCAAGAAATGTGTTTTTATTTTTGGGTCATTTATAACTCTGAGCTGCTGCGTGTGTAAAAAAATTCATACTTTTTGTATTATAATGGCTCCGACAGTTGCCTTCAAACTGGTTGCCTTGAGTAAAGCCCAAATACTAAAGGGTTCATTGTACCCAAATGCCTAATTATAAGGATAGGGCAATGTAACGAAAAGTAATTCATATAATGTGTTTAAATATATACAAAATAATTTGTAATTAAGAAAATGTTGTACTTAAATATAAAATAAAACTTCTTCTGGTATATTGTGTTCTGTGTTCCTGCCCGGACCGCAACCCAAATAGCACCTTAGTTTTGCTCGGTTGCTGCGCCTGGACCCTCTTATCGGAAATTCGAATGAAGTAGAAATGAGTGTACGTTAGTTAGAATGTGGTAACTTCGCCGGACTTGAAGCGGATATGGAACGGGCTAAATTTATGCCATCAATAAGATGGCACTGGGTTGTTATGATTTTGCGGACGGACAAATTCGATTGAATAAAGTGTTTTACGATTAAGCTCGACAGGCAGCGGGGCTCCCTTGGTATATAAGTTCGGGATCCCATAATAACATAAACAAGATCTGTATTTACCCCAGGGTATTTTAATGAGTTTTTAGGTTATAGCAACCCAAGTAAAGCCGGTTATTTCTGATCAAGGTAACGTAGTAAACGTCTGGTGCGGGGTTTAGGTTAACAGATTCTCCTACGAGACGGGTTCTTGTCACAAGGTAGAACTCTGTCTGGTCCAGTTTAGGGGAAGAAGTTCTACGAAACAGGTTCGCATGACAAGGCAGAACTGCGTAAGGTTCAGCTTCAGGGAAATGCCCTACGAGATAGGTTCCTGTCACAGGAAAGTATTAGGAAAAGGGGCCAGGCGCGGAGGAGGACCTAGACTTGGTGGTTAAAATCGGAATTTCAGCTTTCAATACTCAAGTGATTGAAATGGATGCGGAAATTGTTTTTATAATTTTCGGTTCGCGTTATCGGTGCAGTGGCTCCACGTACAATTAAGTGGGGGCGGCGCGGTGCGTGCTTGTAGGAGACTCTGCCCACAGCTGGTGCACGTCTTCTTATCTTCTGTTTGAGCGTTAGGGCGATGTAACGGTAGATTGTGATTGAATAAACGTCGTACAAATTTTTGGCATAATATTGGTGCTTTAAATAAATTTTTTACTGGCGCTAACGTTACAGTTTTCGTGGAAAACCGGCTACGTGTGCTCACCATAATTCATTTTTATGCAAAAGCAGATACCAAATTCTAGGTGCAAGGGTACCTATTTCAGCAATAAAATATATACAAATCGTTATTATTTAATTATTATTAGATGTCTAAATGATCTGCTGTTCCGAGTAGATGCGCATGGAATCGCTGCCACATTATCCTTGAAAATATAGTGACTGCGTCGCTATAAAATTATAAAACTCCGAAAACTATACGTGCAGATAACACCCAAGTGGATAGTACAAGTTCCGCTTTTGGAGAAGGCTTCATTTCAAAGATATTGGAAAATGAAGATCTTATTAACAAACTAGCGGAGCGCTTATTCTACCGTGTGTCTAAACGACTTGAGGAAGGAGTCAAGGAGTTGGCGCACAAGGTAACTTTACTCGAAAACACCGTACGTGGGCTAGTACAAGCGAGCTATAATAAGGAACAATATGGGCGACGTAACAGTCTCCGCAATTATGGTATCCCTGAGAAACCCAACGAAGTCGTAACTGATACCGTTGTACAACTCATTAGTATTAAACTTGATATAGAGATTTGATGCACCCAATAAACCACGCCCAGTTATAATCAAGTTTACCTAATGTTCCATCAGAAACAACGTTTTTGCCAACAAAAAGAAACTTAAGGGAACTTCAATTGTTGTCAAAGCAGACTTGACTAAAGTACTGGCGGCATTACTAAAGGAAGCAGTACCTATACCAGTTTACGAACAAGAATGTCTCGACATATAGCGGAGTAATCCATGTGAAGCAGAACTCTAAAATCTTCAAAATATCATCAGATGCGGACCTTCTATCCTGTGTCAATGAAACTAGGCAGCGATGAGCCCACCTCAAGCTCGCAATACCCTGGCACATAGCGATAAGTACCAATTTAGTTTTATCCTAAATATACCCAGCAATACGCTTGGTCGCTTGCAATCAATTTTGTTTCTTTCTGCTTTTTACTTCCTTTTACAATAAAGAAAGTATTGGATTCACCCCAACAATTCGAAATTGAGTTTTCAACAGATCTTCACGTTTTAGAGTCCCCTGAATCCAAAAAACATATTTTTTTCATTGGTCGGTCTGTCTGTCTGTCTGTCTGTCTGTCTGTCTGTCTGTCTGTGTGTCTGTCTGTCTGTGAACAGAATATCTCAAAACGAAAAGAGGTTGACATTGAAACTTCATATATAAGTTTTGTGTACTATGTAGATGAGACAGCAAGCTTTTGAAGAAAATCGCGTAACCGGAAGTAGGTGTTTACTCTTGTGATTTTTCAGTTTTTTTCGATTTTTCAAAAACGGCTCTAACGATTTTTTTTAAACTTCGCATTTTTATTACATTTAGAATCTGTATTGATGTGAGATAGGTGCTTTTCCAGTTAAATACTTCTAAAATGCGTATCTTTTGTTTTTTTTGTATATTTTTTATTAACTCCTATTTTAAATACAACACCCGGTATATTATTACATTTTTGAATTCAGCTTAAAATTCTAGAGAAAATTTGTCTCTTGAACTAACACTCTATTTTGTACCGTTTTTGTAAAATTTGTAATTTTTTAAAATTTTTGACAAATGCTTAAAAATTTAAAATCAAATTTTTGGCTAATTATAAGATCACCGTAAAAGGAAGTTGTGTGCGTGTATCACACCAGATTTTTTTCTTTGTTCTTCCGCATTCTCTCGTTGCATTTAATTTAAAATATCTTTTAATTTATTACATCTAACTCGCTCATTTATCTGTATTTTGAAAGTTATACATATTATTCTCTGACGCTCCATTATCATTAGTTCATTGCAGGCCATCTCTAAAATTTTGTAATTTTTATTTAATTTGTTATATTATAAATCTATTACCAACTTGGTCCTTTTATATAAGTGGAGACTAATGTTTAGATATAAATGTCTTCGGTAGCCTTGCTCATATCAAATAAATATGTGTAATGTGAAACAGGACTATAATTCTCAAATCTAATATAATTAAACTAGCAATCCAGTGAGACAAATGTCTCATTTAAAAAAATACCGTTTTTCAAATAGAAGGCGTATTAAATAAAAACTGTACCCAGACCTGGAAGGTGTCAAAGTGGTTGCCTAACCCGATCGACGTTTTAAGGCGCAGAGGGTCGCAGCTCCGTTTGGCTGTTGAAACTGTTTTTATTTAATACGCGTTCTATTTGAAAAACGGCCTTTTTTGTGATTTCTCGAAAACCGGAAGTGTCACGTGACTGAAATTCGGTTCCTGACCTGACATGACCATTCCAAACATATAACTTTCATAACTTTTTTCTCTATCTTTTACGGTTTGGCTGCTGAAACAGCGTACCGGACGGACGGACGGACAGACAAGTCTATTAGATAAAGGATTTATTTTGTAATCATGACTTTTAGTATAGCTCATGTAAACGTAAGATCATTACTACCCAAATTTCATTTATTAGTAGAATTTTTATATAATAATCCATATGACTTGTATTGCATTTCAGAAACTTGGTTAGGAAAAAATATAACAAATAGTTTGCTGCAGTTACGTGATTATAATTTAATAAGATGTTACCGAGATGAACGCGGCGGAGGTGTGTGCATACTTAAAAAAAAAGTATAAGTATGAAATTCTACAGACTAACGCGAATATTGAACAAGTGTCGCTTAAATTATAGAGCTACTTTAGCAGTAAGTTGTGTTTATCGGTAACCTAACCTTAATCACAAAACATTATTAAATGAAATTGAACAATCTTGTGTAATTGCTTCTACAACATGTGACTATTCCTGCTGCTTGAGAGATTTTAACAGTAATTGGTTAAATTTAAACGATTATACAATTCAGTATTTAATTAATTTAATCGATTTAATTAATTTTAAGAAATTAATTGAACGCTCACCTCGTAGATTTATGCTTAATCTAAAAACCAACTATTGTAGTTGATTGGTCTGTTTTACCAAGTATTTTTGCAGATCATGATATAATAGAATGTACACTAAATCTGCACATTAATTTGCAATCATGTCCTTATCAAACTGTTAGGAATTTTAAAGATATGCATTTGGGTAATTTTAATAATGATTTAAATCTGATACCGTGGCAAACAATCTTTTGCCTAAATGATGTTAACGACAAGCTGGCCTTTCTCACGGATTCTATATGTTCGCTATTCAATAAACATGCACCTGTAAAAACTATTAAAATTACTAAACAAAATAAATCGTGGATTACTGATAATTTTAAGCTCTTAATGAATTTGAGAGAGAAAGCACATAAGAAGTATAAAAGAACCAAGCAACGTCAACGCTTTAATTACTACAAGCAATTACGTAACCTGACTATTTATAGAATTAAACATGAAAAACGGGCGTATTTAGATTTTGCGATTTATAATAAACCTTCCAAACATCTATGGAATCAATTAAAACAGATTGAGATTAAAAATAAAGTCGAACATGATATGAGTGAATTTAAATGTGGTAATGTTATAAATAATTTTTATTTAGATGGAATTCCCAATATAACAACTGATAATGACACAATAAGTTTTTACAAAAATAACAAAATATCACCTAATATGGAAGAAGTAACATTTGATACTGTAGATGTTGATACGGTAACAAGAATCGCAAATCAAATTAAAACACACGCGTGCGGTTATAATGATTTAAATATATTTATGATAAAAATGTGCTGTCCCACAATTCTCCCATACGTTACGCATTTAATTAATGAATGTTTAGTCTCTAATACTTTCCCAGATACCTGGAAAAAGGCCGTTGTTATTCCTATCCCCAAAATTAAAAAACATCTTCCTGCGAGGTATGAATGGTCCTCGACACCGAAAGGTAAAAGAGGATATAGATTAGAATGAATGAATTAGTTTTAAGGATTTACGTAGTATTAGTATCTTACCTGTTCTCTCAAAAATACTAGAGAAGATTATTAATTACCAACTTCGAAATCATTTAAATAGATACCATATAATACCATCGCATCAATCTGGTTTTAGACCTAGGCACAGCTGTACCACTACAGTGCTAAACCTAACTGACGAGATTTTGTCTGTTACTGATAAAGGACTTGTAACTGCTGTGACATTGCTTGATTTCAGTAAAGCTTTCGACACTTTAAATCACGAACTCCTTGTACCAATATTGCATTATATAGGCTTATCGCCATTTGCTATTCAATTACTTCGATCTTATTTATCTAGTAGACAACAGTGTGTCAAACTGCGTGATGAAGTCTCTGACTTAAAACGTTTAAACAAAGGTATCTCACAGGGCTCTATTCTTGGTCCCCTGCTATTTACAATTTATACATGTTTCTTTCATAAAGTTATAAGACATTGTAAAATACAAACGTACACCGACGACACCAAACTAACGGGTGTTCATAAACAGTCGTCATCCCAGTTGCTTTGAAAAACAAAATGTTATGTCTTTGATTAATTCGTGCAACACTATGAAACGCCATTGAGTACTGTCATAGAACATTTTTTCTCAATTTTAATAGACATACGTTTCTGAAGTCAAAACCTACTGGGATGACGACTGTTTATGAACACCCGTTATATTATTCCTTTCATTGTAGTGAAACAGCTGATGCTGCGTCGAAAATAAACAGTGATCTTGCAAGTATTCATAGTGTTCACACTAACCATTGTCTTCTCTTGAATCTATCAAAATCGGTGTATATATTGTTTGGCCCTTCAAATAAGATAAATTCAATTAACGATAACTTTATATTGCACATCAATAATACTAAAATGCAGATGCAAAGTGAAGTAAAAGGTTTAGGCGTGTGGTTAGACAATTCCTTTAGATATGAGAAGCAACGGGTACAAAACTCTTGTATTAGGCTAATATTTGGAATTCGTAAATTTGAACACGTCACACATAAATTAGTTCTATTAAAGTGGCTTAATATGAAGTCCCGCATATATCTAGCAACAGCCTGCTTGTTTCATAAAATTATGACGAATAAAACATCTTCATACTATACGATAAAATTAGGGATTAATTACACTACTCGCTCACCGCACAGTGTTATATCAAAGCTCATTTACATTTCAAATTTACAAAGTCTATAATAAATTAACTGCTGAATTGGAATCATGTAACTGTGGAACATTCAAAATTAAACTAAAAGAAAAATTACTCACAGAAAAATAGGAACCTTAAAATATAAGATTGTGTGTGATTTCTTTTTGGATTTATTATTTATTACAGCAACAGTGAGAGCAATTAATTAAAATTATAACTGATTAAGTTTAAGTTTAAGATTATTAAGGTTTAAGCTGATTATTACACACAACTGTCACATGACTGACATCAGCCTATGAAAGCCATGCATTTTTTGAAAATCGACCAATCCCGAACTGCTTACCTGATAAGCGCCCGTGGGCTGCTTACCAAGTGATAAGCTCCCTAGGGATTATTATCAACCCCGTGGATAGTCTCATAATTAGAAATAGAAATGCAAGAAACAAGCAATTTGAGCTTTTTTGCATTAATAGATCAATTTTAAATCATATTTCGTATACGGGTTTTGTGTAATAATCTTCAAAATATAAACGCGGGCGACAGACTTACATATAATTTTGCCCGTGCCGAGAGTCATCGTGCTGGGTACCCATAGAAAACTGCCCTCGGGCAACCCTCGGGACAGTTTTCATTGCAACCAGCACTCGACCCTTGGCGTCTGCAAAATTATCGTTAACTATGTATCGCCCTTGTTATATTACTATTGAAAAGCAAATGCGTGTCTGTATGGCATGCATTTTGAGCTTACTCCTTAAGATTTTTCAACGTACGTTGTAATCCCTCCTTTTGTACATCTTGGCATGTGAGTTGTAAAATAAAGACTATTATTATTATTATTATTTATAATAAAAAATCGGGGGTTCACAGTAATATGTATTATACTTTATTTGTTTACGGATCGAGCTCATCCTCGCGTTATATAATTATCAATGCGCTTCACTATTTCAAAACCTTTGGAAAACCTTGCCGTAGGTTATGTAATACGAAATGGATTTTTCTAGAGTACCCGAGGGCTCTCTCAAATTACGGTTCATCAACGATTTTCGGATTTAGGCGAATATTTATTTATTTTGCTTCATTTTATTGACTATTATATTAATAATCTTGTATATATTTATAATATTTTTGAATTATTAATTCATAAAGTTACTTTTCATACCTTACTAATTTTAGCTTTTGCGGTTTGGAAAATCGCAAAAACTAAATTTTATAGTTTTACTAATGCAAGTCTTTGATTTCCAAATGCTTTTGCATTTAGTGAGTTTGTCTTATTGTTTAAAAGTCTCCTTGAGTGTTTGCTGTCGTCCACTTAATAGTATTCTTTTCTGTACCTAACTATTGTCACTTACAAAATGTGTACTAGAATTATAGTTTTTGGTTTTATATTATTGTATTTAACTTCTGTGCTTTTCTCTATGAGTTACTGCAACCTCATCGTTTTTTTAGAGTTTCTATTCTTCTAAGCTGGGACCCTTTACGGTAAGTGACTGTATTTAACTGTAAGTTTAGATTGTTTTCTTGTTGTTGGCAGCTGATGTCTTTGTTTTTTATATATTTAATAACCTTGAGCGGTTACATACTCCTTACTCATGACGATAAATCGTCGAAATTTATGAGCTAGTCTGGGTTGTGGGAACTCCTGAACTGTGTGGCAGAAAATGACCTTTCACTACTTAGTCCATTTAACAATTAGGGTACTTATGTAATTTCATAACTTAACTTTAACATTCCCTCTTCCTAGTAGGATAGGAAGATAAGAAATTATTAGCATTAACAATGAACGTTATCAACAGTAGCATCAGTAAGTTAGTCTTTAAAATTCCATATCTTGTGTGGAGGACTATCGGAATGCCAAACTGGTAGGGGAAGACGTTGGTCCCCTTTCTGAATAGTCTAATGAAATTTTTAGGTTGTTGATCCAACTTTATGTTGAGCTTAACTTTCACAATAATTTTCTAATAGTTATTAAACTTATTCTAAACATGTGCTATACAGAGTAATTAAATTTGCTGATTCTAATGCTCACTAATATTCAAAATAGATATAGGACCTAGCCTTACTTTTTGAGTTATATCCAACAAGCCAGAATTTTATTTTTGTTTTTGTATTATACGTTGATTATATTACTTAGGATAAAACTGACGTGATATTATTAAGACACTCTTTAACGAAGAACCCGAATCTGATTTTAGACTTTAACTTTCTTAGTTTTAATATAGATACATTAAAAAAGTGTATGATACGATAAAAAAGAGCTTAATTTCCTCTTTTGATTCATGTAAGGTGTGATAAACAAGCGAGATATGTAAAAATATGTATTTCTTATATTATGCCGTGATTGTTTACGCGTAAAACGAATCAAATATTTCTTACATATCTCGATTTCTTATGAAAATAAGTGTGGCAAACGTTGTATCAATGAAAAGAGAAAGCTTCTTTTAATGGTGACATAGGCCCATAGACATCCACGATGTACATTTAAAATAAGTAAACTAGAATCAATGTATTGAAAACTATGAATTTTAAAGTGTCCTAATCATGCCAGTAGTAAGTAAAAAACTAAAAAACGAACACACAAAAGCATTACAATCTGCAACTTTTTCCAAATTTAACCGATCTTGGATCGGTTACCGTTTCTGAAATACAAATGATGAGCATCGAAATTGAATAACCCTGTATACCAAATAATCTCTGTGGCAGTAGAAAATCAACTGGTTTTTTTTTGTCAATGACCTCCCATGAGACACAGCATTACCAACATTAAGATTTCTTCTTGTTTCGCCTATTACTATTATTAGCTAACTTATTTTTTTTTCAGAAAATCATATTTCAAACACAATAGCTATGCTTCACTACTCGAGTAGTAATTCATTTAATTAGCATGTAAATTTTATTGAAATATTATTTAAAAGTTTTTTAGCGGGTAGTAATTCTCTTCTTAAAAATAGGAACAAATAACAGATCTAGAGAAGGCACACCGAAAGCGGAGAAATATAAAAACGAGCGTAAATCTATAAAAAGAGCTCTTTTTTACATATTGCAAGCTCATATTACGGCTTTTAATATACATGTAAATTCATTACGATTATTTGTTCATTAAAGACACATGCAGGTTTAATAAAGCTTGCTATAAATGAAATACAGATCTTTGTCGCTTTGAAACTGCAGCTGCAATATATGTAGATCTTTCAAAGAAACTAATAACCCTAGATATGGTATAAAATGTGAAATGGTTGGCCTTTATGTAAGCTTGGTTTTACTAAGTCTGTCAGGGATGCGACGTGATATATGTTGGAGAACCTGAGGCTACACGTAAATTATTTTCCACAAAGCCGCCAGTTCTTTGTCAACAATTTAGCGTGCTAATTAGTACTAAGTAGGGTTAAATGAAAAGTCACTGAGGTAGAACAACAGAAAATCAAAAGGACAGAGATAGTGTGCAAAATAAAATAAGATGAAATAAAAGCAGCCGCATGTACGTATGTATATTTGATTCTGAAGACGATAGAATTTTACGTTTCTGCGATTCAGAAATGCTATAACCCACATTCCAATGAAACGTACGTCGTCATTCGTTTGTTTGATGTCGTTCAGGCTTAGCCATAAACATTTTATGGTCACGGCAGTTTTATTGCTTACATCTAATTCCAGATCGCATTTACCAAGCATATGAAATATTTAACATCTTTATGAAGCTTGTTTCATATATTCGAAATATGCTAGTAGTAATAATCATTAGATCCTAAAATAATTAGCAGTAACTAGAAATTGAATACAAAAGGTACTACAATATTACATTCTTTTGTTATCCGCCGTCTTAGATTTTCTTAGCGTTTCGGTTACAGAAAACAAATAAAATATCTAAGATTTAGATTTTATCGCATATAATAAAAAATGCAATCCCCATTTGCGACAGCATTAGGTAAATTGAAAATACCTTTTAACTTGAGTGAAACCACGTCAGTTGTTGACAAGTACAGTAACAACCGGTAACTACGAAGTGGGTACTTCTGAGTCCATAAAGATGAATATTTTGATCGTTACATACCCTTTGTGTGGTGCTCATTTCTGAATTCATTGTAACACTCTGTAGTAGATTTTATGTAACTATTCTGCAGGAGCTGAAACACATTCTTGCAGCATCTCCAGTTCGTAAAATATTTAAATGCAGTAATAGACATTATGTTTATCAACGTCTTTTATGCCTCATGACAATATTCTCGTTTTTATGATGCTTCTAACTACAACCCCCACTACTTAATTGTTTCTTTCTCCCATTACTTCCCTTATTGACTTAATTGAAATTTACTGAATACTTACCCGCATTTGTTCTTAATAGCAACACGATTTTTTGTATTACAGAATACTTTGCCACTAAATAAAACAATATTCTATTGCTTCTGCACTAGACTATTACATTCATATAATACACAGAACACCAGTTCTGAAAGTGCAACAACTGGCATTCACGACATTATGCAAAGGGACGACCTTGCTTGAGTAGAATTCTCTCAGTATGAAAAATTGTTTACTTTAGTTGACCAGAAAGAAATCGAAGCCTATAACATTTACTTCACTTTTGTATTTAAAAAAACATTTTCTCACTTATTGATGCATCTCTCGCAATAGCTACTTTATTCTGTAAATAATAATTTTAACTTAAAGCCAATTCAACTGAAAAGTAATCACCGTTAATTTCTGAAACCCCAGTTAATAGTACCTATACTGATTACACAATAAAGAATATTATATATAAAATCCATGCAAATACTTTGAAGCAGAATATAAGTCAAACTATTAAAGTTAAAATAACGTTACTCGTAAATAAATAAGCTGACATTTCAACTAAAACTGCTTAATATTTTCTGGATTTGTTTTATATTTTAATTTAGTCTACTATATACATTGTAATGATATGAATACAGGGGTATAAAAATAAGTTTTAGAATAGAATTAAAAGATTACAGTAATTAAATATTATAGAGGACAATTTGAATATGAATTGGTATTTGAATAATTGGTATGTATTTAGAAAAAAAATAGAATTTATAATTTAATAATATGAGGCTGGTTGAGAAACAGAAGGATTCTAATTTAACGTAATATCTAAATATGAAATTGGAAAATAATGACAAATACTTAATCGAGATAGACTATTGCACATAGTGGGTAGAAATCAAAATAAAGCTTTTATAGAGTGTTGGATGAAGAAAATATGCAATATCGTTAAGGACTTTGTTTTAATTATTAAGATAACAAATTTGAAAATGAAAAGCTGTAATTAATTTTTGTAACTTGAAATTATAAAATAAACCCTGATTCTGGACAGTTTTGGTGGTTTGGTTGTCAGTAGAGGCCTTCGCCTTGGTTTGACTGAAGCGTTTGTGATCAGTATCAGAGTTGGACGATATTGGTTTCTGCCGAGGACATTGATAATTTCAAATAAAAGGTAAATGACCTCATGTATTTAAATAAGCGCTAAAGGAAAATAAAGAATAAAAGTGAATTAACTATTAAGGAATTACTTACTATTTGAGATTCTCATATAACAAAGGTAACGATCAGGTTTTTGTCATTGAAACTTCAAAGTTGATTTGACGTACCATTTAACAGAAGTTTTTTGAATTGTCATAATTAAAAATCGAAACATCAAATTTCAGAATAAGCAATCTAGCTAAAAGGAATCCACTCTGATTTTCAGGAGCTAGCCGGAAAAATTATTTTTAATATTCAAGTAAAAAGAAATAGGGCAATTTAAATTGACTAAAAGATGACTATACACATATACTCATAGGTAACACAAAGTAAGAGCCTGAACCATTTCAATCTATGTATACTATATATGTACACAAAAAACTTGGATCCGAATATAGCGCCTGCTTCAAAATTTTTAATGTGCAATTTATTACGTTGTTCTGTCAACTGAATAATAAACTATATTTGATTTGAATCAGAGACGATTTCATAAAATACGTTCTTACGTGTGAAAATGGCGTTAGAACAAGCAACGGGTGTTGGAAGGCCTATGATGCAAATAGTCTCTGATTGGCTCACGACTAACTTAGCGTTCGGGTTGAGCTTACCAGATCTCGATAGTTTCACGATACTGAAGCCGGCATAAACAGGTCGATACTATCTTTTTTTACGCCGCTGCATACGATCGAGCCAGGGTCCAGAATCTGCAGCATCTCCAGTTGCTGAGAGAATGCAAAAAAGAAATTAGGCCTTATTTAGTTACATGTTAAGCAAATCGTAATAGGGCAATCCTGCAGCAATAGAAGTATAATTTATGATTGCCTGTAATTAGTCGGCTAGCAGCTCGTTTTGCGCAAGAGCAAAGACACACTCGGAGTACCTAAGTATATATATATGTTTGTAGATGGGTAGTACACCTGTTGTGTTTGGTGTAGTGTACGCTGTGCAAGATATAACACTGTATCTTGCTAGTAATTATTGTGTGAGAAGCACAAAATATGTCTGCGATAAGTATACCTGTATATCATAGAGTAATATATGGTAAAAACATAATTTAATTTTAGCTATAAGAATTGACAATTGACATCAAATAGCTTCATTAGACGATGTTGGTGCATAATTATGATTTGATGTAAAGTTTCGCTCAGGTTTAAACTCAAATTAATCGTAGTACAACATGAAGAGGGTTTAAACTACGCATTTTTCTCATTACAAACGGTCATAGGCCTTCGAACTCCGGAAACTGCAAATCCACCGCTATGCGTGGCCGCGGAAACAGTACGTTCATAACGCATTTTTACTCAAATTTTCAACAGAGGAAATATCTGACGCATGGCTATAAATGGGAAATTCTACAGAGCAGGGGCTGATTTTTTAGCAGCGATCTTCAACAGCGATGTCTCTGAAGAGTATTTGAAGACTTGTCGACAATTATAGGTTGCCCTGCCGTCCTGTAGAAATGATTAATTCCTTGAATTATCTCCCCGGAAGTAAAATAAACCCCAATCGACCAGAATGTCTTTTCTGGGTTTATAACACCCACCTGGGATTCGAGAAAAAGTTATTTTACGGCCTAGCGCCGTTAGCAACCAGAGTATAATATTTTTTTACTTTCTGGCTCCGTTAACACCCACCTGCAAATCCGGAAAACGTCATTTTACGGCTTAAAGCCGTTTTTAACCAGAATACAATACTTCGTTACTTTCTGGGTACAAAAAAACACCTTTGAATCGGTAAAACGTTATTTTTCGGCCTAACATCGTTCTTTGTCGACATTTATTCATTTTTCGGAGTTCATAACACCCACTTGGTTAATAGGGAAAAAGTTTGGGTGGTTTAAACAGCCCGTCCTCATTGGCGTAATCGGCAAAGTATTTACTTACCTGAAGCCGCTTTACACGATGTTGGGACACCATTGAACCTACCCCCAGCCTTGGCACGTGTAGATGGTTTATTATCACTTCCGGAATGCGACCTTGAAACGAATTTGGATCACTGTTATCACACACCTGTAATCACACACCTGTAACCTGGCTGAACACGTGTGAAAACACTTGCACTACAGAGGGTATGTGGTAACAGTTTAGAATACGGACACGAAGAGCAGACCTGTACAGTGGGTTGCCAACGCAACAGGCTATCATCTAAATGCATTTTCTGCTGCTGATTATGTAAGTCAGTGATACAGCCTTAGTAACAAAACGTGTAAGTCGGTGATTATAATTTGTTTTGCTGCTTTCCCTTGACAACGGAACTTAATACTATTTTTAAGTTCCTAGGATATAAAATTAGCGTGTTTATGTGACATGTGACACTCACAGGTAACACGACTCAGGAAAATTAATCCTGGTGAAGGTGACACCAAACGATTTTTTCAAAAATCTAGAAAAATTTCGATAAGCAGCGGGAAAAATATAATAGATAACTCGGAATGTATCGCCTATTAACATTTTCGGCAGGCAGACAAACCGCGGCTGCGCCTTGGCTTGTACTTGCCTACCTCAAATGCTATAGGCCCTTACATTCCTTGTTACTAAATAGCTATTATTTGATTTCTAATTATACATAGTTGTTTGATAGTTATACGTTTATTTATTTTATTAATTATTGTTACGAGGATGTGAACTGTACATAGCCATTAATAAATATTATTTCCGCCAATCGTACTAGAACTGACACATTATTGACAAAATTTTGTGGAGCAAAGTCAAACATTCCATTACACCAGCCGTTGCTAGGTAATTTATAATAAAACTGTACAGGAATAATATTCCCGGCCTAGGCATTGAATATTTTTCGAATATAATATTTATTGATGACTAGTGAGTCACCCGAACTACGCTTCGGTTCGCTAATTGAAGAGACATTTCATTAACATGAATTAAAAAACGATGAGAGAGATTCCCTCTCTAAGAGGGCCTTTGGGGCTCCGACCCTCTTCAAGGGAACCCTCGGGCTCCACCCCTCTCCAAGGAAGCCCTTGGGGGCTCCCTCCAAGGGGGCTCTCGGGGCTCCAACCCTCTCCAAGGGGGCTCTCGGGGCTCCAACCTCTCCAAGGGGTCTCGGAGGTTTGCCCCTCTCCAAGAAAACCCTCGGGGTTCTGACCCTCTCCAAGGCGGCCCTCGGGCTCTGCCTCTTTCCAAGGGTGGCCCGCGGAGCTCCGCCCCTTTCCAAGGGGGCCCTCGGGGCTCCGCCCCTCTCAAGAAAGTCCTCGGGGCTCCGCCCCTCTCCAAAGGGGCCACGCGGCTTCGACTCTTTCCAAGGAGGCCTTCGGGGCTCCGACCCTCTCCAAGAGGGCCCGTGGTGCACCGCCCCTTTCCAAGGGGGCCCTTGGGGCTCCGCCCCTTTCCAAAAAACCCTCGGAGCTCCGACCCTCTCCAAGGGGACCCGCGGAGCTCCGCCCCTCTCCAAAGGGGCCCTCGGGGCTCCGCCCCTCGAGGCGCATTCACTCAATCAGGGACATGGCGTCTGTAATTGTCGCGACGAACACACACGTTTGGATCGTTCTCCTTTATTATATAGAGGATTTAAAAGACACGTTTTCTTAATTTTTAATTACTCGTATCGATTGGCGGAAAAATAGTATGTGTATCTTGGACGAAAAGCAACATTCCCAGACTCCTGTGTTGTCGGGCTCGGCTTTCCCCTCGCCCAACAATATTCACAGTCGTCTGGAATGTTACGCTTTTCGTCCTAGATACACAATATACTATTCCAGCGAAGAGCAAAATGAAAGTACAAATTCTAAATACTGAATTATTACTTTAGTACCGTTGCAATATTAATTTCAATTTCCTTGTTGAGGCAGGTTATGTTTTGCGTCAGTTTTGACACAAACTGACGCAAAACATATCCTGCTAAACAAGGAAATTGAAATTAATCTAACATGCTAACATCGAATTTGACGTAGACTTACACCGCTCTACACGACTATGGCGATAGAAAAGAAACGATTAAGTTATGCGGATTGGAACAATGTAATTTATTTATATTTACAGCTTAGTGTAAGATGTAAATCTTTATAAGTTTAGATAAGTTTTAATAAAATTATGAAGGTAGATAGTCTCCGTTGTAGCTTATAAAGTAATAAAATACAAATATATTTTTTTAACAATAAGGGTGAAGAACATACCCTAAGAAATATGCCCTGTCAGTAATGCAAGTGTTACCAGAATTTTTATGCATGGGTGGTTTTCTTTGCTGTTCATAGCACCATGAAATTGCATCAGAAAACTATCTGTGTAACTTACTCATACCACGCATCTTCTTTCTTAGACTATTCTGGGACCTTTGTTGCAATTAGTAAGTCTACAAAATCGTGAAAATTTTACATATCGTAAGGAAATATTTGCTAGATCCATGTAACGCTAGACGCTATGCAATTGTTATAAATATTAACGATACAAGTTTTATTATGAGCTTCTTAACGAAACGAGTTTGATTGCCAAAACGAGGCGATAAACCCAGTTTGCGGCAATCAGATGAGTTTCGTTAAGTGCCATAAGCAAACGTGTATTGTTCAATATTCTATCTTCATTAACAAATTGTGGTTCAATGTATTTTGTTACATAAAAAGAGTGCGGTACTATCCATTACCGCACTGAGTGGTTAATAGCCTATAACAACACCGATAAAGATAAACCATTAAAAATACTTGCCAGAAATTCGAAGTCATTTTGCAGCCTTCTTTATTTCAGAAGTGTTTAATCGTATGCAATACACATTCATATGTGTGAGATCTAGCTCTTACGATGGCAATTAAACCAGTAAAATTAAACCACTTTTCGTCATTTTTTGGATGTGTTTAGACTAAAATGTAAAAATTAACATTTTTAACAATCAAAATTCAAAAACGTCAACTGTCATTAATTCGTTAAAGTATCTAATAGATGGAGCCATGGGGGAGTACCAATTACAGTGGCTATATACAAGACCACGGTGTATAAACAGAAAATGTAGGATCTGTCTATACCGTGAGTAAACGGATGCGGTTCCGTTATCGCTCGAACTTAACGCAAATTCCAGCAGATGGCAGGGCATGACATACTCCCTATTTTTGTACAGGCGTATATGAAATGCCACTAGTAATTGTTTAATTAGCGGTTAAAACTAATTATTTAACTGAACAAATGGTGAACAATAAGTGCTTGGTACCAAACTGCACGTCTGGGTATAAATGAAAATCAGAAAAGGTGTCTATGTTTAGTGCAAAAGATCCTTAGGTTAATTTTATGGAGTCGCGCCATTCCAGATTCGATCGCCCTATTGATAAAATGACCGTGTTTGTGAAAAACATTTTAGCAAGAAGATATTATTAAGTACTGGAAAGGTGCAGATGATATTATAATTGTAATTAAACGGCTTACTATTACTTTTTGTTGATATAAAAGTTAACCAGGCGTGGTTGTAAATTTCGCGGTAAATTTTTAGCCGCAAATATGTGTACATACACAAAGAATAATTGAAAATGAACAGGGCTATGCAAAATTTCAGAAATATCGGGCTACTTTTATGGAAACGTGTGCATTAGATGAAGTACTTTTTGGATAACACGATTGGCCTTCTAAAAACATTGTTTCAAATGTGTAACATGTGTTGCATAACCCTGTTCATTTTCAATGATCGTGTGTGTACAATAGCTGTATGATTACATAATTAGTTACTCATTATCTATCTAATCGCTTATTTAATAATCTTGACATTCTCACACACTAAAATTATATTAATTGTTTTTCTTTGACAGACTTTTAGTGAAAAATAATTGTATTCGTCTTTTGTTTGAAAATTATTTTTTGTACACCAGAAAAAAATTAAAACTTTTGTATCAAAAATATTTAAATATGTATATTAAATTGAGAATTCCCACTGTTAAAGCAACATTACTGGGATATAGATAATGTAAATTTCTTGAAAATATCCACAACTACCATAATTTGCTGGTAGCTCAACACATTGCACAATAAAGCACTAGTCAAATACAACTGCATGTGGTTTTCTAAATTAATACTTAGGTATCCTGACATTTATTTTGCGTTTTTCCCACATAAGACTACTTGCTAACATTGTATAATTTCGTTTTGTTAGTTACTGTGAGTTAAAATAATCGTGATAAAAATTGTAATGTTTCAAGTACCTATCTTTACAGAAACCACGGCTACATTCCCTGGTTGCCCGAGATACTTATCTAAACCTGCACCTATTGAAAACGACGTACGAAAATTGAAATACAGTTGTTTAAAAGAAAATCGAAAATAAGTTTCGCTCAAGTTACTACCACTCTGATATTACGTAAACGATTTCAACTTTTTCGTATTTGCTGTACATGGTTGTATTAGAAACCACAATTTTATGTTAAACTCAAAAAGTTAAAACGAATTGCTTTTAATTTGAAATTTACAGTCAGTCTTATAAAAAAATAATTTCGAGTTAACTTTAATTCTTTGTTAAAATAAACAAAAACGCATCAATATTTATTTACTTATGATTAAAATGTCATAAGCACTAACATTTTGATGCGATTTTGTTTATTTCAACAAAGAATTAAAGTTAACTCGAAATTAGTGGTCTTTATAAAACCACCCGTTAAATAGTTTAATTATTGTTTTCACAGCAGACTATTCTTCAAAAACTGAAGCTTAAATTTGAAATGTAGTGTATAGTTGGTTGGTTATAAATTATAATAAAACAATGAATTGAAATCTTTTTAAAAATAAAAGTATACATAGCTCGTAAGTATACAAAAAAGAAAAATTCGCTCTATATTGTACATTGTTATTGTAAGAAAAAATCACAATAATAATTGTTATCCTTGATTAAGGCCTTTAACAGTAATACTAAAAAGTATTTTATACTCTTTGCTAATACATTTGCTTCTTATTTTTATTCAATTCCCGAATATGTGAATATAGTTTTCGTTTAATTATGTACCTAAAGTTCGTTAACATTTTCATTTTGCTGCTTATATGTATACTTAACGATTATTATAAGAAATTTTAAATAAACTCATACATACATAGATAATCTGTAATCTCTTTTATCATTTACAGTGTCGGGGTTCGTACTACTGAACTAAAATGTCTTATTTTGCTCAGTACAACATTCTTTTAAATCTGAATTAGCTAGTGTGTACCTGTGCTTAAGCAAATTACGTTACTGCATTATTCTCTACAAAGATCCACTCGTTTTTTGTGAATTACAATGTATTAAATAATATTTTGTTCATAACTTTCATTTAAAACCGTACAAAATCTGGGAGTATCTTTAGTGGCGCCATCTAACGGAAAAGCGCTACAACTCGAGCACTAACGGAACCAGTGAATTAGACAAATTTCTTCACATTTTCTTTATACACCCTGTACAAGACAGTGTGGCCATAGGGATGTCTTCGCCGCTATTGGTCGACGCGAATATCCGCCATTAACAGGCAAAATATTTAGTTACTTTTAAGTTGTTCTCAAAGAGGTTGGCAGAAGCTGTTCATTGGTTATGGAAGAAAATAAAACCTTTCAAATCTGACAATTGTAAATTGTCAGTGTCAAATAATTCATTAGCGTCGCAAGCGGGTGAAATTTTATCATCTATTGCCCTAAAAAACTGATATTCTGCGCAGTATTTAAATGTGACAATTTATAATTATGCTATTGTTGTAATAGCACAAGATGCGTTCGACTTGGAATATATGATAAAGAGATTACATCGGTGCTACGATAAATGGGGCCTTAGCATAAGTTTAGAGGAACGGAGTATTTAGTAGTCAACTCG
The DNA here is from genome assembly GCA_940337035.1 of Agriotes lineatus. Taxonomy (NCBI): domain Eukaryota; kingdom Metazoa; phylum Arthropoda; class Insecta; order Coleoptera; family Elateridae; genus Agriotes; species Agriotes lineatus. Next base: position 84,844,190 of record OW679194.1, on the reverse strand, counting down.
AAAGCACAATATGAAGTCTTAATAAATAAAGATGTCACAGTAAGACAAGTAGAAAGGTTTAAATACCTCGGTGCTACAATACAATCGATGAAAAAGGTTTGGGGAACAGAAGAGATCAGAACTCGAATAGTACAAAGTACTTAAAATCAATTTGATGGGACAATACTATCTCTAACAAAAACAAAAAAGGATAGGTAAAGTAATGGTAGAGTCGGTGCTATATTATGGCAGTGAGGTATGGACTGTAAGACAGCGGAAATGAAACGAAGACTAAACACAGTTCAAATGGACGAAAAAGCGCAAAGGTATCGAGACGAGATAGAGTGACGAACGAGGAAATAAGACGCAGAATGGAGGCACCAGAATCAGTGTGGACAGAATTGGAGAATGGAGGAGACGACGTGGCTTATGAAGATCTTTAAATGGTCGCCGCCGGTTAAGAAAAAAAGAGGTAGACCACGCAAACCGTGGAATGAGGGTATTCGGAGAGCCATGGAGGAACCTGGAAGAAGACCAAGCACAGAACAGGAGGTTTGGAGACAGGAAACAGGAAGACGGCATTTAGCTGTATTGTAAACTACCATAACTGAAACCGGTTGTAAACTTCATGTAACACCTGAAAGCACTACGAACGAACGCCAATGAGAAATGTCAATGCCCAAAAATAACACTGCACGTGTAGCTAACATCAACTAGTTAAAATAACTAGCGTCAAAATAATGACCACTCAAAACGTTCGATTATTTCGAAAGGCACTGTATATCTCTACGCTCAAATTTGCCTGTTAATGGCGGCCAACAATCGTATGGCCACACTGTCTTGTATATAGTCACTGTATACCAATTAGAGTACAGTGCCTATATAGACAGTGGCGACAATACAAACTAAGCCTAACCCCCGCCGCCATATTTAGGCAAATTTCAAACTGGTGTTCATTTAAATCCGTAATCAGAGTCGACTGTGATACGTGTTTTACGTTTGACAGTACTGAAAACATACGAGATTTGCAGGTTAAGATTTGCGTCAGTCCTGTGTCAAATAACAAACAAAACCCTAACCTACTAAACTCAAATTTGACATAGACTGACCATACACTTCAGTACTGCCAAACGTATAATACTTATCACAGGCGACAGTGGTTACGAATTTAAATAAACACCCGTTATGTACAAGCATGAAGAGTTTCTGAAATGTAATTAGAAGTAGTTATTTAAAAAAAATAAGGATAAGGTAAGTGGATATATACTAGGAAGTTTTTGCCAATTACGTTGCACTAAAATAGAGGCCCGCTAAAGCTTATGGGTCCTAGCGGCGGCAAGATACACCGAATCAAAATCAAATTTTTCGATTTTAGCGTAACACTATCCTAACGTTATTTTAACGTGACGTCGTGCAAAGACTCCCTACTATAAAATTTAAATAAATTATCATTCTTTGTTTTGACATACAAATTATAAGAACATAATAGAAAAATTGTAGCAAAAACTATTAAGCTTGTGGTAAATATTAAATTGCAGCACAATGAAGAAAACAATTAAAAGATTTCCGAGTCGAAATATTTATTCACTTTAATACTGTACAAACAAACCTAATGTGATGTAAAATGTAGTGTTCAGGGTAGAGCTAGTAGTGGACTGTATGTTTTCTAATTTAGACAATTACAGGATAAGTCTTAGGGGTGCAAAAATGTAAAAGGATGGAGACCAATGGTCTTGTGTTTGGCTCACACAAGCGAAGTAGTACAGACATGGTTCCGTTGGTTGAGGATGGAATGCCAGAACGCCCTGTGTAGTCTCACACAGGAAATGTAATAAAGACACAGAAACATATCTAACTGCATTAGTTTATTGACTAGAAAGTTCCTATATTTATATATATATACATAAAAATATGACGTAAATTACAAACGTTGAGTAGTACATTGTCCAGTTCAAATTCTATTTGTACTGGCGTGTTACATTTCATAACAAACGGTGGCAGCAATTCAGCATAATTGTAGGTTATCCACCAGGTCAGTCAAAAAGTGCTGACAGCTTGTCATGCACTTCTATTTGCAACCATTGATCTACGAAATATACGCACAGTTAATTATAAACGTTTAAAATCATGATTTGGTTTCTAAACATGTAGGCATCATTTGAAATATAACTGTGCTGAAAACGAAACATTATATTAATATTTATTTAAAAATTATTATTATTATTATTATTATTTACAACTGCACAACTCATTACAACAAGTTACCAGCAATGGAAGTACTGCCATGTTTCTTTGAGGCAGCTTTACATTTTTTCGAAATAGTTTTTAATATAAAAACAATGAATCTTTTAATGATCTTGCTTTTAAGTTGTTGGCAAATTGGTACATCAAGTTTTAAATTTGACATTTCGGTACAATAATAGATATTTATGCATTAAGGGAGATATGAATGTGTTTTTTCCTGAGGTTACAGACCGAGGGCTCTGGCCCGAGGTCTGTAAGTCAACCGAAGGTAAAGAACATGAATATCTCCCGTGGTGCATACAATATTTTATCTACTAGCATATTCGTAAAAATAGTATGAAATTTCAAAATGTCATAATGACATTTAAAATTAGAATATGTAAGTAACATCAAGGATTGCCTCATTGTATGGTTGCTAAGACGTTAATTGTAGTTGCATTGTTACCATTAGTTTGAGGGAGAAATAATTTGACAAGTCCCTTGGGAGTTATGAGTAGATTTTCATATTTGGTTTCTATGACGAAAATGTACAATATCATGTTGCTAGTAGATAAAAATCTTTTATATTTATATTTTGGGGTGATATAATATTAAAATATTTTCGAAAAACACTTTCCATTTCTAAGAAAAAATAAAAAACTGCCTCCTAGTAAAAAATAAAGTTTGCTCTTTATATCTCTTAATTAAAGACAGCTTTGAAAATTTTTGGTAAATTGGTATTTTTCAGCCTGCTGCATTTGGCAGTATTTGCTAGCTTCACATAACAGAAAATAGATTTTCAAGACAGTGTTGAGAAAATCGACTTGTTAAAACAAGTTGATACCCTCTCTTTTCTAACAAATCGGACTGGAGTTCTAATATTGATTGTGTTGAAATAAGAACGCCTGTTTGATAAGGTTTCCAAATTTTTTTATAGCCAACCTTCATATTTCTAGATATGTTAATAAATTCTTTCAAAAATGTTATACTTTCATTATAAACTTTTTTAAATTTGCGTAGTGCACAAGAGGGGGTGTCTTGAAGTCGTTAAATAAAACCATTTTTCCACCTGGTCTAAAAACCATGTTGTTTTCAAATATTCTTTCCTGTTAAGTTCTTCGGCTAGAAATTTAACAGTACTGCTCACAGAGCGGCTTACAACATTGGTTGAAGTTGATACTTTCATTTTCGAAAAATGTTATGAAAGCAGTTCTTTTTCAGACAGTTTTGGTGCGAGTTTAAAGAAATGTTTTGGTGTTCTATTACTTCTGCGATGTGATTGGACATAATTCTATTAGTTGGTAATCTGTATTGTTCCATAATATGATTGGGTAACTCTATAATTTTGTTCGTTATCAGCATTGATTTTATATTTTTGAATAAATGGGGCACATCCGCAATGACATACACAATTTTTTCTTGATTCAAGGGATGCTGAATTTGACAATTTATGGGGCAGTACTTGCCTGCTTTTATATCCCATGCTCTCCATAGAGCTTGATTACAGGGACCCATGTCTGAAGTAATACTTAAAATATTTAACTCAACTTTGCAGCTTTTTTAAATAAATCAATTATAATATTTTTTATTATACGTGCATCAGAATCGCCGTTTAAAGCACCCCTGAGCGTGCGAAAACAGGTGAAGGTTGTCCAGGAAACGACTGAATGCAACAACGGACGTAGACGCGACAAAAACGTAAACAATTCTCGTAACTATAGTAGCAATATTATTATGCCCTCTCGATTTATCACGACAAAAATTATTTCTAGTGCTTAATTTATTTCCAGTATTGAAGGTACAGTCGTGGAAACATAAACCGGGACAAGTCACGTAAGACAATTTTTCACAATTTGAATATTGCAATTTTGCCTTCCTAATTGTTCATGAAATCCTATCTACCACATACCAATGAACCAAAAAGAACTTGTTGATGCAATATAAGCAACTTGGGATAGCACCAACAATGAATTCTTTCAGACAATTTAAATTAGGCAAATTTTAGTGTCCCGCTTTATATTTCCGCAGCTGTACGTATAATAAAAAATAGCGTAAAGTATACTATTAAATACAGCTCTGTTTACAGGGTCGCTGGTGAAGTAATAAGCTACAACCTGTTTCCAACGGCTACTAACACCACCTAGCATAAACACCAAAACTTGTGTAGCTAGATCTGCGTGCTTAGAAAGTGTTACTTCACCAAACTATTTGCTTAAGGATGTATCGTAAGTTTTGCCTGCGGTAATGGCTATTTCATCTAAAACCAAGACGCAATATGATTGGGTAAAGCACGGGTCACACTAGGCTGGTTGCCAGCCAAAAATTTAGTAGCCGCTACTGTCAGCCGTCAATCAGCTTGGTGTGACCACAAAATTCGACGCTGGAGTCGCCAGCCGGCGAGTATTCGTCAGCGGCTGGCGAAGTTGGACATGTTCAACATTTGGCAGCAGGCAGCGGCGACTATAGATCACGTGAGCGCTGATACCAGCCGGCAGCGCAATCTGACCACTATTGCCACTATCAGCATCGAATACCCAGCTATCGTGCCTACCACGTGGTCTTTTGTTTTTTGTTATAATTGTTATATATATTGTTACAATGAATGAATTAAAGTGGAATGGGAAAGAAATTATTTCGTTTTTAAATATATTTCAAAATTATCCATGTTTGTGGGACGTTACGTCAAAAGATTATTTGAATCGGAATGTGAAAGAGGTATCGTACAATAACCTTTTAGAAGACTTAAAAACTGCAGGAATTCCTGGTACACTTGAGTCGATTAAAAAAAAATTAAACGTTTACGGGACACCTATCGAAAAGAACTGAATAAGGTTAAAAAGTCCAAAAAAAGTGGTACTGGTGCAAACAACCGGGTCTCTATTATTGTCTCTTTTTATTTTAGTGAGCCATTGTTTTCTTCTCAATAGGTCTCTGGGAAAGACTTTCATTAAAAAACTCTTTTTTGCAGAATGACGGCAACTTGTTGCAGCACAACCGGACATTTCTAATGTGTTCTTTAACCTTACATTTTTTTTTAAAAGCTTTATTTATTTGCCATTTCTGGCTTAACATAGCAAGAAATAATAAAAATTATTAATTTTAATTAAGATTTGATTAGGTCCTGTGGAGAATAATACAAACAGAGAAACATCTAAAACGCTACTACTTAAAAAATACTTACCCACAATCACAAGTTTTATATTTTCACTGAATAATTAGAACAGAAATAAAACATTCAACAGTCTCATACACAAATTTATATAAGGCCATAAAACTATTTTTTTACTCAATATCAACTTTATACTTCACATAAACTAATAAAAAACAACACTGACAGAAACGTAAATTGTAACCAAAACGATTTAGGCTAAACATGGCGGCTTAAACCACGTGATCTAAGGAGCCAATCAAAAATAGGACACCTAAATTACTAACCTCAAATTTGACATAGACTGACAATACACTTCAGTACTGCCAAACGTATAACACGTATCACAAGCGATTTAGCCTAAACATGGCGGCTGAAACCACGTGATCTAGGGAGCGAGTCAAAAATAGGACACCCCATTGTCGCCACTGTGTATATAAAGGCATTGTAAATTAGAGTACCTATATAAGATAAGAGTAAAGCAAACGATGACATTTGCGGATCCAAAAAAATTAAGGTTGTCGGAAATGCACATTTATGAATTATAGTTCTACTTTTATGAAATACATTGATACAACACATAAGCAAAATTTATACAATTTAAGTCATATACAATAATATATTAGGAAGTTTATATTGTTTATTCAAATTTAAACTACAGTTACGACTTTTGTTGAAACAGTTACATTAATTATAATATGCCACATTTAATACGTTAAAGAGATACCTACGTCCTAAAATTCAAAGTAATAATAAACGAAACGATAAAAACATGAAATATAAATGATTAATTAACGAAACTGCATGTGTTATGTACGTATTAGAAAATGCAAATGATTTAGACAAAAACGTGGAGCATCTGCTAAAAAATATTTTTTTGTTCTTCTTTGAATGGATTTTTAATGAAATTGACTATTTTGCAACATTTTCCGGCAATAATTCCTAAATTTCTCCATATGCCTTGATTGCAAGCGCCCATGTCTGATGTTACAGAAACAATATTTAAACATGTTTGTAGCAGGTTCCACAATATTAATTAATATATCCGCGACTATTGAACTGTGCTTTCTGACATAAAGTAGTAAGCCACCATTTGCTTCCATCTATATACCTAACACGAAAACTAAAGCTTTAGAAGCTAAACGGTTGTTCTGATTTGGCAATGTTACATCTCCCTCAAATGAATTCGTGGCCACATAAAAGTCCATACTCTTTCTTATTTCATCTAAAGTAAGAATGCAGTCTTTTTCAAAAATTGTTTAGTTTGCAATTTTAATCTTTAATAAAGTAAAGACATTGTTAAAATGCCATATTGAAAATTTAAATGCTGCAAATGGAAATTTAATGTGCAAATAGATGAAAATGGAAGTCCTGTTTTCCTAAAATATTATACCCAGTTTGTCCACATGAGAATCTCACCCTTAATGACCTTTCTGAGGTTTTATTAGAGCATTTGCTACACTTATTTTTGGTAGTTGTTAATGTTTGAATTTGATGATTGATAAGTCTTCTTTAATTTTTGTTTAAAAAAATTATTCTTTCTTTTTGTCTCCCAAAAAAGACGGCTTAATTTTATGTCATTTTGTCGCAATTTAATGTGTTGTACTAGCAGAGATTCATAAATCTTTTTGTAATCAAAATGTTTTTTAATATTTTGGTTCCATTTTCTCTAAACTCCCATTGATCATTGTTGAAATGCTTTTCAGAAATTCTTAGTTTTGTGTAACTACAATGTTCCCTGCGAATCTTGTTCGGCCAAATTCTTTTTCTCACCCCATCCTTTGGAACACTAGCTAAGTAAACACCACTTTCAGAACGGTTCTTTCAACCATGGTCAGAGCAACTAAAATGAAATGATTGAAAATACGTCAAGGGAAAACGAAAATTGAAAAATTACATGATTAACAAAATTATGCGCAAAAAACCTCAAATTTCGCCACTTATTTTACAAATTGATTACGAACTGCGTGTTTTTGCAACTTTGACAAGTTTAATGTCAGTTGAATTACAAACAACCAAAAACCTGTCGACTGCTTCTAAATCGTATCTAGATCTATTGTACATGCATAGGGACCCAACCAATCAAATACTGTTCTTGCATTTGCCGTACTCTTATCTACTTATTATATAGGTACTCTAGTACCAATGACCTACATACATCCTCAGACCCTGAAATGGCTATGCAACGCGTTAGCAGAAATAGATAACGCTGGCTATGGTTAATTGCGGCAGATCACCGAAGGTCGCGAAAACTGGCACAACGGTATCATTCACGGAATTTTAAACGCGCTTGTTAACGTGCCAGTTGCCACAGGTATAACTGAGACATGACAACTGTGTGCACGAGCACAAACGTTCATTTTTATGGAAACTAGGTTTCTCAGAAATATATGTTACACGTTCAAAAAATAAGATAGGTGTTCAGAATAGAATTATACGCGAGATATATACGAAAACGAATAAACCAGTACAATTAGACGATGGTGGAAGAACAAATATTGGAATTGCAAAGGAACAGATATTGAAACTATCTAAAAAAATGTAAAGCAGTTGCAGACAATGCTCTAGGAATAAAAAAAAACAAGGAGGAGAATTCAGTAATCGGATATACTCAGAATTTCCCTTAGAATTGAACGTTGTGGCATTAAATAATTTTAAAAATTAAAGAAATCTAGGGGTAAAGATGTTTTCATGTTCCTACTAATACTGTAATTGTATTCGGAAGCTACATCCTTCCTTTACGTGCATGCCAAGTTTGAAGGAGTTTCATTCACGTTCGTTTTTTAGTAGGGGTAGTATGGAGACGTGTTCTCGTGCTATGTCAACGCAACTTAAACAGCTCGCGGTTAAAGAATTTTTAACTGCTAAAAACGTGATTTCTACTGATATTCATCCCCGTTTAAAGGCCGTTTATGGTGACGATACTGTTGATGGGACTAATGTGAATCGATGGGTAATAACTAATAACATTTCGTGGTTGCTATCCCGGAAAAGCCGTAATTGATGAGGAAAAACGCAGCGGACTTCCGATCACTGCCACAGACGATGGACATCGCAAACGCATCGACAATTTGATCAAAAATGACCGGCGGTTTGCGATGCCCTTTTGAGTGATTCCTCAGTCATTTTGGATCAAATTGTCGACGCGTTTGCGATGTTATAACAGGTGGCGTAATAGTCCTCACTCGATTTCCTAAGGCAGTAACTTCGTTTGTAAATAAAAAGAATTGGTTCTGTTTGTTGATTATGTTTATTTAGACATTTATTTTTTTTCATAAAGTCGCTAAGATAATATCGGTCAAGTGGACAACGCCAGAGTTGATGCACGTTCCGGCTCGTTTCACAGCATTTTCCATGACTTCTCAAAATTTCTGGTGATAAATTCTTCACTTCTAGTGCGATGTTCTCCTTAGGGCTGCAAAGATCTGTGGCTTGTTCGTATAGACCCGTGACTTCAGAATACCCCAAAGAAAGGAGCCTGGAACGGTGAAATTGGGCGATCTTGAGGGACAGTTCAAATATCCAAAACGAGAGATTAAGCGGCAGGGAAAAACTTTTTTCAGAATATCCATTGCCGCTTGTGCTGTGTATGCGGTTGCACTTTGTACGGGAACATCTTCAAGTCTTTCACCAAAATTCGCTTTTAAGATCGTGTACTGATGCCCAATTGTGTGGCCCGTAGTCTGGTTGATGTCTGAGGGTCGTCTTGGACATCTGCAGCTGCAGCAGCGATATTCTCGACTGAACGAATACTCTAGAGCCGGCCACGTCTGCAACTGTCCCGTGTTGAGCCAGTCTCCTCCAGGCAAGCGGTTAACCGCCACAGTGTTTGCCCAATTGATTCTACACGACCAAGAAATTGACGACGAAATTCACGTTGAGCCAAAACTACTGACCAAATATCTGTCAAAAACATTGACACAATTATTCCGCGTTCTTGAGGAATATAGCGATCCATGGTTTGTCTAAGTGTATTCTGCTTCTCTTTACTTCACAAATGTCAAAGTCGCAATGCCATAAGACGCCATTTGCAAAAATGAGAGCATCTTCCGATAGGGTGATTACTTTTGCGCCACCTGTTATTATAACCCCGTTCGGTGCCTCTAGTGCTCGAAGTAGATGATGCCTCCGCAAGAATTCTGGAAGACCAGGGCTATAAGCCATACGCCGGTATGAAGAGGGTATGAAGGACCTTCCGAGGAACCACAGGGACCGCCAGAGGTAGCCCCCACGGAGGCAAGTGCCGAGGAAGAAGGCGGAGACTAGCTTCTTTAGTTAGATGGCTGACCTTCAAATCCTCCAGATTAACTTGCAACATAGCACCTCTGCGACTAGTTTAATTAGTCGTCAGATGGCTATGGGGCACACAGATATTATTCCAATACATGAACTCTGGGTCCACCAGGCCAATGTGAAAGGATTAGATGGTGCAGGGACAAACTATTACTGTTCCAACTATAGCCCAAGAGCTTGCATTTGCGCTGCCAAGCAATTGAACGCTCAATTAATACCAGAATTTTGTTTCAGAGATCTAGTAGCCATAAGGACGTGTCTCGTAAAGGATAATAGGAAGACAAACTTTCTTGTTTGTTCGGCCTACCTCCCTCACGACTCTCCCGACCCACCACCGACCCAGGAATTAGCGAAACTGGTCAATTATTGCAAAAAAAAGCGATTCCCCTTGCGAATCAAATGTAACGCGAATGCCCACCACACAGTGTGGGGAAGTTCGGATGTCAATTCCAGAGGAAGGGATCTCCTGGAGTATTTGTCAACCACAGACCTTGAGATTCTCAATAGGAGAAGTTTCCCCACTTTTGTTACTCCCAGGCGACAGAAAGTAATTGATTTGACATTGGGATCTACGCAGGTATCCCAATGAACAAAAAACTGGCGAGTCGTACCGAAACCATCCCTTTCGGACCACCGGTACATCCGATTCAGCCTGGAGCTGCAACACAGCGAAGGTGCAGGGTATAGGAATCCCAAGTCTACCGACTGGGCTACCTTTAGGGTGAACCTCTCTATAGCACTCGCACCACACAGGAGGTGGAAGAGCACCTCAGTATTATTAATACTGCGGTCAATGCTTCTTTTGAAAGGAGCTCCCGCTACGATGCGCAAAAAGGGCAAGGAAGATAGCATAGTGGAACTCGGAGCTCCGAATGCAGGCTCCTAAATAGGGCAATGCGTATAAAGTCCGCATGCGATTGGGACTGCTTTAAACAGGCTCAAAGCAGGTACAAAGAGAGGTACAACTTCGTTTGACCTGGCCAAATTATTTAGACCTATCAGCTTAACCTCATTTCTGGGTGGAAAGAACCGTAGATAGGTACACAAGAGACGGCGCACTAAGGATAATGCCCAAAGAACTGGCCCTAGGTACATAGAGAGCGCGTTTGACAACACTTCGAGTCCATATGCATTGCGGCAACGAACCATGGAATACAGCCCACCATTGTTCGGTAGATGAAATCCATGCTAGAAAACCGCAGGGTAACCGCCACTCTGAATGAGGATACCGTAAAGGTGACCGTCAGGCGTGGGTGCCCGCAGGGGGAGTACTCTCGTCCTTGATGTGGTCCCTCGTCATAGATGAGTTCTTGCGTAACCTTAACGGAGCCAGCATATATACGCAAGGCTATGCAGATGACCTTGCTATCCTCGTAAGAGGAAAATTTCCACATGCCATCTGTGAGGTTACTCAAAATTCCCTTAGAATCGTGGAAAGATGGTGCATAGGGCACAGATTGTCGGTAAACCCCGATAAAGCCGAAATTGTCCTATTTACAAGGAAAAGAAGATAGAGGGCTTTATTGACTCTGTACCATACGGTACTCGTCTGAGGGCCGCCGGGAAAGTCAAGTATGTGGGAGTAATCCTGGATGCCAAACTGACCTGGAAGGAGCATTCGAAACGACAAACACAAAGGACAACTGTCTTCTTTTGGATGTGTAGACGTACCTTTGGAAACACGTGCGGTCTTAAACCGAATGTCATCATGTGAACGTACACTGCGGTGATAAGACTTCTCATCACTTACGCTGCACTTATATGGTGGCCGCGGGTCATCTTAGCTAACGCAAATGCTTCGGCCAACTCCAACGGCTAGCTTGTCTAGGAGTGACAAGACCAATGCGAACAGCACTCACAACGGCCCTGGAAACCCTCCTCGGACTAGTGCCCCTTCACCTAATGATTGAGGCTAAGGCTAGAAGGGCGGCCTACAGGCTTAAGTGTGGGGGTCAGTGGACAAAGGTAGGGGGAACGCTGGAGCATCTGATGGTCTTGTCAATTATAGCAGAGGCTCACGATACCCTCAGCATGAGGAGTGATCGTATGGTCTTCTCATCTGCCTTCAATAGGCCATATAAGAAGTCATCCCTTCTAGAGAGAACTGGATTGCCCGTGGCCATAACCCCATCACTCCTAGACGACTTATCTGTTTCACAGATGGCTATAGGACGGGGGCTGGCGTAGGGGCGGGCGTCTTTGGCGAATCACCTACAGTGAAGCGTTTGTTCTCAATGCGTAGGTACGCCACCTTATTTCAGGCCGAGGTGTATGCCATTCTGGCCTGTGTTCATGAAAACCTAGACAGAGGTTTTACTAACAAACATATCTACATTTGCTCGGACAACCATGCCGATCTCTTAGCCCTGAATTTCTTCAGGGTGTCTTCGGAGATAGTGTCTGAATGTCGAGCGGCGCTGATGAGACTCTGCATGCAGAACTCTGTAAAGTTGCTGTGGGTACCAGGTCATAGCAACATTGACAGTAACGAAGAGGCGGATCAGTTGGCTAAGCAGGGCTCCAGTAGGGACCCGCCTTGACCCGAGCCCATTCTTGGTATACAATTTTGCAATGTAAAGCTAGAAACAAAGAAATGGGTCTGGACCCGGTTCCTTAGTGAATGGTATTTACAGCAGGGACCAAGGCAAGCTAAACTCTTTATCGAGGAGATATCGCTGTCGACGTCCAAAGAGCTTCTGAAACTCGGCAAGAAGCAAATTAGGATCGTAACAGGGAACTGTTACCTCAACAAACACTTTAACAGAATCGGTATCACAAATGATCCGATCTGCAGGCTATGCGGGGAATAGGGGGAATCTTTCCAGCACATATTATACCAGTTTGTCAGACTGATGACCCTGCTACACAAACACTTCGGCGCAGCATTCTTAGAACCGGAGTACATAAGGCTCATCCCTATAGGCCAAGTGCTAGTCTTTGTGGTTGGTACCGGCCTGTTCAAAAATGAGATTTAAAAGGCGGTACGCACAATGGGCTTTAAACCTGAGTGCTGCGGAGTCAACCCCCGCACCGCAAAGGAAGAAGAATAGATAAGTATTTCAGCTAGCTCAGTTTTTTGGGAACTTTTAGCATTTGGTTTTTAAAAATCCGGTATACAATTTAACAATATTTTGTGCATTTGGATGACGCTGGCCACATTCGGAACATTCGTAAGCATATCCAGCACAACTGAAAGAAATTGACCGAAATTGACATTTACTGTTTATTCGATAGGTAAGCTACCCATGATTGTTGCAAAAAACTGTATTATTTTAACACTCTTTATACCGCGGGATGCAAGTAATGTATGTTGCATAAGTCAAGGAGTGTCCCAAAGACTAGATCAGTTATGCGCACAATAGTCCAGTTCCATAACCGGGACAACTTATCTACTTTGCTTATATGGACAAACAAGGAGGTTCCAATGACGTATATATCAAAACTCAAAAAGGGTTCATCTTCAAAAATTAACTCTGAATCACTATTATTACTACTGTCATGTCAGGGTTAATGTTGATGATAAGTGATTCTACTATGAATTCAACGCTTGTGTCCGAGTTCCACATGCTTTGTTATTTATTTAACATAGACAATACATCGTCTCCAAGTGTCTCCTATTACACTGGCAATAGAGTTTGGGAAGACTCTGGCTTTTCAAACCCGTCGATTCCGGGTCCGGATTTTTTATATTTTATATTTATCAATAATTCATTATTACAACAAATATATATTACAATCATTAAGCATTAATGATGAACAGAATATACAAAAGAGAATTATGTGTCTACATTTTATGTGAAAGAACAAATAAGTAATATACTCGCAATGTCGTAATACAAATAAAAAATAAGATAATATAGTAAATTTAACATATAGGCTATATAATATAATATAATAATGTTGAAACATAAAAACCCATTCAACATAAGCACAATTTTACAAGTAGGTAGGTAGCTAACAATTAAAAAGAAAATAAAAATGGGATGTTTCTTTGATGCACGTACTCCTTTGACTCGGGTTTAGCCGAGTCTTAGATCGGGTGTCGGATCCGGGTATTCATAACTGGACACGGTGGGTCCGAGTCCCACACCGAGAAACCCTAATATGCTATGGCCTTTTCTAGCAAGTCTTTAGCGTCAGCAAGTTTAAAAGTGGAATTTTTGCGAGCCACTTCATTTTTAATATATTTCCAACTTGGTGTGTGGCAACTTTAACACCACACTATCAATATGGGTTATAATTAACCGCTGGCTCTTACCAGTAGGAGAGTTTAATCCTGTTGAGAAGTCTTCATAGATTGCCTGACGTAAACCTTTTATGTTCAAATGATGCCAAACCTTCGACACTGAGTGGCCTACATTCAGCCAAGTGTCATCAGTATAATAATTTTTTCTTCACTCTCCAATGTTCACTTCGAAACTTTTTTCTCGAGATTATTATCCTATTCTTGTCGAATAGCATACTTCTCCTGTTTTTTTTTCAAGTACTGAATTTTCATCTCACGTAGTATTCGGAGTAGCACACAGCGTAGTACTTTCATCCATGCTTATTTGTGTCGCAATGTTTTAAAAGTAGAAACTTTATTACTTCTTCGACTTGTAGTTTTGGCGTTTGTTCTAATAACGTCTTCGTCCTCTTAAAGTATCCTAAAGATTGAGGTGCTGATAATTTTTGTTATAAAAACTGTTCAGACTTACAATGGCTTTGACAATCATTTCGGAATATTTAATACATACTGAATGCGGAGCGATCAACAACGAATTTAATTAATTAGCTCATAGATCGTGAACAACAAATAATAAAATACACAAAATAATAAATTGCCTTGACTTACCAATTTGATGATAAGAGAAGGAGCGGGATGGATGGAATTATAGCAATTTTTATCTTTAACAAATATTGACTGCTGTTTCCCACAGGAAAAATGTGGTTGCCGAGAGCGGGGTTACACGTAAAACCGTCGTCTTCTTTAAAGCCTTTTAGCAAGAATGGTCCGTTTTTCGGAAAAGGGCCAGGTAGAAGGTATGATTACACATTCAAGGCAACAAATTTGAAAAATAGCGAAATTCATCATTTCTGGTCCCTCTAGCGTTGATAATTTTAACTAACGCGGTTGACATTATTCGCAAATGCGGAAATAATTAGATTCTAAAATAATAACTATACTAAAGCTATACTATCCTAACACATACAAAGTCCTTGATGCAAGTTTGTAACCATTGCGCCATAACAATTTTGTGTATGTAGCATTGTGGACTTTATATGAACTATAAATCCACGGGTTCAGCATTGTTTAAAACCCCAAAAAGGTGAATACTCAAACGCAGCATATGCAAACCTCCTCTAGTGAAACCTTATCGCGCTGAAGAACACGCGTGCCGCCTAACATTTCTGGTAAATCTGCAAATAACCAGTGTCATTACCGCAAAAACTTGATTTGTATCACATTTTGAAGCAGCGGCACAAATAAAATATAAAATGTTGTTCTAAGCTATTTACCATTAGTTTCGTGAGGCTATTTTACAGCCATTCTTCTGGGAATTAATTACATTATTTACAGAGTAAAGATGTCTTTGGTTTTGAAATTGGACTGTATGTAATATTATACTCGAAATACAGTTTTGTGTTTTTTTTAATAAGAAACGAAAAACTAATATTAGTCAACAATTGAAGAGTACCTATATATTTGATAAATGCCTACTTTACCTTAAGAGCTAAATTCTGTAAATTTATAATGGTAATCATCGTCATTTTCTGTTTTCGTGTTTAAAGACATGCAGTTGCCTGGAACAAAAATAGTGTAGTACTAATGTATACACCAATTTCAAGAAGTTAAAAGGTATGGAATTACTATCACTTACTTTGTCTAAACATTTTAGGAATACACTGGAAAAATATTCTACATCAGAAGGTAGCGACCACCTTAACTAATTGAAAGTTATTTAGATTCTAGCTATATTTAGGTTAATATTTTTAATAGTAATAATAATAATAATAATAATAAAGGGCTTTATTAGTCCTAATAATATAACATTCATATCACATTACATTTACATTAAAAACATATGCATAATGGTAAAGTACTAGATCTACACCACAAGATTAAATTATAAGGACTAAATGGCGCGCATTCAGAAAGACACTAAGTGCCTTCTGCTCTTCCTCGCGAACCAGTATTCCAGCGGATAATATGAAAACAAACAATGTAGCAATTTTGCACATGCCAGACACAGGTAATAACAAAATACAGTGTATTTACTGCTCTGACTGCAACAGATGCCTTAACTTATTTTTAAAGACTTGTAAAGAAGTTGCTTCAATGCTGTGGAGCCTACTATTAAACTCAGAAACTATATTATAAGAAAAGGATCTCTCAAAGAGTACAGTCTTATGCATTGGAGGAGTCAATAAACCCCTGTACCTTAAATTCAAATTGTGCACGTCAGTACGAAAGCTTAAACGTTCAAAAAGATAAGTAGGGACCTTCTTGTTGATAATTTTGTAATACAAGCAGCCTGCTTGCAAGCTACGTCTATTTGCCATATTCAACCAATTTGCATCTGCCAGTTTGTAAGAAATATGGTCTTTCCTTTTAATGCCATAGATAAACCGTAAACATGAATTTTGAACGCGTTGTATCCGGTTTCTATCAATCCGATCTAGACATTTACCGTAAATCTGACTGCAAAAATTGAAGTGAGATAGAACCAAAGTATCACAAAGCATAATTTTTAGATTAACATTTAAGAGATGTTTATTATAGTATAAAAGTTTTAGATTGGAATATGCTTTTTGGATTAGCTTAGTAATATGGGTTTTAAAACGAAGGTTGTTATCCAAATATAACCCAAGATTCCTAGCTACCGCAACTGGTGCAATCCTTTTACCATCCACAACTAGATTTAATTCAGTCCCGATTGTTGATTTTAGATTTCGATTTCCAAATATTATAAAGCATGATTTCACAAGATTTATTTTAAGGCAGTGGTCATTAGATAAAGTTACTAGATTCTTGAGATCTCTATTTATAAGAGCAGTTGCACTCTGAGTTTCGCTTGGTGAGAAATTAAGATAAAGCTGAGTATCATCAGCATAAAAATGGTATTTACAAAAGTTAATGGAGCTAAAAAAGTTAGAAGTATATATAGCAAAAAGGGTGGGGCCCAGAATTGATCCTTGAGGCACACCACACGTGACGTGTCTAGATTGTGAGATGATGTTTGAAACTTTGACCGTTTGTATTCTACCAGAGAGGTAACTATTAAAAAAATGCAAAGCACTGCCATCAGCTCCTATATGGTGAAGAATTGCAAGCAGGAGCTCATGATTGATCATGTCAAACGCCTTAGAATAATCTAACAGTATTAAAGCGACCATATCACCTTGATCAATGAATTTGAAAATATCATCAGTTATATTAAGGAGCGCGGTGGTACAACTATGTTCTGAGCGAAATCCGGACTGCACAGACGGCAATATTTTGTATGTGTTGAGGTGAACTAACAATTGAGTATTAACAACGCGCTCGAGAACTTTAGATAATACGGGCAGGATGCTTATAGGTCTTAAATCGGAAAACTCAGCAGGGGCAGCTTTTTTAGGAATAGGAATAACTAGGGCTTGCTTCCATGTTGAAGGAAATTCACCCTTAACTAAGCAAAAGTTAATTATGTGTGTTAAATATGGCAAAATAACTGGCAAACACAGATTGATTACATTCAAGTCCACGCCATCAGCTCCAACCGATTTTGTCTTTATTTCGGAGATAACTTTGAAAACCTCCAAATCGCTTATTGCTTTAAAATTGAATTTATCGGTTACGTTAACTTTAATGTTATCATAATAGTAATCTTTTAAATTGTCAAAATTATTAGATTGGAGTGATTGAGCTGAGTTTATAAAGTGGTCATTAATTAGATCGGCATTCTGCAGATGAGGAGGTAGCTCAATCGACCGCCGTTTGCCGATGTTATTTTTTTTCAGTTCGGTCCAGGTTGTTTTGATAGTGGCATTTCTCAACTTGAACTCCAAGTACGCTTTTTGTTCCCTTTTGATTGCAGCGCTTGTATAATTTCTTAAAGATTTATAGTAGGACCAGTGAGCAGGAAGTTTAGAGCGTTTAGCTCTCACATATGCTTTATGCCTTAATGCCTTCATAAGTTTTATATTGTCAGTTAACCAGGGTGCAGGACTTTTAGATATCTTTTTAGTTACTAACGGTGCATGAGCATCAATGAGAGCGATTAAATTAAGGTTGAGAAATGCCACTTTATCTTCCACAGAAGAGAAATCATAAATGTGATCCCAGTTAATGTTAACAAGATCCATTTGAAAATGATTTTTATCGATACGTTTATAGTTTCTGAACGTTTTAAATGCAGCAGTTTTGGTGACAATATTGATATTTAAGTCCAGGGTACAACGAACGAGACAATGGTCGGAAATCTCATGCACTGGAACAGTTTCTGTACTTAAAACGATGGCCGAATTTAGTACTATAATAAAGTCTATCAGAGATTCGGAGGATGATGTAATACGTGTAGGAGAATTAATAATTTGTTTCAGCCCATGAGATTCCATGACATTGTCAAAAAAACTAACGGTACTGCCGCAGGCATTCAACAAATTTAGATTAAAATCACCCATACAGACAAAATAATCATACCTCGGCAAAATACCTGAAAATGAATCCTCCAATGCAGAAAAGAACGCTTCGAATGGATACCTTTGAGATCTGTAGACAACCCCTATGGCTATGTTAATTTTATTAACACGTATGGTAATCCACAGCTGTTCAATATTCGCATTCGACTCGATAGATATGATTTTGTGTTGATAGTGGCTCCGAACATATAAGGCAACTCCTCCTCCTCGCCCATCTCGATCCTTCCTCACAAGATAGTAGCCATCGAGCTGTACAAGGTCGTTACAGATATTTGGAGAAAGCCAGGACTCTGTTACAGCAAAGACATCGAACATATTAATACTGACAAAATCTTTTACATTGTTAAAGCAAGATAATAAAGATCTGGTGTTTAAATGAGCAAATGTCGTAAACGTTTCCAGATAAGCACAAATTAACCTACGCAATATCAAGGAAAAACATGACTTCGGATGTTGCATATCCTTATCTTAAATATGTCAAATATTTAATTAACTACCATATCTTGACATACACGATTATTATCTTCCGTAGTTTAAGGTAATGTGATAATTACAATCCCAGATTTCAAGATGTTTTGCAAAGAGGTAGTCCTGTTGCTCTTGGCAGTAACTTGTAATACAAATTGTGAGTAGTTTGATCCTTTTCCGTTAAAATAACGAATATATAAGATACACTGGTATTGCAGGTTATTCAAATCCAGGCGGAAAGATCGTAGGTGGTAGAGAAACTAACATATCTTCATTTCCATATCAACTGTCCCTTCAGTATCTGGAGTCTCATATCTGTGGTGCTTCTGTATTAAACTCGGGACATGCATTAACTGCTGCTCACTGCGTTGTCGGGTATGTCAATTGCAACCTATTACTAAAAAATGTTTCAATAGAAATCATTACACATGTACTTATTCAAACCTACAAAAGTAGTTTATGCGCAGTTTTTTTTGACTGTTTGCTGGCTTGTTTACTAAAATTTCGTACTTCTTGCATGACGTATGCTGCTGATTTTGTCTAAAATAATATTTGCTCAGACGTTTTGTCTTGGCAATTTTGTATATGTTAACTAAATGTATCTAGCTATTTACAATATAATTACTTCATTTCGTACCCTACTTAAATCTCGTTTCTATTAGGAAATTACCGTCTCATTTGAGTGTTTATGCGGGAAGCAGCTTTTGTTCAACAGGGGGAATTCGAATACAAGTCGCAGCAACAAAATGCCACAAAAATTACGACAACGATACTTCGAATTTCGATATTGCACTAATTAAGGTAGGATTTGCTTAGTCTAATTTTAACACCTTACGGTTTGCATTTTTTTAGCTTTCCTCTGCTTTACCTTTCAATGGAAATATTCAGCCTATTGCTTTGCCATATCAAGGGGAAGTATTTTCTCGCGGAATCATTGCAACTGCAAGCGGTTGGGGATACACAAAGGTAATTATACAAAAATAACATGTGAGCAAATGAAAACGAAATCAAGGTTGGCTTCGAAAAAATTAAGTCATGTGGTCTATTACTTCTGATGTTTTTAATTTAAATATGACAGTTATTATAATAGTCAGTATCCAGCATAATATGAATTAACAAGCGACATTTGTTTCAATTTCAAAGCCAAGCTTGATTTCATTTTCGTTTGCTCATATGTTATATTCACAATGTTGTTAATCAACCCCTTAGGAAACGGCCACGGACGTTTCATCAGTCTTGCAGAAGGTTGACGTTCCAATTGTCGGTCGTCTAACTTGCAGGAGATTATATCGAGGAAAAGGGATGGTAACCAATCGAATGCTCTGTGCGGGAACACCCCAAGGGGGCCGGGACGCTTGTCAAGTAAAAGGCTTATTTAGAAGGTTGTATTCCAACTTATTACTCGTACATTACAGGGCGACTCTGGAGGCCCTTTAACAGTTAATGGTAAATTAATAGGAGTTGTGTCTTGGGGCTATGGCTGCGCACGGCCAGGATATCCTGGAGTTTACACAAGAGTGGCTTTGTTCGTAAACTGGATAACACGTATGCTGCTTAGAGGAATATAAAGTGCAAACAATTCTCTAGGTGATTAAACTTATTAAATTTCACAATTTTGCCAGAAACTTAGCTATTAGCTTAGCAACTTATTTGTAAAATTATCCGGTGTATAAAGCAGTAACTGTATTGAAATTTGAAGTAAATTAAACCAAATGCCATCAACTGTCCTAGCATTGATTTCAAATGAATTACTTGTGAAACCTGTCTATCTGACAAGAAAGGTAGCATCCCAACTATTCAACTATGTAGGGAATTCAAAGCAATGTTCACCCAGCATTGCAATCTCTGCAATAGAGACATTTCACTATAAATAATTGTCATCCTATGGATTTATAATGCATCTTGACAAGAAGTAGACGGCAAATGTATTAGTAATACATTCGCATCTTTAAATAGTTACCTATGTATCTTGAGGGAAGGATCTGCTTAATTGTGCTTATTATAGAGAGACAGGTATGCATTTAAATTTGTAACAGCGCGTCAGAAGATGCTGTTTTGAAAATAAAAATATAACTTTTTAATTTGAGATGTTATGTAACAAAATTTGGAAGAGCGAAAAAACGAATTAGGTTTTTCTTTTATTGAAAAGATATCAAAAGATTAAAAACTTCTACTGTCGAAGTTAGTGTACATCTTGCATCATATTAACTTATTTTGAATAAAGTCGTACGTGATTGTTGTCACACACTTGGCAACAGTAAATAACTAAAATAAACTCGGTGACGTCGTATTCAGTCTAAAGAAACAGACATATATGGTTGTGAAATGTGAAGTCAGACTGGTAATCTTTCTGATAAAGTCTAGATTGCTGACATTTATTTAAAAGCGAAGTAGGTATATAAGTATATTGCTATTCTAATTTTAGCTTCCTAAATAATCTTCAGGGATTAGTTAAGTTATATTAATAGGTTTTACCTATAGGCGTTAACAGATCATATCAACAGACATTTTGAGATATTTACAGATCACCTGTTACGGTATTAATTCATCATATCGACATAGGTCGTACTGATTGTTCAAAAACGGGTACAAACTACAGGGTTCGCCGGCTTTACTAAAAAGAACACAGATCTTAATGTGCTGGAGCAGATTTTGTTGCTCCGGTTACTCGCACTTAACTCAGTCGGGAAGGCGTGGTTCGAAAGCTCAAAGAAAAACCGGCGGCACTTACCCTGATGGATTGCTTAACAGAAAAAGAAATGCCTGAGCGCCACTTGGTTCTGATTAGGGGTGGCTGACGTGTCTAGAACCAAGAACAATACACGTAGCCTACGTAGAAGTCCTCCAAGTACGTTGCTGAACGCCTCCGCCTGTTGTTCACCAAGCCTCCTCCGAGTAGCCGGGTGACCTTGTCGTTAAATCACTTACCTTCAAGGCCACCGTCACTAAAGAATAACAAAAGAACACTGAATGGCCCAGGGCTTGGGGCTTGCTTAATAAAAAGAGCATGCTTTAACTTCACAAAATTAATTACACTTGGCCTTTGCCACACTGGATTAGTGAATGACCCAGAAGGGGTTTCAAAATTCATAAAAATAATGAACTGACTTTAACAGGTTTATTATTTAAAGGAACAAGTGACAGTTTACACAAATCGGTACATTAACACAAACACCCGAAGGTGAGTTTAAATTTAGTATCCTACGTGAATATGAAAGGGGGCCCCACAAAACCAAAATATATCTTAAGGGCTAGTTACAAAGACACAAAAAAACACAGTATGATCCAAAACAAATGACATAAAATGGACGCCAGGAGTAAAGCCCCTGGTAAACATTAAGTGAAACAGATCATAGGTCCTAGCGGACGTACGCAACGTTTATAAGCACTGACGCACAATAAAATATAAAATCGCACATTAAGTTAGGCACCAGAGTTACCTAATTGGTACAATGCAGGGCGCCTACCTGATAGTTGCAGCATGCAGTCTTAAGTACACATGTAGTTGTCCTCGTGGAGGCCTGGTAAAACGTGCCAGAGGTGTAGCGAATTCTCCAGAAGAGGCAACAGGTGGAGCAGAAACTCGAGGAAATTGAAGATAGTCGGCAGCAAACGTCAATCAACGAAGTGACAGCAAACAACACTATATCGCGCGGGGGGCCATTCCTATAATTTAAACCCGACGTTGACACAGATATGCATTACGCAATGGTTTTTTCCCGACTTAACAGGGAAAAAAGTTAGTTGAGGCTCATCAGATATCGTTTCTCTAATCGAATCGGCAAAAAGTGCCAGAAGTCTCCCAGGAGACCAACTGTATGAAACGAAAATCGGCCAATTTAACAACGTCCGAGTTAAATACACTTCCTCTGCCCACCGCGCATTTTCAAAGACACCCAAGGATTAATGTTCACTTCGAAGATTCGGGTTTAACTGCACTCGCCATTAACGTGCCCCAAGACACTCGAAAAGTTCGCACAAAAACCAAAAAGGATTCACAACTTAATCACCACAAGTTAGACAAAAGCTCAACAAAAACAACGCAGCCAAAAGTTCATTAATGCGTTAACAAAAGCTCCCCCAACTGCAGCGTCACGCCACAGTCGGGGGCGCGAAATTTCACATACGTCTTGCTCACTCAAATGCTGGGTACAGATTCTTATTTCAAATCGAATTCCGCGCGAAGAAGTACAATGGAAGAAAACTTCGAACTCCAAAACCATAATTTCTATATGTGCGGTTAACTAAGGGCTTATCAAACTTTATTTCCAATGGTCCCAAAGCTGGACGTAAAATGCGTGGGCTGAAGCACAACAAAGAAGGCTTTAACGGATGATGCAATTGCTGAATTGGCAGAATTTGGCTACAAAATTTCCTAGAAGTCCCGCTTGGGGTGATAAGGCTTAAAAGAAAGTTTCACACAGTGAACGAAAGCTACTGCGTATCGGATTAAAATTCAAGGGCTTAAATATCAAATTACAAGAACAACAAAAAAAAGCAATACGTAGAACTTTAAAGTGTTAGCACGCATTATCGACAATAAGAAATCAAAGAAGGAATTCACGGTCACGAGCATCTGAACGCTGGCTAAAATGAATTCGAATATAAACTAGTACAGGGCCGAATCCAGGAAAAATTCGGGCAGAATATTTTTAACTAATTTCGTTAATAACCCTTATAGTTGGACTGATAGCAAAAATGGCTGAACGAGGTCGAAAATGATCTAACACCCCCTTACTAGAGATCAATTTCCCAAATTGGTCCTTGAGACGACCGAGAGAGTTGCTAGAAGATTTGCTTAACTTAAGGTGCGGATTGAGATAGCCGTCCTACTGAGGATCCCAACCACGCGATGACTGATAGCGTCAAACAAAAGAGTGCGAAGAGAGAAGAGTTATAAAAGACCCGGTTACGCCGGTGGAAAATACGAAAATTTAATGTCAAATCCGGGAAAAGTCAAACTCGGGAAAATGTCACTAATGCGGTATTGTCAAAATCGGGAAGCGTCTTACGCCCTAGCACAATTCCGTCCAACCGACCAAGGGAACTCGGGGAGTATTTGTAAGGACTACAAACACATAAAAAAAGAAAGAAGAAGAAGTCCAAGATCTAACCCCAAAGGTTAATCTGAAGAGGGCACGCTGCGCGTCACGGAATCAGCGCAATGTGTAAATCCCACAGCAGGAACACCCACAGGGAAAGAACGGACAAAAACGTTATGACAGAAATTGTCAAAAATGGTCAGTGATCGGGAGTAATATAAAAGAAAACTAAGTCCACCGAAATCCTCGATTGATGACGATGCCGAAAGCCAAATCGTCTCTGAATTCGCATAATGCGGGACCGAAAATGACTCCAACACCGAACGCCAAAAGAAAATTCGGAAAAACAAAGTCTCCAATAAATGTCAAACATAAACTTCACTAAAGAAACAACGTGCGAACACCGGGCCCTGGTGACACACGAAGCTCAAAAGCTAACAGCGAAATCGCTCCTCCCAAAGTCCAAAGGGCAGGAATACGATGCATGGCCTAAAGCCATCAAAAGTCTTCAACGAAATTGTTCACAAGGAACCCAATACATGACCTAAAGTCATTAGGAGTCTTCAACGAGATTGTCTTTCCCAAAATCCAAAGGGCAAAGACACGAAATGTGATAACCTAAAGTTATCAAAAGAATTCGGAAGGTGACGACAGTTCGTCAGTAAATAGCGGAATGATGGAGTCTCGATCGAAAAAGAATTATTCCAGGCTTCGGAATGGCACAGCGTAACCAGAATTTGCAAAAATGCAACGCTCTCATACTACATGAGAACACAAGCGGGATTACATAAGCGGCGTCTTCAAACAGATGTGCAATAAAGCAGAATTTGCCCCACCTCAACCTTCAGAGCGTGGACAGCAACGGCACAAAACGCCAATCCCAAGATAATTTTACGCTGGCCTAGAAGTCACTAAAACAAAACAACAACAGGCGACTAAATCGCAACATACTCCAACACGGTAAACAACTAAGTCAATAAACGAAAGGGGTACGACAAAAAGTGTACAAGACACTACGACAAGTGTTGATGCACGCGATGAAATCAGCAAACGAAGTTGGGCAATACTTGATAGAAATGAAAACGAAATAGAAGCCAATCAAAAAAAATACTACGCCAATCCAACTAAGATGGTTTGAGAGACCTTAAAAATTCGCATACGCGGATCTCACAAACACACCAACACAAACCACATCCTAACAACGGACCAATAAAGAATAAAGAAAACGAAATGATTTCCAACTCGTCAACGAACAACAACGCGGCACCACATCAAAGGATGACAAAAAAAAAGTCAACATCGGTAATCTAAATGCTTCAATGTGGATGAACTCTACTAACTTCAACTTAAATTCGGGATAGCACAATAAAATTTCAAATTAGCTGAAGGCTAAACACAATCAACAATAAACGAATTCAAAAGAGTTCAATACCTTCCAAAAGTTTCAAAGTTTTCACGAAAAAGACTAAAAAACACGGTTTGCTTAATGATCCTTACTGGAATAAACGATAGCACCAAAAAGAATGGCTTCAAAATATGCCTTAGCACAGAAAAGAAAATGTTGAAATATTAAACACGAAAAAACACAAACATCCCGCGAAAAATCCCGGGAAAAACAATGTTTGGTCTATCAAAGGGATAGCAAGGAACTCATTTAATAAAAGAAAACATATAGGATACGCGTCCTGATATGAAAAAAACACGTTTTCAAATTTCAAAGTCTTAAAAAGTCAAGTTTTCATGAAAAATACTGGAAAAAACTATATGACGTTAATGCCAAACACTAAAATAAAGCTGTATGACAAGAAAAGAAACACAAAAACAATGCCCTAAAGGCGTTATCGACAAAAACAAAGCCACACGTTGGGATAGCCAGTTTATCTGTTACGGTATTAATTCATCATATCGACATAGGTCGTACTGATTGTTCAAAAACGGGTACAAACTACAGCGTTTGCCGGCTTTACTAAAAAGAACACAGATCTTAATGTGCTGGAGCAGATTTTGTTGCTCCGGTTACTCGCACTTAACTCAGTCGGGAAGGCGTGGTTCGAAAGCTCAAAGAAAAACCGGCGGCACTTACCCTGATGGATTGCTTAACAGAAAAAGAAATGCCTGAGCGCCACTTGGTTCTGATTAGGGGTGGCTGACGTGTCTAGAACCAAGAACAATACACGTAGCCTACGTAGAAGTCCTCCAAGTACGTTGCTGAACGCCTCCGCCTGTTGTTCACCAAGCCTCCTCCGAGTAGCCGGGTGACCTTGTCGTTAAATCACTTACCTTCAAGGCCACCGTCACTAAAGAATAACAAAAGAACACTGAATGGCCCAGGGCTTGGGGCTTGCTTAATCAAAAGAGCATGCTTTAACTTCACAAAATTAATTACACTTGGCCTTTGCCACACTGGATTAGTGAATGACCCAGAAGGGGTTTCAAAATTCATAAAAAGAATGAACTGACTTTAACAGGTTTATTATTTAAAGGAACAAGTGACAGTTTACACAAATCGGTACATTAACACAAACACCCGAAGGTGAGTTTAAATTTAGTATCCTACGTGAATATGAAAGGGGGCCCCACAAAACCAAAATATATCTTAAGGGCTAGTTACAAAGACACAAAAAAACACAGTATGATCCAAAACAAATGACATAAAATGGACGCCAGGAGTAAAGCCCCTGGTAAACATTAACTGAAACAGATCATAGGTCCTAGCGGGACGTACGCAACGTTTATAAGCACTGACGCACAATAAAATATAAAATCGCACATTAAGTTAGGCACCAGAGTTACCAAATTGGTACAATGCAGGGCGCCTACCTGATAGTTGCAGCATGCAGTCTTAAGTACACATGTAGTTGTCCTCGTGGAGGCCTGCTAAAACGTGCCAGAGGTGTAGCGAATTCTCCAGAAGAGGCAACAGGTGGAGCAGAAACTCGAGGGAATTGAAGATAGTCGGCAGCAAACGTCAATCAACGAAGTGACAGCAAACAACACTATATCGCGCGGGGGGCCATTCCTATAATTTAAACCCGACGTTGACACAGATATGCATTACGCAATGGTTTTTTCCCGACTTAACAGGGAAAAAAGTTAGTTGAGGCTCATCAGATATCGTTTCTCTAATCGAATCGGCAAAAAGTGCCAGAAGTCTCCCAGGAGACCAACTGTATGAAACGAAAATCGGCCAATTTAACAACGTCCGAGTTAAATACACTTCCTCTGCCCACCGCGCATTTTCAAAGACACGCAAGGATTAATGTTCACTTCGAAGATTCGGGTTTAACTGCACTCGCCATTAACGTGCCCCAAGACACTCGAAAAGTTCGCACAAAAACCAAAAAGGATTCACAACTTAATCACCACAAGTTAGACAAAAGCTCAACAAAAACAACGCAGCCAAAAGTTCATTAATGCGTTAACAAAAGCTCCCCCAACTGCAGCGTCACGCCACAGTCGGGGGCGCGAAATTTCACATACGTCTTGCTCACTCAAATGCTGGGTACAGATTCTTATTTCAAATCGAATTCCGCGCGAAGAAGTACAATGGAAGAAAACTTCGAACTCCAAAACCATAATTTCTATATGTGCGGTTAACTAAGGGCTTATCAAACTTTATTTCCAATGGTCCCAAAGCTGGACGTAAAATGCGTGGGCTGAAGCACAACAAAGAAGGCTTTAAACGGATGATGCAATTGCTGAATTGGCAGAATTTGGCTACAAAATTTCCTAGAAGTCCCCGCTTGGGGTGATAAGGCTTAAAAGAAAGTTTCACACAGTGAACGAAAGCTACTGCGTATCGGATTAAAATTCAAGGGCTTAAATATCAAATTACAAGAACAACAAAAAAAGCAATACGTAGAACTTTAAAGTGTTAGCACGCATTATCGACAATAAGAAATCAAGAAGGAATTCACGGTCACGAGCATCTGAACGCTGGCTAAAATGAATTCGAATATAAACTAGTACAGGGCCGAATCCAGGAAAAAATCGGGCAGAATATTTTTAACTAATTTCGTTAATAACCCTTATAGTTGGACTGATAGCAAAAATGGCTGAACGAGGTCGAAAATGATCTAACACACCTCTTCCATATTCTAAATAACCAGTCCATCTTTATAACTTGGCAACGATGTAATAAAATGATTGACTGTACTACAAAGGAACTCTACACCAATTTGTTCGCTGAAAGAACTATCTGTCAAGCACACGTGGTAGACAAAATCTGAAATGGCAGGATTTCTAAAAGAAATTCGAAATAAAAATGAAATAATCAACTACGTAACGGTAACAGCACCATTTAAATTCAAAAACACATAAACAGCTCAACGCTCGCATTACCTACTCAAAACTACTTTTATTTAGATGTTAACCCGTGAAACCGTGCAAGTAATATTTATCTAGAACAGTGGTTCCCAAACTTTTTTGGGCCAACGACCCCTTTCCCAAAAATAGTTGATACCATAAACCCCCCACTGTAACTCGTTCTTTTACTTGCTTACAGCACCTTCGACAATCGCTGGTTTTCCATAATTTGATAAGATCTGATTTTTTGGAGTCGATGCTATTTGTAAACGAGGGTAAATTAAATGACAATTTTCCAATCGCATTGAACAAAGCAAGTTCGGAAGTGCAAAAAAGTTGTTTCAACATGCATTCGTCCTGTACATGTCCAAACTCGTGTACCAGCAGTGTGTTGAGACGAAACTAGCCAGTTACAATTTAATCTATACTTAAAGTTAATTTTGTGAAGTGTAAATTAGTACTTCTATACTTTACCATTAAGTTAACATACGATAAGCTGATATTGAAAGATTTAAATAACGGCCTGTTTGGGGGTCGATTTTCAAATGCCTTCGACCCCTATTTTTATGCACCGAATTTATCGACCCCTGAGAGATCAATATCGACCCCAAGGGGTCGATATCGACCACTTTGGGAATCACTGATCTAGAATAAACAGTCTTTTTTATTTCTTATTGCTAAATCATAAACATCACTCGCAAAAAGCATTTCAATCGTTTTAGCTGCTGGAATTAACTATAAGTATAATAAAAAGAGAAATACAATAAATACCAACTTTTTAACTTCAGATCCTTCTTACTGTAAAACTGAGAAGAACTGAAATAGAATAAACTATATGCAAAACTGAAATTTTTGGTTTTCTTAAGTAAAAGTGGCATTCAGGGTTGTCTTTTAAGACAATTGAAAATCACGAGTTCCTTTCTAAACAAGGCAGTAATAGTTTCAACTCGAATTAATTTCAGATATAATCACTATAGTTCCGTAACCATATTTCAACAAGAAAGTAGATGTATTTCAAATAATTATTTAATTTGACTAAGGAACGACATACGAGCCGTTATTCCAGTTAGAAAATAACAGAAGCGAAATAATATTCTGAAATGAAAAGTATAACGTTGCCCATAAATGTTCAGCATATATTTCATAATACGTATCCCTTCTCATGGAATCAATAAAGCTAGACTCAGTTTTTTAGTGCTATAATAAAACTGCCTTTATTGCTAGGCTAGCGAACCCTGTTAACAGTCCTATAAAGGACTGCATGTCTTCGCAAAAAACAGATCTAAAAAGCTATATCTGTATCATACATATATCTAAGTTTTTAACGCTTCTTGAGAATATGAAAACCTAAATTTAATAAAATAAGGAAATGATGTCTGCT
This sequence comes from Agriotes lineatus, assembly GCA_940337035.1. Lineage (NCBI taxonomy): Eukaryota > Metazoa > Arthropoda > Insecta > Coleoptera > Elateridae > Agriotes > Agriotes lineatus. The sequence goes on along the minus strand of OW679194.1, from coordinate 84,814,687 downwards.
GAAAAATGTCTTTGACCTGGATTAGGAGTGAAAAAGTATATTTGTAATGATACCTTTTTAACTATCAAAGCCCAAGTTAACACTTCTTCTAAATTATTGTTGTATCTATAATTGGAATAAAAGCTGTAACACAAACTAAAAATGATCTACATTATTAATAGAAGAAAGTAAAGAAACTCGCACAAAATTAAACCTATAAAATTTGATATTTTACTTTACGCTATTGAAACTTGACTAAAATATGTAACAACTGATAGTTTCGACTTCCATGGAATTAAGCAATGTGACGCTTTCACTAATTACAGTAATTACCATTAACCTGTCATTGTATGTGAGTACATTTTTTGTGAAATAAATATTATACTTAAAATGATTATCTGTGTTTGTTTTATTCGCGCTATTCATAGCTTATCACAGTATGTTCGCATGTACATTTTTATATTTGCGTTTGTTTTGTTATACAAGTATGTCACCTCTAATTCTATTATTTGCAAAATTATGCTAATAAAATCTTATATTATTAAAAGCAGACACAATTGCTCCAACTAACGACAGCATGACTACCTTTAAACCAATTTATAAAATGTTAAACAATATTTAACATGATCGCGTCCTCGAATGTTAAGGTACATTTAACATGCATCCACTCATTTAACATGCATTCACTATAGCAAGATCACACATATTCATGGTAGTCCGATTTCGATTTAGCAGTTTTTAATAATTATTATTGATTCAAAATTATTGCCACAATGAATAATAAACTAATGAACGCATTTCGAGGGGGAACCGTCTTAACATTTCTCACATAAATTACCACTCTTGCTTCGCTGCGCTCGCTCGAGTGGTAAAAATATGCTCGAATGTTACGACTGGATTACCCCTCTTAATACGTTAATTACTATAAAATATCCAAGAAATATTTGAGTTTTAATTTAAATCTAAGTAAAAAGTTGCTTTAATAATATACAACATTATCAGATTTTAACAGCAATGGATCTGCTGCTAATATTCCCTATTTCTGAGCGTTGCATGATAAGCACATCCATTTGATATAAACTGGTGAAATAGATTAAATGATGTTTCATAACACTTGAAATATAAAAATAATTGAACATATTACTTTAAGTGCCTCTTTTTGATTCAATATTACTTTTAGGAAATATCCTTTAATTGCTTTGAGCAGTATAGCTTCGAATGTATATCAAATGTCCAGGTGGAAAGCATAGACCATAGAATTGGCGCTATTTTAATAGTATATTAAAATACAAGTTCGCGAAAGCATCGATTCCAGCACGCCTTTGAAATTCCCACACGAGCCGCGTAGCGGCAAGTGCAGAAACAGACAAATGCTGGAAGAGCTTTATGAACGAGTCTTTTATACTATTTTTTCTATTTTACATCTCTTAATTCCATTTTACATCAAATAAATAAAATTTTGAAATTTAGGGAATTTTGGTAAGGTTGGGTGCAATGATTTAGTATTATTTAGTGTTTTGCCGGTCAAGATCGGAAAACGGGCATCAGGGACCGGTAAAAGCTTTTATTTATTCCTCACTTGTAAACATCAATTTATCAAGTCACTGCATTCACCTTCAAAATGTTTCTTAACTGGCTAGCCAGTAAATTTTTTACTAGCTAGCCAGTTATATTTTACAAGCGTGCTCATAGATAAATGATAGCGTGCAAAGCCAGAGTTGTCTTCCTTACTATGTGTCATATTGATTAATTTAGTTGCTTGTCAGTTTGACATTTTGCATAAATGATAAATTTCTAGTTATTTACAAGTGACGAACAAATAAAACATTCAACAATACAAGCCGGGTAACCATTTTTACTGGCTCAAGGATATGACAGGCTCGCCTAACGGCTCGCCAGTCATCCCAATCCTATCGCCAGTAAAACCTGTTTTACCTGGCTTGTAATGTTAAATACTATTACTCACAATCGGTTAATAATAGGCACGTTTCTAATCTTCAAAACAGTAGGAAAGCGAGTCGTTGTTTACTTTACTTTCCCAGATAGCCGGGAAAGATTTTCCCCGGAAAGATTTTCCCGGCTAGCTAAGCGTCACTTTCAATGAACTTGTCATGTTACCTAGCAACAGCGTTGCAGTGTCCTTTGTCAAAGTGACTTATTAGACTGCGATGAAAATTCGTATTATTTGAAACTTACCTAATTCAATAAATAATGACCAAAACCTATTGTGAGTAAAATAGTATACATAACACGATGAAAAGTTTCATTTCTGTCTCGAGATAAATTTAACTACTTAATCTCTCGACAGTAATGAAACACTTTCCACCTCGGTATGTAATATACTATTGCCGGTCCCTGATGCCTTCGTTACTATGGAATCAAGTGTGTGTCAAATAATAGATACTAATGTCATAATTTTTTTGAGTTTGCGAAAGTGAATTCGCAAGTTTGAAAGTATGGACTCGGGTGTGGTAAAAAATATTGTACGATACACGACCGGAAAGTGTTTTGCAGGTCTGCCCAAGCTTCCAGGGCTCGGCTCGCCCTGGAATCTATTTAGTTCGACCTGCAAAACAATACATTCCGGTCTTGTAACGTAAATTACTATTAGGAAGGCCGTGGAAAATTGGATTTGAATTGTCATTATTTTTTGTTGATTATGAGTTCTGAGATTTTTCATGTGCTACTCCGCCCGAAATTCGAGCAAGTGCGGCCAATGTTGTTACCAATTTACTGCCAGAGAAGTCCAGATCGCAAAGTGAGAAACAGTTTTAACAATTTTTAGAATGGTGCAATAGAAAAAATGTTGAAAATATATCAGATAATGTGTTACTAGCCTATTTTGATGGACAAAGTAAAAACTACACCATCCACTTTATGGAGCACCTATTCAAAACTTATATCGTGCCTTGCTATATACAGGAGCGTTTTTGAAACGAATGTCTACAGGTTACGTGCCAAAAAAAAATAAAAATTGTGGAAGAAAGTGACATTAAGAAATTCATTAAAGAAGCAGTTAATAAATTCTACCTGGCGATGAAAGTGGATGTAAATTTAGTTTATTTTGTAATTTTTCACATACTTAATATAATTTTAGATTATATTAATAATGAGCTATAGCGGTGCGTGTAGGCGCGAAGAATTGACAAACATGTCCAACGATGACGTTGACTGTAGACCTCACTCAGTTACTGTAGCAGTTCCTAAAACAAAAAACAATGTACCGATACAGTTTATGATAACCAACCCAGATTGGATTGATTTAATTGCAAAATATGCGGCCTTGAGAGCGAAAGTTGTTATACACAAACGTTTCTTCTTAACCTACCGTGGTGGTCACTGTGTTAATAGTCCCATTGGGATTAATACTATTGGGAAGGCTTCAAGGAACATTGCCGAATTTCTTCAATTACCGAATCCTGAACTCTTCACAGGACATTGTTTCAAAAGATCCAGTGCAACACAGTTAGCTAACTAAGGCGGTGATTTACTAACTGCAAAACGACACGGAGGGTGGAAGTCGTCTGCAGATGCTGACAGTTATACTGATGCATCTTTGAAGAAAAAGTTTGAAGTTGCAGAAATCCTTGGTCGTCAAACTGTATTGGACTTACCTGATCGTTCTAACCGTGACGCAGTAGACAATATTAATTTAAAATTACCTGGATGTTCTCACCATACGGAATACGCTGTAATAGTTATTTACGTGGCAAGCTTAGTAAATTAGCCTTTATGGGCGAGCCGGAATATTTGCAGAGAGAGCGACGTGTGAGCGAGCCTTGTAATCCGGTGAGCCGCAATAAGATCTAATTGAAAGCGAGCAGCGTACAAAGTTTTATTTCCTCTTGGGGAACATCCTAAAAATTTATTTTAGTGATTAATGAAGGATGTGATTATTAGAAAACAAGGTGTTTGTAAAGTCGCTATGGCAGCATTTTACAGGCACCTGGCCTGTAAAGACTCTTTTACAGGAGTTCAGACGACAGTAACACTTTACAGGCACCTGGCCTGTAAAGATTTATTTAACAAGTCAGTTCAGACGACAGTAATGTCCGTTTAGCAAGTCAAGAGGATATAAATAATATTACTGTATCAGGCAGTAATTCTTTTTGTCTTAATATTGTGTCAAACCAATGTTTCAATTAATGTTTATAACAATTGTGTATTTCATCGTCAGAATTAATTGTTTATAAACAATCAACGCAGACGACGGTGTATTTCATGGTAATAAAAACTGAAGTTATACCGTTTTTCGTGTATTACAGTTTGACATTCAAAGCACATTCAAAGCAAAAACAAGTAACAATTATTTTGATATTCTTCATAATTCTGTCTAACACCTCCACGATATTTTCCGTTGTGACAATTCTGTTAAAGTTGATAATAATTGTACATTTCATGACAATCGAAGTTTATTTATTACACACATAACATATTGTTCCCATTCACAGTTTGACATTTGACTTTGACGTAAATGTAAAATTAATAAAATTTGAAAGAACGACAATGCCGCCAACACGAGAAAAATAAAATACACTAGCCTGGTAAAGCATCAATCATTTTCGGTAACAAACCCAAACGGGTGCTTACTAGGTCTAGTAACGACACAAAATAAAAAAAGCACATTTTTTATATCGTTATTTTTATAATATACTATCCGGCGTGTAAGCGGCGACTACTAAATATCCAAGCAACAAATGTCGCTCAAATGTCAACCTCACGGGGTACATCATGTTAGGGTTAACGAACGAGGTTCTGGCGACCGAAAATTGGTGGGATATCCCTACGTCGTTTAAACACGACTAAATACCTGTCTGGTGAAAAAAGCACGGGGAACTTACCTCGATTTCCTGAAAAAATTTATGGCTCCACTTAATGCCAGCGATTTCGAAGTTAAAAATCATTCCCCGATCAATATCGGCATTGACAGAAGCTGAAACACTAGTTTCTAGAAAACTTTGAACATTGGTATATACAACGCTAGAGTACTCTTACAAACTGGGAAAGACATATATTGAAAAAAGACATTATTTTTCATATCAGGAATATTAGTGAAGGAAAGATACTATAATGCTTCTAATGGAAACGTAAACTTTTTTCTAGCTAGCAAATCACTATATTGGCTATAACACCGTGAATAATATAACTATCAAAATGTACTCTAAACCCTCTTCTATAAACAGTAGTCATTAGTAGCCATTAATTGTATCATCTGGAGCACTGTAACTGGACAATACCCAATTCATGTCATAATTTTGCCACAACAATTACTTATTATTTCACTGGAAATAGATTGTAATTATACTTATTAAAATTTTAAAAAAATGTCAATAACGACTGAACCAACCGGCAAAGAAGCAGATTAGTTTTACGGAATATTAGAAGATAAACTAACTTGAGCAATGTACAATGAATACAATTATCAAATATATTTTTTTTTATTTAGGAAATTATAGTGCTGAAACTACATGGTCTTATAGCACTTATTATAAATTAACATGAGTGGATACATATTACAGTAAATGAAACACTTTGATTTCTTTGAGATATAGCATTAACTAGTCTGGATCGAAGAATATGGCTTGGAGGTTGGTGTCCGCTAAGAATTTTGTTCTTGCTTCGGTGAATTTGGGGCAGTCCAACAAAAGGTGTTGTACAGTTAAGGTGATGTTGCACTTTTCACATGCAGGTTTCTGGTCTTGTTGTAGGAGGTAGTTATGCGTCATTTTAGTATGACCAAGTTTATGACGTGTGAGGACTGTTTCGTCCTTTCTATTTAGTTGGTTATAGGTTGTCCATTTGAAGGGCAGAGATGGTGTGTAACATGCTTTAGTTTCGGCAAATTGGGTCCATTCTTCGTACCATCTCCTTGTAATCTTGCGTTTTAGATATGTTTTAACGTCTGTTGTGGGAGAGTGTGTCGAACTGTAACTATTTTGGCCTGCAGCTTCTTTGGCTTGTTTGTCTGCTTCATCATTGCCGATGATATTGATGTGTGATGGAATCAAAATGAAGGAAATCTGTTTATTTTTATCGAGGAGTCTGTGTCGGATGGCGTGTATTTCTTTTATATATTCATGGTATGGATATATGTTTTGTAATCCCTGGAGTGAGCTTAGAGAATCAGTAACAATTATGAATTCATTAAAATTACTGTTCTCGACATATGTGAGGGCTTCTTTTATAGCATACAATTCTGCGCTATAAATAGATGTTATGTCCGGTAGTTTAAACTGAGAGGCTTGTTGTTCGTGTATGAAGGCACACCCAACTTCGCTGTTTATTTTGGAGCCATCGGTATAGATAATTTGTCTATTAGGGTATTTATTTAATATTTCGTAGAAAACATTTCGGTAGATTATGGGATTGGTAGAAAATTTCGGGAATTTTGCTAGTTCTAGGTATAAATGAGGAGGGGGAATGATCCACGGAGTTGGAGATGTAGATGTTGGTGGAAGCGAGTATGATGCTTCGAGATCAGTAAGAATTTGACGGGCTCGGATGTTGAATGGAGGTGATATTCATTGCGATTGGTTGAACAAGTTTTGAAATAAGGGTTGTTTAATTAGCTGACTATTCGGATGGTTTTTATTGGCTAGAATTCGAATACTGTATGTTGTTAGTTGATTTAGTAGTCTATAGTTTAGTGGAAGTTGGCCAGTTACTGCGTACAAATTTTTAATAGGGCTCGTGCGGTGTGCTCCCGTGGCCAGCCGTAGACCATGCTGGTATATGGAATACAGTGATTTAAGTATAGTATTCTTTGTTGAGCCATATATACAGAGGCAATATTCTATTTTAGATCGAACGAGCGTATTTACTATACTAATCAATGTTTCTGAGTTTGTTTCCCACTCTTGATGTGATATAGCTTTGACGACATTCAGGGATGTTCTGCAGCTATCTATTGTTCTTTTGATATGGGATATCCAAGTTAGTCGACTGTCCATGATTACTCCTAAATATCTTATCTCTGTAGTATATTGGAGTATTGTATTGTTGAGTTTGAGAACAGGTGTTATAGGGTGGTGTTTTTTGGAGAATGTAATACATTTTGTTTTTGATGTTGAAAATTTTAATCCATTTTTATTTGACCATTCATATAGTTTGTTAATAGCTTCTTGTAGATATTTTTGAAGTAGATTTGCGTTATTGCTGGAGATATAGATGACAAGGTCGTCTGCGAAAAGTGATGCTTGGACATTATTCGGCAGATTACCTAATTACCTAACCTTGGGGGATTCCGTTCTCTTGAGTTTCTTCATTCGACATAGTGTTGCCAATACGCAAAATACATTTTCTGTCTTCTAGAAAATTTTGTATGTATTGAAGTATTCTACCCTTAAGTCCCCATTTGAGAAGCGTTGAAAGTACTTTTCGTTTCCACACGGTGTCATAGGCTCTTTCAAGGTCAAAAAAGACAGCTGTTTTCTGTTCTTTTTTTACAAATGCATTTTTTATAGCTACTTAGAGTTTACTTAAGCAATCTAACGTGGAGCGGTTTTTTCGAAATCCGTTTTGGTTTTCGTTGAGCAGATTTAGTTCTTCGATATGTGTTACGAGCCTGTTATTTATTATCCGCTCTAGTAATTTACAAAGAGTTGATGTTAAAGAAATTGGTCGATAGCTGTCCAGTTCGCATTTAGGTTTGTTTGGTTTCAAGATTGGGATGATGATAGACTTTCTCCATATTTGTCGGAATACACCTTCTGTATATATATGATCAAATAATTTAACCAGTTCATCTTTTGTGTGTTCTGTGGCGTTATTTACCATTGAATAATGGATGTTGTCGATACCTGGGCTAGTTTCTCTATATTGCGATAGAGCATATTCTAGTTCATGTTTTTGGATGTTCGTGTTATAGTTTTCGTTTTCAGTTTTTGGGAAAACTGGTTTTTCTTTTTCTACTTCTCCTTTTCGAGTTTGGAATGCGGCGTCATAATTTTCAGAGCTTGATTTATTTCTGAAAAATTTTGCTAGGGTGTTTGCTATGTCTACTTGTGATGTAATTGTTTGGTTGCCACTGTTAAAGCCAGTTATATTAAATGTTGGAGAGTTGTTGCCATCCATCCGTTTGACTTTAGTCCACATTTCTTTGGTTGTTGTATTTGAATTGATCGACTTAACGTAATTTTCCCAGGATATTTTCTTGTTTATTTTGATTATTCTTCTTGACGTAGCTCTCATTTTTTTGTAGTTGATAAGGTTCTCTATAGATTTGTGGTTTTTATATTTACCGAATGCCTTGTTTTTATCACATATAGCTTTTTTGGATTGGTCATTCCACCAAGGGATTTTGTATGTTTGGGAGGTATTCTACTTAACTGGGATATATTTTGTTGCTGCTTGGATGATTGTTGAGTTGAATCTTTCTATATTATCGTCTATGTTTCTTGTGTTATAGAAAGTGTATGGATTTTTATTTAATTCTTCTCTGTAGGTGTCCCAATCTGCGTTATTTATTTTCCATTTTTGGGTAGGTACGTTTTCAGTGTTGTGTTTTTCATTTATGGTAATTAATACAGGGAAATGGTCGCTATCGTACGTGTTTTGTAATACCGACCACGATAATTTTGGAGCTTGTTTTGGGTCACAAAGAGATAGGTCAATGGCAGAGAAAGTATTTGTTTTGCAGCTAAAATGAGTAGCTTCTCCTGTATTTAAGAGGGTAATGTTGTTTTTGTCTAGGAGTTTTTCAATTATTTTTCCTTTGCTGTTAGTTTTGTTGCATCCCCATATAGAGCTGTGTGAGTTAAAATCGCCTACTACGATATAGGGTAAAGGGAGCTGTTCTATTACATTTTCAATTTCAGTTGAGGTCACTTGATAATTAGGTGGAATGTATATATTACAAACGGTAAGCATATATGGGGAGTATATCTTTATGGCAATGGCTTCCAGTTCAGTTTGCAAATTTATTGGTTCTGAATGAATATTGTTTTTAATTAGTGTAGTTACACCACCACTAGCATGATCTCTGATGCGATTATTACTAAAAGGGATATATCCTTTAACGGTCTAGGACATTTGGGCGCGGCCGTTTGGGCGCGGGGACACTTGGGCGCGAGACACTTGGGCGCGAGACACTTCAGCGCGAGAAAGGGTCAACATTGGGATACAGGAACACATTAAGTGTGAATAATTTCAATTTGGCATAAATAAACAAAAATTTATTAAATCATTATTTATCCTGAGAAGTTAATGTAATTAATCAAACAATATTAAAAGAATAATCCTATTATTTATTGAAACCGTTATGAGATTAATTTTAAATAAGGTGGTAGTATGTACCTATATTAGATAAATTTTTAAATAAATCCGAAAAAAAATAAAGAAGGTAGAATATTAGATTAGTTTTGAAATAATTCTGAATACATAAAAAAGGCAGTACCTATGTTAGATATGAAATAATAATTCTGAATTGAAATAAAGAAGGAAATATATTATATATAGGTGTTAAAAATAATTTTAAATAAAAATTCATTTATTGTGCTGGTAAATGAATAATGCTGTGCTATATTTAATCGATTGATGGTTCTAATGTTTAATATGTTTCTAATATGTGTTCTGTTTTGACCGAAACTAGTCGACTTCGAGTTTTGTTTATAATGATAATACTTAACAATAAACCTTAAATTTTAAAGTAATCAATTATTTTCGTTATGTTATGAACCGACTAACTGAAGATAAAAGCAGAAATAAGAATAATAAAAAATAATCATATAAAAAGATTAATTTTAATAATCAAAATTTATTTTTGACATTTTTACCATTATAATACATATTATTCTTAAAGTAAATATATACAATTTTTTAAACTATAAACAAGAAGCATCCACGCATTTATTTCATAATTGTACGAAATGCCTCTTAAAAATTCTAGAATGTCCCTATTCTTTACGCCGTCTACATGATTATATTGATTATCATAATCTTTAACCAAATTTTTTATTTTCTATCAGCCATTTTTGTTTTTTTCAGTGGGCTCATTTTCCGCAAGTAACTGTTCATACGCAACATCTCTCCTTCGTAGAATAGTTTTCAGGCTGTCGACGAATCTCCAAATGGTTGGATGGTTCATCAATAGCTCTGTTTGTACCCAATCTCTATTCATTTATTCTTTGTTACTTATTATTTTAATGTAATAAATCTCCGCAAAAGATTTGCTAGTATTTACCGGAAAGTTAAAATTTTTAACTTGCTTTAATAATATTCTAATTTTTGACAATTAATATTTCTATACTAAATTTTTGCCGCCCGCCATCTCCTTGGACGTGCTTTAGGTAATTTTCGTTATTTAAAATAAATTTTCAGACCAATGAATAGTAAAGCTAGCTAATACTAATATTCGTTAATTAATTTCCTCGCGCCCAAATGTCTCGCGCCCAAGTGGCTCTGCGCCCAAGTGTCTTCGCGCCCAAACGGCCGCGCCCGAACGGCCGCGCCCAAACGGCCGCGCCGAAATGGCCGGCTCCGATCCTTTAAGGTAGGGCTGCTTATCCGCTTTCATATGCGTTTCCTGTAGGCAGAGTATGTTAGGTTGGTGATCCATCAGTAGTGTCTGTATGTTTTCTATATGGGTCTGGAATCCGTTGCAGTTGAAATGGATAATTCTATAAGTCTGTTTTGTTGTATGCATTTTGAAAAGTTAGTTGGTGGTTTCGGAAAGTTCATTATCTGGGTCAGAACTTGCTGGATCACTTTCGGTTGATATCGTTTGAGGCAATCCTTGTAGAATGATGTTCTTTATTCGTGTGAATCTATATTTAATCTTTTTATTGGTAAGTAGAAGGTAGATGTCTATTAAAGTGTTTGTTATAGGCTCGATTTGCTGCGAGTATTTTTCTATTGTATCTAGCGGTGTATATTTCATATCGAGTATGAATTCGGATAAAGTTTCTAGTGTGAATTGAAAAGGGTGTTGGTCTTCTTCTAGCGTTGTTTTTAAAGGTTCTAGTAGTTGTAGTAGTTCGACCTTTTGTTCTTCGTACGCTTCTTCTTTTTTGTTGATTACTTTTTGTTTTTTCTTATCTTGTTTTCTCATTTTTTTAGTTTTTTTCTTTATGGTGAACGGAGCAGCTATCGGGGATTGGTCTTGGGATGTTGGCTCTATTTCGGCTATCTGCTGGGCTACATTTTCCGAAGAGTTTTCTTCTATAGACGATCTTGGCCTTTTTTGAGGATTACATTCTGTATGATGGGTTTCATTTGATTCTGCTGGTTTGTCATTTATTGGCGGGCAAAGCGGATTTCCGCAGTTTGTTGCAGTATGTCCGTTTTCTTTACACAGAAAACGTTTGATTTCGTCGTCCTGTATGAATATTCTATTGGTCTCGTTTTCATTGTTGATTAGGAGTGAAGGCGGCAGGGGTAAACTTTCTTCGGGATTGAAATATACGAATCTTCTATAACTAACAATGTGGGAATATTCCGGATCGGTGAAACCTGCTTTAATTAGATAGATGGGGGAAGTCATTTTAATTCCAAGGTCTTTGAATTTGTTTTCTATAATATGGTTAGGGATACAAGGGGACACGTTTAAAAGAATTATTTTCTTACTAGGGGTTAATAATCTGCGGATGGCTACTTGTTTGTTGTCAATTGTTATGATTGGGTGTTCTTCAATAAGTTTATCTACTACTGATTTCTGACTTAGGTAGATTCCGATTCTTTGGTTAGAAATTCTAGATGCTGCTATAATATTCTTGGGCCCAGTTATATTGCCTATTGCAACTATGTAGTCTTTAATTTTTACATCTGCTACTGAGCTCATGATTATGCCCTGCTCTTTATTTGGATACACAAAAGTATTTCTTGTTACATTCGAGTACGTTGGCTTTACCACAGGTGTGGCTGTATTTGGGTTGATAAGATTAGTGTTTTTGGCGATCTCACTCCTTTGGTTGGGAGTCTCATCACGTTCATTTAAGTTGTTAGACATTGCTGGTTGCAGAGGTTTTAGTAAACATTGCTAGTTATAACACCACAAGCACGAGCAACCCTCCCCGTAGGGGGTTGCTGGTTAACTGTAGCCGATATCTATAGTACTTTATATTGGATTAGTGTACTTGCCAAACGTATGTCCAAGAAACTCGTATATCACATACAAAACAATTAAATTCGAGAACACAGTACACTCGCATGACTGCCAAACACGGCGCTCGATCGGAACCCCAATTATCAAATATTAAAAATCTGAAGCAAACTATTTTCGTTTTGGTATAAATAAACAACTTCATAAAATATAATAATCTCTGTATTTAAAATGGAGCTTGTGCAATCAATTAGTTGCTGCTAATGCCTAATGGCATTGAAAATAATAAAATTATATTAAATCGATATGACTTCAGTAAAACCACTTTTCAAACATGTTCCGTGCACTATTTTATCGCATTTAATATAGAAATGTAAAATATTAAATTTTTTATAAAACGTAACATAACCAAACTGAGCAGAACTCATTTATACTTATTGAATCACAATAAGCAGCTCCAGTTGATGTTATGCTTTTGGAACTGTAAGTCTATGTCAAATTCCAAGTTAGCAGGTTGGGTTTTGCACAACTTGTGTTAACATTGACGCAAAACCTAACTTCGAGTATGGCATTAACTGACAGTTCCAACAACAATACACATCAGCGTTGACAAACGTAAGATAAATCGACGTTATTATGTTGTAATGTTTGCTATGGTGTAAAGTATCACTTGATTCAACGATTCTGACTGTAAAAGTATAGTAAATTAGCAAAAGAACCCGTCCCTTCTCGCTGAGCATCTCTAAAGTCGGACTCTTGTGTTACAACCCATCGCAAACGGGGATTAGGGCTGCGAATTTGGTAAAATTTACTGACTGTGTCGTTGAGAGTATGTACGTTGGAACCAATTGTTGTTTTGTCATGTAGAACCATGTTGTAGCTGTAATAAGCTGGCAACCCAACGCGGTGCCAGCTTTTCTGTCGCAAAGTCGCTTTTGGCTGAAACATCCTTATCAATATTCTATAAACATCATAAAAAATTGTTAATTAATATGTATCACTGAAAAAAGATCTCATGCGCTAAAATATATTTGTTAAAAAGAAAACCTTTTAATCATAAAATGGCTGCCATAGAACCAAAAAATCTGTAAAAGGCTTTACTCGCTGGGGTTTGAACCCGCCGCTCCTGAGGGGTCTTATTGTTGAAGCGTTTTTACTCTTTTGTGACATTATCCTCTATCGGTTGAGTCATATTTTCTGAAAATGTAAAGCCTGACCTATGTGAAAGTTATTACTTCCTTCTCTTTCAAAATTCACCAAAAATTAACAACACTTTATTTTTCAAGGTGCTCACCCTGTATATATTTGTATGAAATTGTACCAATTTCATGCGAGGTAGATATATAATATGTATGCAAAATATCGTCTTCCTCCGACAAATAGTTGGACGTTAAAAATAAGTTTTAGAGATTATTTTAGCGGTATACGAATAAACAAGAGTGCCTTATTGTTCTCTCCTGATATCTCAAGGCAATCGCCTGATATTTTAAATACAAGAACACCGACGTTTCGTATTACTGGGAGGGTCGAAATGAATCTACACTATTTATATTCTATATGTGGTTAATATCTGCAGTCAGGCTTTACATGTTCCAAAATTTAATGTAAATTTGAGCTGTTCAAAGAATTAGGATCCTATACCACTGCATTGTTCTCTAAGTTGATTATAAAGTACGACTTTAAACATATTCTCTGGAGTTTTAATAGAGATTTCTATTCAGGACGAAACAGCATTAACTTGGGATGTACGTAATAGAAAATGGTTGAAGTGGAAAAAGGTTCAGCGCTTCAGGTGGTTCTATATACATAGTTTCCCGGTCTAACTAAAATTGAGATAGGGGAGTTTCCGATACTGCGAAGTGTGTTATAAAGTTAATTCTTGGGAGACGAAAGTGAATCAAGGGACATTACACGCTGAAATAGTGTTATGTCATTATTGTTACAAGCTGTAGGTATCCTTACCTGGTACTAATTCATTTCTAAAGTAAAATTATGAATGTTAATACAAAATAGATGGTAATTAATAATTCTATTTTGATTGCTATTATCTAGAAATAAAATTTAAGGTTTTGTAGATTGGTTTCACAGCTGGGTGGAATACTATAAATACGAAAAGCATTCCTCTCATGTTATTATTATTACTAAAGCTGGCATGGAATAGAGTTGGTGACATAGAAATAATAGAAAGTAAGACTGCAGTTAAGCAACAATATCAAACAAGTAATAAAAATTATGATGGGTTTACTTGTTAAATAAACCAGTTTACATAAAATGTCTTTTTTATAATATGTTTTCGATAGGGATACACCAACTTGCATATTTGGACAAAAGTACATAACGGCAGTACTTTCTTGCATATCAATATTGCATACATTTGGAGATACATTTATTTCAGAGGAATGTATATTTTTGCATAATAGTCAAACGTGTGGGATGTAGCAAATTAGTAACGCTAGGAAAAGTAAATTATTTTGAGTAGTTCCAGTTCGGTATACCGACCGCTTAGTACTGTGAGATCATTTAAAAGCGGGACAGAGAGTACCAGGGAATTTCTGTATTAGATTCGAACTTTGGTTAACAGCCATTTGCCAATTTGTTAAATTAACGTTAAACAAGACATAATCTTTACTAAACGTCAAACATTGCAGTAAATGTTCAAAGAAAGTGCTTTGGAATTTCTGTCTAAAATAAGTGCATCAAACTTTGGTCCTGTGCATCATGGTGTAAAGATTACACCATGCTGTGAATCAAGTAAATGTGAATTGCCATTGCAACTTGTCAATTAATGAAATAAACGTCAAATGTCAATCATTATGCTTACAATTGAGCAAAAGTCGTTCTTATTGGAAGCATATTCTAATAATGGACATATAGGGTTTTTCGATTACTTTTCACCACGTATCAATTGTGTTTCACTATTTGTCAAATGTAGTTCCCATTTGTCAATAATGACAAGTGTTGACAAGAGGGAAAAGCATATAAGATAAAGTGAAACACAACTGATACATGTTGAAAAGCAATTGGAAGACGCTGTAAAAGTTATGACGTCATAAGGGACTATTCTGAGCAAGAATATTACAATTAATTTATAGAGAGCTTTCCGGCTGAAATCGAAATGTATGCTTATAAGGTGATATATAAGATCATTCATCGACTACCCAAATATTTTAGAGAAACAGGTAGTGTAGCAAGAAAATCAGGGTCTGGAAATCCAATCCGAAGAACGCAAAAGGTTATTGATATTGCACGAAACATTATTGAGGCTAGTACTTCAACTTCAATAAGAAGATTAAGCCAACAAATCAATTTATCTAATGAGACTTGTCATACAATGCTTTTTCCTTACAAAATTTGTATGAGCCATCAAATTTTACCACGAGATTTTATTGCACGTCAAATCATTTCCGTTTTTGAGAAACAAAGTTTACATTAATAACCCACAAAATTTAGTAGAACTTAGAAACGCAATCGCCCATGAAATCTATCAAATTACACTTGCTATTTTAAATAATGTATTTGAAAATATAAAGAAAATAATGCAGTTAGGTTTCGAAAATGGAGGAAACCACCTTGAAAATTTACTGAAATTTTTGACGTTTAATAAAGCTTATGAGAACGGAAACAGAACTACAGCCAAAGGAGAGAAATATAAAAACAAAAATAGGGAACTACGTAGAACTATAAATAAACAAAAGAATGACTGCTGGGAACAAAAATGCTCACAAATTGAAGGACTGATTGGAGGGGCACAGTCAACGGAAGTATGGCGTACTATTAGACAAATGAAATCAAACAACACCAATAAATACGACCATCGTATTGGCATCAATAAGTGGAAGAGCTACTATGAAGATTTATTCACAGAAAAGAGACCACAGTTCCTCGAATCTGATCAGTCTATAAATGATTTATACAGGAATGAGCAACATGAAGAACAGATAATTATTAATGAAGAGCATGTACGACGCAGTCTATATCAAATGAAAAGTGGAAGATCACCTGGCCCAGGAAACACCCCAGTAGAATTAATTAAATGTGGAGGACCTCAATTGATTAAAAGAATTGCAGAGCTGATGAATAAATGCTGTCAATTAGTTAATATTCAAAAAGAATGAAAAATCTCTTATAGAGTCTCTATATTTAAAAAAGGCAGTAAGAGAGATCTTAAATGTTATCGAGGCTTAAATGTGACTAGCACATTAAGCAGACTTTTTGGGAAGATAATACAGGACAAATTAAGACACGATATCGGATCTGAAATTGGAGAAGACCAGAGTGGCTTTATGCCAGGAAGGTCTTGTATCGATAATTTATTCACTCTTCAGCAAATTTTAGAAAAGAAAATTGGGAAAGGAGACGAGGTGCATTTGGCCTTTATTGATTTGGAAAAAGCTTATGATTCGATCCCAAGATGTAAACTATGGGAAGCATTACGTAGTTTAGGCATTAATAACCACCAACTGTTGATTATACAACAACTGTACGAAGATAATTTCTCGTATATTAAAATAGAAAATCAGCTCTCAAATCCCATAAAAACAACAAAAGGCCTTAGGCAAGGATGTAGTATCTCCCCACTATTATTTAATTTATACGTGGAAGTGTCATTGCGAAATTGGAAAAGACACTGCGAAGGAATGGGCATTCCTATAAACGACAAACATCTCTTTACTCTTAAATTCGCAGATGACCAGGTAGTCTTAGCCCAAGACGCTTATGACTTAGAGTTTATGATCAGAAGATTATACACCGAATATAAAAAATGGGGTCTCCAAGTAAGTATTCAAAAAACTGAATATCTGGTTGTAAATTCTGATATAAAGTTTGACATCACTATTAGTAATGACGTCACTGTTACACGTGGAAAGTTTTAAATATTTAGGTGCCATAATTGACAAAAATGGTCTAGGAAGGGAAGAAATAAAGCACAGAATACAGCAGAGCAGGAAAGTAGTGGGCTGTTTAAACTCTTTGTGGTGGAACCAAAACATATCTCTGAAAAACAAAAACATACAGGGACCTACTAGCTCCGGGAAAATTGTTCTAACAAAGGTTGGGAAAATGCAACAGCCCGAAAGATATATTTTCGTAGGACTTTGATAAGCCCACGAAGAGCAAGTGTATTTCTTGATTTATAACAGTCAATTTTTTCTGTATAAGTTGTGTCTGTGAGAATAAATGGTCAACTTTAGATCATCCTGTTCGATATGCATACTGCTAAAATAGATATATGCTATATGCCTGTACAGTAATTCTGTAGCATATATTACGAGTTCGGCAGGAATGTTTGAGGGCCCTGTACTTTTGTTAAGTTTGAGTTGATCGATTGTTCTTTCTATTTCATCTACGCTTACATTTATTTGATGAACCTTGTACAGGGTGGGCCAAAGTAGACGCTCTCTTATGGAAACTCATGTTCCTGTTAAAGATAGAAAAATTTTGACCAACATCTCCCGAGCTCAAATTTTATGAAAACGTTACTGGTGCAAACAGAATTTTGCTATCGTAAACCGTTAGGCCGCTAGGGGGCGTTCTTCAAAATTCGTCGATTTCTTTAAACCCTTCTAGCTTTTTTGTTTTTAGGAATAATTAATTTCTGTAAAAACTGTTTCATAGCAGTTTTTGGTGTAGAATAGGCAGGTGTATTTTTTTTAATATAGGGTGATTCGTAAATTTGCTGCAACAATTTTTTTCTTTTTTCTTATGGGACACCCGGTATATTTAGACATTTTTTTGTAGTCCTTAAAATTCTCTATTCAAAAATATATAATACTATATGTCCAAATTTAGCATTTTACGGTGTATTTGGATTTAAGTTAAATAAACTAAAAATATCAAGTAGCCATTGTGTCATAGCGCCGCATGACCATTGTTTTAAACCAACATTAGCAATATTTATGAGGAAAACAAAGTTAGCCGCTGTCAAATTAGTCGAATAGCTTTTGAATTTGAACAGAATCTGGTTTTTTATCCGTGTCTATTTAAATTTCCACCTTCCAACAAGATGGTGCATCGCCTCATAATTGAAGAGTTATAACTAATTACTTAAAAGTGCAGTTTGGTGAAGAGTGGATAGGGAACCAAGGACCAATCGCTTGGCCAGTGAAGTCCCCAGATATGACACCCCCAGACTGCTATTTTTGGGGAAAAATTAAAGATTTGACATATAGACAACCGATTACATCAAGAGAATTGCAAGAGGAAGCAGTGCAAAATGCATTTGCTATAATTTCCAAATTTGAGCTGTCAAACAACGTTGCCGCTTGTGTATTAATCAGAACGGTGCCCAGTTTGAGCATATGTTATAAAAGGACATATCGTTGGGTGGGAACATGTTTTATTAATTTTGTTATTTGTTCTAATTGTTTGTAACCCTATATGCTTTTTGTTTTTTTTTAATTTTGTTTTCCTCATAAATATTGCTAATGTTGGTTTAAAACAATGGTCATGACACAATGGCTACTTGATATTTTTAGTTTATTGAACTTAAAGACAAATATACCGTAAAATGCTAACTTTAGACATATAGTATTATATATTTTTGAAAAGAGAATTTTAAGGACTACAAAAAAATGTCTATATGTACCGAAAAAGAAAATTTTTGTTGCAGCAAATTTACGAATCACCCTGTATTAAAACAAAATTCACCAGCCTATTCAACACCAAAAACTGCTATAAGAAAGTTTTTACAGAAATCAATTATTCCTAAAAACAAAAAAGCTAGAAGGGTTTAAAGAAATCGACGAATTTTGAAAAACGCCCCCTAGCGGCCTAACGGTTTACGATAACAAAATTCTGTTTGCACCAGTAACTTTTTCATAAAATTTGAGCTCGAGAGACGTAGGTCAAAATTTTTCTATCTCTGAGAGGAACATGAGTTTCCATAAGAAAGCGTCTACTTTGGCCCACCCTGTACACTTACAGCCGGGTTTATATCTGCGTTTAATTCGGTACTGACGAATTCGGGTCGGTTTGCAATCAAGATTCTTAAAATGGCGTTCTTATTCATTTGTTTTTATATTAGATATATGTGTTTTGTTATTATTGTGTCTTATATTCTTAATAATTTTTCATTCCTCCTAGCATTTTCGCCCACCTATATAAGCGTTAATTGTACTGTATGTATTTTCCCACATTTAGATTTTCTTGGGTGATCATTCTTAGTACTTTTTGCTTTAACGGTTTATATTTTATTTTATCTTGTAGGTCTTTCGACGGTAAGTATCGTATATATTGTTTTTTTTATTTCTACTTGTTTTCTATTCCTCGTTCCACCAATATAGAGTTGTCTTTTGTTCTACTTTACCTTGAAACCTAACGTCCCTTTTCCGTTCCATGAAGGCATTTTATCATTTGTTTATATCGTCCATGTAGTGTATTAAAACTAATTATTGCTTCAAAGCTTCTTAGTTTGTACAGATATTGCCTGCTTTCATGGTCCATACTGTCTATGTTGTATCTTATTTCATCTTTATGTATCAGTTGCCACCAATTAGATCATTTTCGTTGTCTTTCTGTGTCTTCATGTAGGAAAAAATTATGTTCGTCCTTAACCCTTATATCAGCAACTGGGGTGCACGTGCACCCCAGACTTGATTTTTTTAGAATAGAGTATTTTAGTTTTTTTTTGAGTTTTCAGTAGCTTCATTTAATTGATTTTTGGATTAATTGCCGTTGCAGCTATCCTTAAAGAATGCGTCATTAAAAAAAGTTTATTTTTATAGAATGAAGTAGGCTTACACGTACATCCCTGTTGGTAGTTAACTGCCATTAAAATTTTGTATGTTGCGTGGATGCGTATGTGCGATTTCGAGTATGACACTATAATCACATTTTAATGTTTCCCAGCTTAGATCCGAGGAATGCCATTTCTTATGCATCTCTTAAATTCTATTTGACCACGTATTTAGTTCAGTTTAGCTGCATTACTGTGCTCTTGTGTTGAAAGCCATGACTGCTGTTCCAAAAATACGTGATCCAAAGAACCTTACCGAAGAGGATATGTTAGGGCTGCTGCATTATAATGATCCAGAATTCGAATATTTTCCGCAAAAATAAGACAGCGACTAGGAAATTGATCATGTATCAGCTGATGAAGACGCGAATGATGAATTTTGTAGCCAAAGATGTCACCGAATGGTAAAAACGTTTAAAAAATATAAGGGTTAGAAAATCTAGAACAAAGATATGAATGTTCCTCCTTGTCGAACGGCGTACAGTTCTGTAATTTCTAGCATCAGAGAAGAAAAAAAAAAGAAAATGACAAATTGGCTTTGATTAGCGAGATGTTTCATATATTTTTAAAGCAATATGCACGGTTACGGCCAATTAAAAACTACCACCACTTTGATATTCTATGTCATTTTCATAAATTTTGGTAAATCGGGCTTTTACTTGACAGTACCCTGACAATTTGAATTCTTAATATGTCATTTTTAATTTTTATGTTTCTTAGGTGATATAATACCAATTCACAATAGAGTAAAGTACTGCCCGGTTTTATTTTGCCGTAACTGTACTTACAATGAGCTGCCCAATAAAATAGATTAGTAATATTGCTCTCCAGCCAACACACTGATGATAAGGTCGGAGGAGAAAACGAAGACTACAAACCTGAAATTAAATTGTTGACAGTTTAGTCAGCCTTCTCGGTCATTCCAGAACGACCTCGGTGATTAATGCGCGCGATCAGCATTTTAGAAGGCCGTCCGCGACCGCGCTGATACGACACGTCAGCATTTCTAGAATAGTCTAGTCATATCGCGAAGCCTCCAGAAGGAATCACCCGGCGATATATAAGCAAGCGCAGCGGAAGAACGGAAACTCCGGATCTAGCTTTGAAGTGCGCGAAGCTTGCCATATAAATCATTTGTGTTTAAGTCGTGTGTAAATAAATAAAGTGTATTTGTTGTTGGAAATAGTACCTGTTAGTGTATAAATAATTTGTGTTCCGTATTAATAGTTCTTGTGTTTTTGATAAATCGTTAAGTTAAATTGCTGTAAATAAATGCTTAAAACAAGAAGCGGCGTATAATTTTTAATAGCCCAGAAGATAAATCGTAACATTATTATACAATAAAACCAACGGAGTTGTTGATGTAGGAGACATCAATGAGTATGGAAGTTTACCAATCCCGATTGAGAAAGAAATAATAATAATGCACGAGGACAATTTCTGCTCCAGTTGAATAAAAACCTAGAGTATAAGAAAGCATCATTCTTCGATACAACAACATATATGTACACCAACTAATAAAGCATTTGGTAAAAGTTGTGCCAAAAGTACTTAGTAACCAACCCACTATGGACACAATAGCATCTGCAACGAAAGCACAAAACTGTTGTCATCTCTGTGACAGAAATCGTGACAGAAAAACAAGGCAACGGTGTACTCTCTGCAAAAAGTTTGTTGGTACTGAACATTGCACAAACTAACTATTTATCAAAATTGTAATAATGAATAAGCGTTTACTTATTAATAAACTACTCTTTTTGGTATGTTTTATGCTAAATAAAATTGTCTTTCCTTAGCATTGGTCCTACCAGATGTCAATAAGGTTCAAGTTATCTCACATTAATGAAAAATTGCTATTTTGATTTGTTTTAGGACTAAAAACACCTGGGGTGTAAGTGCACCCCACCTGGTAGTTATCGTAAAAAATATGTCGGTAAGAGAAAGATTAATAAGTAATGATCGCCTCCACATGTAATCCCACGATACACTGTTATATCCTGTACTTTTATTTTTGACCTTTGTTTGATAATTGCATAGTCAATTATGGATTTCTTTGTTCAGCTTCTTCTGTCGACATATATTTATTTATATCTTTATGGTTAATACATCCGTTTAGAATTTTGTATAATTTTGTGTACGTATCTCTATAATTGCGGTTCCATTATCGTTAATAACGATGTTCACCGACTACAATGTTTCTTCCTTTCCTGCCGATTTTGCCATTTAAATTTCCTAATATGACTATATCTGTTAATTCCAATATCAGGAATAAGACTATATAATTTTTCAAAAATGGTATCTTTTTCGTTAACTATTGCATCGTCTATCAAAGCTTATACTCCTATACCCCATGTATCGTAAGTTTTGTGCTATACATTCATATTCACCTTAATTATTCTTTCATTAACGTTTTCCCAGTTTGGTATTGCTTATTGCTCTTCTTAATGATTTGCTTACAAATATGAAATAGTATATAATTATTCACATTTTTTAACACATATTTTAATAAGTACAATTTATTTTCTTAAAATAATGCAATAAAATATAATAACATTGATAACGATATACAGTATATTCGTACTCCGTAAGTCCGTACTCCGAATTTAACACGTATTGCATTTTGCAACATTTAAATAAGGACTTCTTGTAAAGTCCCTACATTTAAAAATATTGTACAAGTCTGTAGATTTAATTTGCATGGATAAATCCTTTTCGGGCGTTTTTTTAATTGTTTATGCTACATTTTCACATCGGGGAATTCTACATAATATAGTCAGCACTCAGCAGTAGGGCTGGGCGATATATCGATAACTATCGATATTATTTCCATATCGATATATCGATATATGGAAATATCAGATATCGACATATCGATATATCGAAATACCGATATATCGAATATCGATATTTATCGAATATCTACATATCGGTATTTTTAAGATATTTATCGATATATTGATAAATATCGATATATCCATAAATATCGATATAATTCTAATATCGAATATCGATATGCAAAAACTCCAGCAAGGGAGTCCCTATCAGTAGCTGAGCTACGACTGACATAGCCCTTGGGGTTTTTGGAGCGCGCAAGCCTCACTCCTCGGCAAAAGATGGCTTCATCAAGGTGAAGGTGCCATCAGTGGGGCAAAAGCAGAGCTGACAGTTGAAAATGCGATCAAACAAATTTGAACTTCTCTTTTATTTATTGAATCGCTTGATATTTTAAACCGCGAAAGTTGGTATGTATTACTTCTCAATTTCAAAGTTGTTGTCGATTGTCCCTATTCAGAATAATTTTTAAAATAAATTTATTAGCGGCGTTTTCCAATATAAATATTTGACACATTCCTTCCTTCACGATGTGCTATTTCAATGACAAACGATACAGTTAATGTATTAGTGTAATGTCTTCGTACTCACCACAGAATGAATAAAGTATGCAACTTTTACCAAATCCTTCTAAACTATATATTAGGACTACTGAAGCAATAAACAAATTGAGCAAGATCCATGAAAAACAAAATCAATTACTTCACAGTTTCACGCACTTACTATTAATTTATCCATTAATTTGACATTCAAAGAACGAAAAGTAACGAATCTTTTGTAAATACGTAGTTCGAGCAAACATCTTAAGTTTGTAGAAATTAATACACTAAATACTTATTTCGAAGAACATACCAGGGTTA
Organism: Agriotes lineatus; assembly: GCA_940337035.1. NCBI lineage: Eukaryota > Metazoa > Arthropoda > Insecta > Coleoptera > Elateridae > Agriotes > Agriotes lineatus. The sequence continues at coordinate 84,791,244 of OW679194.1, read as the reverse complement.
CAAATATCAAACTATTCTGAAACTTTTAATTCACTTTCTGTTTTCTCATCGATAGTCTTAAACGTTATCCAAACATCAAAGTGACTCAAGTCTTTGATTCCGCACGACAATTCTAAGAGATGGACACGTATTTATAGCTTTATTTGTGGTTTATTTATAAAAGGCTCTGCTTTTTGTTCGTATTATTTTTTCTTGAAAAGCCATCCGACTTTTGTCAAAACCAATGGGGATTTAATGTAATTTGGAATTAATGAATTAGAAATTAGTGCGAAATCTGTTATAATGTGTGCAAGTTAAGTGAAGAGAGTAGCAAAGTAGAAAACCTTTTTGAAAAATTATAATTTTTTTCTGTATTTCCAACTAACAATAATAAAAATATTGGATAGATGCATTGAATTGTACATGTTTATTTAATATTATTACATAAACAATTTTATATGATCTATGTTATTCTAACCCCAGAAGTATTACAGTTCCTAAACTCGAAATATCTGTATTATATAATTTACTTCAATATTAAAGTTTGTCTGTATAGAATACGCTCCTTCAGAACTGCAAACAAATCGTCTTAACTTTTTTAGTGTTGGAGTATTCGCATTTCTGAAAGCTTTATTATTCTCTTCTGCATTTCATTTTCCCGTTCTTCAGGTAGCTAGCTTATTACATCTAAATTGTTGTTCTAATTGTCTCGTTCTGAAATGATTGCACAACGCTTCGTCGCAGGAATTCCATAGTGCTATTCTACATACCGGTCCGATTGTCTATGTTTTAATAAAACTAGAGCTATGCCATAACTGCAGGTTCTGCTCATTCCAAAGTGAATATGATTTCCTAAATCTAGCTATTACTAAAAGCACTCTATATTTTCATTTGCGCCAATTAAATGTTTGTTGTTATACCTATGTTATAGTTGAACTTTATGTTTATACGATGATACGGAATTAGTTCATTTACGTATAAATTTATAATAAGCGTGGTAGTAACTCATCTTGATGCCAGAAGAGGTGAAGCCCATCTAACTACGTAATCGGAAAAGTAAAGAGAGGATGGAGATAGCATTATGTGATCTGGGCTGCCTATGGATGTTTTACGAAATCGTTAAGCAATTTGCGGGCAATCAAAAACTGATTCATTTTAAAAAAGATTACTAGTTTAAATTTTTGAATGCAGGTACATTTGAAACTATTGAATTAATTTTAGTTTGTTATAATTATTAAAAAAATATAGAATTTTGGTGTTAATGTTTTAACATTGAAAATGTTTAAAGAATTGAAGTGTGACGGTAATATGGAGCTCCAGCAGCGATTTGTGTGACGCTTGGAAAGTGAGCATTCTTCGCGAATTTGTATGTATTGCAGGTAAATATTGTTGGTATCATTTTGAAGACCTCATCAAGGGCAAATTTTCTGGAAAGGTTTTGAAAATGTAAGAACCGACGCGACGGGGCGATTTTTTGGACACAAAAGCACTCGGTGCTGTTACATCGCATACTTCTTGAAAGATCCAAATGTGATTTGGGGCTAGTTGGAAAGATGATGAACCAACGCTCATCGTACTGGCTGTGTTTTGAGGTCTGTAATGCACGGGGGCGAAGTTACAGGGGTGTAACGGTGAGGTGCGTTTGTAGCAAATTAGATGTTAGAATAAACAGGGAAAAAGAAAAAAATCGAACTTTTTTTGCAGTAAATGGGATTTTAGAATTTTGCTACCCAGGTGGATTTGGGGGCTGCAAAATGGGGTAAACGTTATAATTATCAGAGAAACCTTAAAATCAATATTTGTGTGAAATTCGCTGTTTGGAGACTACTGGTCGATTGTATTTTTTAAAAGGATTCGGGATGCGTTTGTGGGGGGGTATTTTTAGCCGTATTTTCTGAATTTTTAAATAAGGAAAATGTGAGTTACTTAATTTAGACAATGTGAAAGCTCCCCCAGCCAATGTATTTATTGAACAATTAACACAAACTAAACAACATAAAGGTCTATTCTCATTTAATGCCTTTTTCACACAGCCCCGTTTCTCCAGTTGTTATATTTGCTATTAAAGTACGTTTCATGAGTAAACAAAATAAACTATTAACAGTAATATGTGGAGCCGCCGAGCGGGTGGTTTATAATTCTGGGAACTCAGCTAACAAATGTATAAAGAATGAATCATATAAGCAATACATCTTCTAAAGTTATATATTTTTTAATGTAATATCGAATTCAACATCTTTATCTAATTGCAGATTAACATTAAATTGTACAAGATGCTGAGAAGGCTGAAAATTGTAGTACGTATTATTTATTAATGATCTGCTATACAGTAGAACTTCGCAGTAACGTTTCGCGTAGCGTATAATAAACAATAATTATAAAGGTTTTTTTATGTAAATCGTCTAGTTGACAAAATGTCATGAATAATTATTTATGGAAATATTGTTTTTGATAGCGCTAACATTTTCTGTTAACTTAAGACATAGACCTCGTAGCAGTCATTACATTCAGGTTTGTAAATACCGTATTTATTTTATGTGTCAGTGCTATCCTGCCGCTATAGAGTCGACTGCTGATTTTGTTCGGTACGTTGTGTTATGGTTTCTAAAAGTTTAGCTAAAAATGTTGGGAACCAAAATAAAGATCGTTGGGAAAAGAATTGGTACGTAGGCACGAACACAAGAAAATATTACTAGAGTTAAAGCTAATTTACAAAACATACAGCCTGATACAACAATTAATTAAAAAAATAGCTAAAATAGCAAAAATAAAACCTTCAGTTTAAAGAATGTTGAAGACAGATTGTGAACTAAAAGTTTTGAAAAAAAGATAACCAATGCAAGCACAAAGCGTTAAGAAAGATGTAATCAGTTGCTAAGTGAGTGTCGTTCTGGTGAAAATATTGCCAAAATATGGTTTCTGACGAGAAAGTGTCGTATTTAAAGCAACTCAAAAATACCTACAATAATACAGTACATGCAAATCTTCGTCTAAAAAAGAAATACCTTTATAAAACCAATTGATTGAGAAAAGTGTCATGGTTTACGTTGCGGTTTCTAAATTAGGTAAGTCCCTCATTTTCTTTGCGGATCCTAGAGTAAAACTCGATTCCGATGCGTATCAGCTAATTCCTCTGCAAGCGTTGCTTCTGAAATTGAAGCGATCTGTATGTTTAAAGAATATAGTGCATTCAATTATGTTATAATGTTACTTTTCTTGCAGTAAAATCAAGTAAAAATGTTGTAAGAGGTTTAACTCAAAACTTCCCCCGCAAGTGGAAGCTTTGAAGCTAAAAACTGTGCCCCCCTCGTGTATCTTACGTCCAAAATATGAATACCTTCGTCAATGGTAAAACCCTGAGTAATGAGCAAAATATTAGTTTTATTTAACTAAGAGTTATTGAGTTAAAGAAATAATAGAGAGCATTTGTTTGTTTTAAGATGCTTACCCTGTATATAGTTAACCCGATGCATATTCGTTTTCAAGCCAGATGGAGATCTAATCCGCAGAAAAGTATTATCATAAACAGCTTTTTAGTTATACCGCCAACAGACGAATGTAGAGACAGACAGACGAACAGCCAGACAAACATATGGAATTAAAAACACATGTTTTTGTTACCTAATGATCCTGACACGTGAAGATCCGAAAAAATATCTTTACATGATTTTTTCGTGATTACGTTGTTGCGACCCGAACCTTACGGGCACAACGAAATACCGGCGGAGAATCACGCAAGTCGTCGCGGTCGTGAATGATTGAACATAACAAATATAATTGTAATAACACTTTATTTACAATATATACACCAATGTAACACTAATAACGATAAAAGCTGACTGTATAATTACAAAGTTAAAATTGCCGGTACTGAATATAGAAGATGTGTATCTCTCTCGGTGTCTCAAATGTGACTCTGTAATTGTCTGTCTCTTCGAGCCCAAGAAAACTCGGACACTCGTTAAACCACCCCTTTAGGGGTAGGGAGAAGAACATGCTTGACCATCGCAAAAGAGAACTGCATTTCGCCGAAAGCTCTAACAATAGGCTAATGACATCCGTCTTGTATTTACAAATGACATGCAAATCCAAGATTAGAACTTTAAGTAGGGTAGATTGCTGGACAGCGGGAGTTGAGCAAGACTTAAAATAATCTGGCTGCAGCTCCTAATGCAACGAATAATTTCTACGATTATTCTAAAGTAAATATTAAATATAATGCTTCAACATACATACTTCCCTAGGCTAAGGCAAAGAAAGTAAAAAGATTTAATAGTTTAAGGCGTTTTGTATATATGTTGAGTCGAAAATATGCCTATTTTCGTCAAATAGAAGCAATTCAACTATGGGCAAAATATAACTTTTATTTGAAAAATAGGCATAACTTGTGTCTTAAGGGACCAACCCTGTATATATTTGACTTCCTCCAACACGATTTTGAGTTATTCCACCAACAGTCACACGGACAGACTGATAGACGTACAGACGTATAGACGAACAGGCAGATAGACAAACAGGCAGATAGACGAAATTGGGAAAACATGTTTTTCGCCATCTAGGGAGTTTGCTTATCTCCGAATATTAGTAAAATTGGCTGAACCACAAGGAAGTTATTAAACTTTGAATCATCTACTTTTTTACTTTTGGGCCAGAGTGTAAAGCAGTATTTGATGAATTTCTACATTTGGGACCGGGTGTGTTCCACAATATTAATTTGTTCGACATTAGAAGCATAATTTTACAATGTGACTTTATACACTTGCAGTATAGAACCATACTAATGTTACCTCATATTAATATTTAGTTTATTTTTTAATGAATATATAAAGCTATTCAATTTCGGGGCTCACCATTAGGATTTTAGAATTGACAAGAGATACAGGTTGAGTTAAATTTGTGTAAAAATGCTGAACAATATTTAAAAAAGAAATTGGACCTAAACCTACTGATTTCTAAATGATGTTCAAAACAATAATTTTAGATATTAATTTATTCGTTGTTCCGTTCTTATGTTGCTTAAGGTAAAATATCTTAAGATTATTTTTCTTCGTCTTTGAATGCCGTGACTCTTTAGCGATCGTTGGCGATCATGTTGGCTACTATGTTCGAGATCACAATTTTGTTCACTTTTGCTTATCCGAACCACTGCCTGGGATTCATCAGCCACTAAGTTCTTCGTCTGCCTGGGCCTCCATTACTCGCAACTTTTTTTAACGATCAAGTATAAGATGTATTTCTCTGGATGTCTGATTTTGGAATACGGCTATAGTTTGTTAACGTGATTTCGTTTAAACCGTAACTACTCAGCTGATGGATGAGTAGCAATTTGGGTCTGAAACACAAAGGGGATAGCAAACAAGATATGGGGTCCAGATGAGTTAATCAAAAACAATCCGCCTTATCCACTTTCTACTAAGAAGGTAACACCACCCTAAGTAACCAAACAAAATTCCACCAATTTTTCTTTACGAAGTTAACAGTCACAAATAGATTGTAAACGATATGAACTACTTACATAGGTTTAAGGGAGCTCTATATGAGAAATTTAATCAAGTTTTACACCTTCCAGAATCTGAATAACAAACCAATGGCAGTAGCAATTAAAAATTTCCCCATTTTTCCTGGAAACTGAAATAAAAACTGATGTAGCAGAAAAAGATTATTCCTAACTAATGTAACACCTTTGAGAACCAAAAGCAAACCCAAAATACCAGTCTGTGCTGTCCTCCTGCCAGCAAATGTATCGGAAAATAATGTATACAAAATCAGAATTATTTTTTTAGATAGCATCAATACCGCCAGGAAAAGTGAGCAATATTGTTCAGTGGCAACTGTATGTCATTAAAATAATGATAGTGCGAATAAAACAAGAGGTTAACATTCCGCGAGCTGCAATGGCTAAGGTCTACACATTATCCTTTTGCTGTGACGTAACAATTTTCTCTCTTTATTTAACAAGAACAAACTGGACGAAAAGAAAAATCTGAAATTTTTGGTCAGGTCCGCTTTAAGTATTGCTTGTTTTATAATACTGTCAATGTGACATTTGTCCAAAATAACAGTAAAATAATGCCCAATAATAAGCAAGCGAGCAAGCCTAAATTATCATTTTAAGCGTTAGGGACTTCTTCGAAAAGGAGAAACGTGGGATTACATAGGTCAACAATGTCTTCATTTTAATAATGTGCTATTTAGAGTATTCCTTACATTTAAGGTTAGGTATATGTCAAATTCTTTCTAAAGTCCACTACCTGCGATCTAAATGATCTTTTTGAACTTCAATGTAATAAAAGACATACGTTTTAAACGCTATGTTTTGTTATTTCTGACGTCACAGAAAAAGGGTAATGTGTAGACTTGACACCCACCAAAAGATCAAAAATCCCAAAGGTATAGTAATTCTAACATCTATAGTAACGTTGCCCTATTTTAATTACCAGGAATTAATCAAATCTCCCAAGCACACACCCTGCTTTCTTCATTTCTCTCCTGGACAACATATTAGAATTTATTAAGTGACTTATCATTTCCCATATGACCCAAATGAAATCGTTCATAATGTTTTCAATAGATAACTCATACAAAGCCCTTCATAATTTAGGAATACTTAATTGGAATAAACTCACAAAGGATGTACAAACACCTGTCGGCACCAGACATGGAAATAGCCTCACACCCTGCTCTTTAACCTGATAATGGATAAAATCGTGGATGCAGTCAAAATTAAAGGCAATGGATATAAACTAGGACACCATCATATAAAAATTATTTGCTACGCAGATGACGCCGCACTCATTGCAGAGTCGGAAGACGATCTTCAACGACCTATATACGCCTTTAAACAAGAGGCCCACAAATATAACATGATAATATCAACATACAAAACCAAGTGCATGATGATAGCCAAAGAGCCTCTGCGATGTAAAGTAGCCGTTCATAACGCAGTAATAGAGCAAGCCATGCCGTTACACTACCTGGGAGTACAAATCTCGAGCTATGGAGACCTTACAGGCGACGTAAAGCAACAAGTTACCAAGGCAGCAGCGATATCCAAACACCTGAAAAAACTGGAGAACAATAACATATCGTTAGAATGTAAGACGAGAATATACAAAACATGTATCAGACCCATGACGACATACGCAGGAGAAGCAGACACAGCAGCTAGGAAAAGACTCTTAACCAATAAAATGAACTTTAAGACCGATAGCAGGCTACACGTTATTAGACTAAAAAAAGAAACACCTACATACGAGAACAATGCAAAATGGATGATATAGTCCGGTGGGTGAGACAGAAGCGAAGACAGTGGAACCAACATGTTAACAGGATGGCCGACGATAGAATAATCAAGATCGCACATAACGGGATACCCGGTGGGAAAGACTTAGCAAAAGATGGCGTGACAGCTGGCAGTCCACGTCGCAAGAGGTGCAGAATTAAATAAGCATTATGCTTTAAAAAGTAGAAGAAGAATTGAAATGGCATTAAACAGACAAAATCAATATTTATATCGTTTTCGGCTAGATAACAGTGTAAACTTAATTTGCACAAGGAAAACCCATCTTTCTGACGACAAATCCTTCAAGATCATCGGATATAATTCGTATGTCACAAGTATCACTGGACAGGTTGTTATCGACTGCGTATGATGGAGTAGGTATGATGGTGAAACAAAAACTGCACTATAGCACTCGTGTAGAAATAAGTACTAGTTTCGAAATTATTTCAGTTACCACTTCACAGTGACAGCCTTCTTAAATAACACATCACGAAAGTTTTTAATAAGGTGGGGCACGATGACCTAAAATTCAAGTTGCTCCATGATGGTCTACCTCAGTATTCAATTACTTTCTCGTTTCTGGAAGACAGAAAATTTGTAGTTTGGGTCAATGACGCTATTTCCACTCAAAGAAATATTGAAGCAGGAGTATCTCAGGGTAGCATATTAGGACAAACATTGTTCAAACACAAAGACGTGATAACAACAATAGACCACCTTTAAGCAGCAGTCAACAATAATCAACTTAGCATTTTTAAATTCACATTTATTCTCTGTGAAAGGATAGCGGGAAACAACGACTCAGAACTAATATCAAGTAGACAATGAACCGTGAAAATTATTTCTGATTTATTTTATTTATTAGGAAACTTAATAAAATGTAGAGGAATCACATAAACGGTGTAACTCAAAATAAGTGTCTACGTAGTGATGGTAAAAATGCTATGAATAAATAATATATCATGCAGCACCGACTGGAAACAACATTGGCAAGATAATCTATGATGCTTACAGCCGTATTCATAGTCGTTCGCCAGCGGCTCGCCGGTGAGTCGCCGGAGATTCGTTATGAATAGTATGTTGGCGGCACTGTACGTCTATGTCAAATTCGAGGTTAGCAGGTTAGATTTTGTGTCAATTTGTGTCAAAACTGACGGAAAACCTAACCTGCTAACCTCGAATTTTCCGCCAACATACTATTCATAACGAATCTCCGGCGACTCGCCGGCGAGCCGCTGGCGATCGACTATGAATACGGCTGTTAGTGTAGATTCATTTCTCAATAGCAATAAGATAATGTAGAAACATGTCTTACTTCGATAGAGATGTAAAGCAGTAGCATGCCATCATACTACGATGTGCACCATACTAGCTTGAGTGTCGAAGAAACACGATACTCCGCAGTTTTATTACTCAACTAATTTTTTAACCATACCACATATTAAAATAATTTTTCCATTTCTAAAATTGAATTGTAATTTAAAAAGTTACAGAAGGAAATGTTGTTAACGTCTTTAATATAATACAAAATTTGTTAGATTCAAAACGATTGAAGAGCGTTAGAAATTATGTGCAAAATACCTAGGTAAAGATATCTTATTACTTCAAATAATACGAACTTACCGAAGATACCTTGCTGCTCGCGGTCGAGGTCGCTATTTATGTCCCTGAAGAGAGAAAATACCAAAAGAGGGTTGTTGATTCCATTCCGTATTTAGTCTTTTGACTTTTCTGTAGTCATATTTATGTTTGAACTGCTCTGGTAATGTCATTTTCATTGAATCTAGGGACTTTCTCCATTTTAGGTTTAGATACTTACTAGAATCCGCTTCATTCTTAAGTTTTTGCATCTTCGATGTCACATATTTTTTAACTTGTTTTTTCAGTTATTATGTTTTATCCACTATAACGATATGTATAATGTACTTTACACTGCTTAATTATTTACTTCTCTACTTTGATGGTGTTTTACAGCCTTTTTGACTTATATGTAGAAATATGTTCAACTTTTAAGTTTGACCTCACTTTGACCATGATAATGCATGTAAGTGCAATCCTTTATTACGAATAGCTATGTTCATATCAGTCATAGCTCTAAGAATAAAATCGTAGAGAAGACAAAAGGGTTTTATTGCCTCATAGTAATGCAACTCCGGCATGAGCATGACAGCTCTTCCTCCTTTTCATACCAGAGAAGTTTATTCTTTCAGTATCTGCACATTGTTTCTTTGTATTAACGTCTGTATGTAGAAACCTTGAAATGTACTGAGGCGATAGAGATTGCAGTAATTCCATGTTTTTAAGTACAAAGTGGTGGTTATTTTCAAATTATTCAAAACAACAGTATAGTACTCGCCCTATCAATCAAAGGAAACCTATTTAAGGAACTAAAACGTCATCCGGACAGACTCCATAGGCCATGAGAATAATTCATGCTACATTACAATACATTTATGATCGAGTAAAACCAAAAATTTAAACGTACAACTACAATAACTATCACACAAATCTAGTACTAGCTGAAGACTGGCCGTGGTCGTAATGTAAGAGAATGTCATGCAAAGGTTTTATTTTAAAAATAGCTGGAGACACCTTTACACGGTAATATTAGCAAAATAAATCGCTACAGTATCTGCGGTTCAATCAGAATCTTGGGCTTGACGTGAATTGTAGTGTTGAACCGGGTCAGGATAATTTTCATTTGAACACTGCTGGATCGAGGTGCATTGAAGGCCCTGTGCTCAGCTGGCTGCTATTGAGGAAATGAAGTTGAAATAATTGTTCTTTTACTTTCATTGTAATGGTGTATCTTGACGCTAGGGGTGTTCGATATCACAAACTAGGTATCGAATAACGAATAAAATTAAATATCGAATATTATTCGATATATCGAAATTCGAATAACTATGGAATTATTCGAATAATAACTTATTTATTCGAATAATGTATTGCAATAACTTATTCGAATAACTAATTTATTGAATAACTAAGTTATTGGAATTACTATTCAATTATTCGAAAATAAAAAACTACATTCTTGTATTTTAGGCTTAAAAATTATTGAACATTCACAAAAGGAGTAAATAAAACGACGAACAAAAAACATTTGTGAGCAATAAAAAGTATGTAAATCGTGATACTTAAAAGTAGGGCAAACACTTTATTTACAAGAAGCAGAAAAAATGTTGAACTTATAGAAATTATTTTATTGGGGAACAGTTTTACAACTCACTAAATGAGATAAAAACTTTGAAATTAATACACAAGTTCGAATCAGTATTATTTATTTAATTAATTAATTCTTCGGCGTGTTCCGACGTTAGCGATGCTCGGGAGTCCACAACTTAGATCCACCGAGACTAAAAACCCTTTCGGAGGGAACACTTGTACCTTGCACACATAAAAAGCGACTAGCTAAATAAGCTAATCGAGGAAAAGTGGATGTTTGCAGTTTCCACCATTGCAAAGGACTTTCGCCGACTAGAAGTTCTTCAAATTTTTCATATTTCTCAAATTCCTAGAAGTGTCCTCAGGTGTTTAAGTATTGGATATTTGAGATGCTTTTCGTGTAGAAAAGATATCACCGAGGCCTACTGTCTTTTTCTTCTTAAGGACGCTGCTGTTTCTTGGTAGTTGTGATTCAAGAGCATTTCGTGTATTAATTCTTCTTTTATGGTCGGGCCTACAGATTTCACATTTTGAAACCTAGGATCCAACCAGGCTTAAAATCGTGAAAACGGTATTGTAATCTATTAGAGACGATATCCATATTTTTTCTGACAACTAAATTATCCTCTTCAGCTTGATCGGAACTTAAATTCGTTAAAGGGGTATTTCCACTTCCCCGCATCTTCGATTTACGATTCGGAGCGATAGGCAATATGTATCATTACTAGAATAAGTTGTTAAAAATCAATTAACAATTTTCTAGAAAGAGTAATCTTTTGTTTAACCTATTCTATCTCATATCTGATACAAGTTTTATGTCTAATGATGATTAATGACCATTTGTTCTCTGAATGATGCCATTTTTGGCAGTGGTATATTATGATATGTTTAATCGGACTTTTTCCACTGCCTAGGGTGTTTATTACACGACGTTTCGGCCATTTGCTAAATACAAACAGTAATCATTAAGCAGGCATTTATTTAGGTGTTGGAAATTCATAAAGACTCCCAATACTAATGATTAATTATAACCGATAAGACCATCTAAAGAAATGATAATAAATAAAATAAATAATCACACACATCTAGGAACCCTAATGTCGATCATATTTATATATCATAGCCAGCTTGATGAAAAATTTAATTGCTCAGACTGTTTTAATTTTAAACAACTAAAATGTTTACAGTTTGATATTTATATTTATATATTTATTAAAAATACACTTATTCGAATTATTCAATAAATAATAATTCTTGGAATGAATTATTTCGAATACGAATTTATTCGAATAAATTTTTATTCCAATACATTTTGATAATAAATAAAATAAAAATTTATTCGAATACATTTTTATTCGAATACATTTTTATCGAATACTTTTTTATCAGAATAATTGTTTATTCGATAATTCCAATAAATTTATTCGAATAATAATTATTAGATAATTCGAATAACTTTCATTTTAATATCATTATACGATATATCGAATTATTCGATATATTATTCGAATTCGATACAAATGCACAGACCTACTTGACTCAGTACCGCATGGCGTGGTGATAAAGTTAAATGATCCAGAAGTGGAGTTCTGAATACATGCTCAAAGTCGGAAGAAGGACTTGTCATATTATTTGTGGAAGCAAGTGTCGAAACAATATAGTTTTTGCCATCACTTTCCATACACTTGCTGGTAGGCTTGATGTTTCTTCGGTTGTAATGCCCATAAAATTACTAACCGTTTCACGCGGAATGAAATGACACTGAAGGACGAGTAGTTTCTCAAAACAGGGCTACTAACTACTAACGTCATAGAGAGCACGATCTCCTGTTTGATGCTCACTGTTTGCCAAAAAGCAGTTTCAAAACATAAGTCTTTTCATTTCGAATAGGAGCCTCTACGGTTGGGTAAATAATTAAACAAGTATATCAAGTTCTTTGGGAAACATTCCAACACATTCCCACGAGACAACTTCCAGCATCATACTTTATACGGGTTGCTGCAGAATATGAAAGGGTTTGGTATTTTCCAAATTCCATCGAAGTATTAGATGGGAAACGTGTTTAGGTAGAATGTCGATCTCACTCAGGTTCTATGTTTTTTAACTACAATTTTTCTTCATAGTTCTACAGGGAGTAGTGGAAGATCACTATAGATTTATTTCCATTAACGTTGAGGGATACGGGGTGCAGTGTGAATCAATCGACCGCCCGATTGATTTAAATGAACCAATCAGGTGCAAGCTGCGACGAGCATCTTCGACATGCATGGTACAATTTAAAACTATACATTTGTTTCACAAAAAGGTGACATCAAAGCGTCACCCGCAACCGCGACCTCCATCGCGAGCAGCGGAGCATTTTCGGCATGTCCGTACAATAAGAATAAACATTGACCAATTGGCGACTAAAAAGCAAACATTGGAGCCGGTAAGATTCGAACTTGAACTTCCAGGCGTATTTCGATTACTAGTCAGGCGCTGTATGTGATCGGATAAATTCCACTATTTGACGTTCTTGCCTATTATTTCATTATGAAGAACACGCTGACGACAAAACCAATGGTGGACGAACTGCTCCCCCGATGGGTGCCGATGAAATTGTGACACACACAGGCAAGCAGGCACAACACCACTGTATAAAAAAAACGAGTGTAAACTTAAACACATTGTTGTAAGTTGGATCACAATACATGTGTATATTAATCTAAAAGTGTTTTGGGATTTTAAAAACTTCCACTAATGAAGAAGTTATATTTGAAAAACAACTTGACACTTTTTTGCAGCAAATAAAATATTAAGCGGGGATTTTCTAATTATTAAGTAGCACCTAATTCTAGAATGTTCTTTACCGTTCTACAAATTACACTGTACATTGTCAAATCAACGATTTGCAAAACCCTGCAACGTGTTTCATTATAAAAATCCAAAAATCTTAGTAATTAAAAGACATTATAACGACAATCGTGGAATTCTGTGTTATTCTTACGGAACAGCGTAGCTGTAATTGGTCGTTTGAGTCTATCCTGTTTGAAGTTCTTCGGACGTGATTAGTTGAAGAGCTTTAGTTACGAGGTTGTGACTCTTTGGGTTATGTATAATAGGAGATTCTTCTCTCTTCTTCTCTTTCTCAGCTCTTTAAAATCCACTCCTGGATATAAGCCTCTCCATATCTTTTCCATGCTTCTTTATCTCTTGCTTTGTGTTGCCATTGCGTTCCCAATCTCTCTTTTACATCGTCAATCCACCTTCTTTGTGGGCGACCTACACTTCTTTTATTTCTTCTGGGTCTCCATTCCAAAATGCGCTTTGTCCACTTTGATTCTTCTTGTCTGGCGACATGTCCAACCGAGCTCCATTTTAATTGAGCTATTCTTTTCACGAAAAGAATGAAAAGAATAGGAGATTAAGGATTACAAATTTCGAAATTTACCTTTTCGTCTATAATAATTTTTGCTCTCTCTATTTCCTGAACGTGATCATGGTGTTTTGTAATTTTATAGTACAGACTGTTGTGATGGGTTTGTAAATGCCACCGCGATTATGTACATATTTATTTAAAACAACTAGAACTCAATCAGACTGGTTATGCAAACTCTAATGTATGCATTTGCTAGTAACGAGTGATTTTTTAAAAACTTTTGACACTGACGCAAACGTAACCTGCTAACCTCGAGTTTGACCTACAATACATTTCAGTATTGCCAACTGATTCAGGCTAACCAAGGCCTGCTGCAATTGAGTTTTAAAAAAATCACACTGTATTTATAAAAAGAACACAAACGGATAAAGCAATCCTTACAAGATATAGCAACCACAACCAGATTGTGGTCTACGTACAGGAGCTTACACAGCTGTTATTAAGCCTAAATCCTCCATTAAAAGAACCACAAGATGTAAGGTATACAAAATGTAACAACACACAGTTGTATGTATATGTATAGTTAAATTTTACACCTCAAAATAAAATTTCAGTTTTGACGAAGTAATTGCTGTTATAAATTATAGCCAAGTATTTTTAACATACAGTGTCGTATGTACTTAATAAATACAATTTTGCTAAGATTTCAGATTATTATAGACCAATCCCGGAAGATTTAATATGAATACGTAGTAAAAATTAATTCAGACCCAAAGAAATTTTTATCGTTAAGTAGTTGTTGCTAAAATATTCCTTACCATATTGTCAAGAATGATGATTTGCAAGTATCCGAATTTCTACTCTATTTTCTATTTCTATTTCTATTTTATATTTTCTATTTAATCCTAACACAGAGTAACAACCGTTATTCATATTCACAACTACTATACAATCTGTATAATGGTCATACTATGGCAAATCAAACGCTTGACAACAATGACCTGCTATAGCATTAAGCCAACCATGCCACCTTATCTGAAATACAAACTTATTGCTTAGGGAATAATAAAGTATGTAAGCTTCCACAGCAATTATTTTCCTTTATTTAACACAGTAACATTTTACTTACATATCCTAGTAAATTCACTGGTGTTGGCACATTGTATATTAATAATACACACAATTTTATTTAGGTCGAAAATGCCATTATTGGCAAGTACTTTTCTGTGTACAATAAAAAACAACAAAGGCTAATACTAAGTAGTATGAGTGAGGGGATGACGTTACAAGTGTATAAAAATGAATACATAATTATAACCATGCAAGTTTTGTGCAATACAATGCAAATGTAAGATAATTATTGCAAATGATACACAATTATGCAATAGTACTGCTAAATTACAGTTATAACAAGTTTAAAAAATTTTAACAACAGTATTAAGATCATTATGCTAAGTATAAAAAGTAAAAACGCTTATGTGCAACG
Organism: Agriotes lineatus; assembly: GCA_940337035.1. Lineage (NCBI taxonomy): Eukaryota > Metazoa > Arthropoda > Insecta > Coleoptera > Elateridae > Agriotes > Agriotes lineatus. Next base: position 84,775,971 of record OW679194.1, on the reverse strand, counting down.
ATTAAAAGTTCAATATAATAATTTACAATGAGCATATCCATTCAATAGGGTGTGTATGAGAATGAGACTAGCAGCATAATAGTAATAAATCAACTTGTTCTAAGTTCGAGATAAAATTGCAATTGAAATTTTCACTATCATATCAACTGATCACATAGGGTAGTAAAAATATATTCTGCGTGTTACATCAATAGGAAGTGAATAGTACCACTGAAAAAATGTTAAAGTGTAAGGCATTCACGAATTTGTATATGTTGATTTTTGAAATGGGAGCACAGTTAACATCGAGCCAAAGACAATTAGGAGATTTTATTTTGAGACATATATTTTTAATTATTGAGCATTCGTTACACTTTGATAATAGTTTCAATAGGTTTCCCCGCTTTATACCTATTATGAAATAGCTAAGCTTAATATAGCGGTCATAGAGATTGCATCTTTTGCTGTTCCATCATTTTAAGCGGATCTTTGTTGTATCTAGCGAATACTTCATGCTTGAAAGTTTCGAAATGCTTTCGATTAACGTTGTTTTGATGTTCTCTCCATGACGGTCTCCCACGTTTAACCTGCAGACCCCAGTGACAGGTAAAGACTGGAGACAGCACTAAGAATTCGTAGCCTGCCACGAACATTTCGTAAACCTGTGTAGGAAGAAATTTAAAATCAATAACTCTGTTTAAAGATAAAATATGACAATAAGCATAGAATTATTCAACCATATTCACAAAATCTAATCGAATTCTAGAATTGGATCACCTATCTTAAAATTATAACTAGTCCAATACGCTTCTAAGCAAGTGAAAGTCATCAGTTAATTTTCTTGTGTTAACGAACAGTTGCTAGATTTGCATTGTTAAACATTCTAAAGGCATTTTTTAAATATTGGTTTTTACTGGAAACTTGTGGTAACAAACCATATAATGTGACTAATTAAGCAGTAGATTAGACTTCTAACAGCTTATAGGATAATAGACTCCGCAAAACTCAATCCAGAACTTCAAATACCCGACGAAGCCGACGCCTTGCGTGATCATAGTTAAGTAAAAATTTTGTGACACCGCAATAACATGACGAGTCATTTTGTGGAAAGCAGCTGCCACGAAACTTATTTTATTATCACTAGACGATCCTAAAGAGATTTTGTTGTTAAACGACAAGTAAGATCGTGGTTTTATTAAAAAAGTCGCTGCTACGATTAACATATTTTTCACATCAATTTCTAATAGCATTGCTGTTTGGGTAATAAAACATTTGGTACATAAATGTTCCTTTCCGACTGTGATATAATGTTTAGTTTAGCATTTTAATTAGAGTATTTACAACAGCACCCCCCACCCCCTTTATCATGACCGCCACCTTTCGAATTCAAATGTCTTTAATAATATCGAATTTTGGTGTTATTAAGATGCCTGACATAAAAGAATCCTGCGGACCGGGAAGAACAAAAGCGTAATATTGTCAATGTTATCACGCTGTTTAGAGCAGTACATATAAAGAATATTTAAAAGTGGTTATGTCAAGAGACATTAGAGGAAATATAAAATGGTTATACAATATTTCTACCAAATAAATATCTAATTAAGTAAGTTTATTCATCAAGAAATATGTTTACATAATATGACACATATTTCATTTACATACAAATTTAACGTAGAGCATAACTTTTTAAATTGAGATAAATTTGTTGCCTGTTTCGCTTCGCCAGGCATTTCATTATATAATTTTAAACTTTGTAATATAGATTTTTCTGCTAACATACTTTCGTTGTTGTAGGTAGTCTAATATTACTTACACTTCTTGTCTCATACATACAATAAATTTATTTAAATCATCATGTAATTTTTTATTAACAATTTTAAAGCGGAGAATTAATGTATTAAAACAAATTCGCTGTTTAATACTAGGTCACTGCAGGGTTTCCAACATTCAATTGATGCTGGTTCGTTTATTACAAAATAGAGTAATACGCATTGCTCTAATTTGCAGTTTTGTAGACGCTGCAATTCACCTCAATTGGCTATAAATAACACGCTAGCACAGTATTCAAAATGTGGTGCAATAATTGGTTTGTAAACAAATATTCTCCACCACCAGTTTAATTTTGAACTGATTCGCCCAAAAAAATTTATTTTTTAGCCGTTTTGCCTACAACAAAATCCACATGTTCCTTAAAAGATAGCCTATTATCTATTACAATACCAAGATATTTTATACATACACACGTTTACATTAGTTATCGTATTGGTTAAGAATCGTCCGCTACTGATTACCGTTGCTTTTATTTTAGATGTATTTAACTTAACCTTGTTCAATTTTAGCCATTTAGATATATTGTTAGGTTACTATTTTATTTATTTACTGCAGCGTTTCAGTTATATCCGTACTAATTACTAGTGTGTCATCTGCAAATAAGTTGCATTGACAATTTTGCACTGCTGAGTCTATATCGTTAATATAGAGGATAAACAATAGAGGGTCCAAAATTGATCCTTGCGGAACCCTTAAACACACGTCAACTGCTCGAGAATCTTCACCCCTATATCTAGTAATTTGCCGACGGTCACATAGATAATTCTTGAACCACCTTAACTCGAATCCCTTGATACGGTATTTTTCCATTTATGTTAGGAGCAGACCTCTGTCGATTGTTTGAAAAGCTCTTTTCAGATCTAGGAACGCTACTACTATTTTTCCCATGTTCTATATCCTCTTTGCAGTTCACCAAAACTAAATTTAATGAAGTTTAACAAGAGTGATCTTTACGGAAAATTGATTGTTCATTAATTATGATTTTATTTTCCTCTAAATAGTTTTATAGTTGTTTCCTAGATATATGTGCTATACGTTTTTCCAACGAAGGTAACATATTGTTTCGTCTGAATTCTGAATTCAGGCTCTAGTACACAATACGCAAAATAAAAAGGCGTTTTCCTGGTTTTCATACCTCCTACATGCACTACACTACTAAGATTAGCCTTTCCTTGCTCTAAGAAATTATTTTAGGCCATGATTTTGGTTTCAATTTTGTTTTACCGTCATTTTGTTGGATATTCCTACAATTTTTATACGCGGTCTGCGTTTTTTCTTTCCACGCTAATACAGTAATTGCTCCCAAGTTTCGTTTCCGCTTCTTCCTTCAGTTTTGATACTACTTCCTGGTTTTTGCATTCAATAATAATTCCACCGCGGTTAGCATGTTTTTCATTTATTGGTTTTACCACCAACACAGGTTCGTTCTTTTTTATTTTGAACTTATCTGCATACAAAGCTTTCTTTAGATTTTCGCTCTCTTCAAACTCTTTTATACTGCTATTTGTTTCCTCATATTTTTCACGTACCGTATTAGTCAGCTTAGATATTACGGTTTCCTGTTTCTTAACCCCATCAGCACAATTTTCCAGGTCTTTTAGCCAACCCTGCAGGGCCCCTCTTATATCCGCAACCATTTTCTCATGGAAAATTGTTTCATATTACAGCAGTTGTCGCAGCACCAAAAAAATGTGTTTACTTCTATAATAATGTTATATATTTCATCACCTATTTTTACACATTTGGGATGAAAGGTTTGATCACACCAGCCATTACAGCTCAAGCCCTTCTCATTTCTATTAAATTCACCATTGCATTTCACACAAGCCATAATGGCGTGTTGAAAATTAATATTAAAAGTCACCAGCCACTGGACAACGCTGTTAACTATATCAATTTTGAATGTCCGCTCGCGAATGCAGTCAACACCGAACTGTGTTGTGTATCTATATACATAATTCTGGGATATATGTAATTGTGATGAACTGAACTACGAATTCTTGTTTATTATAAAATAATAATTAAATTTGACTTATTTGATTGTTGAAACAGGTGCCCAGTTTATTTTTGGTACCAGACTGCATGTAAATTAATTATTAGGGGGCATACGTCGAAAGTTTTCCAATAGGAGAAATTATATGAGACTCTCGCTTTACACACGTAGCAGCTCAGGGTTATAATTGACAACACACAATATCAACCATCTTCATGGGTTTATGGAAGTAAATGATAGTAAACTATTTGAGAATAAAAATAAACCTTGTCTTATTCCTGACTTTTTCAAACGCCCCTTTTCTTTAGATTAATTATTATATTAGGGTTCACCATTACAAACACGCCAGCTAAAGAATAAACTCTAGTACATAATATTTTGCTAACCTGTTTTCCGCGCCACTGTGAGAAAACCCCTCTGGAACCTGCAACTGCACGACCCTGCATCCTAAATAACTCCAAGACGAGTGCTGTTTTTAATTCGAACAACTCAGTTCTTTCGTATTGTTGCACCCAAAACGAATAAATCAAGCACAAATTCAAATCAAAACGCCGTTCACAAATGACTGCTGGTTAGTTTCAAGTAAATAAACGTTTTAAAATAATTTCCACACATAAGTCAGATCAAAATAAAAATCTTAACCTCAAAATGGCTGAAATGATCGACGATAATATGTGGGTCATGACACAAAGGAAACATTTTGAGTAGTACTTGCTTTCTCGGTGCTCTACTATTTTATAACTGTCGAAAAAAGGTGCTCTTTTAATCCTAGGCTGTAAATTGGCTGAATATTACGTTACTTTAAAACAACCTCAAATCAGCTTTACAAACAAATGCAAATCGCAAATTACCAAAATGTGTATCCTATTTGTACAGAAGCCGCACATCTAAACGCAAAACTAATAACACCGCCGTCTTCAGCGCATTCCATTGCATGAGTGTGCCAAATCTCACGCAGATCTATGGCGGTGACGTGACGGAGAGATTTCAGCCGGGCTTCGCCCCACATACAACCCAGACGTGATATCTGAAAGGTGAGTCCACAGCACAACTGCGTGCGTGTGAACGTTATCTAGAGGTGGTAAACAATGAAAAAAGATTTGACATCATCTAACGTGGTATGTGCATCCAGCAACCTCGCACGAAGCCGCGGAGCCGCATAGCTCTGATAGTGGTTGAAGGTCCCAATATGTCCAACAGCATCTCCTCCAACAATGTGCATGCTTTATAAACTGCATGGACTCTTCTGAAGCTTGTTTGACTACAATAATTGATTCGTAACAGCTCTAATGTCACTGGTACGTATGTAGATTGCTTTAATGTGCACATTATCCAATTTTATCTGCTTGGAAGCCCCAAATTTGAACACACTCACTCTCTTCAGCTCTGGCCTTCGAATTTGTGTTTGCCGACCCCCCGGGTTTCGATTCAACCTCAGGCCAGCTCTAATTGTAGCTCCCGTACACACTACCATCCCAATCTGCTTCGCCAGTGTAACGAGTGTATAAAGTTTTGGTGTTCTGACCCGGTTTTAAACGAACTTCAAGCGTAACTACACATGTTTAGATTTTAAACTCACTTTGACCCATTTTAAAGCGTACACTGAATCGCATATCATAAATATGTACAAAATGTTTTATTCTGTGCCAACTAATACTAACATGTGGCCCTATTCGTTTGCTAGCTCTTTGTGTAGCTTAAAATAATATCCAAAGTTTTACCAAAACATAACACCACATTCTGTGGGCAGACACGAAACAACCTCGAATTTACTTGGTGCTGTGTGAAATGCCCTTTACATGTGTGCCTAAATTAATTCAATTATGAGTTATATGACTACTACTATATACATGAATCTTCTATGTTTACTTTTGAAACAACTTATGCCTTAAATGTGACTTTACATCAGCCCTATAAATTTTATTCTACCGCAAGAATCTGATTGTGCCAGCAATTTTCCTTGGGTAAATGCTTTTTTAAAGTTATTAATTACATTATATAATTATATCTCAACCATACAAGCGAATACATAAATACAAAATTAGTTCACTCTAATTTTAAGCAAGTACTGGTAAATTCCATCTTTATCAAGAGAGTTCTACTTTTTACTTGTTTGCGTCTATACTGCATAGTATAATATGAAATTGGTGGCTATTACAAACATTCATTACATTATCGACCTTTATATAACAGCAAAACTTGCTCTGAATATCAAATTGTTTTAATATCAAGTAATGTAGTTCTACATTAAGAAAGATCTAAATTACGCGACATGAAAGCTCCCGTTAAAACGGCTAGAAATAACACGCCACTCCCACTGTGTAGCGTTTTAAGCTTCACTCTGTCTTTCTGGTCTGTGAGGGTTGAATTCGTAATTAAAGCGGAATAAAATAAATAATCCCGCGAACAAAATTGCAAACACGATTTATCTGAAGATTTGTCTTGATCTCCCCAAAGCAAGTACGCCTAACTAGTTCGAATTAGACAAATTTTACCCTTAGGCACTACACAGAAGCCTTAAATATGAATTTAAAACACGTTGCGATATCGCTGGAAAGACAGAAATGCAAATTTGCTTGATGAGAATTTATATAAATTCATAGAAATGTAGAAGCAATATAAGCAAGACAGGATTCATATAGTTGATGGTAGCTGAAGGCGACTTATGAAGTATGAGTACCTATTTATTTACGGTGGCGGACAAAGATATTACATATATTTCTATTTCATTGTTATTTAGTAATTCGTAGTTTACAGTTACAAATTTAATAGCAGTGGTGTTTCCATTTATTAATTATATCAGCTCCACTTTGCAGCATGGACCCATTTCACCAAATTAGTTTATAGTTTACACTGTAATTGCGCATGTAGTGTTATTATTGTAACAAAGTATTCTCAGCTTGAAATATAATTCACAATGATTATGGGTTAGAATTGGTTTCAAATATTGTAATCAATTATAAATGTATCGTTAAACCTTATGTAGACCAGCAAGAACTTTGCAGACTTTGTAGTTAGTCCAAGAATTTTTAAAATGTAGTTGTCTAATTCAACTTCATTTATACCCAATATTTAAATAATGGGTTGGTAGTTGCTAAATAATTTCTTATTAATCGTCTTATCTAGGATAATGGAAACAACGTGGATACAAATTTTAATACTTTCAGTGTCCAGAACACTGTCGTTTACTACGACAATTCTTCTCCAGAAAAATTGCATTTCAATAAATTTTTATTTTGTCCTTAATCATCTTCCATTGACAAACAGTGGAAGTATAATATTTAGCAATGCATTTCTTCTATTTCTCATATCTAATGGCTAGTCTTAACGTAAAACCATTCCTAGATATAAATACTCCAATCGGATCTCCGAGGGGGGCGGGTGCCTCTAATAATACAGTAAACAGAAGGAGATAACCAAAACTGCCATAGCTCATAACCCAATAAATAACAGCATCATTCCCTAAAACTTAATACAAGTTCTATACTTAAAAACATTGTCCAGCTATATATGCACCAACAACACACGCAAAAAAAGAAGTAATCGATCATTTTTAAAACTTGCAAAGTACAATAGAAAGCATTCCAAAAAGGGAGATTATACTTTATCATTGGTAACTTCAGTGCAAATCAATATTTTTATCCAATGATGAATCGAAACTAAAGGTCATATAACTATAAGGAATAGAATAGGTAGATTTGGCATAGGCTCTAGAAACAGGCAAGACAAAAACTCTTAAGATTCTGTATTAGTAATAATCTAACAATTTCTAACACTTTAAACATCAGATTCGGAGAATATATACTTGGCAATCGCTAGATGGCAATATGCGAAATCTAATAGATTGGGCTCAACCAAACAACCAAGGATATCTTATTCCATATATAGCAATAAGAACATTACCTTAAACACCCAGAAAGATATAACAAAAGCTTTTGTTTTTCCGATACTCTCCTACGGGGCCGAATCGTGGATCCCTGGATCTCAGAGAAATAGATTCCTTTGAGCTGTGGTGCTGGTGGTATTCGATAAACTGTAAAAGAATCAATGTCTCTCTACCTAAACAAATCCATGAGCCAGTGAACATATACAAAGGTCAGAAAGCAGCAGCTTAGATATCTTGATCGTATAAGGGCCGGTTGAAAGACATAAAGGCAGAAGACGCCCTCCGAAAATGGACCGCTTTCACAAAAAAACCAACTGGTACCTATCTCCATTTAGCCACACGAAAATCACACAAGAGGGAAAGATGGTGTGCGATTGTAAGAGGTACACAAAATTAACCAAGCCTAGAGATCTCAACTCTTCTTCAAGAACAAAACGAGCGGAAGAGGATTGTTCTGTGTCGCTTTTAGCAGATTTTGGATGGAATTCTCGTTACTCATACACCATAAGTGCTGTCACTACAAAAAAGCTTCCTTGCAATACTTAAAAGTTGCGGATTAGAAAATGAATTTCAAGATGATAACAGTTAGAATAATAGAAGAAGGGCTACGTAAAAACTAAAATAACTGCAATAGGTCAGCACTGCTTGATTAAAAACTTATTGACAAAACTGAAGACATTTTAATAACCACAGACACTTGAACTGGCATTGCTGCCATATGCGCTGTAAAAATAAAATTCTTATTTGAACACTTGTTCAAAGTAACAGTAATCATTTTTACGAGTTTTGGTTGTGGATTTAATGTTTGAAGGACGTACCCATTAACAAATTACTACATTTTATTACATTTGCTACACATGGGAATTTATTTGCACGTAAAAACAAAAATTATAAATACTTCACAGCAGGGTGGTACAGGAATCGTCTAGTCGTGTAGCAAACGTTTGCCAAGCTAGGTCCTGAGCAGGATGGGGTGGGTTGTCCGGAAGCGCCACTGGTTTGAGACGGTCCAAACCAGAAAACCTACAGGTGGCCGTGTAAATTCCTAAACCACTAGCTGTTTCACAAAAACAAATAATAAAAGACAGAAAACACCAAGACTCGAAATAACCTAGTTATTTATTTACAGTTTGTACACCTTCGAAATTCTGTGCCATACTTGGAAAAGGCAACACAATTCTGTGATTAAATGGAATAGTTTGTAAATGTAATCTTAGTGGTATGTAATGTACAAGATTTTATATCAATAAAGTCGAAAAGGTAACTACGATAATCGCAATTCGTTCGAGTACCCGTGTATCAACTACGATAGTGACTTAAATATAATTAAAAACAGCGATACCGGAATGCGGGAGAATAGTAAGTTCTAAATCGCTTGATTAATTAGGTAAATACTCTATCTAGTCCCGAACCTCTTCGAATTGGTACCATTTCGCCTAGGGGAGTGCTAATACACATAAAATGGTGTATTTACGGTGCTCATATTATGTGAAATGTCAAATTAATGCTCCCGGAGACCTCCGCCAATAATGGTTTAAATTTTGAAACACTGACAAGTACTTGAAAACTTGAATGCAACCAAAGCAGTACTACCAAACGTGAAGATATTAAATGCATAGAATGACATCCTATTCTACAAAAGTAATTGCACGTGATGTACAACGAAGCTATACAATATTCCGCATGTAAAACGGCATGAATTTCGCTAGCATATACCTAGGTAAGTACAATACATAAAGTAAAGATCATAGTGCCATAACGAACGATAGTTTCAGTTCAATAAGCACCAAAAGGTATATAACACTAGGTGTTGTAGATACCTGGATCGTGCACAGAAGGATCGCTACATCAACAGCTATGGGGGATAGCTATTAAGATGTCCACCAGCTTGAGTAACCTCCAAAGAGTCAGGGCTTCATCTAACTTTGCAGGTGAGAAACGTAGTCGAGTGCAGTCACCATGGGGAGAAGCCTTGCATGCGAACTATCACATGTGCTGAGGGGCTCGGATTGGAACGGAATTGTTGCTCCAGGTGCCTTAGCCAAGTAACAACAATGCCACAGGCATAATAGATCCCGAAAAATCGGAGAACGATACAGCAAACTAGGACGAGGAGGCCAAACTAGGACGAGGAGGCCTAAATACAAGACGTTATCGAAAAATATTCTACGGCAATCATAAATTAACATACCAGAGTTGTAATGTGGCCTCGAGTAAGTAAATTGCAGAAATATATATTTATCCCAATACAATCGGATTCATTTTAGCAATATAACACCCATTTCCTATTTCTGGATGGCAGATTCCTCAAAGAACTATGGAAACTATATAATCCACTTAAGTGAAAATTCCCAAAGATCACATGCAGCTCCAAAAAAGGAAAACTTAAAAATGGTCGCCGGAAATCGTACTATCAAAACAATTTTCAAAATTGTTACTCAAAATTCCCTAAAAATCAAGGATTTTGCAAAAATGAGTATGCAACCAAAGCTACACCTAACGTATGCAGGTGAATCTAACTATATGAATGCATTTAAGCTAAGAAATTATCCAAACAATCCTTAACTGTATCTAAATGTAAAATTACACGTAACAGACTCTCCCCTCACTTAAAAATAGGTAAATTCACTGAATTTACCGACGTAGAACCTATGCCTGCACCATAATGAAGCTTCGAAATTTTACAGGTATCACGATGATATTCAACCAACCCCAAACACAAAAGAAAGATCACCACGTACAACTACGGTAGTACCAAATAATTTAGAAAAGTAAAAGAATCGCAAAATAGAAGTCGAAAGGAAAAAGGGAAATTACAAAGGAATGTTAAAGATAGAATTCAGAAAAAGGACCGTGGTTTAGCAAAAGAGTCGGCTCATGAATCCAACAAAAGTTGACACTACAAAAGCGCAAAAGAAACCGTCCTCAATCACCAATCACGTCCAAAAGAAAACAAAATGTAAACCAGGAATGAGATTCGCTTGTGAAACAAGAATCCGCATGCGCGAAAGGATACCACAACATAAATAAACACAAAACGTACAGCTGAAGGCAACCCCTACAACATCAGCTACACATCGAAAACCTCAAAGGGGTATCCAAAATAAATTTCAACAACCTAAGCTCGAACCCACACAAATAAAAAGAACAACAGCAAAACCAAAGAACAGAAGGAAGGGATAAATAGCTCTTACAATGAATGCCGCTCCGAAAAGGACATCAGAACATCCGTCGCTGCTGGGTGTAAAAGGCGCGCCGGTGGATGAACTGATCCAAGCCCAATTCGAAACAACGTCCACTGGAAAAACTATCTAACAAGAAGAAGAAAAACGAAACAGAATAGCAGGAAAGGGGAATGGGATCAAAAGCTCCAGAAAAGAATTGGGGACAACACAGAAGAAGGATGAGAAAGGATTAGTCCGATGTCACGTCAGTCAGTCGACGTAGGGTGGTATAAAGAAAAGCTAACTGAAAATTTCTAAGTGGGAAATAGCCGAAAAATTTTGAAGTCACCACAGAATACAGGTACCAGGCGCGGGACCCCGTAGAATACACCGCGATCATAGGTAACCATACTCCATGAAGACAGAATAAAAACCCTACACCCTACTAGTCAAGGAAAGTGTGCAGCCCAGGATCGACTACACACTGAAACACCATCCACAGTGACCAAATGGCAGAACACCGGAAATGAGACTGCAAAAATGTCTCACTCCTGTATGATGGAACGTCACTGTCCCACAAGGAGGGGGAAAGAACGAGATGATAAAGTTCCCCAACAGCGAGTCCTCCCTTCAAGCAACCCAACCATCCACCCAAGGGTTCAACAAAAAACCCTTGGTCCCTAAAGCTTAACCTAAAATTCAAAATCCTAATGCCAAACTCGAATGCAAAGTCCTAAAGCTAAGTTTGTCTTCGTTACGACAATCCAACAGAATCTAGTTTTCTTCATCTGGCGGATGTTGCTTTATGTCTTTGACATGCCATGTGCCGCGAAATGTCCCATCTTCATCTTGAAGCTCGTACGTAACAGGTGATAATTTCCTTCGTACAATCAAAGGCCCAATAAATTTTGGAGCGAGCTTTGCGGTGAAGTGTTTGGTGGCGTCGGACAACACAAAATTGCGTCGGTAAACTCTGTCGCCCACATTATATGTCACTTCTCTGCGTCGTAGGTCATATCGTTGTTTAGATCTGGCATGAGCATTCAAAAGTCTCTTATGTATATCTTGATGTAGCTTGTCTAACTCTTTAAGTTTATCAGATGTCTCACATTTATCTGTTTCAGCCTTTACACCTGATTTAAAATAATCACCCCTAGGAACATGTTCACGTGCAAAGTTGGCAAAGAATGGAGTCACTTTAGTGACTTCATGAACCGAGCTCCTGATAGCGCAGCCCACTTTAGGCAAAAGTTGTTCCCATTTCTTGTGGTTATCTGCAACATATGAAGCCAACATAGTTTTGATGACACGATTAACTCTTTCTACGAAGTTAGCTTGGGGATGATACGCAGGAGTGAAAATAATTTTCACATGGTGGCTGTCACATAACTGCATAAATTCTCGTGAACGGAACTGCACACCATTATCGCATACTAAGTACTGAGGACATCCAAAGAATAGAAAAACATTTTCCTCAACTAATCTGGTTACAGCGGCAGCTGTAGCTTGACGGAGTGGAAACAGTAGCACAAACTTGGTAAGTTGGTCTGAAATAACCAAAATGTAACTGTAGCCTCTGGATGATCTAGGTAAGGGACCACATATATCTACTGCAATCATCTGCCAAGGTTTTGTGACATTCGGGCGCTGTCCCATAAGACCAGCTGGACGATTCTGTTCAGGTTTCATGGCAGCGCAGATCTTACACCTTCGAATGTAGTTGACTACATCGGATCGCATTTTCGGCCAGTAGAAGCGATTCTTCAGGCGTTCGTAGGTTTTGAAGATGCCTGCATGGCATGCCGTTAATGCGTCATGATGTTCATGGATTAGTTCCTGGCGTTTTTCTTTCGGCACAACTTCTTTCCATGTTTCGTTATTGTCTCTCAATCGCGGGTAGGTACACTTGAGATATTTATAGATTTTATTATCTTCGACTCGCCACTGTGGAAATTGCAATGGTTTTGACATAATTTTTGTTCTCAGATTCCGATACCAATGATCTCGAATGGGTGCTGGTTCTTCGATGGTTAACACCACATAATCCGATCTGGAAACAGGCTGGTTACTCCTACTTGCCCGCATCCATAACAGTACATCCGTTTAGGAGCAGTACACTGCATGGCTCGATGTCCTGACTTGGAACAATTCCAACAAGTAAGTGATGCAATAGCAGTTGGGGCTTCTGTAATTTTATTACTAGTCTTCTCTCTGGCTAGGTGGTTCTGGGAAGTGTTTGTTGGAAGCTCCATTTCGCTGAAGTCAATCAGAGGCTTTTCTTCGACTGCACAAATCGGTGGCTTTCCCGCACGCTTGCAGTAAGCTAACTCTGGTTCAAGTAAGTATGAGTTAGGCGTAGGAGGTGCTTTAAAATTAGTCGAAGCTATTTTGGCATCTTCTAAAGCCATACAAGTTTGAGTAAGTTCAGTGATAGTATAAACCGGGTGTAATGCTAATTGCATAGCATAATACGGCTGTAAGTTCTTCTTAATTATTGCCAATCTTGTAGTTTCAGATGGAAGTTGAGGTAGCCTGCTGAATAAGTTGTCCATGGTTGCTATATAAACGACCACTTTTTCGGATGGGTGTTGTGTGCGGCTTCGAATTTCGTCCCAAAGGCGGATCTCGTAATCGTGAGGGAGAAAGTTTGCTTTCAACTTGCTGATCAAGTCGTCCCAATCGATGATAGTACGCTTCACTGCTCGGTACCATATCAGTGCGTCTCCAGTGAAAATTTCTACTGCTGACTGAAGCAATTGAGCTTTTGGAATTCCACGTGCTTCTCTTAGCTCTTCTACACGCACTAAGAAGCTTGTTAAACTGGACGATTCACCATCATAATGAATGTTCCACTTGCTGATGGGAATAAAGTTGCTGTACACAGGTCGAGAACACTCGGGATATATCTTACTTTCAGCGGTAGGTATGTGTAAGTTTCCCGCTTGTCTATCTAAGCTTGTTGTAGGTCTTACAATCTCGCTCAGTTCCATGGACTTCAGTTTTTGCTGTAAGTTGCTGTCGTGATGGGAAACTTCAGCGTTACGCTCTGGCGTTGACTCATGGAAGCTCACTCGACGTTTCGATGGTTCAAATTGTGTTGGGAATATCGACATCTCATGATCAATGAGTTGCCCGATGGCAGTTGCATTTTCTTCTGCACCTGTAGTTGCCAAGGATGTGGTAACTGGAAGTAGTAAATTATGCTCATCTAGAATAGATAGTTGTTGAGACTGAACTGTTGCTTGCTCATGTATAGTTTGTTCGTGGTAACCTGAATAAGCTTGATCGATAGCTATAGATAACTGACCTAGTTTGGTAAACAGTGTTTGCTGATGCTGTTGTTGCATGTTGTTTTCGGCATTAATTCGACGTAAGCGACCTAAAAGATGATACATTCTTGCCCTAATGCGTTGTACTTCATTGTCTTTGTTATTGACATCAAAATGTTCTAATGCCTCTTGCAGTTCGTGAAGTTTTGTAGCACAAATCTTCAGTTCTTCATCAGGCTCGAAATAAATTCCTGTTGTCACGTCTAGCGTTCCTAACTGCTGTCTATGCATAGCGTCTCGCAAAATTGATCTCTTCTCGGTTACGTTCGAACCCACTGGACATCCACGAATTAGCAATTCATACGTTAGCTCGTCCGCCAATAATCTTCCAACATCCATTGTAATTGTCGTAACTAAACAATCCTATACCTATACTAAAAATACTAAACCTTACTAATAAAAGCACAAAAGAAAAACAAAAATAGCCCTTCAGTACTAATAATACTAATACCTACTAATATGTCCAAAAATGTACCTAATCTAAACACACATTCCTAAATTCTAACAAAATTCCTCAAGATATGCAACAAAATGGCTATAATCCGATAATTACCGATACGACAAGGAACCAATCGATACTAATCAAATACTCTATACTGCACTAAATGCCAAACTACTTAACCAAAGGCTCCACGTCAGAAGCGCCAAATTTATTACATTTGCTACACATGGGAATTTATTTGCACGTAAAAACAAAAATTATAAATACTTCACAGCAGGGTGGTACAGGAATCGTCTAGTCGTGTAGCAAACGTTTGCCAAGCTAGGTCCTGAGCAGGATGGGGTGGGTTGTCCGGAAGCGCCACTGGTTTGAGACGGTCCAAACCAGAAAACCTACAGGTGGCCGTGTAAATTCCTAAACCACTAGCTGTTTCACAAAAACAAATAATAAAAGACAGAAAACACCAAGACTCGAAATAACCTAGTTATTTATTTACAGTTTGTACACCTTCGAAATTCTGTGTCATACTTGGAAAAGGCAACACAATTCTGTGATTAAATGGAATAGTTTGTAAATGTAATCTTAGTGGTATGTAATGTACAAGATTTTATATCAATAAAGTCGAAAAGGTAACTACGATAATCGCAATTCGTTCGAGTACCCGTGTATCAACTACGATAGTGACTTAAATATAATTAAAAACAGCGATACCGGAATGCGGGAGAATAGTAAGTTCTAAATCGCTTGATTAATTAGGTAAATACTCTATCTAGTCGCGAACCTCTTCGAATTGGTACCATTTCGCCTAGGGGAGTGCTAATACACATAAAATGGTGTATTTACGGTGCTCATATTATGTGAAATGTCAAATTAATGCTCCCGGAGACCTCCGCCAATAATGGTTTAAATTTTGAAACACTGACAAGTACTTGAAAACTTGAATGCAACCAAAGCAGTACTACCAAACGTGAAGATATTAAATGCATAGAATGACATCCTATTCTACAAAAGTAATTGCACGTGATGTACAACGAAGCTATACAATATTCCGCATGTAAAACGGCATAAATTTCGCTAGCATATACCTAGGTAAGTACAATACATAAAGTAAAGATCATAGTGCCATAACAAACGATAGTTTCAGTTCAATAAGCACCAAAAGGTATATAACACTAGGTGTTGTAGATACCTGGATCGTGCACAGAAGGATCGCTACATCAACAGCTATGGGGGATAGCTATTAAGATGTCCACCAGCTTGAGTAACCTCCAAAGAGTCAGGGCTTCATCTAACTTTGCAGGTGAGAAACGTAGTCGAGTGCAGTCACCATGGGGAGAAGCCTTGCATGCGAACTATCACATGTGCTGAGGGGCTCGGATTGGAACGGAATTGTTGCTCCAGGTGCCTTAGCCAAGTAACAACAATGCCACAGGCATTATAGATCCCGAAAAATCGGAGAACGATACAGCAAACTAGGACGAGGAGGCCAAACTAGGACGAGGAGGCCTAAATACAAGACGTTATCGAAAAATATTCTACGGCAATCATAAATTAACATACCAGAGTTGTAATGTGGCCTCGAGTAAGTAAATTGCAGAAATATATATTTATCCCAATACAATCGGATTCATTTTAGCAATATAACACCCATTTCCTATTTCTGGATGGCAGATTCCTCAAAGAACTATGGAAACTATATAATCCACTTAAGTGAAAATTCCCAAAGATCACATGCAGCTCCAAAAAAGGAAAACTTAAAAATGGTCGCCGGAAATCGTACTATCAAAACAATTTTCAAAATTGTTACTCAAAATTCCCTAAAAATCAAGGATTTTGCAAAAATGAGTATGCAACCAAAGCTACACTTAACGTATGCAGGTGAATCTAACTATATGAATGCATTTAAGCTAAGAAATTATCCAAACAATCCTTAACTGTATCTAAATGTAAAATTACACGTAACAATTTTTTATAAATTGTTATACTGACCACAATTTTTGATACCGAAGACGGTAAGGTAGAACGTTGAACGCGAAAACTAAGTATCGTGTGAAACAATTATTAGAATTATTCACTCAGATTTTATTAAGCGTTTTATTGCCATTTCTGGGACACTATACACATATACTATACTACACGCCAAATTCGATTTTTACTATTGCTAGTCCGCCGCTTTAACTGCGAGATTAGGCCGGCAGAGCAGATAAGTCGTTAGGTTATATTTTCATTAATGGTAAAAGCTGAAGTTATGCGCAAATTATTACTTCATCTATTCTCGCGTTAAAGGAAACATACGCAACATTTTATTCTGTTAAGATGCTCACCCTGTATATACTTGACCGAAAGCATATTCCGTTTCGAGAAATGTAGGCTTATAATCCGCATGCAAAATACCGTCTTCTTACAACAAATAGGTATTTTTTGAGATATACCTTCAACAAACGGGCAGATGGGCGAACAGACGGACTTGTTTTTCGTCACCTAGGTAACCTGAAGCGAAAAAAAAACAATACCTCGTTCGTCTTCTAGACGAGGAAATAGAAAATCACCTCCAGAGATTTCTTAAAACCTTTACTTTTCAAGATTGCTAGATGACGAAAGACATGTTTTTCAATGCCATCTGTCTGCCCGTCTGTAGCTCTGTTAGCGGTATGGCTCAAAAAGTATTTGTATACAGTCAAATATATACAGGGTGAGTACCTTTAAAAAATAAAAGGTTGCCTATATTTGCTGTGATTCAGGAATATTTTGTACAAAAATGGACCCAACAGATACAGGGTAAATTTCGTAAAGGAACAAAAATGTGCAATGACTAATACGTCCTATAGAAAGCAGCCGCATGTGAAAATAAGGGGGTTGCTATATTTGCCGAACGGGACTAGCTATCCCTATCGCGTCCTCCCACGTGCTGAATCCGTGGCCCCAAGTGCTGAAAACCCGCTCAGTTGTAATTTACACTACACTGTTTTCTTTTATTGTTGCGAAGACAGTTCCGCGTAATTCCCTTTTCAGAATATTTACATCGTCTAATTAGGAATAAATTTTAAAAAAAACTGTTCTTTGCATTACTTTCATCTAATATGTCCCCATAAACTGAGCACTACAGCGACAACTACGAGCTTTTATATTACAATCTACGTTTTAGAAATCACTGTAAGAAAGTTTTCTTAGCTAGTTTTTAAGGGTTTCGCAATAAATGTAGCAACTATATACCGCCCTGTCAAAAGACGTACGCAACCCTAAACTAGCTGATGCTCGCGATTATGTATAGCCATGCTTAAAGATCAGACAAAGTGAAATAAAATAAAACAAAATACAAAAGGATGCCAGTCATCAAACACGACAACAGAACTAGTCGAACTCACAGTCTAAAAAAACTAATTTACCATGTACGGTTTCTAGCTTACACTAACCTATACTCTAAAAATGAGCAGGTATCAATTAGGTCAAATAAAACATAATATACAACACTAAGAGATGAGAAAGAGACTTTAATAGTTGAACCGCTTGAAAGGAGTTAAATAAAATAGCAGTATCATCGCTTTAAAAAAACCCGGAGTTAAATTTTACTATTTGCTTATAGTGGCCACAAAGGATAAACTGGGTCGCTGAATGCAAAACGACCCAGAGATTATATGTTGTGTAACTGTGTGAAATCGCTTTTAATGCGAACGTTTTTGGTCGGTGTAAACTGGCCTTAAGGCTGGTAATGCACTCGTAGAGTTATCTTCTAGAGCGAAGGTGTTTTGTTTTCTAAATTTGATTGTGTGGTAGTTTGCGCATCGCAGAGTGGCCAGGTTTTTCCCCGTAAGACACTAGAGTTCGTCGCTTTCCGGCGAATTTTTGGGGCAATGAGATTGGATGGAAAATATTTGGTGCCAGGCGATTTAAGCAGCCTTGTGGCCCGGAGCCTCATTGAAATTTGGCACCTGCAAGATTTTCCTGATGTACCGTTCTTTCTAGATGGGCTCTTAACCAGCTCCTGGTTCATGAACGAATCTCACATTGTGAGCGGCTTTGATCCAGTTACCAGGCGTGATGCATTTGTCAGCAGTGAGCTAAGTTAGTGATCTGGAGGAAACACTGCGCGGGAAAGAATATTAAATGTGTATTATTTCTAATTTCTGCTGTGCTAATTGCACCAGTATGTCCGACTCCGAAACCCTCGATTTTTAGCGTAGCTTACTTTTATTACTACACATCCCCAGCTGTTCTTATATTCAACTTGCAAGCAATAGTTTTACTTTTGTTTTTTTTACATCAACGTAAGTCTGTTTGTAGTTGTACGCTTAATTGTTTATTATATGCTCTAATTTTATACTGAGAGGCTATTTTAGTATAATGTATGTAGCTGGCCGGCGATGGTTCCCTCATAGTCTCTCCATCATACTAGTCAGAAATATAACAGTTAACATAATAAGCATAATCTACGTTAGGTACTAAAGCAATAAAATTATAAAAATTAATCAGTGAAACGAGGTTATTGAAACTTTTTCCCCAAATCTATCTGCGCATTTAATAGTATAAAGCTTAATAACAGTGTTACAGTTATTATAACTGCACAGACACCGGCAAAAACCTATTCCATCTGACGTGCAGTCGGTCATTCGCTAGTGAAAGAAAATAATCTCCAACAGAGGAATGTAACGTAAATCTGTCGATAAACGTAGAAGAGACAATATATATCATCAAAATAATGTTTAAATACGTTTCCCCTGGCTGCGTTGGGTGTTAAAAATTAAACTTCCTTTTGTACTATTTTAGACATAAATTTTAATTAAACATAAAAATTTTAAAATAGTGCTAATGTCCTCGGGGGCAACACTGCATTGCCAAACCGGGATGCAATGAAATACAGAACAAATCTCGCAGGACCCCAGAATTTTTCAGCTACCACAAACGGGAGCGATGCAGTTGGCAAAAGATCTGCATCGTGCAAAGGGATGCGTCGAAATGACTTAGCGATTTCTATTAACACGGGTCTTAAGATTGATAACGGTCCACGATCACATGCAGTGGAAAATTAAGATTGCACGGTACGCATCTTGTAAAGAACACGCTGGCTTCAGAAAAGCTGTAAATTCCTCTTAACCGTCGTTAATCTCGCAGTACAGCGTTTTAGATCCCTATCTGCCCCACAATACAGGAGGAGGAAGGAACTAGAAGTGACACAAGCTCCAAAATTTCGGCATTGCCTCGCTTTTAAAAACTACAGAGTGAAGTTAGTTTTACCCCCCAAAATTCCACTGCGCTAGTAATAAATAATAAAGAAAGGAGTAGACGGATATTCAGCAGAATAATCTAAGCCGTTAACGCCAAAATCAAAAGAGGCCATTACAACTAAGAAGCCATATTATTTAGGACACATTTATACAACAATTTCATTAATTTACAATGGTCATACTCTACTGTTTCATTAAGTATGTATTAGACAAGAATGAATTAATAACGTCTGGTCTTATGATGGCAGAATTTCTGTAAAGGTGCAAGATAAAGTCCATCGCATAAACAGTGAAGAAGATATAGACGGCATTCAATGTGGGCGATAAATTGTGTGCATTAAGTGATATGGTTGTTGGCAAAACATTGAGTTTTATCAAAAGAACCACATATAGGGCAGCGCTTGACAGAGTCTGAATTCGTCATTTTTTCGTTGATAATTATAGAAAGTTACTTTGTTGTGAATTTAAATTGCTAAACTTTGGTTTATTGTTTGTTTTCTTTAGTAAAGTAATATGTTAATGTATTATCAGAATTGCAGGGGATTGAGAACGAAGCTGAATGATTTTTATGTCAATGCAATTGATGGAAACTATGACATAATTGGTATTACGGAATCTGGTCTAAATGAATTTATTTGTAATGGAGAAATAATTGATCCAGATATATACAATGTGGTGCGTGCGGACAGGTCCAGTGAGCATACTAACAAATTTAGAGGAGGAGGTGTATTGGTATGTGTAAAAAGTGATTACAAAATTATCAAATGTTTCACACACAGCTCGTTTTTTGAGGCAGTTGCAATACATTTAAAAATTAAAAAGAATTTCGTACTTTTGATTGTCATATATATACCACCGGGTGCATCTACCGAGCAGTACGTCAGCTTATTTAATTTTATAGATAACAGTATTCAACAATACGGCCTAAATAAAAATATTGTTATTGTAGGAGACTTTAACTTTCCTGAAATTAAAAGCCCTGAAATTAATATGAATGTTTTAACAAATAAAAGCCGAGAACTAGTAAATTTTTTGAATTTTCACAGTTTAAAATTATTAAACAACGTTCAAAACACTTTTGGAAAAACTATGGATTTAGTTATTGTATCTGAAAACGATTCTACATGTTTAGTACAAAGGGGTGAATTTCCATTGGGTACGGAGGATATTTATCATCCTGCATTATCAATCTTGCTTACCCATTCTTCGCAGGGACCGACTATCAATAAATCTGAATTAGATTATTTCTACAATTTTAAAAAGTGTGATTTCTTGCTTCTAGCACAAACAATCCGTGATATAGATTGGTCCTCTTTATATTTAGAAACGGACGTAAGCATAGCGGTACAAACTTTTTATAAAATTATGTACATGGCTATAGAAGTTGCTGTTCCAGTAACGAAGACAGCTAGGAAAAAATATCCACAATGGTTGAATCAGGAAATAATAGAATGTATAAAAGTAAAAATCGATTAAGCAAGCAGAGGTATTTATCTGAACAGTGCAATAACAAATTTAAAGAAATTAGGAAAAAATTAAAGAGAGCTCGCAATGACTATATTGATGAAGTTGAGGAAAGCACACAAAACAACTTAAAAACCTTTGGTCTTATATTAGTAAACAACAACACCAGGGCCAACGCAATCTTGCAATGAAATTTAAAGATAAAGACGTAGTTGAACAGGAAGTTGCCGAAAGCTTTGCTCAATATTTTAATTCGGTTTACTCAAGTAAAATAGCCTCTTACAATTTTAGTTACTGTGTAAATGCTTTGACAGATAATCTTACCATTAATACGATAACTTCACAAGACTTTTATGAAGCAGTAAAAAAACTAAAACCTAAAAAATCTGCAGGAGTAGACAAAATACCTCCTTACCTTGTGAAAGGTTGTGCAGAGTGGCTTGAGAAACCTCTACTATTTATATTTAATTTATCGCTCAAAACTGATAGTTTTCCAGAAATGTGGAAAAAAAACCTTTGTAACACCATTATTTAAAAAGGGAGATAAAGCAAATATCGAAAATTATAAGCCAATTTCAGTTATTAGCGCTCCAGCCACAATATTACATAAAAAGTTATTTTCATATTTTCAAAAGTACGTCAATGATAATCAGCACGGCTTCGTTCCTCAAAAATCTGTTATTACTAATTCACTGTTATTTAATTATGAAATATCTGAAATTCTAAATCAAAACCATCAAGCTGACGTTCTGTACACGGACTTTCAGAAAGCCTTCGGTAAGGTTGATCACGACGTACTGTTGGGTAAATTGCATTCTTTGGGTCTTGCTACAAATACGTAAAACTTTTTTTCATCGTACTTGCAAAACAAGAAATTTGTGGTAAAATATAATGGAAGTGTGTCAGGTGAACATGAGGCTCACTCTGGTGTTCCTCAAGGGTCTAATTTAGGACCCCTTCTTTTTTTAATTTTCATAAATGATTTACCTGATGCACTAGAACATGTTAGCTGTCTTTTATTCGCAGATGATATTAAATTTTACATGACAATTAAAGAACCAGAAGACTGTAAAAAAATACAGAAGGATATAACCAATATCTATAATTGGAGTGTTAAAAACAATTTAAATTTTAATATATCGAAATGTTATATAATGTCTTGCACCCGTAAACAGTCGGAAATCATATTTGATTACAAAATAAATAACATAGTGTTACAAAGAATAAATAATGTGAATGACCTGGGCATAAGATATGACACCAAATTAAATTATAAAATTCATATTGATTATGTTGTGTGTGTATCATTGCGATTATTGGGATTTTTATTCAGGCAATGCAAAATATTTAAAAAGTGGAAAACATTGAAATTTCTATATTGTGCACTGGTGCGACCCAAATTAGAATATGCATCGCTAGTCTGGCGATCACAACCCTCTTCACATTTGAGTCCAATTGAGAAAGTACAAAACAAACTTTTACGACAACTGTATTTCAAGAAATATAAAGTATATCCTGATTACCATACTGTTAGGTCCTCCAATTTAAGACAAGAATTTGAACTCCCGAGCTTGGACAGCAGAGGAAACGTAAATTCATTAAAATTTTGTTATAAATTATGGAATAATAAGATCAACGATAGCAAGCTGCTTTCGCTATTAACTTTAAGAGTACCCGCTAGGCCTGTTCGTTTCTCACCTTTATTCTTTGTACCTTCTTTTTATACCAGAATTCCGATTACTGATATATTAAAGCTTGTAAATCAAATTTACATACTGCTCAACATTGATTTGTCAGCTCCATACAGTATGTTTGCATCTGTTGTAAAAAAGTATTATAATAACTAAAATGAATTATCGATGTAACCAATTTTTAGGACTTAAATTTACCAATCAGTACGGAAAGTCATAGTAGCAAGTTACGGCTTCGATCCATCTCCTGCAACCATGATTAAAGTTGATTTTAGTTTAGGATGACTATTTTAATTTTACTTTACATGCTATAACGTTCATACCAGCATATAGCAGAATATATCTACACTACATCTCTTGTAATAAGGGTAACACCTGTTAGAGATGTTACAATAAATAAATAAATAACTAATCATGAATTTAAATGAATTATAGACAAATTTCTCCTTTAGCAAAATCTTTGCATGATTTTCAATTCACAAATACATATAGAAATAATCGTACCAACTTATTTTACATATTACCCACACTACAATTTAAATTCTTATCTCTTAATGCTACTTCAGTGCTACTATCTATATATGTATTTATAGAATTTAAGCATTAAAATCATCATTCCCATATACCAATTAATTTTAGTAAGCTTAGTATCATATACTGCTCAACAAATGAACTGGACCATTTACATATATTAGGATATTTTTCAAAATATTTTCCAAAAGGACAGTCATCGTAACCTTTCATGATTGTGTCAGAGAAGCAAAGAAGCATTTATTTTCATAATTTGGTTTAAATAAAATTAATTCCATTAATAAAATATTATCGTTTGAAAATTTTCAATTTTGCCCAAATGTTGATAGCACATTGCATACGATTCGCTGCCAAAAATTTTTAAACGTTCTGAGAAGACTCACAAAACGATTAATTTCCTTTTTTTGTTCTTCCTTTAATTTTTGTTAAATATGGTTTCTATATATTTTATATTTATATTTTATATCAGTTAATATGTGAGAATAGCGAAATTAAATATGCTTAATATGAGTATACTATAAAACAAAAACTATTATTTATATATTTTTTGTGACGTAGTGAAAGAAATGCAATTTTTATGGGTGATCCAGTTCATTTGTGCAGCAGTATATATAAACTATCTTGCTCAGAAAAATATATCTTCGTGGGAAGCTCATTATCAACACAAATTATTCTCTCAGTTACTCAAACGACGGCAGTTATGGTAATAGTGCTTTCCTAGTAAATCTGATTCTAGGCTATCTTGATACCTAAAAAGTAGGCACTGTTCACAGTTGATAATATAGCTATATTTAAGGTTTACCATTAAAAAATGACATACCAACTTAGAAGTGTTAATAATATACACAGTAGCAGTACAAAATAATTGTGTGTTCTTTTGCAGAAAAAAATTACACTCCGTTTATAACTGACCTTTAAATATTCATTGTTTGATTGCAAGTTAATAAATGTAAAGTTCGAAATATATCTATTGGAACTAAAATATAATATTATTTTAAAGCTTTGTTTCCCAAGATTGTGCTACTTAATCGAGTTATTTACAAGAATCATGTAATAAGGATTCCAGATATTCAAATAAATAACATTTTAATTTATAAAAGTTAACAGTCGGAAAGTTAGAAGCGCTACTCAAGCGAACGCTTTACTTTAAATAAGTGCTCGTTAGTAAACATCGTTACTAGTCAGTGCGTAATTGAATACGAAATATAAGTGTATTCTATAATTTTCTACAATTCTCTACAGAAACGTAATATTTAGTTTCTAGTGCAGGTGATACACTCAATTGTTAAATCATTGCTCGTGCAGTTATTAAAGCTGTTTCCATGTGATAATATTACAAAGTACACTATTTAAACAAAATCTAGTCCTGTTGTGATAATTGTGTAATAATTTAATAGCAATGCATGTACTGAAACTGAATATTACAGGAGAAGTTAAAGTTGCTTAACGACGCTGTGTGAAATAGAACCACGATTTTCACATCAAAGATAAGTTTAAATATTGACTCTTTTCCATTGTTACTGTAGTCAAGGAATTAACACGACCTGACGTTTCCCCTGTAATTCCCTCACACTTGGTAAACACAGCAAAGTTTACGCCAACTATAAGCTATACGAAGTGGGCTTTACAAAACAAACAAGAAAATTGCTAATACATTCTAGGCACGTTTGCGAAAATTGCGATGGATGCGTACATAAAAGGCTTTCTTTGTAGTCAAACAAACTGAAGGGCATACCTGCGTGTTCCTTGTGTATCCGTATCCGATGAATCTCTCGTCATGCGGTGGTGCGGTATCTGGGGCTACGTAGAAGGGCTCGTACAGGAACTCGAAATTCGTGACTGGGTGGCTAATATGCACTTCCTTATTTTCGACCATCGTACTCTGCCATCTATAGCAATCATTAAGAAACGTGTTGAAAATAACAAGTTTCAAAAACTCACCTCGAGAAATTAGTAGCATATTGGTTGTAGATAAAAACCCTTTGATGGAAAGGCCTCGCTAATCCTTTATTTGCTAACCTAACAAGCTCAGTCTTATTGGGTGGAAAACGCACACGATTATCAATTTCATAAGTGGGAATTACATAGGCACACAATTTTTTGCAAGTCACCTTTTTAAAAAATTCATTTAGGCCTTCTGCTAAATACTCACTCGGTATGATATCTACGTCAGTAAGGAAAACATATCGGCTTTGGCAATTTTTTCTTGCTAGGTTTCTGAGGTGATTTTGAGGATATGGATGCTTTATTCTCCATTTTGCTGTAGTCCCAGAACGTCGCCTTAACAATTCTTCCAGAACATTCTCCGGCCGTAAGCAGTTCATATTTGTAAGGCTCTGTGCTTCTACTTGAATTTTTTGGGGAAATCGATCCTTTGGCAATGCTACATGAAATGCTACTCGTTCTCTAATTTGCGGAAAACATCGGCGTAAATAAACTATATACGACAATAAGAGATTCAGTTCATCGTCACCCGCTGCAAAAACTGCAGCCGATATTGGACCGTGCCAGTTACTTGTTACCTGTACTAAAGAGGACAGTCTTTCGAGCGAGCTCTGTGTTGCCAAACACACTAGAAATTCTGCACTTAGCTCCACATACTTGTCACCTACAAACACTCGATCGTATAATTTGAATAGCATCCTGTTGTCCCACCGTCCAAGGCGAAGGTCGAAATTGGAAAACTGAACGTCTTGAGCTACATCTGCTTGCTGTGGGTCGCACGGTGGTCGTGCTGGGATTATTTGAGAAAGTTCTTGACGTTTTAGAGGAATGTTCTTGGGGCAGTCTGGACCATACATCAGCTTGGCAGTTAAGAGGATATTGTATACGGAGAGGAGTATTAGTGCGACTAGGCAAAGGTTCCATGGTCCCCATTTGCTCTAACATTAGAAAAAAAGTTAAGTACATACTATAAACTATTTTAAAATAAACATATAACAATAGTTTAACTAGTATAAGTGTCTTTTTGAATATAGTTTCTGTCAGTTGCAGATTATAGACTATATTTTTATATCATACTATGATGTGTACTGTAATATGTAGTGTAACCAAGGAACTACGACACAAAATGACTAAATTAATTTTATTCATCGACATTTAATTTGCATTAACCTGTACCTCAACATAAGAAATGAAAAGGAGTATGAATAAAACGTTGTACATTTGACGTTCTGTAAAATTTTGCCTCGTTCGTAAGCAAGGAACTCGTACTGTAATAATCGATTTACCAGACTTGTAACGTAAATTACTATTAGTACTATGATAAACATAAGCGCCAATACCAATTAATGATTCAAATAAAATGAATGTCGAAAGCACACCAGTTATTTAATGGTAGCTCATTTTAAAAGAATGAAAACTAAAAATGTTTTTAATTACATGGTTTTTTTCACTGATATTTAAAACGAGTTACGAGTATATCAACACTTATTTTTCCATTAAATAATACGGAATGAGACCGAAAAAAATAACAGCATGAGCAATTGTTATATTCCCCATATCTTTCCGCAAATACTGAAAAGACACAAAATGCACTGTGAAAAACCTTAGATATAAATTTGGATATTTACTTTTTGTGTGCCACTTGAGAATGAGTGTGTTATATTTTGTTGTAATTCATTGAACAGTTTAAACATTCTCCGGGTTTGAATGAAATTTGAATATAAAATTAAACTCTCAAATTACAATTAACATTAGTTAGATATTCATTCTAAAATTCAATGAAATTTACAAAAGCCTGAACGTACACGGTATTGTCATATTTCCAATGATTCAACGGTTTAAATGATAGGCAGTTGACATTTTATTGAAATAATTACTATTGCTAAATGCACAGGAAGTGTTGGCTTTAATTGATTGAGTTATTTTATTGTAACTGGTTGGCATGCACCTGACAGCAAATACATATATAATAATATGATATAGCAGAATACTACTGAAATTTAATTACCAGAACACATCTAATATGCAAATGCATAAGGCATGGTTTTTTAATTACGAGTAGAACTTTCTGTAATATAATATAATATCTCTAAGACTCATTCGCTTCTTTCAACTGGCGGTTGTCCATTTTTAAAATAAGTCTATAAAATGTATATTTAATTTATTGTGTAATATAAATTGTGGATTCCTGATCATATACGACCGGCATATGGCGTAACTGTACGGTGTGAAAGTTAATTTGGGCAATATAGCACGAACATCAATTAAAATTATTATACAACATTCACACGCAGCACAAATGTGTTCGAACCTATGGCGTTTTTCATTGGAAGAAAAACTAGTAGCTTGGGATGCATGCGAAAATGATTAATTTGATGTTTCAGGTTTCCACTTGGTTTAATACAACGAAAAATACAAAAACTTGTTTGAGTTCTAAGGGTTGAAGGCCCACAAAACTAAAAATGTCTGAATGATTATCTATAAATAACAGGGACTTAAAATTTACTTTAATTTTGAAACTTTTAAATAACTTTTCTATGCTAAATTAAAGAACTACGCGGAAATAGGTAACGTTTCTATAGCAATTGAAGGTGGGATCTCTGTTACCAATATGTGTTTTATGTGCACGTCATCTAAGCTCTGGAAAGTATCTAAGCGTAACGCCAAGAATTGGGAAAAAATTAAAACAACAAATGCTGTCAAGATGAGTAAAACCTACCGGTTCTCTTTTCCTTCGCTAAGTTGAAGCTGTACTTTTTGAAATAAACAAATGCAGTGGCAACTTTTCACTGCTTGTCATACTTATTACAATACACGAAGATATTGTAATGAGCATTTATTTAGAAAACCGGAATAAGGCAAGTAAAGGTAAGTCCTCACTCTACAGTTTGTGGTTAAATTACACTAATAAACGTTAATTTAAAATACGCATATCAAAAGTTGCTAATTTCCGCCCTTAATGCCTGTTACACAAACAAAGCTTCTGTAACTCGGTTCATAGTGGTTGCTACTTTGGCCTCAATTAACCCACTTGGCACCTCTTTCGGTTTACGAAATCTCTTTATGAGAACGAATTTCATACAGTCTCTGTGCTAATGAATGTTTAGATAAGAGCAGATGTAATTATAGCTGTTAAAAAAAACAAAAGCTTTATAGTAAATAGTATAAGCACAGCCTCATTTTTTCTTCATTTTCAAGTTAAATGCTCGATTTGCACACTATGCAGAACCGATCACAATTGACAAAGTGTTGTCGTTAATATGTTTAATTGTTTTCCTAATAAAAATATCTAGTATACACGGTTTTTACATATCAATTAGTAAGCGTTAGTTATGAATAGTAAAGTGGGTTTCACTACATGTTTAAACAAACTATCCTTTACTAAGGAATCTATTACAAATTACATGACCAACCAATTTATCCATTACATATATTATTATCCATTGACAACTCTTATATACTTTTTATTCCAACTCTATATATAAGCAGCTATTATTATTATTATTTTGCGAAGAAATTGCAGTGCGAACATTGCCTGTAGCATTTTGGTATTTTATATCTAGAGTATAACTTACTATATTGTTTCTAGACTTCTGGCTGTCATATATCCGTCTATTATGCCAATAGCTCCCTTTTTTGCGATGAAACTGGATTGATAGTGATTTAGATGACGGCATTTAAATATTATCCCTCGGCACAACGGCGTGGCTAAGTAAAAAATAAAACATTTTACAGGGGAGTCCACCAAGGATTCAATTTACACTAAACTATAAGCATTTGCTTCTCTATTATGATGATTGTTTATGGCATTTCAGTGCTTTCCGAAATCATAAAATAATAATATAAAAAGTTAATATCAATAAATTTTCAATTAACCCATCAAAGCAGTAGGTACTTCACTTTGGAAATAAACTGCTTTATAATATTTTGTTTTATAATCAGAGTGGAAATTCTATATATATATTTATATAATGTAATAACGATATGTAACCAAACAACAAAGCAATTACAAATGAAATATTTACACAGGATAAATAGTAAGATCTTCAAATTTAAGATTATAGGTAAATGATACCTGAGGTTTTTCAGTTCTATGCTCTATGCTAATTTGACATTGAAATATGTATTGTTGTTTTAAAAAATTATTGACATCATAAAAATTGCGCCTATCATGTTTATTCTAAGTTTCATTTTAAATTAATACAGAATATTGTCTATGGCATTGAGTTATTGTAAATTATACGGTGCTAACCAACATTTTCTATTTTATACACCTGGTATTTAATAATAGTCATAATTATATATTCAATTTAGGATTTGTTACTTTATCAATACACAAGGTGGAAAGCTCTTTATACATTTACAAAGCAGGAGCAACGAGTCTACTTATTTTTTATAAAATTTCATTTGTTAGTATAATGTCCAAACATTCGTACTTTTTTGAGTGTTGTCACATATCTTCGGTAAAATCTAAAAACTGCGTAACTCCAATTTTGAATTACAGAAAAAGATTACTTTTATGCCACACCGTCTCTAATGATACTATCTCTTCATTAACAGAAATATGAATCAAAATTTACCTTTTGGCTGGTATTGTGATATTTTTTTCTAATTTACAATGCAATGTATTGCCTGGAACGTCTGATGATAAGAATTAAATTTCCAATATTTAGACAAATTAAATAAAATCCTAAGTTGTACCATATATAAGGGTTACTCCTTATAAGAGGAACGTGGAATTTCATTCACATAAAAATGAACTAATCTGAATCAGCATGTATGTATGGTATGGGAAATTGTTCGTACCAACAGAATAACCGTACTCGGAATTTTTTGTTAGATTTACATTTATATGGCAGATAAGTAATATATCTTGCCATGAAAACACATAAAATATAAGAAAAATATGTTCTACAAATTGAAGAAATTGTGAACAACTAAAAATATAATTTATCATATAACATATCATTAAATACTATGGATATGTAGCGCTGAAAAATTAATTATTAAAAACATTAACACTTGTATCAGCTACAACCTCTATTTCTCATTTGACCTTAAATTTTTCACTTTATATTTTCAATTTTTGAACGGACATATATAAATACTTGCACCCAATAGAACTGATGTTGTTAGGAGTTTAATAGTATATTACATACCGAGGTGGAGGTGGAGTTTCATTCCTGTCGAGAGATTAAGTAGTTAACCGAGACGCGTACCGTCGAGGTCAACTTTATCTCGAGACAGGAATGAAACTTTTTACCGTGGTATGTATACTATTTTATTCGCAACCACTTTATTCTAAACAATAATTGGAAAAATTATTATATTATTATACCACAGGATGTAGCAAGCATGAATGGATGAACGAGATTCCCAGTGTCCCTACCTACACAGCGGGCGCGAATGGATTAATTTCCAACCGCTGCGACGGCAATCACTTTTTCGACCGGTTGGAAAGTTACAAGTTGGGAATAGCTCATTTTCCAACTTTTTAAAAGTCAGTAATAATCTTATTACATATATGGTTGCGAATAAAAGCTATTTTATATCATTTATAGTATAATGTATTATTAAGCTGTCGTCTAGTCAACCGTAACAAATTGAACGTAGAAAAAGTAAAGTGACTATATTTCTGCTCTTTCATGTATTTGGATATTCAAGTATTAAGTTTGTTTTTTCTGTTAGTACTAACTTTGGTTTTAAGGGGAAGATCGCTGTCTAAAAACTTTGACAGATGACTGAATTTCATTGATTTGTTAACTTTGAGGGCGCACCATTTCGTTAGTACTTTGAAATCAACTGCTTTCTCGAAACAACTGCCACAGTCAGAAATTTTACTAAAACGACCTGTAAATTATAATCGGTTGAAATTAAAAGCAAGGAGAAAATATATTTAGAAACTTTTGAAAGTGTGCATTGATAGATTATCCTTTGATAAAAGGACTGGAAACTGAAACTTCAGAGTAATCTAGCAAAGTCAACATAATCGTTCTTTATCAATACTTTGAGCGTCTTCAAATGGTGCAAGTTAAATTTTTTCGTATGAATCAACATACGCTGATTTTTTTGCTCATGTAGTCACTGTGCGCAAGAGCTGGGAACATTTATAGCGCCCTGAAACTAAACAGGATACACACAATTCTTCTATAAAGTTCAAAGTGTAAAAATTTGGAAGTATTTTTTTTTGGCAATTTTACTAGTCCAACTCGTGCAAAATTAGCAATCCTATGCACTAAAACGTGAGCCTAAAACTTTAAATGCAGAAGGAAAGAGATGCGTCAAGAAAATCAACAAGGAAAAATCTGAAGGCCAGACGAAATCATTGCAGAATTTAGAAATCAACGGTGTAAGTAGACATTAATATATTACACCCAATTTTGCAAAAACTATGGCATCCTGGATATTGGTCAGAGGAATGGTGTGCGTTAATTTTCATCCTTAGATATAAAAAAGAAACACCGAAAACTATAGAACGGTGAGGCTCATCTTTCCTATTAGCAAAATACTACTCACCATTATAAATGAAAGACTGATACCATACCTTTTACCAGATATATCGGATGTACAAATCGGACTTATACCCGGGAAAGGAACTAGTGAACAAGTTTTGAACACAAGACAACTTATCGCAAAATCCCGGGAAGTAAATGTGAAAATATTCGTATCGTTGGTAGACCATCATAAGGCCCTCAACTCCGTAAAATGGAGCAACCTGTGGAATATAAGTACTTATCGAAATGTAAACTCCATCACACTTAATCCAACTTATAAGGAATCTCTGTGAACATAACAATGCCAAAGTGAGAGTCAAAAGCTCGCAGACAAGGGAATGTCCTCTCCCTCCCTTCTCTTTAAGAAATACACAGAATATGTAATGCGCTCAACATTAGAAGATTGGAAGGAGGAGTGGAAGACGCATACACAATCTGCGATATGCGCATGATACCCTCATCATAGCTCATAAAGGAGAAGAGCTACAGACTATTATGAACAGGTTGATAGAAGCTAGCAAAGAGTATAGCTTGAATATGAACAAAATCAACGCTAAAATTATAATAGTGAATAGATTTAATGACAACAAACAACACACACAACCACCAGCGGATTACAAAGTAGTGGATCATGTTCCATATCTTGGATTCTCACCAACCAACACAGGACAATCCAAATTAGAAATTAAGAAAGGACTGGAGACGACGCAAACAGCAGTAACAAAGCTTACAATGATATGAAAAACGCGACCATGACTAGAAACAACAAGAAATTATCGAAAATTGACTAAGCACATCCATAGCCGCCTCACATTTAAGATATTTTTAACCCATTACTAGGTGAAACAATCAAATGGAAACTGTGGTAGTACAGGGCAGAATGGACGGTCGAAGACCACGATGCAGATCACCAATGCGATGAGCGGATTAATTAAAATCACAACCACACCAAACATTACATGAAGCCATCAAATCTCCCAGGACAGAGATCTGTGGAATATAATAATCAATTCAGCAACATAACTCATAGTGACACAACACCCGTACGAGAGCTGAAGGAACGGATGCACTAATAATTATAAATTTAAGAATAGCAATTGTGGATGTTAGACAACGAAAGTTTTCCTGTTGCTTGACTCTTCGCAACTGGACAGTTGCAACAGCTACATTTTGAAGAGAGGGATTAGAAGTGCAACAAACCACTCCATTGTATAAATCTCGGTCCCCGCAACTATTTCCTTGTTAGTCCATACAGAAAATTTCTACAGGAAAGATGTTTTTCGAACAAAGAAGAAGTGAAGGTGGCTGTGAAACATTTCTCTAAGCCTAAAACGAAGCATTTTGAAAGACGTTAGTATTTGTCTGTGAATCAACACAGCTCAATCGTGACTAATCTGACAAGCAGTCAATGTTATTAAAAAGGATCCCAACCATACCGCTAATTTAATTGTACCCTCGTATACAGTTTGCTTGGATTTACAGCTTCGTTTCTGAGCTATAAAATATAAGTGTGTATGAATGTATCGTCGTTAACCTCATTTTACCTTGCGGTGTAGAGGCCAGGTTGAACATTGCACCGCTATATATTTTTCATTTCAACAAATATAACTTAATGTCATACCATTACATGATACTCAACTAAATGAAATTCTATAAAATTGATTTTTTCACGAACATCAGTAAAAATCAGTTTCTAGGTTGCAAAAACTATGAAGCAAATAACACATTTCCTGCCTAGGAAAATAATATTAACATTATCTCCCTAGGGTCTTGTCATTCTAGACAATACTCTGTTGCCATGGTAGTCGTAATATTGACACAATTCAAGGGCTCATAAATATTGCAGTATTTCATATTTACAGCCCAGCATATAGTATCTTGCATGTGGATAAACGATGCGCAGTAGTCGACGGAGCTCATTTACTTCGTAGTGACCTAACTGTGAGCATCAGGTATATTCTAGTATAAAGTGAGGGCAGTGGAACGAAAATATGGCTAGGTTTTCAGCTTGTCTCTGTCGCTTCTAGTGCTCACTCTTTCTCGCGCCGCCTAGGTCGACATGCAAGCTAATATTTGTTGAGCTGTACTGTAATGCTTTATTTCTGAAAATACTTGCTTCTTATCTCCCTACTGTCGGTTGTAGAGAAAATAGTATAAGTATACAAGAAAGGAGAGCACACTATTTTTCCATTGGTGTATTTGTAGCCCATGGGCTTAAAACTTGGTGTATAATGTACTATTATTATCATCCATAAACATGTTATCTTCAGGTTTTTTAGATCAACAATACAATTAATTAAATAAAGCTAAATAAAAGGGACCACGGTATTCTTATGAAAAACATGAAAGTACGTTTCGTTCCACATTAAAAGTTTCCGTATTTCCTACATTTTCCATTCTTTTCCATTATATTTCCAATTTGCAAAATTTACCATCCTAAAGACGCAGTTTTAAAACTTCATCGGAGATATACATACCAGGTGACCGGTTTCAAAACCGAACACAGCAACATGGAATATCACAAAATTATTAGAAACCTTTAATTTAATTTAACAAAGAAGATTGTCCAGATCAGAACTTTAAATTACAGAGGGGAGGCGGAGGCTGAAAGTCCTTAGACATCAATTACGTTAGATATATCATTTGGTTATAAAAAATTAAGAACTTACCCTGTTCGGTTTTGAAACCGGTCTCCCGGTATATGTATATTATGTATGTATCGATTATACAATGAAATTCCTATTTTTAAATTTAAACTATGTAAGGCACCGTCGGATAAAACAGTATTTTTTGTTATTCCATGTTTATTGATCCATGATTTTGCATAACATCAATGTGACGTCGAATAGGAATATTTTTACTTGACCCAGATATAAACCATATGTTAAACAAGGCGTATGTATAATTATGTTACATTTCTGCCTCAATAACAGCTCAGCCATAATTTGCCACACAGGTTTACTTTTTTACTTTTAAGTCGATTAATTACAGCTTACTATAAATCCCAACTTCATCGAAAATATAAATTGTTCACTTTTTAACAACTTCACCACATAAAATTGTAGTAGGTATAGAAATCTCTGTATTAATTACTGAAAAAAAATTTATTATTTAACACTTTATGATTATAAATTACTTTTTCTGTTATTTCTCCTGTCACCTGCATTACTGATTTGCCATGCACGAAATTAGAAATTGTTGCTATTTACCTTTAATATTATACTAAGCCAGCACAATATATTATAATACTGAATACATGTAATGTTCACAGTTTCTGTGTAGTTATATAAAGAAAGTTGTGTCAAAACGATAAAATGTTATATTTATTGTTTTGGATGTCTCTACTTACATTAAAATGACGCTGAATTTTAATTTACGTCAGCAAGTACTAAAACTTGAACATCTGGCGTTTATAAAATAGGTTTGCCTTCAAACTTATCTGTATTTGTGTATCAACTCCAAATGTAATGAAGTTGGGAGGATATGCCCGTGGGAGGCCGTTAAAAATTTAATTTGATATCAAATGGCAATTGTAAAATATAGATGAAATCAATCCGGCAATTCTAAATATAAATATGAAAACCTACGTACATCATGTCAAACATCAATTATAAAGTGATAAAAAAACGTAATATAGAACATAATTATTTCGAACTGACTCTATTGTGTGAAAGTGTATGAGGTATAATATATTGTTAGGTACTCACCTGAATCATTGAGTATGAAAGTGAAATTTATTTAACACCACATCGTTACATGATACTCGTTACGTTGATGGTTCTACGTATATTTGCAGGTAATATTTTGATTAAACCAGCTATTTTGTGCAGCCAAAATCATTCTTCATGTATGATTCATAAATTTACAGTGAGAAGTAAATGTTTACAAAAAGCAGAAT
Source organism: Agriotes lineatus (assembly GCA_940337035.1). Classification (NCBI taxonomy): domain Eukaryota; kingdom Metazoa; phylum Arthropoda; class Insecta; order Coleoptera; family Elateridae; genus Agriotes; species Agriotes lineatus. The sequence goes on along the minus strand of OW679194.1, from coordinate 84,740,104 downwards.
AACCCAGAAACTCTATCGATATTTTAGTCACTTAATTTAATTTGTGCTCACTAACTTCACAGGCGTCTTAGGCGCAGTAATAAATTATGATTAGAACGAAAACATATAATTCTTGAACTTGTAAACAATTCCTTGATTGCAAAATAAAAGAATCGTCCGGTAATTGATGTCGGATGTAGGCAGGCGTTCTTATATTTGAAGAGAGCATGCGCCAGTCTGTATTGATTTACAGGGACACCGACAACGGGAGTGCACGAAGGGGCGCTCACTATGTTAATTTTTTATATCTTAGGTAAATTATTTCACGAAGTCCCCTGCTACTTTCTTAAATTTATTTTGCCGCGAATTTGAACAATAAGCTCTACCGTTCGCCAACATACAAGCTAAAAGTTTCAAAAAATATCTTGATAAATTCTTAAAATATTGCGACCATGTGATTGATGCGCCAGAGGATACCATTGTTCTTTACCCTAGAAAATTTTAATTTTCTTACAGCTAATCACGTGTGAGGGTTTCTCTAAGGTACCTACATTATTTTCGAAAATAAGACAAAGAAGCGCTGATATAAATAATACTATTTATATCTCTAGTGATCTGGATTTTTAAGGTAGCAAGGTCTTCAGAATAATGTAAGAGTGATTAGCACATTATTTATTTTCCCGCTGCTGATCATGTAAGTCAGTGATACAGCCTTAGTAACAAAACATGTAAGTCGGTGGTTATATTTGTTTGCTGCTTTCCCTTGACAACGGAACTTAATACTATTATTAAGTTCCTAGGATAATAAAAGTAGCATCTCAAGATGCAGACTTAGACGTTTTGTTTACAATTATTGCAAGTGTTTATATTTATATGACATGTGACACTCACAGGTAACACTACTCACGACAATTAATCCTGATGACAGGTAACAAACCAAACGATTCTTTAAAAAATCTAGGAAAATTTCGATAAGCAGCGGGAAAATATAATAAGATAACTCGGAATGTATCGCCTATTAACATTTTCGGCAGGCAACAAGCCGCGACTTCGTCTTGGCTTGTACTTGCCTACCTCAAATGTTAATAGGGCCTTACATTCCTTGTTACTTAAATAGCTATTAAAATTGCATTAGAGTTTGTCTTATAGCCGCCGTATTAAACATTTATTACCTTTTTAGCGATGCTCAACATGCTTATAAAAGTTACTTGACAAATATGTAAAACAACAAATTATTTTTTGTCATGCTGGAGTTGGCGTTATAATTTTTATTATTAAACTGATCTGTCAACCTAATATATCCCTTATGATGCCATAAAAACTTCCACCTTCTATCTCCCATACGGAGTACCCGGGTACTACCTCTATTATGGTATTTAACATGCATGTTAGTGCATAGTTTTCCTGCGTTATCGCTGCGGACATTTGTTTGCGTGCGTCATAGCTCATTTTTTATTGTTTGTTTTAAAATTTTATTAGTTAGAACTAGCAGCCCAGTGAGACAAATGTCTCATTTAAAAAAACAAAAAAGACCGTTTTTCAAATAGAACGCGTATTAAATAAAAACTGTACCCAGACCTGGAAGGTGTCAAAGTGGTACGCCGCATCGGAACATTCTGGAAGCTGTCAAAGTGGTTGCCTAACCGATCGAGGTTTTAAGGCGTAGAGGGTCGCAGCTCCGTTTGGCTGCTGAAACAGCGTACTGACACTTCCGGTTTTCGAGAAATCACGTGATTTCTCGAAAACCGGAAGTGTCACGTGACTGAAATTCGGTTCCTGACCTGACATGACCATTCCAAACATATAACTTTCATAACTTTTTTCTCTATCTCTTGCGGTTTGGCTGCTGAAACAGCGTCCCGGACAGACAAGCCTATTAGATAAAAAATAATGAAATTGTGAAGCTTAGAGCGTCAGTTGCGTTATTTACGAGTTAGAGTGCAGTCAGTTCGTGTGTGTGTGTGTGTGTGCTTCAACAAAAATGGACGTGAATCCAATCGAACCGGTGGCTGGGCCGAGTGGCTTTGGCACTTCAGTTGTTCGATTACAACGGTGAGTTTAGTACCTAATAAACAATATGTTTCTCGTTCAATTTCAATAATGAAAGTGTTTGTCTTTACAGATAAAAAAGAAGGAAAAGCATTACAAAGGCTACGAAAGAAACATCACTACCAATTTTTTTACGTCACTCCCCTTGGCAAACTGCCTCAGAGAACAGGGGCCGACTTCAGTTGGAACATTGAGAAAAAACAAACTCTACATCCCAAAAGAATTGCTACCATTGAAGAACAGGGAAGTAACATCAAGCCTTTTTGCTTTTAGTGATGAAGGAACTTTATATTCCTATATGCCTAAGAATAAAGCTGTTGTGTTGCTTTCGAGTATGCACACATCTTCAGAAATAGATGGCACGGCTAAAGCCAAGAAACCTGAAATAATTCTGAACTATAATTCTAGCAAAGCCGGAGTTGATCAAATGTATCAAATGATAACGCAATACACGACTATGAGAGGAACAAATAGTTGGCCACTGGCTTTTTTCTATATCATTTTGAATATTGCTAGTTTGACAGCGCACATCATTTATACTGAAAACAATCCACAAATTGGCTGTAAAACTGATCGTCGTAGATTATTTTTAAAAAAATCTAGGAAGAGATGTCTGCCTACCCTCCATAATAAAACAAATAAGGACCCGCTACTCACATGGTGTTACTTCATGAAAACCGTCATGGAAAACATTCTTGGCGTAAAAATAGCCACCGTATATAACCCTCCACCAGCACCAACCCCCGTCCAAGAACGTCACCAGACCGGGCGCATGAAATTTTATGGTTGCTGCATCATATGTAACACCGCGGATGAAAAGAGGAAAAAACGAGTAAGAGATGCTATAAATGCAAGAACCCAGTGTGCGATCAAGACACCAACTCAACTCCTACTGTAGGCAGAAAAAGTGTGGAACGAAGATACGACGTGTTTATCCCAAAATCATGCATCACTGTTTACTTTTTTATCTTTACTTACTTTTGTTTGTTTGTTTGTTAATGGACAAGGTCTAGGCATGCAAAGTACCAGGTACCTTAGACACCGACTGCTTTGGTCATATGGTCAAAGTCCTACTTAGAATTTTGCCGAGACTAAGGAGTTCCAACCCTAGCAAGGGATCTTTTACATGCTACACATCGTAGTAACATGGGACCCACGGCTTTACATCACTTCCGAATGATGGCGTTCTGTAGAGGCTTTCATCAGCATTTTTTTTTATTTTTGAAAATCTCACCGGGACCGGGAATCGAACTCGCGACCCTTAGATCAGTAGTCAGGATGTTTACCACTGAGCTACCAACCCCGGCCACTTACTTTTGAATGCTTTATATGAAACTCACACATTATATATTAGTTACCCGTTTACTATTAATTATATACCTACAATATACAACTAAATACTATCCAATTAAGCATTTATTATTACAAAAATCATTTTGTATTCATATAAACCTAAAGAGTACCGGGGTACTCCATACGGGAGACACAAGGTGCACTTTATACAATTGTAAAAATAAAATATTTGCTCCCACTATTTCTACTAAAAATATGTTTTTCATGGGTAAAACTATTTTGTGTGAGATGTCAGGAAAACTCAAAAGAAAAGGTTGAATAGAAAAATAGTTATGTGACTGTAACGACGAAATAGTACCCGGATACTCCGTATGGCATCATAAGGGATATAAACGTCGTGCCTGCGTCTCTGCGTGCGTCTCTGAGTGTGTCTCTACCTCCGAGATCGGCCGCCATATCGCGTGTCCTTTATACTGCAGCGACCAGCAAGCATTATTGCACACCTTTGTAAGAGAGCGGTTAAAGCGTCTGACTAACAATCGGATTCTGCAGGATCGAATCCCACTGCCTGCAACTTTTTTCGTTACGAATTAATATAATTCGCTTTACTAAGTGTTTCTTCTTCCTTTTTCCGTATTATTAGCAACATTACGTTATTTTACCTATTTTGTACATAAATTGTAACACTCCTACTATATTGAAGATGTTAAAATGTTTATTTTATTCTATTATATTATTATCACAATAACTCCTTAGCAACAAGTTGTGTCCTAACGTCGCTCGTTCATTCAAACTATTCTCTTCTAATGTAAAAAGCTTGATAACGTTACTTGCATCGTAAATTACTATTTCATCAGCAACCGTTTTATTTACAAATTAATTTTGAAAATACCAGAACTATTTTAATTAAAATAGGGCCTTCTATGTGGTGGGCTCAAAACCTAGTTGATACATAATCGTATGTATCATGATACATTATTTCCTTTGCTGCACTACTTTGGTTAATTTAAAAAACTCCTTAAAGAGCTTTACTCAGAACTTTCCTCGCAAGTGGGAGTTGTAACACTAAATATTTCGAAAAATCAAAGGCAAGTAGGGGTAAAAGTATTTGAACGTTTCTAATAATACTGAAACAATAATAGGAAACACTTGGTAATGCAAATTACTTTAATTTGCAAATAAAACAAATGCGCGATTTCAGCGTCCGCGAAAGATATTTCATAGCGCATAACGCGCCCGTCTTTTCCACCATGCTACGCGGGGCCCTTAGGACATCTGCAATGAAGCTCCATTAAAAACAGCGCCTTATTCTTCCCCCCTTTTTGTCTCTGAGAGCATAGTATATCTTGTGTCACTTTGTTCTCTGTATATCATTTTTTGGCAGTGGTCTATTATGATGTGTTTTCGGACTTTTTCCACCCTAGACAGTGGAAAAAGTCCGAAAAACAAATCATTGTATCACTTGGCTCCCATTTTCGTGAAGAATAAATCCTGCGCTCTGTGCAAATTATTACTTTTTATCTATTCTTCAGTTAAAGCAAAAACAGACAACGTAGAGGCCTGCAAAAAACGACAAACATTCCAAAAACTTCATGACTGTAACATTAGCCATGCTAACTACAGTAAACGAAAGTTAGTGAGCTACCGTAGACTAATGACTATATTGCAAGTTACACATGCGCGGATCCTTTTATAACAAACAATATCAAATTGCCAACGCAAAACTTGGAAAAGGGATTGCTTTTGATATAACACTTTTGTGTCAATCGTGTATTAGCAGGTTTTACCCACAACTGTTAATTAAATATTATAATTGTAAACTAGAGCTAATGTCCTAACACAGCCATAACTATGGTTTCTCGAGCAGTACAGTGTCTCCTGACCGGGATGCATCAACGGACGATAACCAAGCGTGTATGAGCTTTGTATGTAACAGCTAAGATGATCCTGGGTAAATCTAGCATGCCGGCCAAACGAATACAGCGATACGGACTTAACGATTCCTAGTGCTTCTCAACGGGCCTAGGCACAAATTACATAAAACTAGCATACTCAATCAAACGGACATAAACTCCCCAACTTTAAGATAAATAACGGCCTACGATTACATCATGCAGTACAAATTGAAATTGCACGGTATACATCTTGTAGAAAACAACGACGCTGGTTCAGAAAAGTTTCTTAACACTCGATGATGTAGAATAAAGCATGGGGTTTCAGGTTACTATCGGTCTCTAAGAAAGGGGTTGACTGGGCTTGCCGAGAAGCAAGGTGGAACTGCCAGTCGCTCCAAGATTTCGACCTTGCGTCGCTTTTAAAAACTGCAGAGTAAAGTTAGCTCTACTCCCCTGAATTCCATTAACCTAGTAATATATAATAAAAATTCTCTTGTGATACACGCATACAACTTCCTTTCACAGTGATTTTATATTTAGCCAAACATTTTAGTTTTTTAAGCATTTGTCAAAAATTTTCAAAAATTACAAAATCTACAGAAACCATACAAAATAGAGCGTTAGTCCAAGAGACAAATTTTCTCTAAAATATAAATCTAAATTGAAAAATGTAATAATATGCCGGGTGTTGTATTTGCTATAGGAGTTAATAAAAAAATAGGAAGATAAACCCATTTTTTAAGGTATTCAACTGGAAAATCACATATCTCACATCAATGCACATTAGAAATGTAATAAAAATGTAGTTTGAAAAAATTCGTGAGAGCAGAAAAATTACAAGAGTCAACATCATACTTCCAGTTATGTGATTTTCTTCAAAATCTTGCTGTCGCCAGTTTAACCACTAGACCACGCCGTGACAGTGCTTGGTTCGCTCATGGCTCTATACAGGGTGAGTTTTAGGTCGATTCCTTTTACAAGGATATAAAGATTTAAAAAAATAGGCATTTCTTTTTCACTTACCACTTTTGCGAAATATCAAAACTAACAAGGTGCTAAAGTTTCAAATTACGAACTAAAATTTCTTAACTAAAATTAAACTAAACTTAATCTAACTTAACTGATACGAGGGTAAGGTGGATAATTCTCGGCCTGACAATGAAAGACTGCGATTTTCAGTTAAAAATTATTTTATTTTTCTACATAATCTCCATTGACTTCAACACACTTGGTCCAGCGTTTCTCCAACATCAATATTCCTTCCCGGAAGTGAGAGTCTGGAAGTCTGTGAAAATATTCATCTACGGCCCTCTTAACTTCTTCATTGGACGCGAAGTTTGGGAACAGATGGAAGTCCGAGGGTGCCAAATCAGGAGAATAGGGGGGATGGCCAAGCAAATCGTACCCCAAATCCGGCAGCTTTCCCATCGCCAACGCACTCTTGTGAACAGGTGCGTTGTCCTGGTGAAAGATGATTTTTTTCTTCTTCAAGCCTGGCCTCTTCTCCCGGTTTTTGGCATTCAACTGGTCAAGAAGGTTGGAGTAATATTCGCCTGTAATCAATTAACAGGATCCCTTTCGCATCCCAAAACAAGCTGGCCATGACCTCTACAGCAGATGCGATCGACTTCGCTTTCTTTGGTGCCGAACCACCGGCTTCCACCCACTGCTTCGACCTCTGCAAAATCGGTCGGATGCCTATTGAATCGCTCCAAACATTGCTGCGAAACTCGTTTGCGCATTTGCTTTTGATCCGCATTCAGCAAATGCGGCACCCATCTCGCGCAGAGCTTTCTCTTCCCTAATTCTTTGTGCAAGATGTTTCGCACCCTTTCTTCAGATATTTCCACAGCCTCAGTTATCTCACTAACCTTCACTCGCTTAACGTCCAACACGATATCATGGACTTTTTTTATGGTTTTCGGTGTGGTTGCGGTTTTTGGCCGTTCTTCACGTGGGTCATCTTCGAGGGACGTGCGACCATGTTTAAATTCAGCTGCCCACTTTTTAACGGTTGACATGGAAGGAGCAGAGCTCCCTTAAACTTTTGTCAACTTCGGATAAATTTCCTTAGGGGTTAATCCATCCAAAACGAAGAATTTTATAACCGCACGATATTCAAATTTATCCATTTTAAGGAAAAACACACAAGACGTCTACAGCAAAAATTCGTGTAAACAAACTACTTGAGAGATCACGTTGAAACTTGTCATACGAACTAATAACACTTGCACGCAGGCAGGGAAAAATACATTTTTGCAGATTGGAAGGTCATCTTATATCAAGGCCGAGGACTATTCACCTTACCCTCGTATGTTCAAAATTATCACCATTCGCTTCTACACATACGTTCCGCGTATAAGAAAATGCGTCAGCGGCACACTCAAAGTAAATATAAGCATTTTATGTTTTAAGGGGCTCACCCTGTATATATTTGGCTGGAAGTTAATTTGGTTTGGTGTCAAGTGGACATCTAAAACGAATAAAAAAGGTCGTCCTCCTCCAAGAAGTAGTTTTTGATAGACAGACAGAAGGACGGAATGGAGAAAACATGTGTTTCGTCATCTAGAGACCCTTATAAATTTTTCACCAGTACATCTTCTTGGTCTTTTAGACGAATAAAGCAAAACTAAGTAGGCACGTATCCACAATGAGGCTCTAAGCCGCGAACGCCAAAATCAAAGAGGGCTGTTACATATAGCGGCGATAAGAAAAAAATGCTGCTGCAATTCTGAAATAGAAGCTGTACTGAAAATTGTCCGAACACCACTATAGCTGCCTACAGACTTGCCTCAAATCACCGTATATTTTTTATTTTTTCATGTAGTAAATCCCTATGTTTTACTGATGTTATTGCTCACGAAAATAATGTCTTTCTTGGTACAGTTGACTGCTGCCAGCAGCATGTTTCTTCTTAGTGGATAAAGTGTATGGTAGCGCAAGCTGCTGGCGTGATCTAAAACTTTAGTCGGTCAGTGAACAGTACAAGAACTTAACCAATATGTCGCCCGTGAATTTGACCACCCGATAAATTTTATTTGGAGAGGGGAGGTTGTTATTAGCTCTTTACTTACCTTTAGGTCGGTGTTCTATATTTTTAACTCAACAATTGATCGCCATAAAAGTGTACTTGAGGTCCGTCTCTAGCATCAGTGAAGACGTCGCGAATTCTTTAATTAAGATATTAAAAGGGAGCGCCAACAAGTTTGACTCAAGTACACTGATATAGGTCAAGAAACTGATAACTTCACTTTATATTTGACAGTACGATTATTGATCTCAATGTCTAAAAAGAAAATGAAAGAGAGCAATACCTTGAGCTAGCTTTATTATTTCTCACACGTTGTATTTCTTGATTTGACAGTTATTCAATTAAACACTACTATTTGCACGGGCTACCCCAATTAACCTAAATCAATACGTTTAATGAGTACACACTATTCTTATATGCGAAAGACCATCAGATTCTAGTTAAATCACTTATCTGTTTGTTGTTATACTTGTAGACGCTTAATAAATCCAATGACTTCTAACAAATGTTAGCTTGTCAGCACCCCAATCGCCGGCTGTCACCTGCTGCACGTAGACCCCAAAACTGAGTGATGATTTTCAGCAGACTAACTTCCCGTAGTTTTACACCTAATACTTGTTGCTATAATATCGAATTTTAAGGTAGAATGAGGTAGATGCCAGAATAATTATACGTACCCTGATAACAGGCAATAAACTATGCAAACGTTTTTCGTGGTTCCTCTATTGCTTCTATGCTCGAATCTACATTCGTGGGATAATGATACTCGCTTCCATAATTCCCTACCAGGACGGTCGGTCAGTATTATTTACCTACTATAACCAAAACCACGAGAAATTGCGAGATTATCACATTATTTTCCACGAAACCTTTTGCACGTTAAAATGCTGTCACTCGTTTTTCAAAAACAAAATCCGTTATTTATTTTCTACCCTCTAGTAACTACCATTGCCGCTCTGATATTAATTTTTTATGAGCTTTCACCGCGTTATCCCAGCTTGATCTTTTATTCCCTATTTATATACCGTAAACTACTAGTATTAGTGCCATATGCTTTTATCACGTAACAAACTCCCCCCTTGCCAGAAAGGAGAAATTTCAATGAAATTTTTAACTCAGAGTAACTTTATCCTATAAGGATACATACAGATACACCAGAGAATAAGGAAACCGTCTGTCATAAGACGTTCCTAACACTCAAACTTTAACAACACAAAACCCACACCACTAAAGAGCAACTACACACTCAAAATTTCCTCAACAATAAAACAAACAAGTGACAAAAGAAAAATTGTCCCCTAATGGGAGACTTCAACGAAATAAAACAGCAACTGAGACAGCCAATCACAGCAGCAGATGACACCAAAGACTTCATTCGGCAACTAAGGGTCAAAAGGAAACTGAAGGACATTAACTCGGAAGCAGAGGCAGGTCCCATAACGGAACCAGCCGATACTCTAAATGAGTAAACGAAGCCGTTCTCCAACTCCAAGCATGACCAAAAGCGAAACCAAAACAAGGACTCGAGTCTCACTTGTGGATCTAAATCCGCGTAAGCGAAATGGATACCGACACAAAAAAAAACTCACACAATACGCATAGCTGAAGATATAACACAGCAACACTACGCCACCAAAATCCCAAAATGATACCCAACAACACCCAACAAGCTAACTCGAACCTACACCAAAGCGAAAGATAAACTTCACTCGACCTAAATGCAAGTCAATTACAAAACCAAACCAACTGCTAACTGCAAGCTACTCCAGTGTTGAACTAAATGACAAGCTCCCTAAAATGGCCTACCCTGTAAGCCCAACCAACTATCCTATACCTTATAAGAGGGAAAGAAAGATACAAATGCTCCCTAAGGTGACCTTTCCTACAGTGCCCATCCAACCACCCTATACTTTATAAGAGGGAAGAACATTCCACAACCAAGCTCACACAAACCACAATCACACCAACGATCCAGCTGAAGACTGAACGACACCAAAAGAACCACACACCAATGCACTGCTGGAGCTCCACACCACAAAACGACCACAAGAAAACCCGAAGAAACAAATTCTATCACCACACACAGAAACCACCAGAAGATCGAAAGCGGAAGAAGTAACAGAAAAAAAACGAGTAAATTAGTCGAAGAAAAGGACAATGTATTGAAAAAAGAATTAAGTTCCAATTAACCAAGACAGTCAGCAACCCAGTGACAAATAACCAGTCACAAAGACAAAGCTGTCGAATACAACTACAAAACGCAATGTTAGTCTAATTTGACAGTACTTCTATCTCATACGAGTTCCGAGATGCCAATAGTAGCTCAACTGGCAATAATCTTCTGTAAATACATTTTCTGAAATGCGGTTTTGGTACGTAAAAATCGTTATGCGTTATCAACATGTTGGCTGCTAACAATATAATAATTGTATGAAACTGTACATGGTGAGTCAGGAGGAACAGGAAATATTTTGAGGATGTGTTCACCGGGTCAAAATAAGAAAATGAAACAATAAAGAAGCCAACCTGCGATCGATTACTAATAATAATCTATGGTAGTATAATCACAGATCAACCCCCTTATCATTTATACACCACGGTAGCTCTGAAATGTTCTTACTCACCGCAATGCCCTAGCTAACTTCAAATTCGGTGGCCTTGGGTCGCAGATTTCTATCATCAGCTGAACCGCTGCAAGCTCTTTTAATAATAGTAAAAAACACAGGGCGCCAGAAATCACAGATTTCGAGAAATAAATAAAATTACAGCAACAATTAGGTTTATTTAATTAATCATTAATAGTTGCTCGCAAAATCGTAATTAGGTCTGTAAATTGTCTATCACAAGGTTTAAATACAGTATATAATACAGTATACTAATAATGCTGAAAATGCAGCACGCACAAAAAATATGCGAACCTCTTTTGGGCTCTTGGATTGAATGTGATTACAACTCAATGAAGGAGTAAGCTTACCACTGTCAAATGTTTTAACCATTATCTCGGTAATGATAGTAAAATGGTGTGAGGGCACTCTTTACAAAATTCTTAATACGTATTCATTTAGCAAAACTTTAAACTTGTGAATTGTAAATTTGGGAACAATTAATACATTATGTTTTAAATTTGTAAAGCATAGATTTATGAACAATTAATACATTACGTTTTAAATGTGTAAAACGTAGATTTGTGAATAATTAATACATTACGTTTTAAATTTGTAAAGGGTAGTTTAAATTTGTAAATTGTAAATCGGAAGCGTCGTTACAATCGATTCAGCCAACAATTCATAGGCGGACGTGGTTATCAACAAAAGTTGAAACAAGACAAACCTGGGTGGTGATAAAAAAGTTGCAGGCAGGCACTGAATTTGTCCAGGATTAGCTTAGCGTAAGCCGACAGCAATCTCGAACTCGTGGCCGAATTTGATAATGGAACGGACGTTCCTTGTACCATTTGGCAAGCTCAAGATGACATTCCAGAAAGGAGTTGCGGGTCCAAGTTATTGATTAGGGTGTTAATTAGGAAACCCAAATAAAGAGTCGTCTAAAAACGGCATCTAATAATGGCGTTTAAAAGTGACGTTGAAGGATATCGCCAAAGAGCTAATAAAAAACGGGAAATAACTAAAATGAATATCAACAAGTAGCGTAGACATACCTGATTTTAGTCATCAGCTCACAAACGAAGTTAATTAATAATTGGTGCAGTAGCACGCGGGGATGCCTTTGTAGAAGCAAGTTACTTCAACCGAATGCAGAAATAGAATGCCCGCAAAAAACGGAATAGCTGCTCGCTGGCGCAAAGCGATAACAAGTGAATTTCGGAAAAACCAAATCCAGCACTTTTGCTTGAACAAGATTTGATATCGTTTGAAATACAGCGAATTATAACTCACGTGAAAATATACAGGCTGGCCCGGAAGTGACTAAATGGCGAAACAAATAGCCAGAGCTAAAGATTTGTTTCAAAAACAATAACAATATGTTTAAGTCCGATTCCCTATCCTTCCCAAGATAGTAGAGAGGGGTTAAAATTAAGGTTTTATAATTTTACTTGCCGAAGAAATTAAATTGAACGTTGGCGGATTTTCTCTACCGATAAGAAGGCTTGTAAACGAAATGCTTTTATTGGTAGGTATTGCTTTAACAGGTTGAAATTAGCAACACATAATAGATTTTATTGTTGTACACACAAGTTATTGCTTTTAAGAAAAAAAACTAATAAAGTTAAAACAGTTTTTAGGTAAAGCAGGCCTTCCAGAATATATTTTTCTGTAACAAATGTTCGTACGTCGAATAGTTCCAATATAAACATTTATACGAGTTTCTCATTTCCACCCCCACATATCTTAAATAAGCCCTCCTATTGTTAGAAAATATATCCAAATTTTAAATTTAATATTTTCTACTAATTTTCAGCAAAATTAAAAAAACCTAATTTCAATCCCTTTTAATATCTCCGTAAGGGTTGAGAATCAGACTTAAATATATTGGTTAATTTTTCTTATATTGGCCTCTGAACTCATACTAAAAATATTTTTCTGTTCTTTTGAATCATCCTGTATATTAATTTACACTTTCGCTTACAGAGCAATTAATTATCGATTTCTAAGAAAACCTAACTAACCTTAAGGGTTTTCGCAGCTTGGTATTCTGAAAATTTGGTATTAATTTACTGGCCACAATCACCACCGTCTTTTCTTTAGCTTTTTCTACGTAATCGTTCTACTCGGATCTTTTTTACAAACTTCAAAATGTCATGGTCATGGTATTGCATTCTTTTGTTACAGCTTGGTTTCTCGCTCTATTTTGCTTTGTTTCTAAGACTATCGTTCTTAATGTGTTTCAATTGCGAAGTTCGTATTGCAATTCAATTATTCTATTCTTGTTCTCAAATCAGAATTATATCGTCTGTCATATTGCAGAAACGAATCTTCTAACTTGTTCGATATGTTTCTCGTTTACCTATAAAGGGGCATCATTATAGGTTTTCCTGCTGAATGCCATAAGGTTGATCCTGTTTGTATTCAGACCCATTTTATCCCCTCTAGCATTGATATTGTTCATCAGTTGTTGTGTTGCGTCAATTTTCACGCATATGGCGGATCTAGAGGTAACATAATAAAAATACGATCCGAATACAAATTAAATAATAAAGGTGCCAGGATACAGTCTTGGCGTGCAGTCCTCTGTATTTTGCCTTTTTCAATTTCCTCATAGCCATTTCTCACATGTGCCTTTTGTTACCAATCAAGGTTTTTAGCAATTGTCATGTATTTGCAACATGTGACCTTTGAGTCTGTACAAATTAAATTTATACATAAAAAATGTGCTAGAATGTATACGCTATTAAACTAAGTCACAAGCATAATTATTAAGCCTAACCTCCACTGCGCCGTGACTTGACAATAAAAGCAACGGCCCATAAATGCGCGAGTGTGCGTGCAGCTAACCACGGAGCAGTCATACCTGTAATTCCCAGACGAAGATACAGAAGCCGAAAGTGGTATAAGAAGACATTCTCGGCTTGTTGAAGACAGTTAAGCCACGCTCCACCTGGAGGAATCAACCGTCCTGGGCCTCGTAAACTTAGGCCACCTGTCTTTTTATTTCTCTCTGAGATTTTGTTCTTCTTTGCTAGAATTTTGGTCATATAAGATAACATACGATTTGTTAAAACACCACAATTTCGTTATTAAATTAATATAATAATAATAATGGTAAACAATGAACAGCAATAGATAATATGTGATTCTCGGGGTAAAATTAGCTTGAGCATTTAATTAGGTTTTGTGAAAGTTACTGATAGTACATACATACGTACATAATTTAGAATTGCGAATATGTAAGTAAAAGCCACAGATTACATATATAATAAGTATTCCTAATGGGGCAAAATATTATAAATTTTCCTTTAAAAGGTATTATATTTATTAATGAATGTTTACAACAACTATGGTTACCCAGTTACTCTCGCTCGTTTCGTAATATTTAAAAAACGCTTTGTTTTTTAAATTGTATCCTCTAATGCTTTTGGTCACAGCCAGTATGTGCCATTAGCGCAATCATGACCTAGAGATACTATCTACCATTTCTTAACTATTTTATGTTTAAATCGCCCATATTATTAATCCTAACCGTTTACAATATAATATTCAACCTCTAGAGAAACGTAGATTAATAGCTGACTGTTCTCGCAATACGACTCATCTCATGTAACAGTTTTAGTAACATACCATGTTCCTTACCGTAATGCCCGAAATAAACAATTATTGTCTTATAACTGCTACAATACTAATGCGGGCAAAAAATCTCCAATTACTAAGTTTAGCGAATCGTTTAATAAATATTGTTCAAATATTGATGTTTTTACTTTGTCTGTTTTCTTTTAAGAAAGCTTTGAAAAACATCTGTGTGTACGATCAATCGATAATAAGCGGTTTCTAGACCTCATTTCCAGGTGCTAGTCTTTTTCGTCCGCCATTTTAAATGGTAAAATAGATATTTATCCATTAAGGGAGATATTAATATGTTTTTCCCTGAGATTGACATGGTCTTTAAGTCAACCGAAGGTAAAAACATATTCATATCTCCCGCGGTGCATACAGTATATTATTTTCTAGTATATTAGTAAAAATAGTATAAAAGTTCAAAATGTTAAGAAGTACAGTCGTGTGCAAATAAATCTGGGACAGTGTTTTTTTCACATGCAGATTCAGTTAAGAATTGAAGAATATCTCCATGGATTTCCTGCTATCAGAAAGAGTTACATTAAACTTTAACAGGTACTGAAACCCGTAACTCTCTCTGATAAGGGGAAATCCATGGAAATATTCTTCAAATTCTTAACTGAATCTGCATGTGAAAAAAACACTGTCCCAGATTTATTTGCACACGACTGTACATTTAAAATAAGAATATGTAAGTAATATCAAGGATTGCCTGAATTTATGGTTGCTAAGACGTTATTTGTAGTTGCATGGCTACCATAAGATTGAGGGAGAAATATTTTGAAAAAATCCCTTGGGAGTTATGGGTAGCTTTTCATATTTTGTATCTATGACGAAAATTCAATGTTACTAGTAAATAATAGTATATTACATAACAAGAGTTGTAAGAAGCATATTACTCACGAAGTGGAAAAGTTACACACGAGCCGCGTAGCTGCGAGTTTGTAATTCCACAAGTGCGTAATTGCCGTACAATACGAGTTTTTTCTATAGTTTATTCACGAATACATTAATTACTATCAAAGAAACAAAAAGAAGTATTTTTATTAATTTAACATTACATTTTGTGATAATAATTGTTGATAGTTGCAGTACAATTATGAAAAATTGGGGCGGCATTAGAAGGGGCCATACTGATATTATTGTGAAGAACAGAAGTTACAGAAGATTCCGAAAATGTATAGTCATGGATAAAGCTGATATTATATGGCAAATGCATATTTCGTATAATTGGTATGCCGGCGAAACTTTTTGCATATGTATACTAATTATGTAAAAGCAAATCGTTTAAGCCAAATTTCATTTTGCATATTTTGCATGTTTATACGTTTTTGAGCATGCTTTCTGGATTTTGCATATTTGGTTATATTTAGCAATAATTTGTGATATATGAACTTTTTGAGATTTTTTTGTAAAATTTACTATTTCATTAAATTTATTAGTAAAATTTTTATGTGCAACTGAGATATATACTTTCACTTTCTGCCATTGGAGTACAGTGCGCGTATCGAAATAAGCAGAAGAAAGGGGAAGCCCCTGTTAAAATCTTTGACTATATAAACATAGACTGCCAGCAACCCCACTTTTCCCATAGAAGCAATGTATAAGGAATCAGCCAACATACAATCCGTTTCAAGGGTGTTGGGTGAATAATAGTCGGTGGGGTTAGGGGAAATCTCATTTTTATGTGGCTTATAACGTGAAGTTGGCGTTGGCAGTTCATGTTTATATAGTTAAACGTTAAAATGAATGACGTCTTTGAATAAAAATTAGAGAAATAAATATACTCATACAAAATACTTGAAAGTTTTACATTATTTAGAATACTCCTACTTATTTAAAAAGAAATCTGTAAATGGGTTTACACCGAATTTTTCTCACGCGAGTTAGATCAATTTGCAAATTTGAAAAAATGTATCCCGCTGGGGTTTGAACCCGCCGCATCTGCATAGTGATCGTAACCACATCGAAAACGAGAACTGCGCCATCGAGCCTAATTGAAATGAATGCGGCGAGCGCCTGTATTTAAGGCAACGGTCTTATTGTTGAAACGTTTCGACTTTTTTGTGACATTATCCTGTATCTGTTGAGTCCTATTTTCGGCAAGTGTAAAGCCTGACCTATTGTGAAAATGATTACTGCTTCCTATTTCAAAATTAACGCAAAAATAAACAACATTATATTTTTTAAGAAAGATCAACGAAAACACAACAAAATACATGATATGGAATAATCGGCCCTGCCAACAGAACAAGCCATTAATTATGGCTCTATGGTCTCCCCAAAACCCATAAACAAGACATTCCCCTCTGGCCGATTGTCAGTACTAGGGATGGGCGCGTGACGTGAAAACAGTAACATGTAACGTCGTGTCACGACGTGTCACATCGTGAACGTGACTAATATTTGAAAATCGTGACGTGAACTTGAGTGAAAATTTCCAAGGCGTGATTCACGTTTCACGTTAATTTCACGTTAAATAATTAGTAACGAATAAAAAACTGCAGCGTGCAGCAACTTTTAAACGTCATTAAATCACGAATTGTGCCAAACAAGTTACATTATGTGGCTTTATTTTTGAACCCTAATTATAAATCCTTAAAGGTCATACCTTCACATAAAAGAGAAGATATTCATTCGACTGTAACGGAAATGCTAGAGCAAATCCAAATTAACGATAATGCAATTAAAACTATAGATGATAATGATGAAATACATAGCAAACGACTCAAAACCGGTACATCAGCATCAGATTCTTATTTTTTTACACTTAGAGATAGCTCTGACGGTGACATATCTAATTATGATGATATCGAAACGGAACTAAATTACTATGTTAAATTAAAATGCGGAAATGTAGATGACATTTGAGGATTTTGGAAAAACATTGTAAATACGCCACTGTTAAAAAAATTTGCTCGAGAAATTTTAAACATACCGGCAAGTTTCGCTACAAGCAAAATAGTATTTTCTACAGCTGGGCAAATTTTAGAAGAGCGCAGAACTCGACTTAACGCTGAAAATGTTGATTACATATTATTTTTAAATCAAAATTTTAATGTGTAGATGTGTATATGAACTTACTATTCCAATAATAGTAATTTATTATACAAGACGATAAAGTTAAATTTTATCCACGAGTGAATCGTTTAACGTCGAGACGAAGTCGAGACGGTAATGATTCAAGAGTGGATAGAAATAACTTTATCGTCGTGTATAATACAATATTTTTTTCTATAGCAAGAACTTTAACAATTTCCAAAGAAATAATGACATTTCAAAATGTCAGTAGCTAGATTGGGTTGCTACGATAATACGAAGCTGTCATATTTAATTTAAACAAAAGTTAGAAAATTAAATTACTTTATCTATCCTTGATGTTAAAGTGCTACTTTATCTACCCTTGCTGTTAAAGTAAAACTTGACCTTTTGTTTTGAGTTGATAAAAGCACACTTTAACATGTGCTATAGAAAAAAAGTAATGTTTTGTTTTGTATACTCGACTTAACACTGAAAATGTTGATTAGGTTTTATTTTTAAACCAATTTATTGTGTACATGTGTAGATGAACTTATTATTCTAATAAAAGTAATGTTTTGTTTTGTATACTCGCCTTAACACTGAAAATGTTGATCCTTGTACGTAAAAGTACTTTTAAATCTACGAATTAAAAGTGTTGCCTTTCAACACATACCTTCTGTACTCATACCAATAAGGGAAACGTCAAGTCCAATGACAGCTTTTGGTATTAAAAGTAATGTCTTTGAAGACAGCTGCAAGAAATGTATTTGGGAGAAATCAGTATTTATCCCTTGTAAGTTATTGTAGTCAATTTTCATTTTCTTCCATTTATGTCAACTATTCTGATTGTAACATATTACGTAAATTATGTCACGTGCAAAACATATTTTTAGTTCTCTTTAGGGTTTTTTTTTGGTTTTAAATTTGAACATTCTGTTCTATCAGAAATTAAATTTTGAAATAAAAGCTGCGTGTCACGCCGTGAACGTGAGTGAACGTGAGCGTGAACGTGCGTGAACGTGAGTGTTTAAAGCAAGCGTGAAACGTGCGTGACGTGAGCGAAAACTCTTTCACGCGCCCATCTCTAGTCAGTACCACAGATTCCCCTACTTACTCGCTAGCTAAATACCTAACCACTATCCTCAGAAAGTTCACTGGTAAGTCTCCCTCGTATGTTCGTAGTTCAGCCCATTTCGTTGAACTTATATCCAATATAAGCGTTGAACCTGAGGATTTACTTGTGAGTTTCAATGTCACTTCCCTTTTTACCAAAGTTCCTATTCCCGATTCCATAGTCATATTCCAACAGTTGTTATCAGAGTATGGGGAGACGTCTTCAAGTCTACCTGCCCTAATCGAAAAATGCCTCTCTTCCACTTATTTCCTATTTCAAGGTCAGTTCTTTAAACAAATCTCTGGTGCGGCAATGGGTTCTCCTCTTTCACCTGTTGTTGCCAATATCTTCATGGAAGCTTTCGAAACCGTAGCTCTGGAATCTTCAGAATTGACACCTAAAGTTTGGTTTCGATAGGTTGACGATACCTTTATTATTTGGCCACATGGTAAAGACACGTTACCCGTCTTCTTAAATCATCTCAATAGTCAACATCCAGACATTAACTTTACCATGGAGATAGAAAGTAACGGTTCTCTTCCTTTCTTAGATGTACAGGTCTCTCGCCAACCCAGTGGCAAACTTGGTCATTCTGTATATCGTAAACCCACTCGCACTGATCGCTATCTACATGCCGATTCCCACCATCATCCTACACAAACACTTTCCTTTATCAATTTGCTTGTACACCGGGCTGTTTCCATATCCCAACCCGATAATATCCACGCTGAATTAAATCACATTCGGAAAGCTCTTAGGAATAACGGTTACCGTGCTAGGGATATACAGTCTGCCGTCAATCGCCATCTTCATCCACGGCCACCCAAACCTCCAAAACCCGATCCTCCTGCAGCAATAGTCTTTCTTCCCTATATCTACCAAGTCACCGACCGTATTAAAACAGTATACAAACCCCCGAGCAAAATCTCACAGGTTCTTTCTTCATCTAAAGATAAATTAAACACTATGTCATCTAAAGGTGTTTATAAAGTCCCTTGTTCTTGTAATGCTGTACACATTGGTGAAACAGGTTGTTCAGTAAAAACTAGCATCTCTGAGCACCAGCGCTGTCTCAAGTCAGGTCTCGTTTCATCATCGGCCATCGCCGAACACCAACGCGATACTGGCCATAAGATCCTTTTTGATGAAACTTCCATCATCTGCAAATCCCCATTCTTCTTTAGCAGAAAGATTCGCGAAGCCATTGAGATTTGCAAACACCCTAATAATCTCAATCGGGACGAAGGCTTTCCCCTTCCTTCTATGTGGAAAGTGCTCATTCCTAAGCCCCGCCCTTCGCCACTGAACCGCGACGGCATTTGCTGAATCGCGACGGCGCGGCGCTTGCCTATAAATTCTCGCCTTTCTTCTTCCGATAGTCAGTCGAGTTTCGCCTCTGACGTGGTTCACACGTTGAGTTACCGTGCTCTTCTGTCCCTTCCCTTGCAAAAAGTTTCGCCTCTGGCGTGGTTAACACGTTGAGTTACCGCGCTCTTTTGCTTTTCTCCTCCTAATAAAGCCCCTTACAAAAGTGGGCGAAACGTTGAGTTTTTCGATCTCAATCATGACACGGTCCAATCCCGGAAGTCGTTTGTTACTTAATGACAATGGCACTGAAAGCCTCAAAAATGATCTGAACTTTTTTTGTCGCTAACGCATTTCATGCTCTGCCAGATTCTCCTAACGTTTCTCATCAACTATTTTGTAAATAATAAATATGCATACAGAGACACCTTGTTTTTTGCCGAACATATCAATCTCACACTCAATGCAAACATTGAGTTTTTCAAATCAAACATAGGTACCCATTTTAGTATTATGTTCGATTTGAAAAAACTCTCATTGTATATCTTCCATTTTTCTTGCCCATGTCTGGAAGTTTTTGAACAACGTACAAAGTCAAATGCCGTATGTTTAGGATGCGTTATTCTCGTGCTTCAAATATGCCTTTATTCAATTTCGCTGAAATGAATTTCAAAAATGAATATTCTCGATAAACGTTTTCCTCAACGACTCTTAATTAACATTTTTGTCATGCAGATTTGCACTGGGAATTTTTGAATTTATTATTGACTTTGTTTAGTTCACATACTACATTAAACTTCTGCAACTAAAACATTCCAGGCAGTTCAGAATAACAGATCTCTAATTTCTGTAAAACGTAAAATAACTTATCGGAAGAGGGTGACTGTCGTAGGGGCCTGTCGCCAGCGAGGGTGCTGAATTAAATACGGGAGTTGATTGCACTCATAACTTACTGTCAAGGGCCTTCTTGTAGCTCTCCACCTTAAAATATATTTTTAATAAATCCATGCTAATTAGAAGGCATTTGCTGATTTCACTGCTGTTAAGATGCAGCAGTGTTTGATATTGTTCAAGAAGGCCTTCTTCACATAATTCTCAATACTTGTTTAGGTTTAATTTAGCTTATGCTAATTACGAGTATGTGTCAAAAGTTATGACTTAAATCCATCTGTCGATGTAGGTGTTGAAACTGAAACCAATAATTAAATTGCTATTTTTAATGTAGCATAGCGATAAGATCACGATTTAAAAAGAAACTGTCCTATATTTTTAACAATTACTGTGAGTCTTTACGAACACAGCCATGTTTGAAAGGACTGACTAACGTCCACATAAATGACTAAATAGCATGGTAATCATTTACCTTAACAAAATGAAGACATTTTTTATTTATATATACGTAATAAATACCAGTCACTCAATATTTGTTGTTGTATAAGAAACTATGATGTCTTGGCATTACAAGCGAATCTGGGTTCTACACTGACAGAAAGTATTTTCAGCTATTAAATTGGTGTTTAAATACAGTTAACTTATAATTAGGTTGAGAACGTGAAGCATTTACGACAAGACAGAACCTGTCAGTTTAGAATCAGAAGTTGCCTCGAGTGCGTATGTGCATTATAAAACTAAATCAGAACAAACCGACTTTGGTGGTTTATTACATTTACTACATAACTAAAATTTCAAAATGTAGTTTTTATTTTAGTATAGTAAACTCATATGGTTACAAGTTTCTAAAATTTCTGGTTAACAATTCCGGTACAACAATATTATATAAATAAAACTAGCAGTCAACAATATATTCCAGCGAATCTAATTATCATTTTATTGTTACCACTGTTAGGAGATACACAAACTTAAAAACTCTGTAAAGGGCTTCACATGGAACTTCCTTTGGAAGTACGGCACGAATCAATTTCTTTTCTTTGGGATCGTTTTTCTTTTCTCCTGTTTACTATGTTCACCCTGTATACCTGCAGTCTCACATTTTCAAAAATAAACACCTGAACAATTTTGGAAAACCATCAGTTTTATCGATTACTGCATTAAAGAAAAGGTAGACATTTCAATTGTTTAAGGTGCTCACCCTGTATATATTTAACCCGAAGTATATTCGGATTCGTGTCAGGTAAATATTTAAGCGGAATGCAAAATATCGTAGTTTTTGAGCTATACCGCCAACAGGCGAAGAGACGGACAGACAAACGGACAAGCAGACGAACAGACAGATCGAACTGAAAAACGTGCTTTTCGTCATGTAGTTACCCTGAAAGCTGAAGATCTGAAGAAGTCTCGAAAGTTGAGTTTTTCACAATTACAGTACTCCCTTTGTCTTTTAGACGAGGGAAGTAAAAATCGCTTAATTTTTTGCGCCATATTGCCAAGTCTTTAAGTATATCCTGAAAATATTTTCAAAATCCTAAATGAAATATCATAATCATAGCCACATTTCTCTGTATTGATCTGGTTAACAAACGAGAATTTTGTATTTTTAATACCGTATTTGCATTATAGACCACTTACTGCTATCGTTGACATGTATTTATAAGTAACAGAAAAGGTATTTAATGGAAACCAATATGCAACAGCATTGCTCCTATGCAAGGCATTTTCAGATCGTTAGGCAGCCCTTAACTTTGTTAATAACAGAGATAACGAAAAAACATTGTTTTAAATGCCAGTATACAGCCTAAATTTTGTCATAAAGCGATTCAAATAATGGCCGTCTCTTGTTACGTAGTGATAGATGATTATGGTTTTTTAAATGAAATACCCCACGTATTTTTAAAGGCTTCTAATTAGAGCCAAAATGCGCTGTGGTAGCACGCTTAGAAAAAATGTAAAACTCTTTTATTTACCTGAATTGGTTCATGACTTATGCACAATCACTAACAATTAAACAAAAAATGCAAAATAAGTTCAACCTGGCTCTAACAATGCCTCACGACAAAATTATCGCCTCAAACGTGTTACACCAATTGGAAACCTTTTTTAAAAATTTATTCTAAGACGTCCCCTAGAGAAGGAAAGTTTATACCGAAATTCCATTGGAAAAAGAATGAAAGATCAAAACAACACCACAAAGAAAGTGTAAGAAAAAAGAAGAACTATTAACCAACGGATCTAAATAAATTCCCCCACTAAAATTTTGACCAAAACTCCAAAAATATACTCTGCAATGGATTTGAGAGTAAGCCCACATGCCAGTAAATATAAGAACATTAGAAGAGTTGTCAAATGCGAGAATATATATTATTTTTCTTCTTGGTATACTCCAACACCTTATCCCTCCAGAGTTGTCTGTCCACAGCCAACCTTTTAATTTCACTGTAGTTGTAGCAGTTCATCTCATTTACTATTGGGGACATGTATTGGATTAATGCACGACTTTGTGTATTTTTACTTTCCTCGTCTCCAAGACTAAAGAAGTATCGTAATCGTGTATAGATCTGTAAAGGGTTTAACTCAGAACTACATTCGCAAGTGCGAGTTGTGATGTTAAAAAATTTTGAAAAATTAAAAGTAAACTATTGGGGTGAAAATATTTTAAGGTTCCTGAAGATACTGAAATAATACAGGCAAACACTTGATAATCCAAATTACATCAATTTACAAATAAGAAAATCAGTAAAGTTTTGGAAATATAAATTTTTTAAATATGAAAGGAAAAAGAAATTTAGTTTTTTAAGGTGTCCTCCCTGTATAGAATAGGCCAAAATATTTCTATTTTCGCCAAAGGTAAAAATATGAACTATGTGCAAAGTATTACCTTCATTTAGCTAATAGTTCTTGAGCTGAAGCAAAAATAAACACAGCTGAATTTTTTAATGGGCACATATTGTATATATTTGGCCGGAAATATGTGTGGTATCTTGCCAGGCAGACGTCTAATCTGAATAAAAATATCTTTTACCTCCAACCAAGAATTTTTGACCTATACCGGCATAGACGGAGAATGAGATAGGCAGAGGGACTTGAGAAATATGTTTTTCGTCATCTAGAAATCGCGGATGGTGATTTTGTCACATTACAATACTTCCTTTGCCTTAAGCGAGGGAAGTAAGAGCTGAGTAGACAACGGAGCTATAACTGTTGCATCTGCCTGCAATGGTGTCCAGCCAATACGTAGGTTTCGTATATATAATATTCTCAGACAGTAGGTAAATAGTTAATTACTGTACCCAGACCAAACAGTATAGGCAAGTATAATGCTTTCATAAGGTAAGCCGATCTCATGAATTGAAAACATGGCACTGCATAGGGTTGCCATGGGATGCAAGAAATGGTGATGGTGCCTGTTCACATGGATATTGGACGTTTGCATCCATAATGCATGGGAAATTCATATAAAAGTAGGTGGAGCTAACACTCAGCTCGAATTTCGAAGCATATAGTCGATTAAAATAATGTGATAGTAGAAAACTCCTGGAAGGCGGATTTATAATAATCTATCTTTGTTTTTCCTTATTTTGCAGTAAGTGGTAGTGCAAGCGCCTAGCATTGCCATGTTTTTTGCTTAAACTACGAAATGATAAAAATGAAATGTTAGCACACTTCATTTTAAGAATGCTAATGCGAAAATTTATATAAAAATACAATCCTAAAAAAATATTTCTGAGCGTTAACGGGTTAATGAGCTCGCGCCTTGCACAGAAAAACTACACTTTTCTCAACTTGTTATACAATATACTATTTCCATTACTAGTGTCTCTGAAACGTGAAGATCTTAAAAATCCCGGAAGGTGGTTTCATCACGATCAGAAATACTTCCTTAGGTTGAACTTCAGACCTCCATTGTCCAGTGTATTCGTTGTTGCCATTACCATATCCAGATGGACTAAATCTTAGAGCACCCCTGCTTTAAACAAAAATTATGTAATATAACCACTTCCTTTACCGTGCGATCAATATTTGTTACATCAGCAACAATTGTTTGCTTTAAAATGCTCCATCTTGCCACCAGAATACCAAACTTGCTTTTCATCATTCTCCTTGCACGAGACAGACGGTAATTCAAAATTCTCTTTTCCATACTTACATTTCGTCCTCCATAAGGTCGCATAATATATTTTTTCAGAAGCCTCATCGGCAACAAGGGTATATACCACTGTGAGATTTGTATTTGGAATAAAACTATCTTCTGGGACATTCAGTGAAGCAGACTCTAGCCACTGTCCAAAAACACTTTTTAAAAGTCCCATCATCACTCTGGGAACCATATGCACCTATATCAACCAACTTGAATACAAAATGTGCATCACAGCTTGCTAATGATACTACACTAGGAGTTTTTTTATATTTGAAAAACAATGATCCACTGTTTGCTGGTGCTTGTATGTTAATACGTTTCCCATCTAGGGCCCCATTACAGTTTGAAAAATTCCTTAAATTGTAAATCTCTTGCGAAACTTTTTGGTTCCTTCAGATATTGTGGGGACAGTACCTCCCAAATATCCTTACAGACTTCGTGGATGATGGAATGTACTGTTGTTAAGCCCATTTTATAGCTCCAGGCCAGGGGCGGACTGGCTGGGGGGCAGGGATGCAGGGATGCAGGGAAGCAAAGTCCCCTCGGGCTCTCATACTCAGCGAACGCAGGCCTCTGCTGGTCGCCAGTTTAAAGATCTCGGTACATACATACTTCAGAAAAAATATTGTCAAGAAAGTATCCATGTATTGTGTGCATTTCCAGTGGTAAAATTAATAGGAGGAATACTAAATAGATATTTATGTATTTAGTGTGTAAAGAGAGCCATTTTGGTATGAGGATGCGACTTTCGTGCCGAGCGGCAGCGAGGCGCGAAAAAGCAACCGAATACCAAAATGGCTCTTTACACTCGAAATACATACAAAAATTTTTCTACGGTCCTAAATAAATAACAAAAGTGTTAAATAATTGAAATTTCGATACACACCATTTGATGAAGTCGTTGTACCGCCGTTCATAAAGGCCGCGCGATTGGGCAACAACACTCATTGGTTGCTGTCTGGGTCGCTTCAAATACTTCAGGCAGGGTGCAATTACCTTCAGATTCCATCTTCAACTTCACAAAAACTCACAAACTCAATAAATCTGTTACGTGATGATGGACGCACCGTGATGCAATTGTCAATAATTTTAGCCAGTTCCAGAAAAATGAAGAATTAAATTAATAATCAGGTTAGCCATGGCGATGCGTAAAGTAAAATGAAGTGACGCGATTATTTCATTAAGACATTGTTTACGTGGTTGCGATGCTAAAATGGTTACTAGGGAAAAAATGTGTGAATCGCTAACTTTTCGCATTGACAGTGAGCGCTTAATAGTCAGTTTTAAAGGTGACCGTAGAAAAAATTTATTTTTGCAAAATCGTACTAAAATATGGTCATTATGCATTAATTTGCGGGCGTAAATAGTGCCGTTTGCGCCCTAAGGCCTAAAAATAATTTGCGGGCGTAAATAATGCCTTTTGCGCCCTAAGGCCTAAAAAACCAGCATCACATTGGCAACCAACAACAATTTGATTTTTGAGAACGAATCGTGCCATTTATTTTTCAAAGCTTTATGGTGGATTTTACAAAAAATCTTGTTTGCATTTCGGGCGTGAACGGCGATTTTGGCCCTTTGGCGTTTTATAATCCTTCGGCCCTTCGGGCCTCTGGCTTATAATTCCGCCGCGGGCCAAAATCGCCTCCTTCACGCCCTTAATACAAAAATAGCTATTGGCTTACTAAGTCGACTAGCGACATTTTTCGACTAATCTTAAAGTGAATGCATATTTGGTGATACAGTAGCTCATGCTCCTACGTCAACCTTTAAAAAAATTAAAAGATTGGACAAACTGGGTTGTACATACTGTAGTACTGTTTGCATTAGAGAAAATAATTAAAAGTAAATTTGATGAAAAAAGTTCTGAAGCTGAAGCCATGTAGTTTAGATATTTTTTAAGAATTTCGTCCTACTTGTAGACTACAATATGCTGATTCTATATCAAATATCAATTTATTTTTAAAGTACGAATACGTATTATTGCTTAGCCGCAGACAGATTTCTTTTGAAAGAGCGCTAAATAAATTTAAAATAAGCACATCGCGATTATGCTTAGTTCTTTTCCAAAACTTACTAGAAGCTTTTATGGTTATGAGTGTTGATGGATGGACGGGATGTTGTCGCCCATTATCACGGATCTTCAATAAAACTCCTTGTTCTTGGAAAACAACTTTAATTAGGAAATAATAGTTGCAGGCGCTGCACAAGCACGCTTCCCTTACAGTATTATTATAACTAACTTTCGCCCTGCCGCTTGCAGCGCTCAGGGCCAGCGCCCCCCTCCGCAGGAAATGCATCCCCGCTACTACGCAGGGCGCGATACTCAATATTTGAATTTAAGACAAATCTTAACATTAAACTTAACATTACTGCCCCCTTGAAAGTAAAGCTTTCAACAAATTTTATTTTAAAGTGAGGGAGCATAGACAAGCATTACATTTTCCTTATAATCTAACAATAATAGCGCAAAAAAGTCTTTGAGAAGAGAAAAAAAGAACGCCACCTAGTAACCCACGAACCATCACTGTACACATCAATCACAATTGTCATTCACGGGTAACGGGCAAAGTCGAGCAACTGCCCGACGAAAAATTCCATTAGGAATTTGTACATCTGCAACCCTCGGTACTCCATCGGATCCGGGATACAGTTTGCTAATTCTTCCAGTTACCCAACGAAGAGGAGGCAGATTGTCTTCTTTTAAAAGGACAAGATCGCCCTCTGCAATGTGGGCTCCCTCATGGTGCCGCCAACGATGTCGTCCTTGTAATTGCTGGAGGTATTCCCGCGACCAAATTTTCCAGAAATCTTGGTTGACCCTCTGCAGCATCTGCCATCTGGTGAGCTTATTAAGCTTCAGCTCTTGAAGACGCTGGGATGGCACCGCGTTCAAGAGACGGCCAATTAAGAAATGCCCCGGTGTAAGGCATTCAAAGTCGTCAGGATTTGAGGATATGGGAATAAGTGGACGGGAATTTAAAATAGATTCCGCTTGCACCAGCACAGTGTTTAATTCCTCGAAAGTTAAAAGGGAGTCCCCAACAACACGCCGAAGGTGATATTTAAATGACTTTACGGCGCTCTCCCATATCCCCCCGAAGTGAGGTGATCTGGGAGGTATAAAGTGCCAATTTATGCCTTCCTTAGAAAATTCGCTTGTTAATTTTGACTTGAACATTTCATCATTTAAGCAATCGTACAAATCTCGTAACTCCCTGTTTGTTGCTACAAAGTTTGTAGCATTGTCAGAATAAATATTTAGACATTTTCCTCTCCGGGCTATAAACCGACGTATAGTAGCCATGAATGCTTGGGCAGTTAGATCACTTACTAGTTCGACATGTGTGCATTTAGTCGCTAAACAAATAAAAATTGCAGCGTACGCCTTTCTCCTCACGTTTTTTCTGATCCCTTCTCGTATAAAAAATGGACCACAAAAGTCAACTCCACAATTTAAAAATGGATGAGAGGCAGTAACCCGGGTTGCTGGCAAATCGCCCATTATGGGTTGAATTGAACAAGGCTTGTTTTTAAAACAAGTAATACATCCTTTAATAACTCGCTTGACATCACCTTTTGCAGCTAATGGCCAATAATTTTGGCGGACTATTGCTAAAGTCGCTTGGGGTCCTGCATGCATATTGGTCTTATGCAAATATGAATATAGCAAGCGATTGAATGCGTGTCGTCTAGGCAATATAAAAGGGTGTTTACTATTTTCCGGCAATTCCGAATTGTGTAAGCGACCTCCTACTCTTAGCAAGCCACCGCTATCCAAAAATGGATTAAGATCGCGCAGGGAACTATTCCTTTCAATAGTTCGCTTATTTTGTAAGGCGTCTATTTCATTTGAGAATGCCTCTGCCTGAATCAACTTAATTAAAATGGCTATTGCATCTTCCAATTCTCTAGCAGTTAATTCGCCTGATAACTTATCACATTTACAATTCCTTATAAATCTATTTACATAAGCGGTAACCCGTATTAACTTCAAAAATGACGAATATTTATCAAAAATATTTACAGCTCCCGTTCGATGATATACGTTAAGAATATTAAAACAGAATTTGTAGCTTTATAGGGAACCGTATCCGGAATTTTATCAAATTTAATTGCTGTGCCTTCTTGCACCGGGCTATCAACTACTAGCATAAAGGCGGGGCCGCAAATCCACATCGAAGATTGCATTAATTGCGATGGCATTGCGCCCCTAGATAAAATGTCTGCGGGGTTATTTTCTGATTTTATATGAAACCAAGCTTCTCCCTTGGTTAATTCGTTAATTTTTGCTACGCGATTTCTGACGAAAAGCTGTAATTTTGATGGTTCCATCCTTAACCATGCAAGAACGATGGTCGAATCAGAGAAAAAATAGCGCTTATGAGGAACCGAAAGTGACCTTGTTACCGACGTCATTAACTGCGTTAATATTAAACTGCTACAAAGCTCCAGACGTGGGGTGGTGAGGGCCTTTAAGGGCACAACCCTGGATTTCGCACATAATAATTGAACTGAATATTGACCTTCATTGTTTCGTACTCGTAAATAGACAACAGCCCCGATGGCCTTATTACTGGCATCCGCGAATCCGAATAATTCAACTTTCCTGTCATCACCTGCCCCCATGATAGATCGCGGTATTATTAAATCGGATAGTAAATGAATTTCATTTCTTAATTGTATCCATGTAGATAATAATGGCTCTGGAATTGGATCGTCCCAGCCTAGTTTTGCTTCCCATAATTTTTGAATTAAAACTTTTGCAGTTACTACGACAGGATTTATTAGTACTAAGGGATCAAAAATTCTGGCGATATATGCCAAGATATTTCGCTTTGTGATAGGAGTTTCCTCCAATTTGGGAATAGCAAACCGCAGCTCATCACTATCAGATGTCCAATACAAGCCTAACACCTTACCTGTACCGTGCTGATTTAAAAGAATCGGGGGAGGCTCATTATTAATGGATGGTATATTATTTATGAGTGCAGGGTGGTTAGCATTGAATTTGGTTAATTCAAATCCACCACTGCGCAATATAAAAATGATCTCGTCCCGCATGCGTATTAATTTTTCCAAATCATTGGAAGTTGCCAATAGATCATCAACGTAAAATGAATTTTTTATAGCATCTGCCGATTCAGGAAAGGCTGATTGCGCTTCTTCCGCAAGAAAATTCAAACACCGCGTCGCCAAATAGGAGGACGAAGATAATCCAAACGGGAGTACCTTTAGTTCATATTCTCGGAGTCAGAAGGATCGGCTCTCCAAAATATTTTTAGAAATTTAGTGTCCCGATGATCAATTAAAATTTTATTGTACATGCGTTTAATATCTGCTGACACAACGTACTTAGATGCTCGAAAGCGAATTAAAAGTGTGAAAACATCAGATTGTTCTACCGGACCTGTCATTAAAATGTCGTTTAATGATATATCATTGGATGTTTTACATGAACCGTCGTAGACAATTCTCAACTTGGTGGTTATGCTCTCGTGCTTAAAAACCGCGTGATGGCTCAAATAATAATGTGGAAATTCCAAACCCTTGTTAACTTCTGCCAAATGACCTAGCAACTCACTCTCCTTAATGTAATCTACATATTGCTCTTGAAGATCAAGGTTAATTTTTAATCGTTTTTCTAAATAAAAAAATCGTTTGCGTGCAATATACCGGGATTCGCCTAAACATTCGGGAGGTACTTTAAAGGATAGTCGAACTATAAACCGGCCCGTATCGCTCCGAGTAACGTTTTCTAGGAAATGCTTTTCGCATGGGTCATCGGCGTGGTTATTAGCACCAGAAGACCCTTCCGTAATCTCTTCGACGCGCCAAAACCTTTGAAGGTCGAATTCATCATTTTCACTATTTACGAGCAAATTGCAGTTAGCCGTATTTAAGCGTTCTGGAATAGCCCCTCCAGCGAACCATCCGAGGTAACTTTTCTTAAGCGATGGTAGATTTTTGCCTGGATTAATCCTACCATTAATTAGAATGCTCCAAAAAATATCAGCGCCGAGTAAAGCGTCAATTGGTTGGGGCTTATAGAATAAAGGATCGGCCAGTTTGAGCTTCGGAGGAATTTTTAATTCCGTGAGATTTAAACACGTTGATGGGAGAGCATCAGTTATCTTTGGCACAACATAACAGTCAATTTTCTTCTTATACGACGAGCAACGAGATTTTATTTCGCAGGTTAGCCTTTTCTTTGCGACAGCGCAAGTATTATTTACTGTGTTAATTGAAAGAGCCGCATCGACGCAGTTTAAACCCAGTTTTTCCGCGAACCCGGAAGTGACTAAATTTACCTGACTCCCATTGTCCAACAAAACCCTGCATTTGTGGCTACCGCCCTCGGCATCCAAGACATTTACAACGGCAGTACTTAAAAGAATGCTTTTATTTTCAAGGTCCGGCGCGCAAGCCTGCTTTACTAAAGCCGCATTCTCGGAAATGTTTGAGGGCCCTGGCTGGAATTTAACATCGTTCCCTACAAACCTATGTAAAAGTGAATTATGCCTCCGGTGGCAGACCGAACATTTGTTACCGAAACAATTGGCAAGACTATGATTAGCCTTCTTCAAACAATTGATGCAATGGTTTTTGCTTTGAACTAAGCGATAACGTTCATCGATTGACATTAATTTAAATTGGGCGCACTTCGCAAGCCCATGTGGCCCTTTACAACCTATACAAATTGCAGCCGTATTATTGGCGGCCAAATTTGAGTTTTGGCCTTTGGCATGGGGAAAAGAATCGCGTGCAGCAAATTCAAGCGAATCGCATTTTTGATTAATAAATTCAGCAATAGAATTTAAGCTGGGAAATTCGTTTTTCCCTAGAGTCCGGTCAAACTCAGCGGCGCTCGCATTATCAATCTTTAACATAATTAAATATACTAATAGATCGTCCCATTGATTTGCAGGACGACCTAGTAATGTCAAAGCTCTGCTGTGTTTAAGACAACCACGAACTATGCTTCGTAGCGTCGTAGGACACGCCTTATTTGCAACCGGTAAATCAAAAATTGCTTTTATATGGTTTTGAACCAGTTTTCTAATATTGTTATATGTGTTTACAACAGATAGCCATGCTGCCTCATAATTGTCTTCAGTGATGTCAAGCGCAGTTATGATTTCAGAAGCCTCTCCTTGCAGAGGAGATAAAAGATAATGAAATTTTTGTATTTTAGAAAGCGCCTGATTTTCATGGATTAGTGATTTGAAAGCCCCGTAAAATTTTACCCATAGGTCGAACTGCCGTTAAACTTTGGGATATCTACTCGAGGTAATTTGAATTCCGACACATTGCGATCAGAACTTCCCAAACTAGCTCGCGTAATGGAAGCGTCGTACTCCCTTAAAAGCCGTTTACTAAGACCAAGCGTCGTAAAAAACGCATCTTCGAATGCACCAAGCAGATCTTCTTCAGAAGGTTCTAACGTTAAAATTTCATAATGTATTCGCGTAAATTCATTTAATCCATTCTCAACCGATTCTTGCCTTATTAACAGCTCATCATAATTTAAACTATCCTTCGGGGTATCGGAAATGAAAGTTTCAAACCGCCTCAACGCCTTAAATATTTTCTCTCTTTCTGACTTTAATTTGTTCAATTTTTGAGACATAGTGCTGGCGCAAACAAATCAGTAGAAAAGTATGACAGGGTAAATATAAAATGAATAGGATACAAGGAAATGGCAGATTAAATACCTTGAATGCCTTCTGTGGGTGTTCGACGGTGCTGTCCGTAATGGCTGCAGCGACGTTCGTCGGACGACGTTCCAACAGCGGCTTCCTTGTGAAGTTTTATTTCCCTCGGAATTGTTGTATTTCCTTCTTGATTGGAGCAATTAATCCGGCTCGAAGGACCATATGGACTGGATGTTGTCGCCCACTATCACGGATCTTCAATAAAACTCCTTGTTCTTGGAAAACAACTTTAATTAGGAAATAATAGTTGCAGGCGCTGCACAAGCACGCTTCCCTTACAGTATTATTATAACTAACTTTCGCCCTGCCGCTTGCAGCGCTCAGGGCCAGCGCCCCCCTCCGCAGGAAATGCATCCCCGCTACTACGCAGGGCGCGATACTCAATATTTGAATTTAAGACAAATCTTAACATTAAACTTAACAATGGATATGTACTCGATTCTATCGGTTTTTATTACATTTTAAAAAAAGTTAAAAGATCATCTCTACTGTTCGCCATTCTAACCTACTAACTTTGTATTGAAATTGCAAATACATTTTTACTTGCCTGATCTAAAAGACGAAGGAAGTAATGTAATTGTGAAAAATCACCTTCCGAGATATTTCATACAAG
This sequence comes from Agriotes lineatus, assembly GCA_940337035.1. NCBI lineage: Eukaryota > Metazoa > Arthropoda > Insecta > Coleoptera > Elateridae > Agriotes > Agriotes lineatus. The sequence goes on along the minus strand of OW679194.1, from coordinate 84,706,830 downwards.
TTATATGTCTACCGGACCCGAAACCCAATATATTGTCGGTCAAATATATACAGAGTAAGCTCCTTAAAGAATAAAATGTTGTCTATTTTTGCTTTAACGCAGGAATAGATGAAAGTAATAATTTGCACATAGCTTACGTTTTTACCCTTAATGGAAATGCACCCAGCAGATACTGCGTAAATATCGTAATATGGAGATATACGCAGAGATCAATGCATTCCTTATGTAGGCCAAGAAACGATCCAACTACTCTACCAGCGTGGTCTAGAGGTAAAAGTGGCGGCAATAACAATATTAGTAACCGCGTTCCGCCTGGCAGAACGCTTGGGAGCGAGCCTGAAAGCCCGAGTTTGAATCCCAAAGACTGCAATATGTTCTCATTTACAAGTTTTGGCAAAACGGCCAAAATTGGCATTTTCTCAGAAATGAAAACAATAATGGATTTCAAATAAATTCCCAGGCCGTATAAAGTGACGTTTTTCACACAATTCAGCAGGCCATGGCTTTGAATTAAGATCACCTACGATTAATGTTTGTGCGGTTGTATCGAACAACTATTTTAGATCGTCTTCCACAAGTTCTTTGTTTGGTTTTCTGTAGGAACTTAGGATTGTGAGTTGGCTTTGATTACTGAGATTTATTTTAACTCCAATGGTTTCTAGGCTGATATTATGTCGATCAGGGAGTGTTGAGTGTTCAAGTTTTCTTTTGACAATGACTGCAACATCGCTTGCTCCAATCGTATAAACTCTTAAACTGTGAAAATATTGTTCGTGTAGTTGCGAGTATCCTGGAAGCATTTTTAGGTACCTACGGTTGGCGCTAGTGATGGGCATAATCGGATGATTTCAATAATCGGAATGTTCCATTGTTCCAATGTTCCACATCTGATTATGTTACATTCCGTAGATGCAAGCAAGAGAAAAGGAGCGAAACTTCAACAAGCGAAAGGAAGATGAACTTCCAGTTTGGCTGGTTCTCCTAAAAAGTTGAACAAAAGACGTTTAGTTTAACACCATATTTAACTATAAATTCAAACATTTTGGATCATAATTTTTGTATTTCTTATGTATTAATATTATTTACCTACCTGATACAAAATGATCTGCACAAATTCGTGCATGTTTAAGAAATGTATCGCTCAAATTGCTCCGTTTTAAAGCCCTAACCCAACATTCTCGACGTTCTTTTGATAAGGCGTCCAGAATTTCTCCTAAGTTTTATAAGGCTTTGGGGATTCTAAAATAACGAATTTGATCCCTTTCTGCCCTTTTAGAACACCCCACAACAGAACAAAACGCCGGAATTTTAAATTATTCACACTTTAAAAATCGATCTTTTCTATTGTTTACAATGCCGCGAACGTTTTATATGCCCTACCGGCAATATGGCGGACCTGTCGTGACGTCACCCCGAAATGATCAATTGGGTTACGAGCTATTTCATAAATTGCCGTATAGTTTGACAAACGCAGGCGCATTCATAAGTTAAAAATGACAAGTCACACACGCCACCGACATCGGTAGCCTTATTATAATAACGACACCCAACAGTTTAATTTAATATATGAGAAAATATTACAATAGACAATCAAGAGGCAAACTACCTGTTAGCTGCAGCAAGTTTATTTGCAAAAGGTACAGCCCATTTCGTTGGAACAAGTATAAGAAGGGTGGGACGATGAAAAACTCGACCCATATACACCACACGCTTTAATGACGGTTTTTATCGAGCTACATTCCTTTCAAAGAAAGAAAAGGACCATAAACGGTTTTTTAAATACACAAAGATGATTGAAAAACTTTTCAAGAATTTATATAAACAACTAAAGCCGAAGCTTATAAACTGACGAATATCTGATCGAATCTGCCAAGAACAAAAAATTGCAATCACCCTACAGTGAGTCACAGTTTTGTTTTTTAGGTACAAAGTTTATTGATACACTTAATATTCCTTTAGGTATTTGTCACAAGGGGTTAGCATGCAGAATTTAGCCTGGAGCAGGGGCGGACTGGCAATGGAAAGGGACTTTAGTCTTGAAAGGCCCCTGCCCGTTCATAAACACTTGGATACCTAACTAATATTAATGAAGAAATGCAGAAAGTAGTTAGTACAAATCTGTAAAGGGGTTTACATGAAACATCTCTCGTGCGAGTTACATTTACTCGGAAATAAAAGCAGATTGCAGTCGTTGGGACTTAAACACGGGTTTTCACTCTCGCTCCCAAGTGTTCTGTCCCAGCGGCCGCGAACAGCTTTGGCCGACTCCCATACGGTCTCCTTAAGGGTTATTCTACACTTGCTAAAGAATATCAGGGCCTCCTATTTTTTGCTTCTGCGTGCAATCTGGCCAGAAATTTCAGAATATCTAGGCCGCCTTTTTCCGCAGTTGGCGTCTCTCTTTGATAGCTATGTCGTTGGATTTTATAAATTATGCAGCCAAATCCGGCTTAGAAATTTTCTCGGACAAGATGCAACATACCAGAATTTCTCCTCACGATCGCTAGACATGACAACGAACCAAATTGTAAGTACATGCACTTATCAGCGTTTTTTATCGACAAAGACAGACGCCGCAACTTTAATCAGTTCTTACTAATGACTTAGAAATTCAAACTGACGCGTGTTTAATTACTCTTTTATTCAATTCATTAGCGCTAAAGAGCAAGTATTCATTGTTTCCAAATTGCTGAAATAAGCATGTACCTGAAAGTCACATCCGCCGCGTCCTTTGGGCGTCGTGCACATATGTCAATTGTGATATCACATGTAGTTATCCTAAGTTGTAAACCGAGCTATAATTAGCTGTTTGTGATTTAAATACTTGCAAGTTGATTCTTATTTATGGTTTATTTATTTGTTAGGCAATTATCCTACAAACTTAAGTTGCTGTCACTTTAGCATTTATGCCTTATGAATATAATTTATGTGCTACTGCGATTTTTGGATTTCATTAAATGTCCTAATTGCTGTTAATATTTTTGTGGTTTTTCCTCAACCCCTTTATCTGCACAATTTATATAGGTATGCAGAGAAGCAGTAAAGGTAGGTGGCGTTATATTAATTAGCTAGTTTTGTTTTCTATATTTGTGAGTAACGACAAGGAGCCCAAATTTTACTAATCCAACTGTTAAATTTTAAAGCCTGAGCATTTCCTCTCTAATCCTTACACCACGCCATATTCTGCCGAGAGTTAAAAGAGCTAGTCAGGCCGTGACCAACCTTTGTCTAAGGAAGCGGTACAATGTCTAAAGTAATTATACAAAAACCTTTAAAGGCGAAACTAATTATTATACCATCGTCTTCAGAGCATTTCGAAGGACAAACATCCGAATTGCACACCGATCCGAGCTGATGCCATGTCGAAACATTTTTATCATAAATGGGGATTCGCCCCACACAAAACCCAGATCTGATGTCTGATAGATGTTTACGCAGATCTGCTACACGTGGGTGAATGTTATCTACAAAGGAGAAAATTATTAACGAAAATCTCCGCACATATGCCGACGTTAACTTTGCATCCTGCAATCTCGCACGAAGTCGCGGAGTTCAACAGCTCTGCTAATGGATGAAGGAAAAACATGTCCAACAACACCTCCACCAAGTGTATGCCTGCTTATAAACTGCACGATCTCCACTGGAGCAGGTTTGGTGCAATAAATTGGTTTGTAACAGCTCTAATTTCACTGGTACTAAGTCCATAACTTTAATGTGCAGAATATTGAATTTTCTCTACTCGCAGGCCTCCAATTTTGAACACACACATACTCGTCAGCTACGGTCCTAAATTCTGCAGCTGCGGCCCAATTATTATGTTTTGCCTTTCGGCTTTCGCCCTCGGCTTCCACTGGAACTCAGGCCAGCTCCAATTGCAATTCAAGTGCACGTCAAATTGTTATTATTATTCACTTTAACCGTATACACTGCATGTTTAGTTTTTTATAAGCGCACTTGGAACTGAGCACTGTATTGCACAAAAACATGTCGAAAATATTATGTTCTGTGCCAACTAATACTACCATGCGGCCGTTTTCTCGCTCTTTGTGTGGCCCAAATGAAATCTCCAAGTGTATTTTAACTTGATTTTTCCAAAACATACCCCCACATTTTGCTGGCAGACAACGAAAAGAACCCGAACCGTACCTGATGCTGTGAAATGCACTTTGCATGTGTGCTTAACTTAAATTAACTATGAGTTATATGGCTACGATGTACAGGAGTCTACTAATATGTACTTTTGAGACAACTTATACCTTAAACGTGCCTATTTACAATGGTCGAAATTCTCCGGCAAGCAGATCTGTTTTGTGCCAGCAACTTTCCTGTTACAAATTAAACTTAGTTACTCATTACATTAGCTTGTAAGATATCCAACGTACAAACGAATATCACAGCAATATACAACGCCATTCATTTGAAATGGATTACTTAAAGAAATTTGTTTCTACAACATTTTTCTAGCCCTTTCATAGCAAAATGTTATATTATGGCTAGTAATCGAGTGAACTATGGTTTCAAAAACATTAAGTAGCCACATGTAATTTTTAAGTCATATCATTATTAATAAGTATACGAAAGGTCTAATCGACGTAGTAGCATTTTTTAAAGTAGCAGTAAATAATAATTAATCAATAATTTTTAACGACGTGGGCACGAACAAAGACAACAATATTTGGTGCATTGACGAAAGTTTTTTGTGAGTGTGCTAGGAAGATTGTAATAGTGTACATGTAGCTAATATTTATTTTAAACCATTCTAAAAAATATATTTGCGGTAAGTAGATTACAGATTACAATAACTACGGTAAAAATATAATTGGTAAATAGCTTCATTAAACGATATTGGTTCTTGATAATTATTTATTCATTTAAATTTGCTTGTTTAAACGATGCACTAGCACAGGGGTCGGCAACCTGCGGCCCGCGGGCCGCATGCGGCCCTTTGCAACTTTTTGCGCGGCCCGCCAAAACACCAATATAACTTCAGGAAAAATCAACAAATTAGAGCGTAAGCGTGCCGAAATGTGGCCGGTGACAAAAATGCGCGATAAACAGAAGCATAGTGGGAAACCTATTTTACTGCGCAAGTTTAATCCCCACTCCCCAGCGAATACGACGTCTCGGTTAGCAAGTGTAGCATTCTTTCTAGTGATGGGCATAATCGGATGATTTCAATAATCGAAATGTTCCATTTCGGAATGTTTATAAAATCGGAATATCATCCGATTATTTTACATTCCGTAAATGCAAGCAAGGGAAAACGAGCGAAATAACAACAAGCGGAAGAAAGATGAAGTGCGTGCAAATTTACGATGAGAGCACTCGCCGTCGCGCCGTAAGCCCTTATCTGCGTTGGCATCTATTGTTTGGGTTTGTAGGACGGTCAGTAATAGCTATTTACGTTATTAGACCGGTAGCAACATTTTTATGGCCGCGCCAATACTTTACAGGTCGAACCGTAGGGCGAGACCTGTATGTTTGGCAAGGCCATAAGAATTCTACCGGTTGTGTATCGTATAAGATTTTTTAGGATACTGCATTGGTAACTAGCGTTTACATTGTTACAAACGAGTCCGGTAGATAAAATTTACCGGCCTAGACCAGTAGTAGTTCTATTACTACTGGTCTAGGCAGGTAAATTTTATCTACCGGACTCGTTTGTAACTATGTAGACGCTAGTTAGCAATGCAGTATCCTAAAAAAAAATTTATGAGTTTGCGTCGCACAGTGGGATATGAGGAAATAAAATATTTTTTCAAATTATTACAGTAGTTACGTTAATAGACTTTCGGAAAATGGTAGTGATATTTTAAAGTTTAATAGCACATAAAGTACATAATAGATAGTATAAAACAATACTTGAAGTTGAAGTCTCTAGGTGTACTATCTAATAATTAATCTACGAAATACCACTGCCATTAGTGCCATTCACGTATCATACACGTGCGCACACGGCGCGACCCGTCGACATTCGCCAACCAGCATATAGCAGTCAAGTGAGTCAATACAACATTCCGTATTCCGTTCAGTTCAAATTGGCATTTCGTTTTCTCATTTTGTGTACCGAATAGTAAAATAATCGAATTCCGAAAGTTCCGAATTTTGTGCATCGAACAGTAAAATAATCGAATTCCGAAAAGTTCCGAAATAATAAGAACCTTCCGATTTTTTGAACAATCGGAAACTTTCCGATTATTCATTCCGGATAGGCCCATCACTAATTCTTTCATTTCGCCAGTTTGCTACTGTATGTTCATATGTGCGTTCATGTTGACAGCCGTATGACGTTTCACTACAATAATTTATATTTTTTATATTTATATATTTTATATTTACATATTTATACATATTTAATTGGAATTGTATTTTCTTTTTTTCCCTTTTAAGAATTGTAAAATTTTTGTTCTCTAACATTATTGTTATTATTGCATGTCAATAAAAATTTTTTTTTTTCTATATTTATTTTTAATAATATTTATACTCGTATATGATATAAAAGCACTATTTAAGTTACATTTGAATGTGCGGCCCGCATAAAAAATGTTATTTTGAAAATGGCCCGCCGTCCGAAAAAGGTTGCCGACCCCTGCACTAGCATATGGCTATACTACTGTGCAAGTGCAAAAAGCGTTAAGTCCAGAAAATTATGTTTTTGAGCGACGAATTGAACTAAACGGCTAGAATGCGATAACAACATTTAAACAGCATAAAAACCTAATTGCAAAATTCCTTGGCTGCTTGACTCAAAAATGCGGTATGGGGTATAGTACTAATACAATTTAAAAAGTTTACCTTTTATCACAATTTTATATTTTATGTGGCTCTTAACTGCATTCTTGCATTGAACATTTTGTAAATTCTCCATTCTTTGTCGCTTTATTTAGTTGTATTGCTCATAATATGTTGCTTTCAATGCTGGCAACTGGTGCATAACTTTGCGGCTATGAAAAATTGTTTACGGTCTGCTGCAGCATATTAGCTTCGATTATTATTAAAAATCTGAAATAGTATGAGATGGTTTCAACATTTAATTTTCGAGCGAACGGAGCAAAGCGAGCGGATTAATTTTACAGGAGCATGGAAGAATCGCTTTTCTAACATAGTCAACGTATTATTTTTTCTACTACCATTACAAAAACTAGCCAAGATGGTGGTAGAAATCAATTTCTAGGTTATAAAAATTGTGACAGAAATAACACATTATCTGCCTAGAGAGAAAATATGAATGCTGTTAGTAGTCGCTCGGTGCAGGAAATACTCTATTAAATGAACACTTACCTTGTATGAACAACAAAAATGTAACATTATAGGTTCGAAAGAGAGAACAATAACATGTTTGCTTGGCCGATTTTATAAAAACCTAACTATCATTTTAATTTTTACATCCCTCGTAAAAGTCAAAGGAAGTATTGTAATCACGTCTTCACGTTTCAGAAGCCCTGGATGACGAAAAACAAGTTTTTTCAATTCCGTCTGCCTGTCTACCGGTCTGTCTGGCTGTTTGCGGTATAACTAAAAAACATTTTGTTGGAGGAAGACGATATTTTGCATGCATATTATAGGTCTACCTAGCCTGAAACCTAAAAAAAAACTAAGAAATATACACTTTAAAAATAACATTTTATTTAGTTTTGGTTTTCCTGAAAAATAGATATAAGTAATAGTTTGCACATAGCTCAAGCCTTATCACTGGCGAAAATATGACCTAACAGATACAGGGTAAACATCAAAAATTGGACAGAATAGTACGAGGAGCGTTCAAATATAAATTATAATTTAATATTTATTCAAAAACGAACACAAGGACTGTAATGTATATCATGTCATTTTTCTGCTCAGTCTCCCTCTCTTTTAATAAAGTGGTGCCATCCTTTCCGAAGTTTCTGTATTCCACGAGAGAAAATTTTGTTTGGCTGCTGTCACACCCATTCCTGTACAGTTTTGATGACTTCTTCATTACAACAAAGTATATTTCTCCTAGAAACTCTTTTAAGGATACAAACAAATAAAAATCTGATGCAGCAAGGTCCTAAATGCATGGTAAATGGGGCAGCACGGCCCATTTCGATCTTTGAATCGTAGTCAGCGTGCGAATAGCAATATGGGGTCGAGAATTATCCTATAAGACACAGACAGAAAACTCGCGTTTTTTTTTAATATATAATGCAAAAGGAATATCCTTCACTGTAATTCAACAATTGTTTCAAATAGGTACATTTTGCTCTGTCAGCAGCATTCTTTTCTGTTGTCAATGGTTTTGGACAGCGGAAATGCGGTTCATTCTTGGCACCTTTGTAGCCATCTTTAAGCGCTTTACTCCATTTTGTAAACGCTTATGTCTAACGACTGAATGAAGTTAGAACTTGTTCCAGAGCATTAATTGATGTATACAACTTATGTGCATATATTTGTCTTTTGGCGCGCAATTCAAATTATAATTCATATTTGAACGCTCCTCGTATGATGCCTTATAACGCAGAAGAAACTCGTCAGCTTTAAGCACTCCCGTGGCTCAGTTATTTCACCGGTAGAGAGCGAAGTGCGAATTCCAGCGAGCTAAATTTTCTTCCCTCGTCTAGAAGACAAAGAATATTTTTATTTGCAAAAGATAAAAGTAGTAATTTGCACATAGCTCAAGCTTTATCATTGACAAAAATGAGACCTAGCAGATACAGGGTAAACACCACAAATGGGACAGAATAGTATGGTGCTTTATAACTCATCAGAAACTCTTCAAATTTAAACCTGCCCGGGGCTCAGTTATCCTAGCGACGGACAAGAAAATGGCTCGAAATATTCGATCCGCGAAGTTCGAATCCCAACGTACTACATTTTTTATTTCTAAATTAATCAAATTAAGTCCATTACTCTTATAATGCTGTATAACTTGGTGAAACAGGACGTTCAGTGAAAACTCGCATCTCTGAACACCAGCGCTGTCTCAAGTCGGGTTTCGTTTCATCATCAGCCATCGCCGAACACTAGCGTAATACTGGACACGAGATCCTTTTTGATGAAACTTACATCATCTGCAAATCCCCATTCTTCTTTAGCAGAAAGATTCGCGAAGCCATTGAGATTTACAAACACCCTAACAATCTCAATCGGGACGAAGGATTTCCATTCCTTCTATATTAAAAATTGCTAATTCCTAAGCCCCGCCCACCACCACTAAACCTCGACGACGCTTGCTTATAAATTCTCGCCTTTCTCCTTCCGATAGTTAGTCGAGTTTCGCCTCTGGCGTGGTTAACTCGTTGAGTTACCGTGCTCTTTTTGGTTTTTCCTCCTGATGAAGCTCCTTACGAAAGTGGGCGAAAGGTTATAGATATTAACGATACAAGTTTGATTATGAGCATTTTAACGATACGAGTTTGATAGCCAAATCGAGGCGGTGAGCCGAGTTTTACGACAATCAAACGAGTCTCGTTAAGTGCCATAAGCAAACGTGTATTGTTCAGTATTTTATCTTGATCAATAAGTTCTGGTTCAATGTATTTTGTTTATATAAAAAGAGTGCGATAATATCCATCACCGCGCTGAATACGGTGCCTACTGTTATATATGTAAACAAAGGCGTAAAATCCTGAAACCGATAAAAAAATTGTATTAATTTATTATGAAAAAATATACCGCGCTCAGTGAGGTAATGAAGCTCTTAACGATACTAAAAGTAGGCTGTTATGATTCATAACATCAGTGGTTTGTTGAATAGTTTGTCGGCTGCAGTATGGTAATCGTTAGAGCATGACAAACCAAATTGAAATCTCCAAGGAAATCCTAAAAAGAAAGTGGGGATGGATTGGACATACCCTACGGAGGAATCAAGATGACATCACAGTAACGGGATTGGACTGGAATCCGCAAGGAAAACGAAAACAGGGCAGGCCACAAACAACATGGAGGCGAACAGTGCTTAAGGAATCAGAGCAAGGTGGAAAGAGCTGGAGGGAGATCAAAGCACTTGCACAAAACAGAGTTCGTTGGCGAAACTTTGTTTCAGCCCTATGCTCCAGTTAGGAGTTTTTGGGAATTATATATGGTAATGGTTGCATGTACGGTAAAGGACTATTGTTGTACAGATATAGTTATGACTTAGCTGCCACTCTACTTTTATGTAAGCTTCCCTAGTCGACATTGTGACACTAAATAATTTTAAAAACCAAATTAAGTTAAGAGTAAGAATATCTTCACGTTTCTAATAAGTAAAATACATTTTCAAATAAAAAAATCTGTAAAAGGCGTTACCCAGAACAACAGTATTCCAGACCGAGGTAACAGCAATTCTAACCTGCGCCCAATTAATGGTGCAGAGATCCTACAAAGGCAGGAGAACACATATCCTGACGGACAGCCAAGCAGCTTTAAAAGCACTGTCATCCAACCAGTTCAACTCAGAACTGGTATATGAATGCAAAAAAAAAACTGGTTCAACTGGGAGAACACAACAAACTTAGCCTGTTGTGGGTTCCAGGTCACCACAGAATAACAGGCAACGAAAAAGCAGATACATTATCAAAATCAGCCAGTACTATCCAGCTGATAAGACCAGAGCCTACCTGTAACATAGCTTATAGCATGATCACGGAGCAAACTAGAAGCTGGTTACGAGATAAACATCGCAAATTCTGGCACGACTACCCTAAAGCAAGGCACTCTAGAAACTTCATAGGAGAACCGTCCAAAAAAGCGACGCTGGCACTCCTGAAAAATGGAAGGGAGAAAATAAGACACATAACAAGGATAACTACAGGACACTGTTATATGAACAAACATATGCACACAATAGGAGTGTTAGCAAACAGACTGTAGATTCTGCGACGAGGAGGAAGAGACTCCAATCCACTGTATATGCGGGTGCGAGGAACTCATAACTCTGCGACATAAACACTTTGGGGAAACAACAGTCGAACCCGAACTGCTGATAAACACCTCACTAAACGCACTAGTAAGCTTTTTTGAGGACATCGGAATACCTCTGTGAGGCTAGGTAAAGCACTGGGATGTGCACAATAGGTCTTTTAGGCCGCAGTGCAGAAAGGTGAACTAACTCAACCAGAAGTATATATATACCCAGAACTCCCTAGTTGACATTGTGACACTAAATAATTTTAAAAATCAAATTAAGTTAGGAGTAAAAATATTTTCACGTTTCTAAAAAATTAAATAAATTTTTAAATAAAGAAAAAGTGAATCCATCTGGGGTTTGAAACCGCCCCGTCTGCCGAACGACCGTAACCAACTACGCTACTGAGAATCTTTCGAATAATCCCGGCGTGCGCCTCTCTTGAACAACGGTGTTATTGTTGAAACGATTTTACTCTTTTGTGACATTATCCATGTATCGGTTCAGTCTTATTTTCGGCAAATGTAAAGCTTGACCTATGCGAAAATTATTACCTTATTCTATTTCAAAATTAGCCCAAAAATATACTACATTTTATTTTTTCAAGCTGCTCAACATGTATATATTTGTATGAAATTGTACGGGTTTCATGCGAGGTAGATATATAACATTTATATAAAATATCATCTTCCTCCGACAAATAGCTTTTGAGCTATACTGCCAACAGACCGACAGACAGACAGACAGATTGACAGAGACAGACAGACAGAAAGACGAAATTAAGAAAACCTCTTCTTCGCCATCTAGGAACCTTGAAACGTGAAGATCCGAAAAAATCTTGGAAGGTGATTTTTTTCGTGATTACAATACTTCCTTCGTTTTTCAGACGAGGGAAGTAAAAAGACGTTACTGGTGGTCGAATTCGAACGGCAGGCGGACCGCGTGTGCAGCCCCAACGTATAGTGCGATATCGTAAGGGACTCGACAATTTCTACCTGCGCCACGGAGGACCGGCCTATCCAATTTCTCCGTCGTAGCTATATTTAGTAACGCGCTAATTTGTGCCTCGTTTTTGTATTGTAAAAAATGAATTCTGTATCTATTCGCTCCCATTTTTGGTAATATTAGAGCTTGCACTATGTATAAATTATTACTTGTATCTATTACTAAGTTGAATGAAAAATAAACAAAATTTTAGTTTTTTTAAGGTGCTCACCCGGTATATATTTGTATGAAATTGTACCGGTTTCATTACAGGTATATATATAATGTTTATGCAAAATATCTTCTTCATCCCACAAATATTTTTTGAGTTATACCGCCAACAGACAGACAGACATACAGAGAGATAGACAGACAGGCGGAATTGAGAAAACCTCTTTTTCGACCCTGAAATGTGAAGATCTGGAGAAATCTCAGAAGGTGATTTTTTCGCGATAACAATACTTCCTTCGTCTTCGTCTTCGTAATAAATTATTGCATTAATTTAATATGAAGAAATATACTTGTAACTGAAATAGAAATGGCATATACATGTATGTTTTTCCATAGTTTTAATGCGCATGTCATGCACGTTTTAGTAAGTTTACAAGGATTAAAAAATGTCCAGCATATTTATCCATTTCTGCAGTATGAGCAAAAAGAAAATTCATCAAAGATGCCTTTGGAATTTTGAAGTCAGGTGTATTATAACAACAGAAAATTATACCTAATCCGTATCACTGACATTTTATAGACAGTGGTTGGCAGTGGTTAATATCGCAATGTGATCATAGTCGTGATCAAGACTTCCTGTAGTAAACGCAATAAAAATATGTCTAATGCCTGCGAAATAATAAGACGAAATACAAAACCTCGCTTTGTAACAAATGTTCAATTCCTTCATATTTTCTGTTGTATAATACACACGACTTCAAATTTTCAAAAACACCCTCGATGAACTTTCTCTTTGCTCACACGATACACACAGTGTGCATTAACTCGTTTTATCAACTAGTTAACTGTCTTGCATATATTTATTCGTAGTAAAATATAGACTTAGCTGTCACAAGAAAACTTTTAACTGCAATATACTTCTCAGCAATTCTTATTAAAGTAAGCTTTCATTGTATTTACTTAATAATATGCAAATCCATTCAAATAAAGTATAAATAGTAACAATATAAGATAACGAACTGCGAAGTTTAATTAAAGTTTGTCTAACAGCACCGGGAGTAGATTTTAAATGGATTGTACATTGTCCCGCTGTACCGAAATCATTCATTTATACGTAGTAATTTAATGGTGTCTACTACTTCCTACGTGCACTAACAAAGTTTAGATTTTCTTCTTCCACTAACGCCGCTCGAAAGAGCTCTTAGGAATTTCCGCTTTTTGTCGCGTTTTTTAATTGAAAAGAATTAAACTGAATTAGATCACTCGATTCTATTAAGTTGAATAGCCAGCCTGCCGCAAAATAGCTTCGAAGGCGAATAAAAGGAAATGCTTTTACACAACTTTGTACAAAACTGAAACTTTACTCTTCGCTTTTCTCGGGTAATTTAGAAATTTTCAGCTAAAGAAAATTGAAGTGGTTTGTAACATTACAAGTTCTGTCACGACTCCGCGTTCTTGTCGCTTTTTAAAACTGAATACATTTCTTTAGCTTTTGAAACGTTCGCTTTCTGAGGTTTTTAAATATCTCACGTGTGGATTAACTTAACAACAATATCAAAAACATAAATGCCTTTATGATAGAGACAGATTCTATTAAAATGAGCTATTCTCGCTAGTGCCACAGAGAGATGCAAAAAACCAAATAGTATTTATATGGCATTCAAATAACTAGCATTGTTGAATATTAAATATTTTTGAAGAATAGTAAATACCTATAATAAATAGACAATATTAGTTTTTAATATACAAAACGGTGTTCTAACAGATACTCCTCAGACGTGATGGTTCTGTTATTTGCTAATTAGCAGTATATATCATAATTACATTTTGTCGAATGCATGTAGTTGCAGTTGCCAAAGAAGATACTTAGCCGCCAGTGATTATGTTTGATCAATGTCTACATTCCATCCGACAGCTCCAGGCAGTTGGTTTCACCTTCTGTTATTGTGAGTGTGCTGTTTCAGCGTAATTGTAACGTTAATGCGATACTATACTTGCCAAACTAATATAAATTATCTATCCATCCTGTCTACCTTTATCGTGGGCGATCAAGGTCTCACATTATCGAAAGTTGAGGAATAAATTAAGAACATCCCATCAAGATTGTGCTTGGTGGAGTATTGCGCCGTATTGAATATGCTACAACATATTTCACAATAACATTTTTATTAAAGTCTAAATCAAAACGGTATAGTCAAATTAGTTCTACGTCACCATAATGGAATTTTCTGTGAAAATTAACTTCTAATGGGTGGTGAATCCATGCTCGACGACGAAAAAATTGTCTATTCTAAAGGCGGAATGCCGGGAAGGTTAGGCGAGAACTTTTACTGCAGTGAATTAAGGCACTGCAATAAATACAAAAGAATCGAACCTTCAGCTAGTGACCGGGTTTATATTACCTCGGGTAATGTACGAACTCTTACTTTGGGGGTGCATTAGGGGATTTAATGTAACGGTTTCTGCTAGCTTGAAATAATAAAATAAAGGAATGACTGTCACCTTATTTTACCACCCCTCTTTGTATTCAAAACGTAACCTGAGTACTGAGAAAAACAGGCACTTTTGTAGTTAATGGGGTGCCGGTCTTTGTAATCTGAATTTAATTATCCACACAAGGAGCTGGAGGCAATTCAATTCTCTTCTAATTTTTAAAAGTTCTCCGTTTTAAAGGTAAAAGGAATATGGACTTTGTTCTCAATTTTAAGCATTCTCGACCGCTCATAATTTTTTATTTATGAAAACCGGTTAACGCCTGCGAATTTATAATTAATCCAGAATGAAAGAGTTTCTGGTTAATCACAAAGTTATATCGTTTATAGTTAGTCTTATTAGCATGTGATTGTCTCTTTCAATGGGCAACACACATAATTAGTTTATAGCACATTTCACTATTATACGGCTTAGTTGAGAGACCCAAAATCCACAATCAAACCACTTGTAGGTGAATTCCCACAAAAAACCAAAATTGATGTATAAACTAATTTATTGAATGGCAATGAACGACCTGGCATTTCTAATCGCAAAAACGATCCTATCCAATCTTGCCTCATTTTTAGTTGAGGTAACAGTACAGAACACGTTGGGGGAGGGGGGGATGAATCCAATTCGCCAATGGTAAGCTTAAACAACTATTTTGACATATCATTCACTTAGCAGTAATAAATACATGAATACTATATCAAAGAATAATGAAAACAAAACCCAAAGAGTCTCGATTCAGAAGAAATTCCGAATTCAAGTAACTCAGCCTGTGAGACCTTATGCAGACTTGGAAATTCTAGAACTTAATTGATTCGACCAAGTGGTAGGTACAATAGACGACGCACCGCAATTAAGAAACTAAAAAATTCGGCGGCAATAGTGCACTAATTATTGATGTTCCAAAGGATGCAGTAGACCCTGAGTGGAGAGCTAAGTGTGAAAAATGTAAATATCCATCATGTAGAAGATATCACTTATGTGTTTTGTTGTAAATGTAGAACTAATTCCTGTTTTCTAACCAATAATCAAAATACTGTTGAATGTTCCACAACAATTACATTTCGTTACCTTAATAAGCACTAACTCATGAAGAATAATTTATGGACACTTAACAAACTTTTTTTTAATATTCAAAATTTATGTTTTCCTTCACTATTTCCTTTTTTATAGTATAGAAATAGTTTTTTCAAACACAAATCATAAATCGTGAATCTAAGTGTGAAAAATTATACAACTTTTGCACTTGCAGAATCTAAGGTTTTAATAAAATAGTGTAAAATTTTGGTCTAATATATAATGTCATTTGGTGTTACAATGTAATGCACTTACCGGCATAAATACTAAAAGTCCAGCTTTTATAGAAGCAGTTCAGCTGCATCGTTTTTGAATCCAACTCCGTTTAATTTTGCAATATCCGGCATAAATAATACAGGTCCGAGTTTTATGTAAAACTCTCAGCTGTATCATCTTTGAAGACCAGCCAAAAAGCCGGGGCTGGTAGTTTAGTGATAAGCATCCTGACTCTTGATCTAAGAGTCGTGAGTTCGACTCCCGGTCGCGGCGAGATTTTTAAAATAAAAACATGTGGATTAAATCCTCTATAAAATACCATCACTCAGAAGTGATGTAAAGCCGTGGGTCACATGTTATTACGATTTGTAGCATGGAAAAGAACTGTATCTACAGCGTACCGTGCGAGTGTGGAAGACAATACATAGGGGAAACACAACGACCCCTACGAGTGAGATTATCGGAACACCGCAAAGATATTAGAAAGGGCGAAACCATCAAATCCAAGATCGCAGAACACGTCTGGAACGAAGACCACCACATACAATGGCCGTGCTGGTGGCCTAGTGGTAAGAGTGTCAGACTCGTAAGCACAAGCAATGAGTGGTCCCGGGTTCAAACCCCGGGGTAGGCACGAGTGTACCTGAAAAAGGCGTACAAAAATCAGTCTTTCTCAGGACTAACCAGGAGTTCATTCACCTGAGGACTGGAGTAGACCAAAAACTCCCGAAACGTCGTGTGGTAAACACCCGAAACAGTGAAAAAGTCCGATACAATACCTCATAATAGACCACTGTCAAAAATTACATCATTCAAAGAACGTTACAGTATTTGTTTCTTAATTTTCCTTCCAATTTATAACAGCAGTGGAACTCATTGCAGATACATTTTTCTAAACACTATACGTAGATATTTCTTCTTTACTATATTTTTGCAAAACTGGGTGGATCATAAGGCTACAACTGAAAAGTTGTATAACTTATTTATGATTCATTAAATGGTTTTTTGATTGTCAAAAATAAGTAAGCGGCCGTTAGAAAAGTTTTATAATGTAGGAATTCACAAAAGAACTACCTAAAATTATAAAATATTAATTTAAAAATTAGGAAGTAAATTTCCTATACCAAAGAATAGCTGCCATTACTGGCTTTTCAAAATCTGGCAAACCAAGCTCAGCTGGTTTAGAAGCAAACATTGACCGTGTGACTAAGAACGTCCACCCGAAGTCGGTAAAGTAAAGTGCAACAATTAAAACTAATAGATTATCAGCAACACAGTCCGCTTTCAAGAATTAGCCAGAGAAGATAATCATTTATCTGATTACGAGCATTCCCACCTTAATAACCCTGTTAATAACCACAATTGCAGGTTTAGGAATACCGACAGTCCACATCAACTTGTAACGTTTGATCTTGAACTAAAATTCTAAGGATACCTAAAAAGTATTTGAACTTAATTCGTCGCGTTATCAAGCGTTTACGTCTACCGCCGCGATAAAAGAAGATAACAGAATCCTGCTGCCGATGCACGAACCGCACAAAAGAACCAAGTGTTTTTCCCCTCCTATGGAGTAGGGAGCCCGGGTACCGATAAGAGCGCACGAAAGCTATATAAGGAGAACATTTGGCCACTCCAGAAACCGACCTCCGCAGCCTAGTGCTTTGCACGCCTAGTTAGGATTCGGGAGGTCGTGGGTTCAATTCCCGCTGCCGTCTGCCTTGATTCAGGTTTTTAGGTGGTTTTCCTGAGCCAACAGAGTACCTTCCCTGAGGTGAATGCCGGGGCAGTATTTCTCCACTTTTCCTGACCTTTCTTCCAGTCGCCACCCCTCCTTTCGCTCACCCATCCCGAGTTTTCCGTTCTTGGCTGAAGAGGGACGGAAGGTCCCTATAGCAGCCCGCCCCCAGTTGGGGAAATTGAAATAACCTTTACCTTTGTTTTTTGTTTTTTTGTCCGCTCCAGAGAGAACTTGAGCTACCTTCCATCCGATCCTGATCTTATTCTATTTTATCCTGGCAGCGTATCTGTCTAGTGAAATAAAATCAGTTATAATAAGCTCTTAAAGAGATGACAACGTATCTGTCAGCCTATGAGGACATTTAACTTCCTGATAATCCGCCTAGCCCATCCGCCGTCAAGATTTTATCCGCTTTCGCTTGAATTTAGAGCGTATATTTTAATTGCATCCGAGAAGGTCGCATTTCGATACATTCAATTTTGTTGGCTTTAAAGCACTCCGAGGCCTTTAACGTCCCATTGCAGACCCGAAACCGCCAGTGAGAGATCACGCGATAAGAAGCTCACCTGCAGAGTCGGTCGTCATCCCTAAAACTAGCAACTGTAGGCAACTCAGCTCCGGTTCTCCGCCGTTTAATGCTGGTGTTTCGCATAATAGCGGAAATCTCGAGGCCGCCGCTGCATTGAAACTTCCAGCCGCGTCTACCGTTAGATTCCCCGCTGGAACCCGGGCATCATCACGAATCGTTCTGCCGTTTATAAATATCATACTCAACGCAGGTAACCTTTAGAAACGTACTTATAATCCGGAGAATTTGTAGTTGTCATTTTCTGTAAACAAATCGTTATCACCACTGTTGTAAGAGAGCTACAACCACTTCCAGCAGAACTGAAGTACGTTAGCTTCAAGCGAGCGACTCGACCTAATTTGTCTCGCTCTCGGAGGACCCGACGTGCCTTATAGAGGACCGCTGCTAACAAGTCTGCAGTGCTCCCATGCAACTTAGGTTGCAGCCCTATCCAGGAAAGCAAATATCGCCCTGGTTATTATTCATGTATTCAGTAATATTCAATTCAATTTAGGTTATTAATGTACATATTTAAACACATTATATCTATTTTCTAATGTTCTCCTGTGCGATTATTAATATATCCTATATTTGAGCCGAAAGTAATTCTTTGACTAGAGCTAATCGAGGCATAGATTTTGGCGCCCTTAATAAGGGGGAGAAGCGTCACAACCTGCACCCGCTTAAGTGTACGGTCTGGTGCGGTATTACGTCAGAGAGGATAATTAAGCTATAGTTTTTGAAAAATTAATATGCAAATGCAGCAAGGATCACTGGCGAGCGATATTAAGCAATGCTCGAAAATTTTGTGCATTCTGAAGTAGAAAACATTCTTGATGTGTGGTTCCCGCAAGATGGTGCTACGCTCATACGTGTTAAGCGACAATAGAGCCTGCAAGAGAGAATTTTGGCCCGCACGTTCACTCGAGTTGACAGCATGCGACCCTTTTCTTTGGTCTTATCTGAAAGAGCGGATGTACAACAAGCCCTAAAAAGTTCAGCAGCTCAAGGACAATATTCCTGCTAAAATTTGAGCAGTACAGCTAGAAATATTGAGATCCGTGACAGAAAATAGCCTCAGAAGAGCACTTTTTTGAATTAGCATGATATAGTGTTCCAGAAACAGCTTTAAAAATTCTCTAATATTGTTTTTATTTAGATATTTTTCGATTTCTTTTAAAAATTCAATAAGTTATTTAATTTTTCAATGGTAATTTCGTTTATAGTCCACCCTGTATATACAGCCTTCTTTTTGTACATATTCTTTTTAAGTAGGCTATAAGCCTGTTTATAGCTATTGCAGTTCATCTGATGTAGATGTTCAACTTTGTTTCCACCTTTTTGGAGCTCTACCCGTTTCTCCTTTCCCCTCAGCAGTAATTAAATCCAGTTTACATCTAATTGGTTGTTTAGATATTGTCAACAGTTTCGTTTTTTCTGTGTTTATTAAATTTTTTAGCAGTGACGTTGGAACGCTAAAGAAGTCTTTGTGAATCATCTTTATCATTAGCAAGATCATCTGCGAAACATACATCATTCACAGTAGTATTTATCATTGTATATTCTAGGCATTTTTGGAGGTTTTGTATTACCTCGTTGATTATGGTATTACATACAGTCGCGTATGTGTCGAAAGCTTGTACAAAATTAGCAACCGTTAGTAAAAGTAGGGACACCACTAATTGGATTATGTCAAAGGTCAATCAAATTAAACCGCGAATTAAATTGATTGACTTAATTAAATGACCCAATTATATCGAATTCCGCGAATTAAATTGATCTAATTAAGCCGCCAATCAAATGCTCAAATTAATTGACCCAATTAAATTCCGTGAATTAATCTGCGGATTAAATTACACATATGACCCGCGAATTAAATTTGGTTATGCGATCTTCCTGAATTCCGCGGCGTCCATTCTCTTTTGCGCCCATTTATTTAATTTAAAAAACCTTTTTGCCACGGCTACAAGTCGGATTCGAACCTACTATTTATTATTAATTTTCTTACTATATTTCATCGACCCCTGTCGTGAATTATGCATCAAATATTTAATTCAAAATTACTCGACAGTGTTTTTTATTAACTTCGATCCTTGCTTTAAAAGGCTCGCATAAAATATGTTCCATCATGTCCCCCCCCCCCCAGGCGCTCGGCCCTCGATCCGATATTTCAAATTCGATTACAATCAATTTAAAGACACTACAATAAAATGTATATTAACTGTCTAAATTCTTTTGAGCATAATAATTATTTTGAAAATCAACAAATCCTGGCAATTTAATACAAGACCGCCAAGGTCTGAGGTGCTTAAAGTGAACATTAAGCCTGTCAATTAACAAGAAAAAGTCATTGCGTTTCTTAAACAAAGCCCTGTAATTTTTGACGACATGACAGCGTTGTTTGTATGGGGTGCATTCAACCCCGTTCGAAAAACACGACACTGCACGAAACTGGATATTTACAAAAAAGCTGCATTTTGTTTTCCAACAAAGCTGTGCAAGTTTGACAGAACGACGCCCTTTTGTAAAAATACAGGCCGTTGTTATAAGGTATACAAAAAAACCGCATTTTTAATCAACAGGAGATTAAATTTGAATAAAAAACACGCAATTGAAAAATGTTCTGCTACCATCATTTCTAGAAGCAAAATTTCAGTTACATAGGCTCGTTATGCATTTTTATTACAGTGTTCTTCTACAATTGATGAAAATATGTGTATGTTGACCACAAATTAACATAAATTTGAATAAAAAACACTCAATTCAACATCATGTCATATAAAATTATACAAAAATCGACATTATGCTACTTGAAATTCTACAAAAACGATATTTTTATTCAACATGCGATTCAATTTCTATAAAAAACACGCGTTTATTGAAAATGTCCCATTTTTTCGTTCGTTTTTGAGCATAAGGTCTTCGCTTTGTTGGAACCCAGATTCTTACGGTAAGGTACCGACCTAGTTCGATATTTAACAACTGACCAAGTACCAAATATAACTTGTGTCAATAGGTACGCCAACTTTTCCTGAAAACCTCATAGTGTTTCTTCGTGATTTTTTATAGGTACGTATAAGCCGTTCACAATCTTTTTGGGTCAGGTGAGGCTATGACCATCTAGTAATTTTGTTGGCAGTATCTCTATGGCAACTAAACTTCCTAATGGAAACTGACACGTCACAAACTGATGCCAAATAAATTTAGTAGAGCAATTGAGCAATATTGGTCTTATAGAAATAAACATGTGAAAAATGTAAATATCTTGTCAAATGGATGGCTTGCTGATTTATTTGACTTAATGTTGATTTTCCCATCTGCCACATAACATTTAAACACTAAAATAGTAATAAGTAGGTAGGTAGTAAATTATACATTACGCTGAATTGTTGCTCCTTTCCAAAATTTTATTTTTTAACGTACAGTAAAAATATTCTCTAGCCTCCACATCAACTCGTGTTCTTTTAAATCTGGTCTGTCTTTTTCAAATTGGAAGTAGCATCGTTTAATGAAAATGTTTTGTTGTAACAAAATTATTTTCGACATTTTGACTTTTCCTTTGACGGAAATTAAAATTATTTTTATACACTTTATAAATCATTTATTTTCCTACGAATATTAAAATAATAAATCTGGCAATGTGGTGGCAAAAAAATGTCGAACAGACACTGACAGAAAAAAAAAGTTGCATTGAGTTAGTCCAACATGAAAATAAAAAATCATAGCCAACTCTGTCCCAAAAAGGTCGTGAAGGGATTATAAGCATGTAGTGTGTTCGGTGTTGTACATAATATGTTTTGTGTTCGTATTGATATAGCTCGCTTAAGCTTTTGGTCCTTGCATCTGTCTCCTCCTTCTGCTTTCCCTATTATTTGTGGAAATTTTGTATCCCTTCTGTTTAGCTGTAATAATGCCATTATCTGCCAGATTTTGATGTATTTCTCTGCAGATGGTAAATGTTTTATCATCTTATTGACCGATAGCGGGTTAGGTTTCGTGCATCATTGCTTTGCTGATGACTGATTTACTTTCTGTTATGAATCTTGGACACTTATGTGGCCGTTTTATAACTGTATTTATTTGCTCCATTAGATGATAGTGTATTGGTGTTATGCATGTGTCTGCCTTCGGTTATTCCCATCGTTGTGTGCTATTATTATTCTTATTATTTAAATCATCATATTGTATCAAATTACTTTGTGAATGTAGATACTTTATTGGAACTGAAGCCCAAAATCAACGTATAGAATATTATTCAACTATACTTTTTATTTTGTCGATAGGAAGTTACTCACATGGTTCTCGAAAGTGGTACAACTAGAGCTATAACTAGAGATTGTCCATATAAGGTAATACGGAGTTTTTATTAGGTTTACTTTTATAAAGGTAATAATCAAATCAAGTTCTTATGCAATACCTGTTTGTATAGATCGTTACGGCTATTATTATATTACTCGCCAATTTTTTCCTAAATCACATATAATCACCGGGTTCATTTTTGTTTAATACGGATGAGCAGGAAGATTTCACTTGAGTTCAATATATAGAAATATGTGTTTCCAACTTGTATTTTGTCAAAGAAATTTTAACTTTAAGCTTAATTTATGCAAAATGGGTATAGTAAACAGGTTCTTAAAGTTACTTTTCAAAAAAAGAGACGCACTTCCAATCAATTAAAAAAATATAAATATTGTCCTTGAATTGAAGTCACTCTGGAGATACGTAAATGTAAATTTTAAAAATTATCGTTTTCGTTTATCTACATTCTACATACGTCATTATTCTCGTAATAGTTTAAAGCACACGAATAATACTTTTTTCATTAAAACAGTCTTTAATACACGAAACACAAACGCTTTTTAATTTAGTTTACGAACATTGCTCATTCAAGCTTTGCATTATTTGGAACTTTACTATCACCTACGTAAAAGTAGAAATTGTTGCGTATAAACACTCTGAAAAATATTATTTTGGGTTTAGTCTTTTAGTAATACTTACCCATAAATTTAAGAAAGCTACAGAAGTTGAAGTAGCTATGGAGCTCTATTTAATATATACGTTAGTAACATTAAAATTAGGGAAAGCGCGGCCAATTGAACCATTGAGTCTTCTTAAAGCTCGTGCGAATTTAGAATATCGATTGAACACTTTCTGGCACAAAATAATGTTTCATTATATAACTTAATGTAATTATTGTGTTCCTATATTTATATGAATATTAATATTCTATGTTGCCTGCAATTCCCATATGCTAAATATAATAGGTAGTTATGAAAATGTGCAAGCTCTAAAAAAAATTACTTTTTTTCTATAGCACATGTTAAAGTGTGCTTTTTTCAACTCCAAACAAAAGGTCAAGTTTTACTTTAACAGCAAGGGTAGATAAAGTAGCACTTTAACATCAAGGATAGATAAAGTAATTTAATTAAATATGACAGCTTCGTATTATCGTAGCAACCCAATCTAGCTACTGACATTTTGAAATGTGATTGACTGTCCTGATTTTTTTTTGAAATTGTTAAAGTTCTTGCTATAGAAAAAAATATTGTATTATACACGACGATAAAGTTATTTCTATCCACTCTTGAATCATTAACGTCTCGACGTTAAACGATTCACTCGTGGATAAAATTTAACTTTATCGTCTTGTATAATAAATTACTATTACTGACTTATCATTAACTCAAACATTTACAGAATGGAGATTACACTTCTCAATGCATTTGTTTCTGTTCTACCGAAATCCATCATAAAATGGTTTTTATTAACAAGATAGATAATATAATTCCAGGAAAAACTTTCCAAAATTACATTAGACTATGTGTTTTAAGAGAAAAGTATGTTTCACAAGTGAATTATTAAATCTCTTTCAAATCTATTCTATTCCATCTTCGCGTTTACTTGTGTTTGATAATACGTAGTAACAAATGTTGACTTCTACCTTTAACCAGCAAGTATCACAATTATCATTACAATTGATGCTACACGCTTTTACAATAATACCGATGTCTATGTAGTACTTACAGGTAATATCATCAATTAGGACATCAAAAAATTACACTGTATCAACAATATTAGAACACGTTCATACCTAGAGAATCTAGTTAATTATTGGTATTGGCAAAACCCTTCGTTTTTGCAGTTCCACAAACTTTTTCTTTAACTATTTTCAGCTAAGTGCTTTTTCAGTGTTCATGTAAACCAATTCAATAAAGTCATCGTCCAAGTTAAAATAACACTGTAACCGACTGTGTTATGAGTCTTAGTACAACATTCTTTATTAAATAATTAGCAAGGATACTTTCCAACTTATCAAATGACTGACTACACCGCGTGTACTGCAGGAATAATAAAACTCTTGGATTTGATTCGAGTTATACGGAGAAATTACCATACACTAATTACTATTAACTCAGTGAACACGACATAACTTTTGTAATTAGCGAAAAGTTTACAGAGGATTAAAACTTTAGCTCTTTTAATAAAATATTGCCTTCCGAATGTTCTATAGATTTGAAATTTAGCACAATAGGGCTTCAGTGCTGAGCTTTGTAATTTTGTGAGTTTGCTTTTGTTCCAAAACGTGTCTAAGTTAAGCATTTACAATTGAATTAATTTAATATGAAATATAGCAGTTACAAAATTGTTTTTGAACTTGGGCCGTTCTTAGAAGATATTGAAACGATTAGTAAAATACTATAAAGTAAAGGTTATTTTGGAAACTATGGTATGAGCAAAAACTAACTCCATCGAAGATACCTGTGGAATTGTGAAGTCTTGTGTATTATAACACGGGAAATTTATATTTAATTCTTGTTGATTCTTGTCAATGTCGTTATTGACGTTTAAATTAAAAAAAGTCTTGGAAGGAAACTTACTAAATTAAATACACAGAAAATTAAAATTATAACGAACAGCATTTAGAACAAAATTAAAACAATAATGTGTTAATGAAGACACTACTAAATTAAGTTTCAGGTTTTTGCTAGGCGTACATAAACCCACTTCAGTCTGTAAACAAATTAAAAGTCGTTTCATATTTTCGAAGACACATTGCCACAATTCTGATGTTATTGCATTACATGCTGGCGATTCTTTCTTTTATCTTTGTAAAATCGTATAAACAGGTGTTTTACATACTACGTATTTTTAGAAGAAGAAATAAAAAGAAATCCAAAAGGGCGAGATTAAAGATCTGAGTGGACAAAGATCTTTTGAAATTAATCGGTCATTAACGAACTGCTGTAGATATTCCTAGGTGGTTGCAGCTACAGTAGGTCTTGCATTATCTTGTTGGAAGTATCCTTGTCCAATTTCTTTGTCATGGAGCTGATTCACAAATTCTTCAAGAATGTTATTTTGGTATCTTTCGACATTTACTGTATCTTCAAAGAATATTGGTCCTATAATTTTCCAGAGAGTGCCCAAACGCCTATTTTAGGGCAATTGAAATAAGCTTTACGTCATTACTTAAATCTTGCTAAAACCAGTTACAGTATAAAATTCTCTTATACTAATCCCGAGGTAAGAGCTTTTGATACATTTGTAGTATTTTTATGGATGCATATTTAAGTCTTTTTTGAATTGCACGGCAAGTACCATAACTCAAATTTACTTCTTGAGCAAGCCTTCGGATTGATGCGGAGGGTTCGTTTTGCATTCGATTATGGGCATATGCAATTTTTTTACGCAGTTCTCACATGTGGTCTGCCAGTTCTTGCTCTATCTGCTACACTACCAGTTTCCCTGAAAACAGCTACAGTACGTAGTAGTGAGGCACTAACACCCCCATGAAGGAGCTTGGCCTGCAAGGCGGAAGGTCAGAGCTTCCGTATCCTCGCTCTCACACCCGGCTGTCGCGTGTCAAATTCATGACACGTGGTGATGTGGTGAGCACCACACATTAGACAACCGCATTATTACCCATTGTTCTTTCGAACGCAGGTACCCAATTATTTAAAGCGACTGGGTAGGCCGCCCGCCAGGCATCGATCTGGGATCCACATACGCGTTTCTGCTGCGTTATGAACACGCTATATTATTCTGCACCATTTGTAAAGTTCACCCTGTATCTTTTAAGCCTTATTCTCTTGAAGGGTAAAGCCTGAACTATGTGCAAATTATTACTTTTATCTATTTCTCAGTTAAAGCAAAAATTGACAACATTTAACTCTTTTAAGGTGCTCACCCTGTATATATTGTGGTGGTATGATGTATAGCTATGTATCTGGCTAAATAAAACATGCTTTTTATAAAATACAAAAATTTACCAGTAATGCTACCCTTCAATAATTTATCAATCACACTACTTAATTCTTTCGCTCCGACTTGCATTTAGGTTCCCAAAACTCTAAACCCAAGGTTGAGTTTCAACACAGTTGAACATTTACGCAATTGTATGGCAATTGCATGAGTATGACGAATGCTTCGTAATAAAATTTTGTGTTTAATTTTATTTTTAATCCAAGCAAGCTGTTGGTAATTACGTCACCGGTAAATAACAATAAAAGTAAATGCAACTTTGTAACTATGCAAACCTCTTTATCGGTACCCAGGGACGTAGTTTGAGCTGTCTCGATCCGAATTTCAAAAGGACGGCAACCTGCTTCAGAGGCTTTCTGAGTTTCCCGATGCTGGAAACTGCTCAAAATGCGCTCCTTTCTGCCACAATGCGCCGTCGTCTGCTAACTGGAACCGCTTTGCTACAAAATGCCTGTAGCTACCTCGACTGCGATTCTTGGTTCGGCTCGCCTTGCTGCTTGAGCTGCCTTCGCTGGTTCTCCCGATGTCTCTACTATCGTTGTACCTGCTCTCAGGCTTCGTTTGCTGGTCCAAATGGTCGCTGCGCTTCTCCAAATCGTGGTTGTGTAGCGCAGTTCGGAATTTTCCTGCTCCACTCTTGATTATTAACTGATTACCGGAAACACTGCATATACACAAACTCGCCATCGTCTGAATAACAATAATGCAACCAGTTGGAACTGAAAAGGGCTTTAATTACACAAAGATTTAGAACAATTTTATTTGGAAGCCAGCAAACAGCTTTCTTCTTGGCTTCGCTTGGCCGAGCTTTTTTTGTTCTCATTTACAAGCTCTGCTCAGTATCATATTCTATTATTTGTGAGCACACATACTTGATCTTATAAATTAAATGTTTGTTTTGTCGAATCAAATATTGTTGCACTAACCTCACATTTGTTTTAATTCAAATAAATTTTACTTTTCTAATTTTATTAATCACTGTCACACTTACATTGTGGACGTCCTGGTTTTTTAATCACTGTCACTCTTAAATTGCCGACGTTACAGATTGCTTTATGCGTTTAGGCATGTTACATAATTTATTCAGTGTGTCATAACCTGCAACTTCATTCACCACCAGCCTAGCATGTCGCTGTGAATATAAACTAACTGCACTTTTTTCTTTGTGACTCTTCGCCACCATTTTTACTAACACAATCTGATTAGCATGTCTTACGTTACTTCAAATATCTGAGCATTTACCAAAATTATAGTAGTACTTATCATATTAGTAACATTGAATTACGTTAAACTAAACCTTGCCGATATCGTTTTTCGTAACCTATTTGCTATTCTTATTCTAATTAAATTATAAATTACTTATCAATTTCTGTTTATAAATGTATCAATATTTAATCCTGACTATTCAATTCACCTGTCATCTGTCAAAAAGTGAGCAATGAAAATCCAGAATTCTGACGTTTTTTGAGCAATCAAAAAAATATCAGTGGATATATCTTCCTAGAAGGTATTCAAGTGACTATTTTAAACAAATGTGATTTTTATTAGAAAAAGTCAATATTAGTGTTCTGTTACTATAGAAATTGCGTAGTTTGTTGCTAGATTTACTGAAAACTAATTTGAAAAAGTAGTTTGGTTCATTAAATAGTCCCTCGAATACCATTCTTAGTCAAAGTTAAGTAGATTATTTTTGCGGTGGTATCACTACTCATGTCCATTGCGCTTGGGATTAGGACTCGTGCTAGCGCACTCGTCCTAATCGTACCAAAGCGCAATGGATATTCGTGACACCACCGCAAAAATAGTCGACATAACTTTGACTACTCATGGTATTATAAGTGATAATATTTCTATCTGTAGCGATTAACAAAATACGAAAGCTGTTCATGGTTGATTTCCATTTAATTAATATTTATTTGGTACTAAAAAAGGCCAGAATTGCCATACGTAGCATACCATCTCAATATTTGTCCCACATTTTCTCGGTTTATGCCAGGTAAGCATATAATCAGTATGCAAAATATCGTCTTCCTTCAATAAAGAGTACTTGATGTATACCGGCAGCAAATAGACAGACAAACAGACACTGAAAAACCTGTTTTTTGTCATCTAGGGACCCTGAAACGTGAAGATCTGAAGAAATCTCCGAAGATCATTTTTTCGCCATTACAATATTTCCTTTGCCTTTTAGATGAGTGTAGCAAAAAGATAATGGGTGCACTCTGTCCTGCTAAACTAACTATATGCAGGGTGTTCAAGACTTCACTCCCCAAGGTTATAACTTTGTTATTTTTAAAAATAACTGTAATAATAGTATATTATGTTCTTAGGAGCAAAAGTTATCCTTTATGTGGCGTGGCCGAGCCACAGATAATTTTGTTCCGAATACCATATAGTATTTTTTCTAAAACGTTTATAACAAATTATTTAAGAAATTCTAAGAAACGAGGAATTATTTTAAGGTACAAGATTGAGTAGACTGATAAATGTAGCGTGCTTTGTAGAGCGTTACTATGACTACACAATAAACAACGTTCTGAACAAATTCTGAAAACAATTCGTCTGTCAGTTAACCCGCTTCAATTTGGAGAGAATTTGTAAGTAGCTATATTTTGCAATTATATACAAGTTTATTGAGTAAATGTAATAACAATGTAGCTTTAAATATGTCAGAAACTGATCAGTGTACCCCACCTGAAATAGCATAGGCCTACAAAATCGGCTAATATTTATCAAGTTATAAGTTGGTACGAGAAGAAAATTGCAAAAAGTTTTACCGAAGATGTATTTCTGGCGTAGTTTTTATATTTGAAAACCGAGTTGGAAATTAAAGAGTTCATCATTATGGTCGAATTATGCAATGATTAGATCTCTAATGAATATTAAGCATGGGATAGACATTGCCAAGTCTCTTAAAAAAAACACTAAAAGAATGTTACACACCAAAGAAGTCGAGAGTATTCACGAAAAAAGAATTTGATAAATTTTTGTCTGACGCCGCTGATCAATAGTACTTGAGATTGAATGTAAAATAATAGGTAGGTAATATAAAAACAGATGTTAGTATTTTATATTTTTCAGACTGTGTTGGCTATTGGAATATCAGGGGCTTGTCGTTGTGACGAAATGGTCAAAATGAGGACTGATGACTTTGAAGACTTGGGATCTTTAATTCTGGTAAAAATTCCAGACAGTAAGACAATAAAACCTAAATAATTTGCTATAGTTGGAGATAAATTCATAGATAAAGTACATGTCATTGCATCCCGAAAATATGTGAACGGAAATTGCCATCGGGCAGTGATGGGGTTGCATAAAATTTGTAGTGTTCCAAGAGAGGTGGCGTCCTTTTCGGAACTATCAAATTGCAGCGAATATACAGGACGCTGTTTGAGACAAACATCAGCAACACTACTCGCTGATGGTGGAGCCAAAATTACTAGCTTGAAAAGACATAGAAGGTGGAAAAGTTTTACCACTGGTGAGGGTTATATATAGTGTAATCTCTGACTCACAAGCAAGACGTGGCTATGAAAATTTTGTGCCCAAATACCAATCTTGCGACTCCTTAGATAAAGCACCGGGAGCACTGAAGTCTGGCCGTGACTGAAGTGATTAATGCAAACCTTCAAAAGTTGCTGTAAATGCATCAAGTTCATCAAGTTCAGCCGTCGCTAAAGCAATGAGCGGATTTTACTTCCAAAATTCATCAAACTGTGTATTTAATTTGAATTTTTGTAAATAAGTTTAATTTAATAAATGATTTTAACATTTGAGTTAGGAGTTTCAAATGATTTAGCTAAAATTACTTTGTTCACTAGCAATATGATATTGTTAATTTTCGTTATAGATACAAAATATGGAAAGCTACTCATAACCGCCAACGGATTTTTCGAATTATTTCTCCCTCAACTACAAATACCATTTTTTTAAATATGACATACGACCCTTATGACATTTTGAAATTTCATACCAATTTTACTAATATGCTAGTAAATAAAATATTGTATTTAAAATTTTGAAAACAGCTGTTTAATAATTACTATTACAGTAGGAGAAATGTCAGGTAAGATTTATATTTAAATTAGTTACTTAGTTCATTTTTTAAAAAGTGAGCTTTTCAAAAAATAAACAGTATCAGTCAATTCAACAGTTTCAAAAATTTTATTAAAGTGTTACGTTTCTCTGTATGTTAACAGCGTCATCAGATATACACTTCTCCAATAAATTAACGCACCAAAAAAAAGTAGCTAAAAGTTTAAAGTTAATTATTGTCGAAACCACTTATCCGATTTGGAAGATTTTTTTTTTGAATGACACGTCGACTCTTTCAGAATGTTAGTGTACTACTCTATTTACATAGAAACTTATTTTTTTATAAATACCGGGTGTAACAATTATAACGTGTTTTTTCCATAAAATTTATAACACCCTGTGGGGTTCAACAGCTACAATATCAAGTTATAATTCAAAGCAAATTATAGCCTTATCTTTTTATAACAGTTTGTTTTTTGATTCACGCTTTTATCTTATCCACCGCAAGAGTAACACAATTTTATAGCATAACATGTTTTTATTGACTTTAATTTGCATTAAATGCACTAAAGTAGCAGGCTATGGAAAAACAGAAAGAAACAGTAATTGTCATCAGGTAAATCCAGCTGTCAAAAAGCAGTAGTTGATAGAAATGTGTTTTCGGTGTTAGTCCTTAACGTTTTTTTTTGCAAAACCTTTAATTTTCTCAGTATGCAACGTGAAATGCGAAATCTTATTTTAGAAGAATGTGCTCAAGCATTAGTTCTGTTTGAGGAAGGTTAGAAGTTATTCTGGCCGGAGGCGGAAACACTCGCTACTGAGACTTTCGTTTACCTTTTTCTTTACATTTTGTTTATTTTTTGTTGTTGTTAAATTAGGTCTCCATAAACACATGTTATGCTATAAAATTGTGTTACTTTTGCAGTAGTTAAGATAAAAGCGTGAATCAAAAAACAAAATGTTATAAAAAGATAAGGCTATAATTTGCTTTGAATTATAACTTGATATTGTAGCTGTTGAACCCCACAGGGTGTTATAAATTTTATGGAAAAGACACGTTATAATTGTTACACCCGGTATTTATAAAAAAATAAGTTTCTATGCGAATAGAGTAGTACAACAACTTTCTGAAAGAGTCGACGTGTCATTCAAATAAAAAATCGTCCAAATCGGATAAGTGGTTTCGACAATAATTAACTTTAAACTTTTGGCTACTTTTTTTTGGTGCGTTAATTTATTGGAGAAGTGTATTAAAAACATATTACGAGTAAGTTAACAAGAGGAGTATATGTGAAAGGTGGATCTGTTTTGTTTTTAAAAACTATATTCATTGGTTATCATATCCCTCTAATTTTATTTTAATATCAGTCACGGCTGAAACTAATTGAAATTTGTTATTTATATAAATTTTTTTTTTTTTTTAATGATTCTTTTTTATTTACAATCTGCCATACAATAAATAGCATTCAGTAAATTTTGTGTAAGTGTATATGACTTGTGGGTTATTGCTTTATTAACAATTTCCCTTAATTACCCTATAATAGTTAGGAGTTTGATTCGAGTACCTTAAGCTAGTTAAAACTAATCTAAAACTAAACTAAGTGACTTGTATTAACATTATGATTAAAATATTTAGGTAAATCTATTTGGTAAGTCCAAGGGTTTGAACCTCTTAAGACGCCGCACTACACGAGCACTTAGTAGATCACTGGCCAGATTGTTTGGGTGCACACTAAGCCGTGCACTATAATTGCCACTCAGATTTGTGACCATTTCACTGACCGAACTAATTCCAAGATCGCGGCTTATGACATCATTTGGAACGTACCAAGGGGCATTCACTATTTGGCGTAGCACTTTAGACTGAAATCGTCTGATTATATTTATGGAGGAGTTAGCAGCTGCAGCCCATAACTGCAAACCGTAGGTCCATATCGGTCGAAGGATTGTTTTATAAAGTAGTATTTTGTTAGCCGTTGATAACTGTGAGTTTCTACCTAGTAACCAGTACATTTTCCTATATTTAAGCCCTAATTGTTTTCGTTTGGTCCAGATATGGTGTTTCCAAGTGAGACGTCTGTCTAAATGGATACCTAAGTACTTAACTGTGTCTTGCTGGGGAAGTCGTTGGCCGTTTAGAAGAACTGGAGGGCAGGTTTCTCTCCTCATTGTAAAAGTTACATGAGTGGATTTTGATTCATTGGCTTTAACTCTCCATTTTTTAAACCAGATTTGCAATTTGCCGAGATGAGTTTGTAGCTGTTGAGATGCTATGTTGGGGTCGTAATGGCATGATAGGATGGCCGTGTCGTCGGCATATGTAGCAATTGTTGTTTGCGTGGTTGTAGGTAAGTCTGCAGTATACAGCAGGTACAACAGCGGTCCCAATACACTCCCCTGAGGGACTCCAGAGTTGATTCGGTATAAGGTAGTAACTTCGCCTTGCACTTTGACTAAAAAGTGTCTGTTAGTTAAGTATGATTTTACTACTAGGTAGAGATCTGGAGGTAATACATGCTTAAGTTTGTATAACAGTCCTTTGTGCCAGACCTTATCAAAGGCCTGGCCCACGTCAAGGAATACTGCAGAGCAATATTGTTTTGTTTCCAACGCATTGTTTATTTTTTGTACTAGTCTATGTACTTGTTCTATAGTCGAGTGCTGTACACGAAAGCCAAATTGGTGTTGTGGAAGTAGATTGTTTTGCAGGATTATAGGTCCTATTCTGCTTAATAGTAGCTTTTCATACACTTTCGAGAGAAGTGGAAGCAGGCTTATTGGTCTATAAGAGTTTGCCTGTTCAGGTGGTTTACCTGGTTTTAATATGAGTATTATTGTGGCTACTTTCAATTGATCAGGCCAATAACCCAGTCTGAGAACAGCATTAAACAGCATCGTTAGGAATTTGTATCCATTTTCTGGTAGTTCTTTTAGAACTTTACTGATAATTAGGTCATAGCCTGGCGATTTGTTATTTTTCAGGTTTTGAATTACAGATTTGATTTCTTTAGTTCTAAGTCGTTTGCTAGGTAGGTGCATTTGAAATGGTGATGTTAGAAATTGCTCAACTTCGTTTTCTTCTTCTGGAGTGGCCTCTGAGGGGTGTGGCTCAAATACCGTCTCTAAATGTTGAGCAAATACCGTCGCTTTTTCGATGGGATTTCTTGCCCATGAACCATCCTCTTTGCGAAGGGAGGGAATGTGTTGTATCGGTTGTTTTAACTTTTTCGTAGCTCTCCATAGAGAGTAGTCAGAAGCTGCAGATGGAGATAACGTTTCCAGATAGTGCTGGACAGCTTGATTTTTAAGACGTTTAAGAAGTAATCTAAGTTTGGCAGTAGCTCGATTAAAGTTCGTTCTGTCGATTGGAGATCTGGTGTTTTGCCATCGTCTTCTTAATTTCCTTTTTTCTGCTATTAGTCTTTTGACTGCAATGGGACATTCGTCAGACCGTGTATGTGAGGTTTCTCTTGGAGTCGCAGCCCATGCCGCTTTTTGAACTACTTGGTTGAAGTGCTCTATAGCATTTAGTAGGTCGTCTTGGGTTTCTAGCGAGATTTCTAGCAGTAGATTATCTTCTACTTTGTTTTTAAAGCAGATCCAATCAGTTCTGTTAGTGCTTAGGTATGGAGGTTTTTCTATGTGCAAAGGCTGAGAGCTAAGATTAAGTAGAACTGGAGAATGGTCGGAAGTAAGATCAAGACAAGACTTAATCTGTAGAAAGTTTAAGCTTATGTTTTTAATAATGAAGTGATCCAGGAGATCAGGCAATTTATTGACATCAGAGGGCCAGTAGGTGGGCTCTCCGGTGGATATAAAATTTAGGTTGAGTGAGGTTATCGTTTTCATCAGTTCTCGACCCTTAGTGGTTGTAATCCTAGAACCCCAACTTGTATGTTTAGAATTAAAGTCACCGCCGGCGATGAAGCGGTTGCCAAGTGTTCTAAGGTAGTGCTCAAAATGCTGTTGTTTAATAGCATGCCGTGGTGGACAGTAAACTGCTGAGAGAACCAATGGTCCAATCCAGTCCTCAACTACAACTGACGTAGCTTGCAGATGCACTTCACTGTATTTGCTGATTTCAAAGTGTTTTATTGTGCTTCTTATGATAATAGCAGTACCAGCATGGCCAGTTCCATCTGGGTGCAGTGTTGCATAGGTGGTATAGTTATGAATCTTCAAGAAACTTCTGAGATTAGCATAATATCTATGTCATGTAGTTGTAAAAATGTCTTAACTTCAAGGGCGTGTTGTTGAAGGCCATTGGCGTTCCACTCAGAAATTTTTAGTATTTGGGCCATTACGTGAGTTTGGAGACAAGTGTTGTTAAAAGGTCCAACATGGTTGACATCTGTTCGACGAGGTTCTTCATCATCTGCTTCAGTTCCTGCATATCATTTGCTGCTTGAGTTGATTGTAGGATTTGATTTTGTTGTTGAATGTTGTTGTTTGTCTCTTGTACTTGGTAAGCTCTACCACTAACAATTTGTGCATGAGTGATGCCAGGCTGTATTAGCCTTGATAGGCCTCTGTTTGTCTGTTTAGGTCTGAGTGGTGGGAATGTTTTCTGTTGCAACTCTTTGTATATAGCGCACCCTTTATAGTTCGCCGGGTGATTGCCATTACACAGGACACATTTAACATCATCGCTTTTATTTTTGCGTAAGCATTGCGTGGTTAGATGGTTGCCTGCACATTTTACGCAACGAGGGCTCCTGTTACAAAAATTCTTTGTGTGACCCAGCCTTTGGCACCTCATACACTGCGGGATTTCTCTCTTTGGTCTGGGTGGTTCGAATTTTACTAATGAATGCAAGAGTTTATTTATGTTATAAATATCCTTATTATTCGTGGCAGTTTTAAGTTCCCCATAATATAGAGGTAATTGTGTCTTTGTAGTTCGGTCCCTTATGTTTGAAATGTTTGTGACTACATGATCATGCTTTTCTATGGCCTTCTTTAGAATTTCAATGTCAGTAGTTGGGTGAATATTACGTAGTACAACTCTGAAGTTGCGATTTTCTTTAAGTTTGAATGAGTGAAATTCCGTATTTTTTTCAGCTAGGGCTTTGATAATGGCAGAGTATTTTTCAGAAGATGCAGGTAAAATTTTGACTTCATCGTTGAATAGTACTTTTATCTCATATTCGTCTTTGGCTGTGCTCTCCAAAAGCTCAAGCAATGGTGGCAGAAATTTAACTCCTGATACAAAAATTGGGGGTGGTTTGTAATTTTTCTTAGTAGAAGTTTGGTCAGTGTCATTGGTGGTTGAAGTGCTTTCGTTTTCTAAATTACTGTAGCGATTTGATAGCGCAATTGGTTTATTTAGCCAGTAATTTGTTATTTTTGCTTGTTTAAGTTGAGTTTGGGTGTTATCTGTACTTCTCTGTCTTTTTTTATTTTCCACAATTTGCCAATCTTGTTCTTGCGGAACTTGAACTTGTGATTGTGACAAATATGGAACACTGTAGAATTGATGAGGTGCTGAAGCTCTTACAGATGTATTTGATTGTTGTTGGGTTGAACTTATCGGATATTGCGGGCGTGTACCGCCAACTGGCAGCGCTGGATAAGTGAGAGCAGAAAAACTCGGCACATAATACGGGTTGCTTTGATCTGCCTGCATCGGTTCAGGTTGTTGATTAAAATGATTCGGTACATTTTGAAAGTAAGCCATAAGGCTTGTTTAAGTTTTATTAATATCAAAATTATTAATAAAAGTCAGTCGATAATGCAATCTAAGAGCGATTGACCCGGAGGTCACTTACTTGTATCGCTTGATTCCAGAGCACAACGGTCGAACTTTACACTCCGAGAACCAAACGAGAACTCATAAAATTTTTAAAAATAAACTGGTTTGAAACGATAATTGTTAATAGAACATCATATGGGGTTGTTGAAATGGGTAAAATTTTAATTATTTAGAAAAAAATTAAATTACCATTGAATGTTGTAGTGAAAGTACTGAACAGTGTGTAGTCCAATAATTTATAATGATGTTATGAAAAAAGTTTTACGAAGTAAATGAAAGGTGAATGGTGTAACCATTGACGTAAGACTTTGTTGATGTTTAACCACTTGTAAAATGTGTGGAATTGGATTGGAAAAAAGAAACGTTGTTGCCCTTGGCATTTAGAATCTTTCAACATTTTGTGCGATGTCTTGCGTGATGTAATAACTGAAATTTTTATATTTTCATAGCTATGATTTTATTTTTAATTAGCATTCAGTAATACTCGTATTAGATTAAACTGTGAAATTTTTTTGGAATGTTGACTTTGAGCTTTTAGGTTAAGTTTACCTTTTAACAGAAATTGGCGTGAAACATGGTTTTTTTAAGTTTCTGGCAGGTGGTTTTAGAAATCGCGTGTTCTAATATTTGGGTCTGTAATTTTTTATTGACGGTTGACTGAGCTATTACAGTTGGATAATATTTAGAATCACGTTAAGTAGGAAAAAGTTTTGCGTGAGGATTTTATGTCAATTTTTGTCTTCCATTTTACATCCATAACGCAAGCAGTAGTCTGTGTGTCCTTGTATGCACTGCAGGATATATTCAGGTCTTTTACCTGCGGTTTACTTTGAGCCCTCGGACTAGAGGTTCTCGGTCTTTGAGCGTGTCAACCTCGGCGAAAAACATATTCATATCTCCTTCAATGCATAAATATCTATTATCTGCCCCTATCGAGCGGTAGATAAGGTGTTTAAATGGCATGGCAATGAAGTGACAGTTTATCATACTCAATCAAGCAGTATAATGTCAGATTTTAATGACGTTTAAAGAAAACCTATACATATATTCTTAAAAGAGAGCAAATTTTCTATCAGATAGCGAAATAAGTTTTACAAAATCTTCACTCGCTAAAAGTCAAGTTCAGGGCGCTTCATTCCACATGTAGGAGCATGGCCTAAGACTTGGCGGACCAGGGCCGCCGAAACATCTCTTTCTGAAACCCAGTCATCTGGCATACCGTTAACGGCATACTAGGTGATGTGGTTAGCATCACGCCTTAGACGACTACCTTACTTTTCCTACTTCCATAACTGTGCTTTCGATACCCAATTTTTAAAGCGACTGGGGGGGGGGGGAGAGTTTCCAGATGAGGGGACTGAACCCCGCACCGTAACGCCCCAGTCAAGCTTCCTAAGCGCTTGGCCACGCTGGCGTTCTGCACTCGTGTAATGGTAGCGATATTTACCTTTTGTTTAAATGACAACGTCATACTTTTTAAAGTTTTCTGATAGTACTTCTTATTCTCTTTACAACTATGTAAACATATATCGTGTTAAATTTTTTTGAGAAAATGCTATTGAAAGTTGAACGTGGTTTCGCCAGGAAATTACTGATTTTTAAAATTTAAGAATATATTTTATGTAATGGCTATATTAGCTACACGTTGGACTATCCATATATTTTATGAAATGTAATGCACCACTTTAAACTAGCCCTTTATTAATGCAATGCCCTTTCTAATTAAATAATAATTCTTTTTTAAAATCAAGTTCTCTTATCTCAGGTGGTTCGCCAAATCAAGATCTCTATTAATTGAATTTTAATATTACAGTTAATGACATTTGCTGTCAAACCGATTTTCAAAACTCATCAAGCCAGGTATTGTCAATTGTATATTATCTTAACACACATATTAATCAATTCTCCTATGTAAGTAATAAATCAAGTCTATTTGAACACCTTCTTGTACTAATTGTTATTTAAAAAACTTTCATTAACTCTTTACACAAACCTTAATACTTTCTCTTGCTTTTTCTGCCAAACTCCAACCAACAACGGATCCCAATATCGTCAGACTGCAAAACTTACGGCTCACTCCTCAAACAGTGGCACCCAGGATGGCACGTGAACCCCTTTGACTGCATCCATCCAGAATATCACCCGCACTGCTTACAGAATCCAATCCTCTCTCCTTGCAAACGTCACCATCAACGCAAGCATTCAACCTCTGTAAGTTCCAATCTTATGAAGTTCCAAATCTAACCTTCTTCCTTTTAATAGCTAGTCCGATGTCTACAGCAACACTTACAACTTATCCAAATCAATTAGTTACTTGTAAGAATCTCCAATCCAAATGTATTCAATTAATATAACCTTCTGTATGTTTATTTTCAATTGACTGTACTTGTATAATCTCTTGACCGATTATGTACCTCCATAAGTTCCAATTAACATTTTCATTTTATCTCACCACGAAGATTTGTTTAAGACCCTTTTTAAATTTATATTTACCAAAATAATACAAATTTAGGCATAACTTTCTAGTTTTATTTACAAAATGCTTTAATTCAGAAAATACATGTCTGTTTTTATGAGTTGTTTATCTAACTTACTTAAACATTTTTTTTATATTAGATACAATTCTTATTGCACACTTATTTATTTTAAAAATCCTATTATTACATGCTATTAATTATTATAAGAGTAAATGGTCTTAAAAGAAACCTCAGGTCCGATTCACTCATAATCAAGACTGTTCTAACTCATGAAAAATTCGTATCCTTTTTGTTTAATGAAAACTGATTTCGAAATGATGTGACAATTTGAATATCTGTCACTGTCACCTTAAATTATTCAAGTATCAAAGCAACTTTTTAGTTACACTACCCGTCATTCCACAAACATGAAATAGTAAGTAATCCCTTTTATAATTACCAAATTTTACTTGTTTTATTTTTACTTTCAGTTTATTCTATAAATACCTGCAGATTTCACTGACCCTAATATACTCCTTTATCAATCCAAATCGCATTCAGTACACTCACAGAAGTCTCCTAATATCCACACAATTCCTATTATGAATATACTCGACCACCAAGAACAGCAAGGACATCTCAGCCAAACACGATAAGACACCTGCTATCTCCTATAACAGAACTGTCAATATTGACCAGAAGCAACGGCCATCTACGTCTTTCTTACAAAATTCACAATCCTCTGACCACCCAGTACCACAAACCTCGACTAAATGCAAATTACCAAAAAAAAAATCACTTCAACAACAAGCTTCGCGAATTACAATTCCAGTACATGAAAACCTCTTTATGCACACCATGAGATGTTCCCTCTGCTATCAAACTCGATATAAGATACTTCCAATAATATCAGCCTCTGCTATCCAATTCATATGATGTAATTAATTGATAATAAATTTAGTTCTATATCCAATTTCAAAATTTACTTCTGTAGATTATTATTGTTTAATATATGGTACTCTCACCATTTGGATTTTCCTCCATAAATTCGCAATATGAAATTATTATTAACAAAAAATGTATACTATCCTCAATAATTTTATTGTTATATACAACTCTTCACATGCCAAATAGATTTAAGCTTATTTAAAAAAAGGGCTATATTTAGAATTTTCGTCCGCTTACAACCGTTTTATATTTTAACTTAACATTTTTCTTGTACATAAAATTAACTAATATATCGCCTTAGTGATATTGTTTTAGCATTATTTTTACATTTCAACACTCTACATACTATGTATCATATTTATTTCATACACACTATATTAATGATATTTCTGGAATAGGTATTTTATATTTAATCCTCCACTTTATTTCAGATAATAATAAAATTATGTTAGAATTTTTCTGTTACTAATATTGCATCATTTAATTGAATTTTAAATTCTATTTCATTAATATACCAAAACCATTTTTAATGACAACCCTGTAATATTAACCCCTTACTCTAAAACCATTACAATATATAGAATCTAAAATAAAATTTCCACTCATTGTTTTGCATGTCATTATTAAAGCCGCGTGTAAATTGGCGACAATAGTATACCAGACGACAGATTCTTCGTGAATATTAAAAGCAAGCTTAGATGAAACAAAAGGTCGACGTATTTCACTGCAATGCAATGGCCTATTTTTCCAATGTTCAGCATTTATCATTTATTAATAACACTTATTCAAGATCACAATGCTGGTGTGAATACGATATTTGGTCTTCTAAGTACGAGATTCCACAGAATGTACCTACATTTGAAATGGCCTCTGAAGAAGGTGCCAGGATAATATTTTACTCAAAATGATTTCTTTGTCGTGCCTATTTCTAAGGCACTCATCTAGATAATTTTAAGATGAAACTGCAGCGAGCTGAAAAGGTTTCTTCATATTACACTCGTCGGATAAAATAGGAAAATATGTAAATCTTAAATTTAATTGCAAATAAAGCGTTTCGAAGCACAATAGAAAAAAACAACAGTACCGTATGTAAATATCACGACATTCATTAATAAATAATTTACAGTTTCTCGTATGTTTGCAGTAACTACAAATAAATAAACATGCCTTTCT
Organism: Agriotes lineatus; assembly: GCA_940337035.1. Lineage (NCBI taxonomy): Eukaryota > Metazoa > Arthropoda > Insecta > Coleoptera > Elateridae > Agriotes > Agriotes lineatus. The sequence goes on along the minus strand of OW679194.1, from coordinate 84,666,120 downwards.
CGTGTTACCAAAATATTTTAGTTATGTATAATGGAATATTTGGGTAGCGGGTAGGTACACCTCTGTGTTCCCGATAGGGGATAGACCTACTTCAGGGACCTAGCGACCCTGCCCACGTGAGCTCATGATTTCTTCCCACACCGCAGTTCATGGGGAAATCATGCCCTATCCCTAGATCCCACCAATCCTTATTTATGTCCCTCTTACATCCTATACTATACAATGGTTCTATATAGAACTGTACGTGGGTTTGTAGGCCCATAGTACTAAAGATGGCAACGAACAGTTGGCGCTTACAACCCAGTAATGGGCTACTACACGAGTTAGGGGCAGCAGTCTAACCCGTAGTCTTTGCTGGCGGAGATCAGTGATTGGTACGGCAGCATATGACTCAACAACAGGCATGGTGAGAATGACTTTAATGGCTGATGCTCTGCGGTACAGAAGGCAATGGGAAACCACTGTACTACAATCCCACGAGCGTGCATGAAACCGATGAATAATCAAAATGAAGTCATGTCACGCGCTCCGGTTGACACTCGGCGCTGCTCTGCTTCCGGGGTAGAAAGTGCGAAATGTGATACCGGCCATACGTGGGTAAACGCCTGGGCTCCGTATGGAAATTGTGCTACCGGGATATACAATGATAAAAAGTGCTGCAAAAGAACCAACATTGCGTGGAACGTAAGAGGATTACGGCAAACAGGTAAACTAGAGATTGTGGAAAAAGAACTAGAACGCTTAAATATCGGAATTGGAGGAATAGCAGAAACTCATTGGCATGGTAACGGGCATTTCACAACATCGACCGGCAACTTCGTATGTTTCTCAGGGATGATAGACGTAAGTCAACGGGGTGTAGCGTTTTGGGTCTCTAAACGTCTGAAACAATACATCATGGGATATCAACCTATAAATGAACGTATTATATCTCTCAAGCTAAATGCAAAACCCTATGTAATCAACTTGATCCAAGTTTATGCTCCAACAACACAAGCAACAGATGACGAGATTGACAACTTCTATTCAAAGTTGGACGAAATAGTGCAACAAATACCAAATCGAGAAATCGTAATTATCACCGGCGATTTCAACGGTAAAGTGGGTAATACCAAGTCAGATGACCATCTGCGCACAGTTGTAGGCCAATATGGTTTGGGTACAAGAAATGAGAGTGGAGAGAAACTCATTCAGTTCTGCTTGGACAACCAATTCACAATAACGAATACAACTTTTAAACAATATGTACGACGACTCTACACGTGGGTTTCCCCAGGAGATAGGGCACGTAATCAGATAGATTATATCCTAATTCGGTCGAGATGGCGCACTTCAATCCTATCAGCCAAAACACGTCCGTCTGCTGATTGCGGCTCTGACCATCAACTACTGGAAGCAACTGTCTGTATAAAATTTAAGAAATGTTTTAATAACCGTGTAAAGAAAATGCTCAGAGAAGAGGAGTATAGTGCAATGGCGAAGAAAATAACTCAAGATCTAGCGGGGCGAAGAATAGATATAGACGACGAAGATCCAGATAAGTTGTGGAAAGTATTAAAAGAATGTATACTTCACGTAGTGGAAACCAACAAAACACAACCACAGTTGGGGGAAAGGAAGCAGAAATGAATGACGGAGAAGACTCTAAAATTGGTACACCTAAGAAGACAACTAAAGGCTCAAGGCATACACAACAAGGAACAACAGGCCACATACCGATCACTAACACAACAGATACAACAACAATGCAGAAGAGACAAAAATGAACACATTCATGGTATCTGTAAACAAATTCAAGAAAACGCAGCAAAATATAACTCAAAAGACTTTTTCTTAAAAATACGACAGATCACCAGAAAATTCAAACCACGCACTTGGTCAATTGAAAACACAAATGGTAACATCGTATCTGAAATTGATTGCGTGATGGAAGTATGGAGGGAATACTGTGAAACGCTTTATAAAGACAAACCCACCCTAATTCGAACACAAGACTACGATGAAGAACCCAAGATCTTACTTCATGAAGTTGAAGCTGCTATTAAAAAGCTGGGAACCGGTAAAGCGGCGGGCATCGACACTGTGACAGCCGAAATTTTAAAATCAATTGGAGACTATGGCATCAGTATATTACACCAAATATGTCAACAAATTTGGAATACGGGAAAATGGCCTGAAGAATGGACAACATCCATAATAATACCATTCCACAAGAAAGGGAGTACAACCAAGTGCGATAACTTTCGCCTCATAGCACTAATCCCGCATGTAAGCAAGGTGATGTTGTACATACTCCAAGCAAGAATCAGCGCATATGTCTCATGGCAAATTGCCCTAGAACAGGCCGGATTTGTAAAAGGTCGTGGTGCTCGTGAACAGATCTTAAATGTACGATAAATAATAGAAAAGTCGAGGGAGTACTACGTGCCGCTTTACTTGTGCTTTGTGGATTACGCTAAAGCGTTCGATAATATTAAATGGGATCGACTATGTACAATTTTGCAAGAAATGGGCGTTCCAAAACATTGAATATACATCATTCACCAGCTTTACACAAACAGTACAGCAACAGTAAAAGTTGATTACCATCTGTCAAGAAAGTGCAAAATTCGAAAAGGGGTACGACAGGGCTGTGTATTGTCTCCATTACTGTATAATATATATAGCGAATATGTCATGCGTTTAGTTTTAGAAAACTGGAATGGCGGCGCCAATATTAACGGGCGTAAAATATCGAATCTACGGTTCGCAGATGATACCCTACTCATGGCTGAATCAGAAACTGAACTTCAAAACCTACTCAGAAACTTGGAAGAAGTAAGCCAAAGTTATGGTCTCAGTATTAATTACACCAAAACAAAAATTATGGTATTAGATAGAGCCAACAACAATAGACCAGAATTACAACAAATTGGAAGATGTGAAGTAGTAGACAGGTTTATATATCTTCGAGCCAATATTAACAACAACGGAAATTGCGAACAAGAAATAAAGCGACGCATACAAATGACAAAGGCTGCAATGACACAGTTGACTACTTTATGGAGAGACAACAGCATAACAAAACGAACAAAGATCATGATTGTCAATTCACTAGTGTTCCCTATTTTCATGTATGCGTCGGAAACGTGGACATTACGTGCGGCGGACCGGAAAAGAATAGACGCCCTCGAAATGTGGATTTGGAGACGAATGCTTAGAGTGTCTTGGACCGAAAGACGAACAAACGCATCAGCATTGCAAGAAATACAACCACCCCAAAGATTAAGTAGTATTATACTAAGTCGCATACTGAAATTCTTTGGGCATATAACACGGAATGACAACAGTATGGAAAAACTTGTAGTACAGGGCAAAGTAGAAGGCAAAAGAAGAAGAGGAAGATCGCCACAGAGATGGATAGACGCTACTAAGCTATTGGAAACCAATTTTGAGGGAACTGTCAGAACAACAGAGAACAGGGAAAGATGGCGTAATGCAATAAGAAGAGCGACAAAATAATAATTATACATCGGATTATGCATCACCACGCATCTGACAAGATGCAAAGGACTAAGAAGGAGGAATGGAATATTTAAGTTAGCTTTTCGGCTTTCAGCGATTTGAAAAACATTTTAAATGGAGCATTTGACATTTCCTTTCGTTCTGTTATTCGTTCAAATCGTGTTGCTTACAATTGCATCGCAAGACATGTTTACTTACATGTATGGTTGAGCTTATGATTACGTAGTAGTAAGTAATTTTCAATTTATGATTTCAATTTGGTTTTTATTTGCTTTTACTACATAAGCAAGTGATTAAATACAGATATTATAAATGACCTCTCACTCTATACGCTAATTGGTTACAAAACACTTAAAAGACTAACTGCTGCTAATAAGTGGACATCTACTGCTCAGCATTTATAGTATGGAAGTTTCATACTGCCGTCATCTGTTGTAGAATAGTTGAGCTGCAAGAACAGGTCGATATTATTACAGACATCCACTGAAATTGTGGGTTTATAGTAACTGTGGTGTAGCAGAATCGAAAGATGTCAGGCTGCAAGCGATTTACGGCTATAATTTTTAGATGAGAATCTGAATTTAATCAATTGATTAATGGCGATTTGCCATTCATATTTTGGTAGAACTAGAGCCTGATTTACTACACTGGCACTGGTTAACCGAATTATCACATCACCCGTGATTTTATAAGGTATAAACATTTAATTAGTGTTTTAAGACAATATTTTTAGTTGTATTCATTAATATAATAAAAATAATTTACTTACATAAAAATAAACAACACAATGTTGCAATATTTGCTTTTGTGTTTTTTGAGTTGTTTGAAAATATTCTATTATCTTATTTGTATTCGTATAATTATGGGCTTTCGACTAAACCAGCCACTGAAATATGATACGTTCTAAATTTAGCACAGCATCGGAACGAGTCCAAAACCAATTTACAGACGGGGGGTTGTTTTTAACATCGGGCGGCGTTGTAGCAGGTAGTTTTAAATTACCGACGGGCCTTTTGCGGGGAATTGGCCGAGAATTCCCATATTGGAATGTTTTTTTTAAATTAGAGTTTAACTGGCTAAGCTCACTAGGGCTGTTCACAGTATTGTTAATAATGAAGTTTACTCATGAATATAACACCACATAAGATTTTTAAGGGAGTTTTACACTATTGTTTCACTTAATCACTGTCTGAGAGTAAAACGTCTTGTGGTAATCTTGGTTTCAGTCTGGTGGTCGTTGATCTTTTTCCCAATTCATAATGAATTGCTGAAGGACAGTTTTGGATGTAGTGAAGAACTTTTTGGCCGTCATTTTAATATATTCCTCTATGATGGAGATTGTTAGCTCACGGTGAAGTTGCGAGTTACGGACATACCATTCGCGGTGGTTTCTATTCGTAATACCTTGTTTTGAAGTGTCTGGATCTTTTTAATATTTGTTTTGCTTGCCGTGCCCCAAACTACACAGGCATACATTATTATAGGGCGTATAACTCCTTGGTATAGCATTTTGGAACATTCGATTTTTAAATGCGATTTTTTGTTGAATATGGGATATAGTATTGCAAGCCTGGCGTAACATTCCTGTAATTTTTGGTTAATATTCAAGCTCCACGTTAGTGTCCTGTTCAGGTATAAACCAAGATATTTAACTGCGCGATCTAATGGATTCCACGTTATTATTTGATCATGTATAACTATTGGTTCGGGATCAACTGGTCTACGAAGTGTAACTATCTTGGTGATACATTTTTCAGGAGTGATTTTAAGATTCCAACGATTGAACCAAGCTAGAAGACGATTTAAACAACTTTGGAGTGTTTTAGCAGCTTGTGCTATATCTGCGTGTTCTGAGAGTACTGCAGTGTCATCTGCGTACATTGCAATAAAACCATCGTCTGCGGGCGGTATATCATGTACAAATATGTTGAAGAGTATTGGTCCCAAGACTGACCCTTGTGGGACTCCTGCTGCGATAGATATTGGTTCTGAGAGCGTGGAATTTATTCTGACTCTAAACCTTCTAGATGTAACGAACGAATGTATAAGATTGGTTAAATATTTTGGAAAATTTAATTCTATTATTTTATATATTAAACCCTTAAGCCATATTCGGTCAAAGGCTTGGGCTAAATCTAAGAAAGCAACTGTTGTGTGTTGTTTGTGTTCAAATCCTTTGACGATTATTTCGGTTATTCTTAACAGCTGGTGTGTTGTTGAATATAATGGTCTATATCCAAATTGAAAAGAAGGTAATATTTCTTGCTCTTCAATGTATTTATTTAATCTAACCAGTATTACTCTTTTCTAGAACCTTCGAAAGAGTGCACAAAAGACTTCTGGGTCTGTAACTATTCGGGTCATGTTTATTTTTTCCTGGTTTATGAAAAATAATTATTTCGGCTGTCTTCCAAGATGTAGGGGAATAACTAATACTTAGACAGATATTAAATATTGTTGCTAGATATGTCAAAGCTTTCGGCGTGAGATTTTTTAGTAGGATGTTTGGAATTTGATCATGTCCAGGTGATTTCTTGTTGGGGAGTTTATTAATAATTTCTTTTACTTCCGACGGTGTTGTGGTAGCAATTTCATCACTATTATTTATAAGTGGAGTGTGGTTGTTTACTAATGTTTCAATTTCTCTAGTGTATTCGACGTTTTCAGGTGTAACATTAACAGTAAAGAGGATTTTCAAATGCTCTGCCATTATCAAACACTTTTCTGAATCTGTACAATAATCAGTATTGTTGTATTTTATTGGCGGTATTGTATATGGTTTACGGGTGATTTGTTTGGTGACTTTCCATAAGGAGTTATCTTTGTTATCTACGGCAGAAATGTACTGATTGTATTTGCAGATTCGATAATTATCCAGCTCCCATCTTATTTTATGAATGAGTTTGTTCATTTCAACGTTGTGCGCTTGATTACGTGTGCGTTGCCATTGTCTTCTGTAGGTGTTTTTCATCTTAATTAAATTCTGTATGTATTTTGGTGGTGTAGCATGCCCCTGTCGAATACGTTGCTTATTTGGTTGGGTGGATAACTGAGTGGCATCCACTATAGTTCCTGTTAGTTTTTTAATTGCTGAATCCACCGTTTCTATAGTATATGGTAGGTTTCTTGGTTTAATATTGTCATTTAAATGCTGCTTAAACTTATCCCAGTTTAAAACTCCATTTATTAACCTCTTCGGTGGTTCGACATACTCGGGTTTACTTTCTATTGTTATGATCACTGGGAGGTGATCAGAGTCTAATTCAGTATACACCTGATGATTTAATGTACAGCTAAAATTCTTCTGTAGCCCTATGCTGAGAATATCTGGCTTGTGATCGGCTCTGTACGGAAAATGTGTATGTTCTGTAGGTGCCAGTATATGAATATTATGCTGAGTGGTAACTTCATGCAGTGTTTTACCGTTTGGATTATTTACACGGCATCCCCAGAGTGTACACTTGCTATTTAGATCACCTAGTAGGAGAGTTGGACGATCACTGTTAAAATATGAGGTGATATCTTCACTTACGATTTTTCGATTGGGAGGTTGATAACCAGCAATAAGCCTGCCCGGACAACTGTTCTGAAATATAATTTTTACGGCTACTGCTTCCAAGTTGACGAGATCATGTACTGGTAGCTGATATTGCCGAATATTGTTTTTTATGAAAATTGCCAGACCGCCAGATGCGACCGGGGCTAATCTGTCATTTCTATATATTCGGTAACCCGGAATAGTAAATTTCTCATTGGTTACTAAATGCGTTTCACTTATAAACGCTATATCGAAGCTGTGCTGAATATGAAAGTTCGTAAAAAGCAAACGCTGAGCTTTGATAGCGTCAGAATTCCAGTTGAAGAGAGTTAAATGATTAAATATTTTTTATTAGTTATTGCCATATTGGAATGAAGTTTTAATTATATCCATTACTTGATTTTTGATTTGATCAATAATCGTATTGACTATCTGTGTTATAATGTTTGTGATGACATCTGATACTTGAGATTCTGGGTTTTCTTGAGAGAGCTGACTTTTGGTTACTTTAGCATATGCATTCAGTGGAGTGAAATCTTTATATATTAATGGTCGTCTCGGAGGTGATTTTCCGTCGTCTCCTGATAATGTTCTAGGAGCGTGCGCGTGTGTTTGTCTATTAGTTTTTAGTTCTACATAATATTGCTGTGCACCGCAAAGGACGCATTGAGGTTTTTGGTTCTCATTTTTCTTACATTCTGAGGTTAAATGATTGCCTACGCATTTAACACATCTGGGAGGTAATTTACAATAATTCTTGGTGTGTCCGTAATTCTGACAGCAGTGGCACTGAGGTATATCAGAGGATTTACGTCTGGGTTCTACAGATACTATACAGTGAAACATATGTGTGATTTTAAATATTTCTTTTGCGTTCTCTGTTGGCTTTAGTATCACTACACATATAGGCATAGGCAATTTTTCTTTGTTGCGTAGACGGGTTACACTAATCACATGAAAATCTTTTGAGAGTTCCTCTTGAATTTCTTCATTTTCAATCGAAATTGGCAAATTTCTGATAACAACCGAAAGATTTGCTTCTTGCGGATTGCGATATGTATGGTAATTAATTTTATGTTCATCATAATAAGCAGTTAGTAACCTAAAGTGTTCTTGTTCTTATAAATTAATTATGATCGCGGTGCCAGCACATGCAGTTGTAAATTTTCCAAGAGTTAATATTCGGAGATCTTTTATCATTTCTTGATATTTGACCGGTCCATGTAAATAAAATTAACTAATATATCGCCTTAGTGATATTGTTTTAGCATTATTTTTACATTTCAACACTCTACATACTATGTATCATATTTATTTCATACACACTATATTAATGATATTTCTGGAATAGGTATTTGATATTTAATCCTCCACTTTATTTCAGGTAGTAATAAACTTATGTTAGAATTTTTCTGTTATTAATATTGCACCATTTAATTGAATTTTAAATTATATTTCATTAAAATACCAAAACCATTTTTAATGACAACCCTTTAATATTAACCCCTTACTCTAAAACCATTACAATATATAGAATCTAAAATAAAATTTCCACTCATTATTTTGCATGTCATTATTAAAGCGGCGTGTAAATTGGCGACAATTGTATACCAGACCACAGATTCTTCGTGAATATTAAAAGCAAGCTTAGATGAAACAAAAGGTCGACGTATTTCACTGCAATGCAATGGCCTATTTTTCCAATGTTCAGCATTTATCATTTATTAATAACAATTATTCAAGATCACAATACTGGTGTGAAGACGATATTTGGTCTTCTAAGTATGAGATTCCACAGAACGTACCTACATTTGAAATGGCCTCCGAAGAAGGTGCCAGGATAATATTTTACTCAAAATGATTTCTTTGTCGTGCCTATTTCTAAGGCACTCATCTGGATAATTTTAAGATGAAACGGCAGCGAGCTGAAAAGGTTTCTTCATATTACACTCGTCGGTTAAAATAGGAAAATATGTAAATCTTAAATTTAATTGCAAATAAAGCGTTTCGAAGCACAACAAAAAAAAACAACAGTACCGTATGTAAATATCACGACATTCATTAATAAATAATTTACAGTTTCTCGTATGTTTGCAGTAACTACAAATAAATAAACATGCCTTTCTCGTGTTACCAAAATATTTTAGTTATGTCTAATGGCAGGCGCGTAGGAGAGTTTTCTAGACTGCGGGGGCCATTCTAATTTCAATAAAGGCTTCTAACTTGATCCATTAATACGAGCTATGCTATAATATTTCTGATTTCCTGATTATCAATTTTTAGTTTAATACTATAATAGTATATTTTAGTCACTAGTTACTTAATAAGTACTATTTTATTTTAAAAAACACTGTACCATAAAAAAATAATTAAACAATGAACAATGTTTATCAGATTTTCACATAAGCAAAGAATACACATGAATAAGCAAACTTAACTGAGTATACAACTAGTTTTCAAAAAATAAAAAGGGTGTAAAGAAATATTAGAAATATCATAAATGTATATAAAACAGAAATATCATAAATGTATATAAAACACAAATACAAAAATAAATGCAATTAAGAAACTATCATTTAGGAACCTGTACCAAAAACAGAAATTCTAGTTGGTAAAGCACCTACGAGATCGTTTACAAGATCGTCTAGATCTACATGTTCTACCTCCTCTACAGTGTCCGCCAAAAAGTCGGCATAATATGGGAAACATTTTTATTTTTGATTTTTCAAAAAAACTTTTTACGTCAATGATTTGTGCTTGTCTAAAAACCTATTTAGCCTCTATCTAATATACAGAGCGATTTTTACTTATTTAGAAGATAGAATTTGTTGAAATGGTCAAAATCTAAAAAGTGCTATTTTTCGGAAATTAAGTAAGACTTCAATGAGATTTTTTTAGAATTTGCTATTAGTTAACTGAACAATCTCAAGGACAGAAAATACCGATTTTTTCAAACTTTAGCTAAAAATTAATTTTTTAATATTTAAAATATTTTTTCAAAATTTCAGAGACCAAGACTTAATATTAAAATTAATTTTTTTTTATGTGAAAACTTTAAAGATTTTTAATTGGCAAAAATAATATGACATGTTAACTACCTCTTTAGATTTTTATTATTTACCAAAAAGTAGAATGTTTGCATAATTTTTACGTTTTTTATGCAAGGTGCTTTTTAGGAGAAATATGTCTCAATTCTAATTAATATATATTTAAATGGTTTCTAGAAACACTAATCTAGCCCTGGTAATGAATTCCTGTTACAACAATCCTGTAAAGGTTTTTTTACAGTTGTCTAAATAAGGAGATTTTTCTTGATTCAATTATATGTTGTAAAAAGTATCCGACAACACCGATTACTTTCTGGAATAGTGAAATTTAATATCGCTCACTCGGCGGCGATAAAAAAATAAGACAATTTACAGGCGGGGGGTTTTCATTACACTTCAAGTTCATATATGTTCATGTTAGTGGTTATAAGAAATACGTAAAATTATAAATTATGGTGAAACTAGAATAGATATTTTCGAGGGGGCCAGGCCCCTCTGAAAATTATTTGAGGGGGCCATTGGCCCCCGTGGCCCCCGCGGCTCCTACGCGCCTGTCTAATGGAATATTTAAGTTAGCTTTTCGGCTTTCAGCGATTTGAAAAACATTTTAAATGGAGCATTTGACATTTCCTTTCGTTCTGTTATTCGTTCAAATCGTGTTGCTTACAATTGCATCGTAAGACACGTTTACTTACATGTATGGTTGAGCTTATGATTACGTAGTAGTAAGTAATTTTCAATTATGATTTCAATTTGAATTATTTTTTTGCTTTTACTACATAAACAAGTGATTAAATACAGATATTATAAATGACGTTTCACTCTATTCGCTAATTGGTTAGAAAACACTTAAAATACTAACTGCTGCTAATAAGTGGACATTTACTGCTCAGCATTTATAGAATGGAAGTTTCATACTGCCGTCATCTGTTGTAGAATAGTTGAGCTGCAAGAACAGGTCGATATTATTACAGACATCCACTGAAATTGTGGGTTTATAGTAACTGTGGTGTAGCAGAATCAAAAGATGTCAGGCTGCAAGCGATTTACGGCTATAATTTTTAGATGAGAATCTGAACTTAATGAATTGATTAATGGCGATTTGCCATTCATATTTTGGTCGAACTAGAGCCTGATTTACTACACTGGTCAACAAAATTATCACATCACCCGTGATTTTATAAGGTATAAACATTTAATTAGTGTTTTAAGACAATATTTTTAGTTGTATTCATTAATATAATAAAAATAATTTACTTACATAAAAATAAACAACACAATGTTGCAATATTTACTTTTGTGTTCTTTGAGTTGTTTGAAAATATTCTATTATCTTATTTGTATTCGTACAATTATGGGCTTTCGACTAAACCAGCCACTGAAATATGATACGTTTTAAATTTAGCACAGCATCGGAACGAGTCCAAAACCAATTTACAGACGGGGGGTTGTTTTTAAGATCGGCGGCGTTGTAGCAGGTAGTTTTAAATTACCGACTGGCCTTTTGCGGGGAATTGGCCGAGAATTCCCATATTGGAATGTTGTGAACACGAAGCGACCGATGGTGGGATTTTTGTGCAATGCAAGGGGTCGGAGGTGCTTTTGGCAGTCTGTAGGCGAGGTCGCACATTTGTGAACGTTGAAGCTAATCCACCGCTGGTGTAATTCTATCGTGCTTATGTGTTTTGAAGTGATTCAATTACTTATAAGAGAGCGGATGAAACGATGAGGTCTGTAAAAAAGAATGCTAATGCTTGTGTAGCTTGCAAATGTAGTTATTGTACAGCGAAGTCGGACATTCGATATTGTCCGCACCGATGCGATGATTATGGACAGCTTTGTTGATTGGGTCGCTGTTCATTGTTATCGTTGGCCAAGGGGCCAAGTAGCCGTATAGGGTGCCCTCGTTTCTGGATCACTAGCCATTCAGCGAGATGGCCCACGATCCTTGACCTAATAAGCACTGTGCTTATTAGTGACTCCAGTTAGCGCGACTGGGGGGCTTTTGGGAAGTCTATTTCCCAAAGATGCCTTTTACCTGTGTCTTTTACGGTCCATGCGGCCACTGTAATTGCAAGTTACATTGACATGGGTTATACCCATTGATGCAGTTAACGTTCGGTTAATGCGTACTAAATGCGGTAAGCATTAGTGTTTTGAAGATTATTGCAGGGACATCATCGAAGGCGCACCGAAGTATATACCGGATGATGTCTTCTTCGAGATGCGACCTGAGAACGACGCGGGGGGCCATAAAACCCCTTGTAAGTATTCTGCAATGAGCACATTACTGCTAAAAGCTGAATGTTTGTTGTTTTGCTTGCATGACTGATTGTGGAATTGGCTGAGTCTATGTTCGCGGAGGGGCGTGTGTGACCACCTGATATATGAAAGGACTCGCCGTTCGCCTTGCACCTTTCAGTATTATGTTTCTGATTTAAAACCCCAAACCGCAGGGGCGGTATGGAATTTCTGGTAAGTCGCCAGTTCTTGTCAATATGCATGTGAACCCATCTGAATCCAGGAAAAAATAAATTAGCCCGGGACACCGAAAATAGATGCCTACAACATCAATAATTTAAAAGTAACAAAAAAGATGGTTACATCTTTTTAATTTACAAAAATCATAATACTATAACTGTTAATGTCTTGTGTTTTTACCTCTGGCAGAGATTATGGCCTGCATCTTCTTGAGAAGACTTTAAAATAAATGGCTTATTAGCTCCTAAGGAAGATTATTCAATTCTTTGGTGAGGGTTTTACCAATTATGTTTCATACATGCTGAATTATGCTCAGATCGGGACTACAAGCTTGCGAGTCCATGATCTCGTTCCTAGTGTCGTGAAGGTGTTGACGCACCACCCAGCCACATGCGGCGTGGAATTATGCATCAGGATGAAATTATTTCCAATGAATGGGACAAAAGGCATTACATGTTATTCCAAAATGTCTGTCGCGTATATGTTAGCTGGCATTGAACCACCACCAACTCCGTACTCGTGTTGTACGAAATCCCTCCCCAAACCATAAGTAACCTACCTCCAAATTTTGCATTTGGAACCATGTTTCATTGAAGATATCGTTCACCCAATCCACGCCACACATTAACACGTCCATCAGACAAAATCGCTATTCTTATGTATGCAAAAGGTTGTCAATCCTTAGCAGACCAATTAACATGGTTACGGGTAAACCTTAATCTGGCAACACAGTGAGCTCTGGTTAGTAACTGTCCAGTTGCTGGCTTTTCTTTGGGCTTAATCCCACTTCTTCTTAACGGTTGACTCACTTACCTACTTGCAATCGCCGAACTTGACTAATTGATTTTGAATGTTTCTTGCCATCACGAAACGTTGACGAAAAGTAGTCATTCGAATAAATCGATTTTCCCTTCCAGATGTGGCCCTCTTACGACATTGACCTTTTAAGTCTTTTCTAAATCTATTAACGACTCTAGATGCCGACGATTGCTGAATTCCGAGCACACCAGCCACATACCTGTCACTAAGACCATAGTCAAGTAGAGCGATAACTCGAACAGCTTCTTGCGTAGTTAAATGTCTCTGTTGGCAATGAGTATCATTATTACCATTACAGGATTACTTAGCAGCTCAGAATGGATACAACAATCAAAACTTTATTATAAGTTGGCAGTTGTTTATTAAAGAGTAGCGAAGCCATTTGGGTATTTCCATTGCGAAAAACATAGCAGTATATTTTAGAACACATCTATTTTATGAAAATTCTTAAATTTATTTCTAACAAGCTACATTTTAATTGTTTAAAAGTTAGGGGATAATTTTGTTGCTCAGTATATTTTTAGGAATATTTCTGCTAAATTAATAGTATGTAGGATCTCAAAAATATTTATAAATATATCAGATATAAATACATCACAAGTAGGCCATGTCATTTAAATGTAGATACTAAATGCAGTTCTTGGAGGAATATTTTAACATTAAAACAGGACTGAAAAGGTTTAGCGCTCTTTTTTGAGATCCTTATGTTATCGATATGGTCTTAACCGACAATTATGTTCATATCAGGTCCGCCTTATACATTTTAAGATTGATACCTTATCAAGCAGACGAGCAAGGTATGAATTGATTTATCTGCATAGAATTTTAAATAATAGTGCCGATACCTCACTCCTGTCAGATATTTCACTTAATAACTTATCTCGTACACGGAATCCTATGGTATTTCACATCCCTACATGTACGAATAACATTAGGTATAACAACCCTTTAATTAGAATGTGTAGATCCTTTAACGTGCTTTTTGCCAAATACAGAGATGTGGACCTGTTCAATAGTAATTTAAACACATATAAGTGCCAAATACATAATTCCCCATAAGGTCGCGTGGTAACCGAACCATTAGACCTTTAACCGCTAAAGAACTAATCCGTGCATTTCAGATTTGCGTAAAGAAGGTGCAATGGGCTGAGTTCTCGGAGGATATTAACCGGCTATAGGCTAGTCATCACCCTTCACATTGTTTGCCGAGGTTGAACCCGTTCCTTGACTGTGCAAGAATTCTACGTGTTGGGGGGGGGGGGGGTCTTCGTCACTCCTTCATTAATTTTGAAAGGAAACACCCCAATATTTTACCAAAATCACACCCCTTTACAAATTCGGTAATAGACTAATATCACAACAGTTACATGCATGCTGGTCCGCAAAACTTGCACTGCATGATATAGTCCTATAGGGAATATTACTTCCCTTCGTCGATGGAAACTCGTTCAACAAATTTACCGCTCTTTTTGGAACTAGTGGCACAAGAACTACTTGTATACTCTGCAAAAGCGTCACCAATAGACGAAATGGTGTCCGAATATGAAAGAGGTTGGTTCTCATTCGGAAGGACAACATCCCTGCTTTGCAATGGCAATTAGGTTCAGTTACGACAATGTTCCGTGGACCGGATGGTGTAGTCCACGCAGCGGAAGTAAAAACGGCTCTTGGCATCTTTACGCGTGCAGTGATAAAGTTGTCTACGTAGCCAATTGAGTAGAGTTGTTGTTATTGCGTTTCCTCGTTTCGATAGGCTTGGTATTGGGCTTGGAGAAATGTCTTCTTGTTGTATCGTTGTTAGTTAGATTAGTTGTGTTGTTGTTTGTTGGACCTGATTGCTCCAAGGAGGGGGAGTATGTTCAGACCTCCACAAGCGTTGTTGTTAGTGTTTTGTAAAGGCGAGGGTCGCGTTGAGATAAAGGAATGTAAGCTGCCTACCTAAAATCGAAGGCAGCGCTGAAAGACACGCGAAACCATTGCGCGTAAGTGTGTGCCGGTGCGATCCCGCGTCCCATGAAATTCATTTCAGTTTTGTCGTGATTGTACGTTGAATTTTGTGTGTCCATAAACTGTTACTGTTAAATCAAAATTAGGTGCGGAAGTTCGTTGCAGCTGTCGAGAGCAAGCGGCTAGATGAACGAAAAAGATCCACAAGAAAGGTAGGTAGCAACACATTTTTCTTATTGTCGTTCGCGCTTACCCTCGCTAATAATCTGGTAACTTTCGATTAAGTACAAAATTACAGTCCACTGCTGCTATGGTAATTACTTCGGTTGAATGTCGTTTTTCTAAATCGTTAAAAAAGAAGTACATAAGAGGAATTAATTTAAAATCTTTTCAATTTTACTTAGTTTCGTTTTCTTGTGAAGCGATATTTTTTGGCTTACGGATAAAATAGTTGGAACTGAATTTGGTTTTAGTTTTTTTAATTTGTCCTGGCAATTCTCTTCAAACTGGTCATTTTCAAAGTGTTGCTAAAGTAGAAAATTACAATAAATTATAAAGTTACAGCTAAATATAGCAACAGTTATGTATAAAATGACCTCACATAAACGGGAGTATTTAGTGGATTTCCAATTATCGCGCCCACAAACACTTTTTTACACCATACGATATTTCTCCTGCATGGGAAAAATGAATAGGTATAGTCCATTTACTTGACATCTGCACTATCAGTGTCAAATTTCAAAAAAATATCTTGACTATACCTCGAAAATAATGTGTTTTTTATTAGACTGTACAGTAATTTAATTGTTAAAATGTGAAAAATAGCAGTGGTGCCAACATATCAGTTTGACAGTGCAGATGTCAAGTAAACGAACTATAGGTGCTCTAATTCCATTATGGAAACTATTTGACCAATTTTTTGTTGCACACCCAGGCATATTGAAATGCCGTTAAATTGAATCAGTTAATACTATTTTACATGTGGCTAATTAAAAAAAAAATTTGAATTAATTATTGTTATTACCAGGTAGGTATGTTGCTTTTTATACTTTATTCAATGCAATTCTTTATTTTTAATGGCTAGCTCATAGAAGACATTTCTATCTGCAGGGTTGATATTTTACCCCCCAGGTGAACTCTTTCCTTTGTATGTCTAATACATGAATATGACAAATGATAACATTTTACATTATAAGCTCAGATAATGTACAACATACGAAGCATAAACAAATATCAAATTTGAAAGAAGCCAACTATTGATAAATCAACCATAGGTAAATAAAACAATGCACTTTCTTTATTCACGTTTTTAGCAATACCTGTTATGAGTTTCCAGGTCAACAACGATGACGCCTTGTCCTAGGTGAACTGAATCTAAATTGCCAGCCGGACAATGCACCGGCTCGGTGCACTGCTCCTTTAATTCTGCTAAAAGTCTAATAATACTGCTACTCCCTTCCAGTATCTGTCGTATGCCGCCACTCCAAAATGTAGAATTTTACTTACTGCCGATTGTACCATCACGTAATCGAGGTGGAAGTTATCGGCTGATTCACAGGCCTTCTTACACCACGTCGCCTAAATGGGTTATTCAGTTTCTTTTAGAACGTTGACGGAGACGCATGTTTAGTTCGATAAATATTATTCATAAATATTATAGTTCTCAATAAAAGTGTTATGCATTAATTTTGAGTTATTTGGTACCTCGATTACAGTGCAAGTGCGGGGCAACATCTACGTGCACTATTAATATCTTGTTACGTGTTAGTATTCGAAGTTGGAAAAATTACATTGTAAGTGCGTTAATAAGGGAAGTTCATCGAAAACTAGTGAAACGAAATCCAGCAGCAGCTCTTGTTCTGAAAAGGAACAACGCTACCTCAAAAGTAAGAAAACCAGTGTATCGTTGTCTCGAAAACGATCGTCAGTTACACAAGTAAAAAATTCGTCAGAAGAAAGGTATAAGCGTAAACGTCGCTCATCTCGATCAGTAAGCCGAACACGTTCGCGTGATATACGTTCCAATACTCCTAGAGGACGACCACCATTGTCACCTGAAGTTACCATTGTTAACCGCCATTTGCGAATACGTTCGCCCATGTTACGCAATTCATCCGATTCTATGCCTCAAGTCCGATCCATATCAGGATCGAAAGGCAGTATTGTGAGCTACGAGTCAAGAATTGGAAAATTGGAATCTTTGGTAAAAAATATGACAAGACAAGGTCACCAATCGGAGAGTCGCCATTCAACGGTACCTAGCGATTGCTTTCCTGAGTTTGATCCTGAAAATGAAAACCTTTCTGCACTCAAATAGTTGGAGAAGATCGACCAATTGAAATTAATAAATGGATGGGACAACAAACCGCTATCTACCACATGCAATGATGATTAACTGGTATGGCTAAGAACTGGTATAACAATTTAATGGACTACAACTATACGTGGGGTGAGTGGAAAACACTTACTGCCAAGACATTCCCGGATCACGTGGATTATGCGACTGTTCTAAGAAAAATGCTGAATATGACAAAACTCACTAAGGAAACGATGACAGCGCATTATTTTCAGAAAATGGAGTTTTTGCGAACATGCCAGATTTCAGGTCGAAACGTCGTATCCTGTTTGATTGATGGCATAACCGATCTTGTACTACAAAATGGAGCTCGTGCTGGTCGTTACGTAACACCAGAATCCTTATACAAGGAGTATTTACCAACGCTAAGAGATGAGAAACACGCAGAAAGCAAGTCGTCGCCTTCCACATCCAAGGAGGTGGTGGCGAAACGGGCTTACAGGAGTGATTGACGCCATTCCTTAAGTTTGAAGCGTCAACAACATGCAGTAAGGACCGACCATGTTGGATTAAGGTGTTTCAATTGCAAACAGCGTGGTCATATGCAATCAAAGTGTCCGAGGCCAAGGATGGAGTGCAAACGGTGCCATTTGTTGGGACATGACGCTTACAACTGCAATGTTAAGAAGCCAGCAGGACGTTTAGACGGTGAGTCACAATTAATTTTGAATCTTTCCACCAAATGTAATTCAACCACTTGCTATTTTATTGATTGCGTTATTAACGGAAAACAGCTCAGAGGTTTTGTGGATACAGGATGTAGCGCTGTAACTATTCGTGAGTCGGATGTACAGAAATTGGGATTGCTGCGCCAGCCTACGTCTATACGCTTATGCGGTTTTAGCGGAAGGCTCCGTTTTTGTACAGTCGAAGGTAACTGTCGATTTAGAAGGTGACTGAGCTTCAGCCACTGTGGAGGCACGGCCTGACGGTTTGCGGAAAGTTCTTTACCCACATTTGGTTCTCCACATTTTGTACCCCACATTTCGTTCCCGGGATATTTCGCCTCCCCACATCTCGTACCCGGAAACTTCGTTCCCGAGCGAGCTCAATTTGTCTCCTACATTACAGGGTGTTAAAAAACGAGTGCATCGATCGGAGTGCTGTTAGAAAAACGAAAGATATTTTATATAAGAACTATATACAGTACGACCCCAGCTTATGTTTACAAGAAGGAATTACATTTTATTTTTAGTTTGACATAAAAACTTTATAGGAATTATAATTCCTGCTCGGTTTGTAGAGAATTTTAAGAAAATTTTCAGTTTTTCCAAGTCGGCCTTGACAGTTAAGCAAAAACTATTTTCTTTTCAGGTAAACTACCCTTTTTGTTCATGATACAGCAAAATATTACTAAGAAAAGTTGTCCAGAATAAGAAATTATGACCCTATACAAAATATCAGGCAGATACTTAGATTAAACCGTCATTTTTAATAAATACAATTTATTTTGTTCTTATAAGTCTGATTTTATTGATGCCCCGTGTCCAGAGCAATATCGGGCATCTAAATACAAGAGGATATAAGTCTACATACCATAACCGCATTGTTACAACAAGTTTCCTAAATGGGATACGTAGACTTATTCTCTGAAAATTCACTAAAAATTGATAAAAAACAAATTTAGTCAATGGCAAATAAATACATGTGTACTAATACCCCGAGTCACAGCTTTTCGTAAAGTTATCTGCAACGCCAGAACAGCATATGTTAACTTATACCCTTTTGCCATTTCATAACTTTCCGTTTTTGTTGGAAACAAATAACTTATGTAGACTTATACTACGAGTGCATTTCCATGCAGGTGCAATAGCGTGTTTTAGCGGTCCAGTTTTCCAGTGTTATTATTAGTTATTATAGTGTAGTTTAACGAATAATGGCGAAATTGGACAGACACTCTTGTGCGTACATAGTTTTGCAGAAGTGCTGTAACAAGAACTTAACCTGTAAGTTTACACATAACCTCACGACGTTATTTGAACTCGAAACCACATACTCTTGTTTAGTTTATGTCTACATATGCTGTTTTGTCGTAGTAATTATTTATCAGAAAATACATATTCCGGGAAATTGCAAAACGCTATATGTCAACTTATACCCTTTTGCTATTTCATAAAATGAATAAACGAAAATGCGATAAGGTATAAGTTCCGTATTTATTTATTTTCTAGTAGAAATAGTTTTAGAATCAACCGAAAAGCAAGCTGTAGTCAATAAATAGACTCAATTCTTTTGATTACCAGCGAAAACAATTAACAGTTTTCCTCAAATCTCCAGCAAAATAGTTCTTTGCTGTTCCTGTAAAATGATCATTTTTGACTTATACCCTTTTGCCTTTTCACCACAGAAGTTTATTATAATAAGTAAATTAATTAAAATATCTTTAATTTTTTAACTGAATTCTGATCGATGCACTCGTTTTTCAACACCCTGTAATCTAGGGGACGAATTGAGCTCGTTCGCGAACCAAGTTTGCGGGTACGAGATGTGAGGAGACGAAATATCCGGGGAACAAAATGTGGGGTACAAAATAGGAAAATGAACTTTCCGTATCCCGTTCCTGACCGGGTACAGGATGTGTCTGTTATCGTTGGCCAGCCATTTATTATTAGTGGCAACGTCGTTCTTTTCGTCCAGTGCAACTACGTTCGTTTATTTAACCACGATAAAGTCCTCATAGATAATTTATTTTAATCGATTACTATCTAAGAAAGTAGATTCACGTGCAGAAGAAAGATGATTATTCCACCAAACAATGTAGGTCACATTGCGTTATACAGCTAAGAAGATCTTGACGATGTTTTTATAGATTTGGCACATAGAAGTTCTTCGGACGGCTTTCACGTAATTCCCGGTTGTGTCACTAATTTAAAAATCTGGTGTGATACACGCACACAACTTCCTTTTACAGTGATCTTATAATTAGTCAAAAATTTGATTTTAAATTTTTAAGCATTTGTCAAAAATTTTCAAAAATTACAAATTTTACAAAAACGGTACCAAATAGAGTGTTAGTTCAAGAGACAAATTTTTTCCAGAATTATAAGGTAAATTTAAAAATTTAATAATATACCGGGTGTTCTATTTAAAATAGGAGTTAATAAAAAAAATTTAAAAAAAACAAAAGAAACCCATTTTAGAAGTATTCAACTGGAAAATCATTTATTTAACATCAATACGCATTAAAAATGTAATAAAAATATAAAGTTTAAGAAAAATCGTTAGAGCCGTTTTTGAAAAAATCGAAAAAAACTGAAAAATCACAAGAGTAAACACCTACTTCCGGTTATGCGATTTTCTTCAAAATCTTGTTGTCTAATCTACATGGTACAAAAAACTTACATATGAAGTTTCAACGCCATACCTCTCTTCGTTTTTGAGATATTCTGTTTACAGACAGACAGACCGACAGACACACAGACAGACAGACAGACACACAGACATACCAATTAAAAAAATACGTTTTTAGGTTCAGGGGACTCTAAAACGTGAAGATCTGTTGAAAACTCAATTTCGAATTTTTGGGGTGAATCCAGTACTTCCTTTATCGTAAAAGGAAGTAAAAAGAGGTGGTTATACCAGTTATGAATGTGCCGAGAGGAAGCTGCGCCATTAGGCGTAACGTGTTTGAGTATGGACGTCAAGAAATTGAAGCACTTTACGTTAGATGACATAGATTATTACACACAACTGTCACATGACTGACATCAGCTAATGAAAACCATGCATGTTTTGAAAATCTACCAATCCCGAACTGCTTACCTGATGAGCGCCCGTGGGCTGCTTACCAAGCGATAAGCTCCCTAGGGACGATTATCGACCCCCTGGATGGTCTCATAATTAGAAATAGAAATCCAACAAACAAGCAATTTGAGTTTTTTGCATTATTAGATCAATTTTAAATCATAATTCCTATACGGGTTTTGTGTAATAATCTTCGAAATATCAACGCGGGCGACACACATACATATAATTTTGCCCGTGCCAAGAGTCATCGTGCTGGTTGCCCTTAGAAAACTGCCCCCGGAGCAGTTTTTATTGCAACCAGCACTCGACTCTTGGCGTGTGCAAAATTATCGGTAAGTATGTCTCGCCCTTGTTATATTACTATTGATAAGCAAATAAATTCAGAACTCGGGATTTCAGAAAAGTTGAAAATTCTTAAACTCGTTAATAAGTATTGTGATTGCTTCGCCACAAAACTGGACGAAATAGGCAAAGCTAGCGCAGCTAAAATGAGTATAACCTTAAGTGATGATCAACCAGTCACTTATCGTCCGTATCGCATGGCATTCTCAGAACGGGAGGAAGTTAGGAATATAGTTCAAGGTTTGCTTGATAATGGAATAGTCCAAGAGTCTGAGTCCGCCATGCGCGAGTCCAATTCTCCTCGTCAAAAAGAAAAACGGTGAGGAGCGTATGTGTGTTGACTAAAGGGCCCTGAACAGAAAAATCGTCAAAGATAAGTTCCCACTACCACGAATTGATGATCTTCTAGATTCGCTTAACGGTAACAAATATTGTACGAGTCTTGATATGTCTTCGGGATACTACCAAATACTTGTGGACGAAAAATCCGTCCCAGTCACTGCTTTTGTAACACCTGACGGCCATTTTGAATTTTTGCGGGTCTCTTTCGGTGTGGTTAATGCCTCAGCCGTCTTCCAGAGGACTATTAACAAGATATTAGGCCAATTAGGTTCTATGTACCTGTACTAAATTACAAGGACCAAGGGCAACATTCGCAATTAAAAACAATATTAGTGAAGTGCTACAAAACGATATAAAATCAATAATTAACCTTTTAAAATTTTTAAAACTAACAAATTTGTTTAACCTAGTGTAATAATGTAATCTATGTATAGAGGTGCTAAAAGCTCCAGCAGTTATAGCACCATAATAACATCAATAAAAAAAAGTTAATTATCTTGGTCATGAAATCACAGAAGAGGGCATCAGGCCAGGAAGAGATAAGATAATGGCAGTCTCTAATTTTCCAAAACCCGTGAACGTCCATCAAGTTAGACAGTTCTTGGGATTAACTAGCTATTTTCGTAAATTTATTAAGGGATTCGTCAATATAGCTAAGCCGCTTTCGCAGTTAACTAAAAAGGATTCAAAATTTAGTTGGGGTTCACAGCAGCAAGCTGCCTTTGCCCAGCTAAAGAGCAAGCTCACTGAAGGCCCTGTGCTGGCGATATACAATCGGGAAGCTCAAACAGAAGTGCACTGTGATGCAAGTAAAATTGGTATCGGGGGTATCCTGTTCCAGAAGCAAGAGCAAGGTGTATTGAAGCCGGTTCAGTATTTCAGTCGTGCCACCACGAAGGAAGAGCAGAGTTATCATTCTTACGAGCTCGAAACACTAGCTGTCGTCAATACGTTGAAGAAATTCCGCATTTATTTAGTGGGAACGCAATTTAAAGCAGTCACTGACTGCAATTCCCTAAGACATACGCTTGTTAAGAAGGATCTTATTCCTCGGATCACCAGATGGTGGTTGGCTATACAAGAATGTGACTTTGTTATAGAATATCGTGCCGGAACAAAGATGGTTCATGTAGATGCACTGAGCCGTAATCCATTGGAAAGTAAAACGTTTGCAAAGCAGCTGAATGTTCATATAGTTAACGAGGGAGAGACCGACTGGGTTCTTTGAGCACAACTACAGGATGGTCGCTGTAAGCAGCTGATAGAAATATTGTCGCATACGCCGACTAATGCCGAGGAACGAGACGTCCGCAAAAGTAACTGTCTCAGAGGTGGACGGCTTTATCGGATCACTCCAAACGGAAGGAGATAGGTAATACCAAAGTCGGCCAGAAGGAGAATTGTGATGTACTATCATGATGGGGCTGGTAATTTCGCTGTAGACAAAACCCTGGGGTCAATAAATTCACGATATTGGTTTCCATCAATGATAAATTATGTACGCAACTACATTAATTCTTGTCTAGGTTGTTTATACAATAAAAATCCCGGTGGTAAGAAATCAGGCAACTTGAACATTATCGAGAAAGAGAAATTGCCTATGCATACTTTACACATCGACCATTTAGGCCCTTTTGCAATCAGTATTAAGAAAAACAGGTACCTAATTGTGGTTGTCGACGGGTTCACGAAATTTGTATTTATGAAGGCCGTGTCCGATACAAACACCAATCCAGTAGTCAAGTTCCTAAATGAAATTTTTGAAACATTTGGAGTGCCACTCAGACTCATTTGTGACAGAGGGACAGCTTTTACGAGCAAGTCCTTTACTGAATTTTGTGCCAGCCTGGGTATGAAACGGGTATTCTGTGCCACTGCGACTCCACGAGCAAACGGTAATATTATCGTCCCTGATGGCCGCAGTATACGATGAGCGTTGTTGGGATGAAGCTGTGAGCAATGTACGATGGGAAGTCAACAGCACTGTCAGTTCTACGACTGGCAAAACCCCTTACGAGGTATTCTTCGGATACCGTCCACGTGGCGTTAACGACGCCTATCTAACTAACGAAGTTTGCCAGGACGAGCACCTGCACCTGGAGACTTTGAGAGAGAACGTCTCTCAGACAAGACGAAGACTAATAATGACGGTAAAAGTCGAAAGCTCGAGCCACGCTATGAGGGTTCCTTCTTAGTCACGAAAGCACTCGAGAACGATCGTTATGTAGTTGAGGAATTGTTTTAGAAATGGCATATTTCGTAATATTAACCCCACTTGTATTCATACACATAACTTAGGTTGAATCACTTATCACATGCTTTTAGCACTTTAACTGTCTTTCTGTTGCTAACAGATCACTATTTGTGCTCTTTTGCATGTTACATAATTCATATCCTCCGTTTTGATATCATAACTTCCTTACTGTTAGTTGGCATTTTAATCTGAATACAAGCAATAAAGCTTTAATTTAAATGACGGTTGGTGTCAAGAATAATACGTTTTTTTAACAATTATTTTTAACATACAGTATCACTACAATAAGAACCTATTGTCTTGACTTTAATATAAATTTGAATCGTATAATCTAGGTATAATATCGTGTACGTACATTTCAAAGGTTTACAGTTTTAATATTTTTCTTGAGAAAGGAATAAATATTTCTGGAGGAACGCTTAATCATCTGCGTTTCGCCGATGACGTCGTTATAATTGCAGAATCCCCGGAAGAGCTACAAACAATGTTAACTGAACTAAGTGATGTTTCTAGAGAACGAGGATTAGAAATAAATATAAGCAAAACAAAAGTTAAGACAAACGAAGTTCAGGATAACGCTCAAATAACGCTTAACAACACAGATATAGAGAAGGTGGAAAAATAGGTTTACATTGGACAGGAAATCAGGATAGGGAAAGATAACTTAAAAGCTGAACTAAATAGACGTGTTAGACTGGGATGAATGGCGTACGAAGAATTGGGTTACATAATGAAGATGAATATTCCACAAAAACTAAAAGCCGAGACCTTTAACGAATGCATACTTCCTGTGCTACTGCACGGAACAGAAACCTCGGCCTTCAACAAATCAATTGTCAGGAAAATGACTGTCACACAAAGAGTTATGGAACGCAAAATAGTGGGAGTAACTATAAAAGACAAAAAGAGAAATACATGGCTATGTAGTGTATCAAAAGTGGAGCGACATAGTAGAGGGAATGGCGAAGCAGAAGTGGGAATGGGCAGGCCATGTAGCAAGATCGCAAAATAGATGGACAAAAATGTTACTCAATTGGAGGCCATGGGGGCAGAAACGATCAACTGGAAGACCTCAAACGCGTTGGCCGGATGATATGAAGAAAACGAGTGGTTTCAACGGGCAGAACATAGCGCAGAATAGATCGAGGTGGAACGATGTTAAGGAGGCCTATGTCCAGAAATGGACTGAGAAAGGCTGAGAAGAAGAAGATTGCCAAACGTTTTTCTTCCATAGGTGACTCTGATAAGACGAATTTTTTAACACCCGTTACTAATATTATTTAACTTTTTCATTTAAATTGTGCTAACATTTCAATTTTTGTAGTTGTTATTAAAGTATTCAACGACATACGGCCGTTATCGCATCTAACTAACTCGGATGAATTCATTAGCCTCGGCTTGACGGCCTCGGCCACAAATTCATTCTCGTTTGTTAGATGCTTACTAGTGGCCTTATGTCGTTAATAACTATTTTCGTTCCAACGGTCATACTTTTTACTTCATATCACCAACCATATCCCGTTCAGCTTCTTCCGATACAGCTTTGCTTCCCTTCTGTGACTTAGTTTTGAAATATTTAACGTTTTCACAAGTATTTTTTTTTAATAGTGGTTCACTAGAGCACAACATATGCGATACTGAAATGTGGATATCTCTAATTCTTTGATGTTTTACATTTTGGTTTATTTTGCAATTTAGACGAATCGACATCAATGGGCTTTAAGAAGCTTTCTATATCAGCAAAGAGTATAAATGGTACATCAATGCTATTCCTATAGTTTGAGCAATTGAACAGTGTACAATCTCGAGTGTGTTCAACTAAGATAATTTCGCTAGTTTCGGAAGACATCAGTCGCAAATATGTAATCGGCCATTATATTTACTAATTTGCGAACTCACCAAACGTGAAAGATGCTTCATCCAACAGAAAAAAATGTTTTCAATTATTTCTTTATAATTAAGTGAACCAATTTCATCGCAATCACCATCATCACCACTGCTGCCATCCTTGACAAAATTATGTATTTAAAACTAGATTGTAGCTAGGATAAGAGCTTAAACGCTGGTTTGCCTGTTGCTCTACAAATTGCACACGTTACAATGATAAAAAAAACTAGCAAAATTATCGTTATGCACATTTATATGAGCGCGCTTAGCTTTAATTTGAATTGGCAGATAATATATGAAGCTACTGAATTATATAAAAGTTCGCATGTATTTATGTTTACGTGCAAGAACTCGATATGCGTTAACGATCATACTGGAGTTCGAACTTTCGAATTCGCTTAACTGATTTAATATTATGTCGGAAATATTTTCGTCAAACCAGTCAGCCGCCAAAAAAAATTTTCAATAGGAGCATTTTTGATATGAAAATATTTCAAATTTGTTATGGGTGTTGAATAATCTTTAATTAAGAAACAATTAATTTTGAAGCAGCCTACACAATTTTGCTTTGAAAAAATATTTCTTAAACGAATCTTAATGAGCTGATAGCAGTCTTCAAGGAAAGGGTTCACGTTTATGGTATGCATTATATTAACAAGTCTACTATGAAACGCAAATTTGCAGTCCTCCCAAATAACTCGAGACCATATTGTGTTGTAGGTTCATCAAGAAGCATCTTGTATACATAATTTATTTAAACAAACTTAAAACTTTTTCAAACGGCAAATTTCATTTACGATTATCCTTTTGCTGTCTATACTTTTACCGTTTTGCAATTCTCGCCTCAGAAGTAACTCCTTCGTTTTACAGAACTTATCTTGATGTTTATACTTGTGTTTGCGTAATTTTAAAATTGAATGGGCATATTTTAAAGTTTGAAAATTTTTTTTTAGATAAACACTTGTTGCGTTAGAATCCACCTAGTTTCTCTCAAATTTACTAATATTTCAAATGCAATTTTGAGCTCAGTGACAGAAAACGTCAACATATCCTATAATTCTCTATAAAAAAGAAAGCATAATGTTCACCTCGGCACTGAAGTTCCTTTTTATCCATCGTGTGGTCCCGTACGAGCTTCTGCAACTAAATCCACACTTGCGATAAATAGTAATTTGTATACCAAGGTACTGGAGTTTAGCTTTTTATCACGAATGTGGATTTAGTTCTCGAGGCCCGTGGGGCCAAGGCAAATAAACCATACGAGGGATATGAAAAGGTACTTCAGTGCCAAGGGGTACATTATGGTTTTTTTAAATTGACTACAAAAAGTCGTAAAACAATGGATAACTGCCGATTTCTCGTATTTTAATGACGATTTTGACGTTCCTCTCTGCCGATTAAAAAAAAAAATAACTATTGTTTGAAATATTGACTTTGAATACCTTCTAAGAAAATATATCCGCTCCTGTTTTTGTGGTAGGTCAAACATCAAACTTTAGATTTTTATCGCTTAATTTTTAGAGACAACAGGTGAATATTCACTTATAATACCATGAGTAGTCAAAGTTATGTCGACTATTTTTGCGGTGGTGTCACGAATGTCCATTGCGCTTTGGTATGATTAGGACTCGTGCTGTCGCACTCGTCCTAATCCAAAGCGCAATGGACATGAGTAGTGATACCACCAAAAAAATAATCTACTTAAATTTGACTAAGAATGGTATTCGAGGGACTATTTAATGAACCAAACTACTTTTTCAAATTAGTTTTCAGTAAATCTAGCAACAAACTACGCAATTTCTATAGTAACAGAACACTAATATTGACTTTTTCTAATAAAAATAGCATTTGTTAAAAATAGTCACTTGAATATCTTCTAGGAAGATATATCCGCTGATATTTTTTTGATTGGTCAAGAAACGTCAGAATTCTGGATTTTCATTGGTTACTTTTTGACAGATGACAGGTGAATTGAATAGTCAATGGTATTCCATAAATACGTATTATGCGTAATGTTTTCCAAATAAACTATTGTTTGTTATTTATACTTTCTCTTAGTAATTGCGTATGAATAAATTGCTGTTTATGATTGCTTATATAATATGACGCCTTTATGATCTTATCGTGTTTGCTTATTTTATTTCAGTACAATACAAAACAGTGCTACTGTGAATTTTACATTGATAAACACAGTACTAATATTTTTATTGATACTAAATTAAAAATGTCACCAGTAAGGGACAAGCTTTATGGAACATATGCTTAGATTGCTATCTATAAGATACAGCAGCAATAAAAAATAACGTGCTAAATCAAGAGTTATAATCGTTGATAGTTTCTGCGTTTTTGCAGATATTAAGTGTAAGCTTAATAAGCACAGTCACGTGGACGTCCTACGTCATATAAAATAAATATGCGATTACAGTAATTTTAGCTGTGCATTTACATAGATACAAATATACTTGGATCAAAATTTGAAAACTGAAATGTGCTCACTAAAATATTCAATTTGCCTTTATAGCTTTAGGCTTCGGATGCCCAAAATGAGTTTAAAAATAGTTATTTAGACCACAAGTGTTAGAAGTGCAACTTTTTCTCACAAGTGTGGAGAGTTATTAAACGAGGCGCAGCCTAGTTTAATATAGCACACGCGTGAAAAATAAGCACGCTAACACGAGTTGTCTATAAGATTTTTGAAAATTTCATTAAATATTCAAATCCAAGCCTACTTTGTATAGAATTGTATTTGTCTTCATTTTAGTCAACTGCATTGGTCAGTTCTGGTGACTAAGGAAACGTCTATTTATAATCGTTCATTCCTGAATTAAAAGCAAAGTGTCACACACCGAAATTAATTAAAAAAAGCCAATTTTTTAAATGAAATTTTAAAATAGTATATTAAAGTATGAGTGGATAACAAGGTCTTTAAAACACGCGCGAGTTTTCGAGCACGACGGCGTAGCCGGAGTGCTCGAAATAGAGCAAGTGTTTTAAAGACCAGTTATCCACGAATACTTTACGCTATTTTTTATTATATCTCCAATACTGGAAATAAATTACGCACTAAAAACTTAGAAATAATTTTTGTCGTGATAAATCGAGAGGGTATAATAATATTGCTACTATAGTTACGAGAATTATTTACGTTTTTGTCGCGTCCATGTCCGTTGTTGCATTCAGTCGTTTCCTTGACAACCTTTAAAGCTCGGTGAGCTTTAATCGCCTGAATTCGCACGCTCAGGCGTGCTTTAAATGGCGATTCTGATGCAGGTGCAATAAAAATAAATTTTTGTTCGTGATTTAAATTTCGTTAGCGTCCGTCTATTTATCCTTTTTGTGACAAAATGTAGTATAGCATTGGTATATAAATTTTGTATGACAGTATAATAATAATAATAATCATGTCTAACAGACCCGAGCTCATTTGGTGAGACAAAACAAAAAAGAGCGTTCAATTAATCATGTGACTGTTCCTAACACAAATAATTTTCAGAGCACCTACACAACAAAAATCGATGTATGCAGCCTTAGCTGAGATGCAAAACCAATAGCACTAAGCTAGCATGAAAACCGTCTCAATTGTTATTTGGATTACCGGTATTACCTCTTGCAATTTACAAAATAGTCTCATCACTCTCAGCCTTGATCATCACCTGGGAGAGGAGACACAACAAGCCGTAATTTTCAGCACTTGTGCTACAATAATAGTAATAATAATAGTGTTTATTTTTAATTGAAGAAAAGAATTATGTAAGAAAAACTTAATAAGGAACGAATAAAAAACCTACTAATAAGATTGGAAAACCGGTGGCAATAAGATGATTTCTAAAAACGCATCCCTGCTCTTTTCTTGCCACCGGAAAGGTGCAACAAAACATACTAAGAAATGCCGAAATAACTCAAAAAGTAAAGCCGGTAAACCTGGGAAATCCGGGACTACTCGTAAACTAATAATAAAACAATTTACAGCGTAAAAGATCATAAAAGTTTATGATTAATATTACCAAACAATTTTTTATACCGCTTATAAATCAACTTAGCGAAAGGGTTTGAAGAACAAAGGTATTATGTTATAAAGGCTAGAGACACTGTATGCAAGTGATCGTTTAAATAATTCTGTGCGATACTTGGGGCAATTCACTAAACATCTATGTATTTAATTTAAGTTATGAATATCACACACGGCTACCTTTCAACTGAACATCACCGATGCCTCACAACAACAAAATTCAGGTGGGGCATGGAGTACCACAAAGAGACACCATCTCCCCAAAGCTGTTTACTCTGGCATTGGAAAAAATTTTCAAAGAACTGAAATGGGGTAAGCAAAGATTAAGGATCGCCAGACGACATCTCCACCATTTTCGTTTTGCGTTTTGATTAGTAGTGATCTAGATGAGTTGCAGAGTATGTTTGTAACGTTTCAACCCTTTACTTAAGGGCGCCAAACTTCTTACCTCGGTTAGCTCAAATCGGAGAATTATTATAGCTCAAATATAGGATAGATCAGTAATAACACAGGAGAACGTTAGAAATAAATATAATGTAATTAACTATTTAAATGCATGATATATTATAAAATAGTCTGGTTACTACGAAAGGCGGTGTTTGCTTTCCTGACTTAGGCGGCAACCCAAGACGCTGAAGAGTACAGCGGGCTTGCTGGCGATGGTCCGCTACTACGCACGCCGGGTTTTTCAGCAAAGTGTCCAATTAGGTCAGATGTCTCACGTAAAGGTTACTCACTTCGCTTCTTGGGAAAAACAGCCGTAGCCGTAGCTCTCTTGTAGCCGCGTTGATAAGGACTTTGTGGTTTTATTTGTTTACAGAAGATTGCGACTGCAATCAAATTAAGCAAAGAAAATCAGACAGCCGACGTAATCAGAAGAACGCGAATGACATGGGAGCAACATGAAAACTAAGATTTTTTCTTAAAGACCAGAATATTTCAATAAAACTAAAGACGAAGGTATTCAATATGTGCATTCTTTCGGCCATGCTTTTGGTATGGAGACCATACCACTAACCGTCAGCTCAGCAAATAAATTAAGAACAACCCAAGAGCTATTGAGCATATCATGCTGTGAATTAGCATCAGAAACCACGTCAGAAATTATAAAATTAGAAGACACTAGGTGTGAAAACGTCATAGAGAAAGTCGCGAAGTTAAAGTAGAGCTGGGCAGGACAAGTGGCAAGGCAGGAGACGACACGATAGACAAAACATATTTTGCAGTGAAGACTAAAGCTACACAAACTCAGCATTGGGCGACCACAAAGACGATGGACTGACGACATCACAGAAAAAGTTAGAAAAAATCCGGCAACCTGTGACACAAGACAAGAAAGAGCGGACAGAGAGGGGAGGCCTACGTCCAGGAGTGGTTAAATGGGGCTGCTACAGAATAAAATGAAGAAGACCTTCAGTAATGCAGTCACACTACTATAATTAGTGCGAAAACCAATGGAATTTTGAAAATACGTAACTACCATCAAAATGAGCGCTGACTTGATGACCAACTACTTTTTCCAAGACTTTCAACAGAGCAGGAAAAATACTCATCGGTCTGAGAGATTTTAGTTCCTTGGGAAAATTATTTTAGCCAGTAGTTTAAAGTATGCTTATTTCCAATCTTGAGGAAAAACGCCATATAGTAAAGAAGTATTTATAATGGAACAACTGCAAGTTGATGCCATCGCTTCTAGTAGCTTTGAATATAACGCAGTTCAAATATTCGAGTACTTTATCGTGGTAGATGGGAGAGAAATTGAATTCTAAACTAACATTGACATTAACATTTTCATAGAATTTGAGAACGTGGTCGTTCAGATAATCACCAACTTGAAATGAGTTTAGAAAGTAATCATTGATAACATTAGCAGGACTGAAGTTTGAAGGAATGGTGTCGGGTGTTTTTAGATGCCCAAGTTTTTAATTCCTACCACACGAGTTTAAAATTAGTTTTCGTATATTTACCAGACTTCACTAAATTTAAAGTGGTGCCTGGTATGTGACCTGGAAGAGTAGCAGTTAAAGTTATCACTCTTCTTGGTTCATTTATGAGTTGTTGGTGTCCAATTGCGTGAAGTAACGAAAGGTACTCAACCGTTATGTTGGATTCAAGATTAAGCATTTTTATGTTTATGTCTTCCAGACAAACAAATTCGTGGCAAGGAAGAAGCATATTGCGAAAATTTTCTTTCCATGTATCAATAAAATTTTGAAACTTGATTCTATGAGGTAAATAAATTCTACTAAATGCAAATTTACGTTTATTACGAATAACATGTATCCACAACTGTTCAAAGTCAAGATGGTTAACCGTAGTATTTAATTATCTTTTTATGTACAGAGCTATGCCTTCACCAAGTGTGGGGTGGTCTTTTCGTAACAATGTATAATTTTCGTTAATGTATGCCATCATCATCAATATTTTTCATACTTACTACGTAAAACGTGTTCCTTAAATATATCAAAATTGCTAAAGAGTGACCGAGAATTCATATGAGCACATCTAAAGAACTTATTATTGCACGTCTAAAAACCAAAACTTATTAAAACAAACACACAAAAGAGAACAAATAAAACCGTAATAATATTAATTTCTAATTTTTAGTTTAGACGACTAACACAAACACTGAACTCATTGAATGTAAAAAACGAAGTGACAAGAGAAAATATTATTTGTAACCGAATGTATCGACCTCATTTTCGATTCTGACTAAATATATTCCACTACTAGTCTTCATCAAAATTAGTGCGTCAATTTTACACTATGTTCGCCATTGTAGATTTTTTTTTGATGTGAGCGGTCAATGGTTTTAAGGTTTAGTAGACGTCTAACTACTCAGTAAATAATTTTATAACGTTATCGGTTACTTCATTAGTCGCTTCTTTTAATCCAAAAAATGCGGATATAACCAGACTATTGTTTTCCTTAACTGCTCATTGCTCATTTTTAATTTCTAAAGATATAACCTTTGATTCTAAATCATGCATGCAGTTACACATATCAGCAACAGCTTTTTCAGGTATAGCTTCGATTATCGTGGCCAACAATATATTGCACAGTCTAGGTAATTTGGGCGCTAACCTTTAGGCGCAGGAACAGTTAGACGCCACACGAATGAAATTCACATTATTCTTGAAATGTGCTTTATTAGATAGCTGAAATAAGTTATGTAACTAAACCTCTTTCCTAAACAGACTTAGAAACTGGTTATTTGTGTAGATAATTGCAAAACATGATGTCTATTACTGTTGATTATCTTAGAGGGCTTGCTCACAATTACCAAATTTTTTTTGGTTTCTCAATAAAGAATGTTCTTTTGTGGGTTATAGATTTTCTATGCCATCACCTTTTTCACTCTTCCCAGAGAAATGTTGAAAACAAATAACTTTAAAATTGCGTCAGCTGACTTAAACAGCGTACTCTGAGCTAGAAAAAATTAGACACTCAGAAAATTATTAATTATTAACTTATGATTTGGTGAATACGTAAATACTGCTCATATAGAACACTAATAAATGTAGAGGATATTATTTATAACAATTTTATTTACAAAAAGTTTGTAATTTTGTATGGCATGTTTTGAACATCCCGTATGCAAGAATTTATTGAAGAGGCATCTTCTGGCTTCAAATGCTCTTTGAATTTCGCGAACATCTCTTGGCCATGTGCTATTCCAGAATTCAAGTACTATTTTAGGCAAATATCAGCATTCGTTTAATAATAAGTTTTTAAAGATCGGGCTGTCCATTGCAAAGTTGTACGTCTTTAAACATTTACTTATTCTTTGGTGTCCAGTTTTTTATCGTTGACTGTAGATATGATAACCTACTAACATAACGGCACTGCTGCTATTTACGAAAGTTTTAATAATAGCATCGTTCCGACTTAAAAAAAAACGCCTAATAGTCCCGGCGTCTAAAATATTGGAAGTGTTGGATTTGCGACTGAGTGAAAACGTTTACGAAGGAAAACACCTAATTACTTTGTAAAAATATTGAAAATCGCACAGAGTAATTTGATATTTGCGTAATACACTCTGTCACTATAAAAACTGAATACGTAGAACTACAACGTCTCTACTCGGCAACAATCATCAGTATACGATTACATATTACAGTAATTTTTGTAGTTGGGGTAACTTCGACTCCATTTTGGCAATTTGTGTGGTATCGCTATAGTGTAATCGTGGTAGTTTCCCTTTGTTATGTGGCGTGTACTTTTACAAGCTCGTTTTTTTAAGTAAATTTGTACACATTTAAGTTCTAGCTACTTAATGTAAGTTGTTGCTCTAGTTAAATAAAGAATAATCTCTAAGTTACATTTTATGTGTTTTTAAGGTAAATAATTTAGGCGAATTCGAAGTCAAGAAATTTTATTAAAATAAATGTTGATAGCTCAGTAGCTACTGTTAAAACCGAAACTTTATACGAAACTAGAAACGCCCAAAATATGAAAAAAATTGGGAACAAATTTGACCCCATTCTAGGCACTTCTGTAATGAAAAATGTTTTAGGCATCCAAGGATTAAAAATTGGGATGTTGCGGCTTTTCTGGTTAGGTGAATTATGAAATACCAATTTCATTGCAGTTATCTTACTAATTCAAGTAAGCATGTTTCAATGAAACTTGATAAAACTTGTGATGTATGAGGTATGGCTTTATTTTACAATCCAAAATAACGTGGTTGGTAATCGGTAGGTTTAAATGAATAAATAGAATTTTCACCGCACTCATCATCACTTACTGGAAGAACGTTATGCATCAATTTAACAAATTTTTGTAAAGGGCAAAAGTAGTCACATCCGGGTATTTTCAGCAACACGGGCTCAACTCCGCTATAATTTTCATATAAAATCTGGAAATTAATAAATTAGTAGTAATGACTAGGCAACATAACAAGCTAAATTGTTTGTGCTTACTTTAACTCCGTTAATATTGTTTATGGTATGAACTTCAATTAATACACAGGCACCATATGGAGGAATGTGAGGTGAAAATACTCCCATTGTTCTCAATAGGTACGCGACGTTTATTTCGTGAGCAGAATACAAAAATAGCTTACGATCACGTGGTACTAAATTATTGTCCAGTTTTGATTGTGCATCGTTTATAATTCTTTTCAGAAGGAACCCTAAAATTCAAAGTTAATGTTACAATACAATAAATGATGTAAACAAACCTCCAGTTAATTGCTTGAGCTGCGTAGTGGCTGTACAAAATACGTAAAAGTCTTTAGCAGCGTTTTCCAAAAATTCTGGGTATACACTGTCTGACCATTCTGGCAACTCATATCCCCATTCGTTCTAAAACATATTCGACGTTGCGTTTAATTAAGATATCTTAACCTAAACAGGCACCTACATGGCTAGTAAGTCCAAAATAAAGTAGAATGACATCAATCATCGATGTTACATTCAATCCAGTATGTTCAGAAAGGTAAGCATATTTAGGTGAATATTTCGCTTCCACTTTTCGTCCTTGTGGTGAACTTGCGTAATCTTGGAACAACG
>OW679194.1:84574564-84630234 GCA_940337035.1 Agriotes lineatus | reverse complement strand
TCCTGCTATGTGTTGTGTGTTTGTGATCTTGTAGTAGAGAGAAGATTGTTGAAGTTTCTTTTCTTCAAAGAGATTGCACATTATCCGCCCCAAGGATTTTCAACTAAAATATATAACCGCCCTGGTGGCCTAGTGGTTAGAGTGGCAGACTAGTCATCACAGCGATCAGCGGTCCCGGGTTCAAACCCCGGGGGAGGCACAAATTTACGTAGAAAAACGTACAATATCAGTCTTTCTCAGGACTAACCAGGAACACCTGAAGACGGGGGTAGATCAAAACTCCCGAAACGTTGTGTGATTTACACCCTAGACAGTGGAAAAAGTCCTAAAAACATATCATGTACAAGCTAATTAAGAAAATTCGGGAGAAGGAAGTAATGCCTAAAGCCTGGAGCATAGCAGTCATTTGTCCACTGCACAAGAAAGGGGATAAAAGCGTATGAGAAAATTATAGAGGTATAGCATTGTTAAGTATTGGATAGAAAATTCTAAGTTCAATAATAGTTAGAAGGCTAACTCCGATAATTGAAAAAATGGTTGGGGATTACCAGTGTGGATTCAGAGGAAGGAGATCCACTCTAGATCAGATTTTCATGATAAGGCAGGTAATGGAAAAAAGTTACGAAAGGGACCTGGATTTATTTTACTTGTTTATATATTTCAGGCAGGCATACGACTCTCTTCAAAGGCCTAAGTTGTATGAAATATTAAACATGTTGCAGGTGCCGCCAAAACTAATAAGGCTAATCAAACTGTGTCTAAAAGACTCGCAGGCAAAAGTAAAAGTCCAAGAGAATTTATCAGAAACATTCTAAATCAAAGAAGGGCTGCGGGAAAGGGACCCGCTATCAACAGGTTTATTTAATACTAGAGCGGAAAATAAGACAAGTAACAGCAGTAAGAAAAGGGACTATACTAAACAGAACCA
This sequence comes from Agriotes lineatus, assembly GCA_940337035.1. Taxonomy (NCBI): domain Eukaryota; kingdom Metazoa; phylum Arthropoda; class Insecta; order Coleoptera; family Elateridae; genus Agriotes; species Agriotes lineatus. The sequence goes on along the minus strand of OW679194.1, from coordinate 84,629,306 downwards.
AGCAAATCCTTGCCTATGCAGACGACTTAGTCATCATATCAGGAAATAAGATGGAATTACAGGAAGTGTTTATACAGTTGGAAGTAGCCGCAAATAAGTAGGTAGTATAATGCAAATCAAGTCCAAGTTTATGGTAACATCAAGAGGAGGAAGAGAAGAGCATGACCTGATAATAACCAAAATGTGTTTGAGAAGGTAGGAACATTTCAATATCTATTGACAGTAGTGAATGAAACGAATATAATAGTTACAAGGCGATATTGAAACAAGAATATCAGCCGTGAATAGGTGTTTTTACGCACTAAGACAAGTATTTTAATCGAAAACCATCTCAATGCATTCAAAAGTCATAGTGTATACAACTGTTGTGATGCCGGTCGTAACGTATGGGGCAGAGGAATGGAAGAAAGTGCACTGGAAACCTGGGAAAGGAAAATTCTAAGAAAGATATACGGTGCCGTGATGGAAAACGGTTCATGGCGAATAAGATACGATTTCGAGCTAAAGCAATTGTACAACCAGCCACGCATAGTGATTATGATTAAAAGTAGTAGAGTAGGGTGGTTATATCACTTGGACAGAATGGACGAATCTAGGGGTTATAAAATTATTTTCAAAGGGGGCTTCGAAGGTAAAAGGCCTAAAGGCAGACTGCGAAAAAGGTAGCTAGATAACGTAGAAAACGACATCGAAAAAGCGGGAGTGAAAAAATGGAGACGATTAACAAAAGATAGAAAAAACTGGCGGGAAGTGAATGAAAAAGTGAAAAAGGCCGATGACCAGGCGTAAGTCTAACTAACCTACCTTGGTAGGAATCAATCAGTTTGGGATCTCGGAAGATAGGCTATGGTCCTTAATGGGCTGTGCAACGGCCAAGGAATAAGTAAGTAAGTAAGTAAAACTCTGGATAATTTTGTTGAAATCTTTAACAATTAAAACAATCCTTATTAAAATCGTCCACATAAATAATACAAGTGCTGGGAGACGTGCATCTTACTATAAAATTGTCATTTACAGCCTAGCCAGGTATAAGACTTAGCTTATCAAAGACCCATCTATGATGCATTGAAGCCGCCTGAATAGATCATCTATCGCCTGTCAAGAGTCCTACGCGTAGTCCTCGGCAGTTAAATTTGTTTGAGCTAGAAGTGTATGATAAGCTGCATAAGTGATTTGTTGCGAATTTTCAAGTGAATCCTACCACCTTAATAATTCTAAAACTATAGTGATAGGTGATTTCAATTTGCCGAACATTCACTGGAGCCCTACTGGTGTTGAAATAACCCCATTTTCGACTACTGCTTCAACCTTTATTAATGAAATTAAGCTTTCCGGTTTGCAGCAATACAATTATGTGCTCAATATGGTAAACAATAAAGTGCTGGACCTAGTTCTCCAGTATTGAATTCAGAATGATAAAATAGACATGAATATGAAGTGGTAATGTTTCCGGAGGGAGGGGGGGGGGGGGGAATTCTCTACGTTCACCCCCTGGCTGGATTCAACACAGTAGTTCTCGTTAATTTAGAAGGCGTTTCGGTTTCGTCAGCGACTGATTATCTAACACCCAGTGATGCTGATCATCGCCCGTTACATATAGTCTTAGTAGTAATAACTGTAAAGTTGTGTTCAAAGCAGGTAACTACCCTGCAATCGACAGTACTTTGCTTACATTTGATTAGTAGAATTTGTTTTGTAATCTTGACTGTAACAGTGCTGTTGATGTATTTTATCTTGTTCTTTGGAATATTATTAAAACGTATTAGTCCAGTCGTTGAATGTAAAAATATGCTATTACCTCAGAATTCTTTGAACCTTGACTGGTTGACGTGAAATTTGGTGAGTGGTTAGGGGATGGCTCAAGGAGGAAAAGTGACATAGCGCCGATGTGCGCTTTTACCCTGAGAGTGGATGCCACCTCTTCTCGGGGGTGGAAATTGTTCACTCAAAATAACCCCGGAAATGGATAGAGGGATAAATTCTAAGTAAAAAATGTTCTATATAGTTTTTTCGATAGATAGATATTTTTCGAGCTATTCGCGATTGAAAACTTAGATTTTTCGTGATATAAATGTATGTTTTTGGACGGTTTTTCGTGCATAAGTCGAAAACTTCGTGTTCTATCAAATAAGTTGTAATAACCAAAAATGAATCTTAGAAAACAGCAAAGAGATTGGTTTTATTATGAATACTCTAGGTCCAAAATAAAAGAAGTTATGGCTCGTTGAAGAAGATTTTTTTTTTTGCAACAACTTTGTTCAAAGTAATCAACGTTAATTAACGAAAAACCGATGCAGTTTTCGGGAAAAACTTATAGAACATTTTTTGTAGTGATTGAAAAGATATTTAAAATGAGCACTGTTAGAAGTCGATTGCATCATAACTAAGCGAGTTACGATGCAAAAACGGTGGGCTACTCGAATTTTTGAAAAAAAATGAGCGCTAAAACCCCAGCCATTCTACCAGAATTGATATTGACCATTATCCCTTTACAAGTTACTTTATTTTAATATTACTCGTGCAATCCAAAAGTTTTTCGACATGCTCAGACTTTGCATATTCAAAAAGTAAAAGGTTGAAGGGCTCGGGAGATGTGGTGCACGCACTAAAATGCAAACTTCTAACATTTATATCTCCGTTATTTTTTTTCCTACAGAAATTAAAAAAAACTAAAATGTTCGTTAAGAAAAAATTCACATTTTTGTACTATATTATTTTTTACGTTTTTTTCTTTAGTTTTAGGTATTTTCAAAATGAAGTATTTTTTTAAGAAATTTGAAAAATACGTTTTCCATTTTCATCATATTTTTTTCGAAAAATACGCATTCTAACCCGCCCAAACTTTTGGACTACATAAGTAATACTAAAATAAAGTAATTTGTAAAGGGATAATGGTCAATATCAATTCTAGTGGCATGGCTGGGGTTTTATCGCTCATTTTTTTTTCAAAAATTTAAGTGGCCCACCGTTTTTGCATCGTAACTCGCTTAGTTATAATGCAATCGACTTTTAACAGTACCCATTTTAAAGGTCTTTTCAATCACTACAAAAAATGTTCTATAAGGCTTTCCCGAAAAATGCATCGGTTTTTCATTAATTAACGTTGATTACTTCGAACCAAGTTGTTGCAAAAAAAAATCTTCTTCAACGAGTCATAACTTCTTTTATTTTGGACCTAGAGCATTCATAAACAACCAATCTCTTTCCTGTTTTCTAAGCTTTATTTTTGGTTATTACAACTTATTTGATAGAACGCGAAGTTTTCGACTTATTCACGAAAAACGGTCCAAAAACATACATTTTTATAAGGAAAAATCTAAGTTTTCAATCGCGAATAGCTCGAAAAATATCGATCTATCGAAAAAACTATATAGAACATTTTTTACTTAGAATTTGTCCCTCTATCCATTTCCGGGGTTATTTTGAGTGACCACATTTCCATCCCCGAGAAGAGGTGGCATCCACTCTCAGGGTAAAAGCGCACCTCGGCGCTATGTCACTTTTGCTGCTTGAGCCATCCTCTAATCACTCACCAAATTTCACGTCAATCGGTCAAGGTTCAAAGAATTCGGAGCGGAAAACCTTGAACGACTGGACTAACAAAAACGATTAATAAATGGTAAATATCCTGTCTGGTATTCAACGAAATTAATTAAAGCAATCAGAGAAAATTTTAAATATGATTGTAGATATAAATTATACAAGCGACCGTATGATTTGGAAGCGTACTGCATACTTAGGTCTCGCGTAAAACAAATTCAAAAGGAGTGTTCTCGCATGTACATTAATAATATGGAATCCAATTTACCACACGATTCCAAATCCTTCTGGTCCTACGCTAAAAGTAAGCGTAAAATTAATGCATATTCAAGTGAAATGCATTATCACAACAGCACTGCTGACTCTGGCAGAGATATATGCAACATGTTCGCACAATATTTTGAAACAGTATACGAGTATAGTAACGATAAGCCTAAGTTGTCTACTGAATTATTTACCGATTCCACTTCAGCTGACGTGTTGTCTATCTAACATTTCCATATCGATTTAACAGGTGCATGAGTGTTTATCGGAACTTGAAACAAATAAAGGTGGAGGTCCGGATAACATACCCTCTTTATTTGAAAAAGATGCTGCTGATGGACTGGCTTATCCGTTGTTCTTACTTTTTTCCAAATCATTAGAGCAAGGAGTTTTTCCTGACGTATGGAAGACGGCACATGTTCCAATTTTTAAGTCTGGCGATAGGTCACTCGTTAATAATTGGCATCATTTGCACATTGCCCAAGATATTTGAAAAAATTGTACATGTTCCGTTTTTTTTCACTTTTCTAAATTTATTATTTCTTATCAGCATGGTTTTGTAAAGAATAAATCTACAGTCACCAGTATTTGTAAATGTTTTATATTTACAAACACAAATAGACAGTAAAAATCAGGTGGATGCCATCTATACTGATCTCGCTAAAGCATTTGATAGAGTTAATCATGCAGTTTTGCTTGCAAAATTATCTGAATATGGAATTAAGGGAGATCTGTATAGATGGTGTTGCTCTTATGTGTAGAATAGATCGCAGTTTGTGGTTATCGATGGCTTTCAATCAGATACTATGGCCTGTAGATCTGGAACTTCGCAACAATCGATATTGGGGCCTTTATTTTTCATTGTTTTTATTAACGACCTAACAAAAAATATTTCATTCAACTATATGACGTACGCCGACGATCTCAAGCTTTATCGTTCAGTTTGCGACATCAATGATGCTGCATCTGTGAAAAAGGATATTGATACTGTAGCTGAATGGTTCAAGAATCACTGAATCTAAATAAATAAATGCTGTTTCATATCTTTTCATAGCAAGCAAAAACCCTTGCTCTTTGGCTATTGTGTTAATGATAGCATCCTTGCTAGAACTGACAGTATTCTGAATTTGGTATATTGCTTGATACGTCCTTAACTTTTAAGAATCACAGTGAGCAAATATGTAAAAGAGCGTACTGGGTGTTAGGTTTTATTTTCCGTATATCTAAGCATTGTCTTACCATTGCATCCTACAAAACTGTATTTAATTCGCTTGTCGCGTCTAAGATTGAGTATGCAAGTACCATAGGGTTTCCGTTCTATCATGTATACAGGATGGAGGTTGAAGCTGTTCAACGGCGTTTCACGAGACTGCTGTTCTACAGATTCAATGTTCAATACTGCCCTTCCACTGAGCGTCTAGATTATTTAGGTTTTTACTCGTTCGAGCTGCATCGCTTTATGGCAGAACAACTGTTTTTATATAAACTGTTAAATGGTTTGACATGCTCTCCGCTTCTGGTATCTGCTATAAATTTCTATTTCCCTGCTTACGCTACTAGAGTTAATAACCTGTTTACTATGAAAGCGAGCTCTAGCAACATGGGTTATTTTTCAGTTTTTAACCGCATTATGAGAGCTATAATGCATGTGAGCAGGATTGCGTGGACATTGATTTTGCAGCAATACTCCGCCTAGATTTAGGTAGCTCGTGGTGCAAAGTTTTCGTGGTGTATATTGTCTCATGTACTAACTACATTTTTATTTGTTTAATATATTTTTGCTACGACCACTACTGAAAGTAGGCCTTTTATCACTAGCTTGTTTCACTAAAAGTGACGTTTTATAATTTTGCGTGTTTAAAGAGATCAACTGTTTACTTTTAACGCATGTGTGGTATAAAGTGAAGTGTGGTTATAAGCCACAATTTCGAACTGGGAGTGAAGTTGTAAAGTTACTTCTTGCATTAGAGGTAAAGCGTTTTTTAAACAATTAAAGTGTTATGAAATGAATACAGTCAGATGCGTAGTATTAATAATTACCTTTGATAAGTGACTTTGACAATACTGGCTCCACAAACATTTACCTGCGCGTCAAGGACTACTATGTACTTATTATAACATAAATTATAATTGTCGTAGATGCAACCCTTTGTTAAATCGACACTTATGGATTAATAACAGTAAATTTAAGGTCGTAGAAAAAATATTCTATGCAACTCGTGCTAAAAGTGGTTTATGCATGAGACATGTTTTGAAACTCATAAACCTCAACTTTTAGTACTTGTTGCATAAATAGCTATTATAAATTATTTGTGACTATGATAGCAGCAGTGGACTGTAATTTTGATTTAGTCGAGAATTATTTATGGCAAGGGTACGCGCAACAATTAGAAAGTGTATTGCCACTTACCTTTAATTACGGCTGCTTCTCTCGCGTCCCTCCTGCAGCCGATGCGAAGCGTTACTTGTAGATGGAATTCTCGAAGATCTTTTGCATATACATTCTTTATTTAGCAGAACAGTTTTGCATACACAAGATTAACATTAAGAACACGACAGCGCCGGCAATATTTCATGCGACGCGCCAGAGCTCAGGAACACGCTTACGCTCGCAATTGTTTCGCTCGTCTTTTCCGCTGCCTTCGATATTGGGCAGGCGGCTCACCTTTCCTATCTTAACGCGACCCTCGCTTTTACCAAAAAACTAACTGCAACGCCTGGAGGCCTAAACATTATTTTACAATTAGTTTTGTACTTACAGGTAACATAGGCTTCCAGTCATTTAATTTAACTCATCTTTATTTATTATTATTTTTTTAGCTGAGTACCGCTTTCTCATTGTATTGTGTTGCATTGGGTTTTCGAAAGTGTTTACTTTTAATCATTAGTATCTCATATTTTTATTTTTATTATTGACTAGCTGACCCGGCAAACGTTGTTTTGGATTATGACATGATGGGAAACATCTTTGAAACCATTAAGCACAGAAACATAAAAATATGACTGCAAATAGAAGGTCGTACAGTGTATAGAAAAACACACTTTCGATTATTTTCCAATTTTCCGGCTTTCCCTTTGGTTTTTTCCGAATTTTCTTGTCTGCTAAACCACCTCGGGAGTAAGAGGAACAAAACAAAAAAAAATCATCCTAATCGGTTAAGCGTTTCTAGAGTTTTTACGTTACTAACACACGGCGATTGATTTTAGATATATATATATACAGGGTGACTGGTTCATAAACGTATATATTGGAGGACATGTTAATAGAGGTCATTTGCAGTTGTTTTAGCCAAACATGCCTTATACGAATGTGAAAATTTTGAAATCACTACGTGTGAATGTACAAGTTGTTCGAAGTTTTCTTTTACAAGTGGAGGTTTTAGGTTTCGTATTTTTATTAGATCGGAGTATTTAACATAATTTTTGATAGAGAATGTCTGCCAATGTGTAATCTAATGAGGGAAACTGAAATATTGCAGAAAAAAAGGTTGTATTTGCTTTAATTTTTAAATTAGTACGACTATATGGCGGATTTCTAAGAAAACACAAAAATTAGAATATCTCAACAACTATTCACATTCGTATAAGGCATGTTTGGCTAAAACAACTGCAAATGACCTCTATTAACATGTCCTCCAATATATACGTTTATGAACCAGTCACCCTGTATATATAGATAGATAGATTTATATGAGTAGTTGATTTTCTGGCCCTACTACAGTGTGGATCTAGTTTATGTTCTTTTTTTGAGTGTAGAAACATATAATTGGACTATGCGGCCTGTTTGTTTCTCTATATAAATAAGTAAATTCATAAAAGAAAACGGGCCATGTCAAGACTCACTTTGATATTGAAAGTGTCACCTTGCAGGACTAGTCAGTTTTAAGATTTTTGCAAGAATAGTAATTTTTTACTTTACTTTACCTAAGTGACCTGTCACCTTCAACATGCACCTCGATGCGATAGAATTCTATTTTTCAATTTTTACTTTCCCATACCCATAGGTATAGGGAAGTCTTGGAATCATGAAAATTTTGGAAATCGAGATTTTCACAGAAATATCCGTTTTGTGCCTCTAGGAACCCAAAAAAGTGGTTTTTAAAAAATGTCTGTCTGTGTGTGGTTGTGTGGGTGTGTGGGTGTGTGGGTGGGTGACGCTCCTACAGCCGAAAGTATTGCTCAGATTTTGATGCGCTTTGGAATGCGGGGGTGTATCGAAAATTCATCGACAAAATAAGCTTTTCAAAAAAATCCCAAACCGGAAGCGGAAGTTACGCATGTTTTTTTGGTATCACTGTTTTCGTGATTAAAATTTAGAAAATTTTATCGCGGATAACGATAGATGGTTATAAGACAAATCTGTTAGTTTTTTGCCGAACTCGCTAGGTTTAAAATGAAGGGCGCTATGATGTTTTAAAAATTTTGAGTTTAACGCCCTATTACTCAAAAACGGATGAATCGATTCAATTGATTTTTTTTTCTGAATAGTATATGAAGGCTAACATGAGGTGATATAAAAAGTGTTTTGAAAAATATTAAGGGGCCTAAATTACAAATTTTCAAAATTTTGGAAATTTTCTAAAAATCATTTCTCAAAAACTGCCCACAGGAATTTGTTTAAACTTCATACACTGATAGACCCCGAAAAGGGCTATCGATCTGTTTGTTAAAGAATCTCATGAATTATCTGTGGCGCCCTCTACGAAGCTTTGAAGTTTGAAAATTTAAACCCCTTTAATTAATAAACAAAACAAGATAGGTAGCTGGGGTTTTCACTGAATTGCTCAGTGCATAATGGAGCATATGAATATGCAAAAAATATTACACTTGTGGATATATGTAAGCGCACCGGCCCCCTCCCCCCTCTATTTTTGAAAAATATTTTTTTTATTCTAAGGGTTGTTATATTTTTGCGTCAAAGAATCTTTTTCCGCGAAAATAAAAAAATCGATTTTGTATGCCCTAGAAAATATAATTTCCAGGTACTTAGAAAATTTCACCTCGGTGCTACAGCCGTTTTGAGGAAAATAATACATAAACTAGCACAGTAGCGGCTTGTCCACTTGGCGCCATCTACAGAAGCTCGGTGGTCACGTTTTGAACTACACATTCTTTTATATTTACCCGCAATTGACGTGAAAGTGTAAACGCTTATCACGGTGAAGACGTGAGTCATCGAGTTGAAATTTTGATATGTTGTACAGACTGTTGAATAAAGACGATATGAACAGTTTCCAGTATGGGAAAGTCCAGGGAGGTAATCACGTCCACTTTTTAAAGAGAGGTTTCAGAAGAATGTTATACATTAAGCAGCATGAAGGTGTCTATGCTTAACTCCGAGGCTTTGCAGAAGTACTCGTACGCTTCGCGTCCTCGTATTCTTCAACAAGCCTCCTTATTTGCAAAGTATCATTTTTATGCCTTGTAATGTGATATACTATTTTTCCAATAACTTTTAGCCCAATGATAATAGCATAGAGGCATAGACTGAAATAGTAAAGAGGTTCAGCTTTATGGATATTTTTAAATAAAAAAAATGAAAATCAATCCAAGCAGGCAAAAGGTAGTCATTTGTCATGTTATTTCACACGTCAATTTTGCGTTACATAAAATTCAATTCGTTTGATGTTTGCAAAAAAACAGGCATATTTTTAATTTATGGATAGCTTCAAAAAAATCAAATTTGGGAGCGGTGACGTACCGGTGACAATGTCCTTTAAGAACAGATCCCACTGAAAAATATTCAAACGATCAAGTGGTCATTTTCTTAAATTTGCTTGATACTTACCACATGTTCAGAACTAACTCTTAGTTTATTATTTATGTACAAGTGCGATCATCCCAAGGTGCACGGTTTTTCGTTACTAGGGCAATTTCTTCATTTTGTCCATACATTATAACTGGCTATTATCAGTGGCGTTCCTTTCTTTCAAATCATTTAAAAATAAAGTAATCACAGTGACATTTAAAAAAGTTTGTAACGCCTATAATTAAGAGGCAAAGTTACGAAAAAAAATTCGTGCACTTTTAGATGATCGAAATGGTACGTTACTTATAACTTTTGGTAATAATTTAATGCACATAGTGTGTTGTAGTATTCACCTACACAAAGTTTAAATAGTTTTAAATAAGGTATAACTTCAATAGATGTATTTAGATATAGACTCTTCCAATTTAGATTTTTTGTATTTAAGTATTTAATTTTTGATTGTAAACAACTGACTAAAATTACATGTTTTTATCGTATACTTGATACTCCACCTCACATACTAGTCTTTGAAGCAGACGAGGTCAAATAGTTACCCGGCTCAGAACCGATCAGGTATACTTCAGAAAAGGTTCCACATATCCACAGATTTGAACCAATGACTTGTTTATTGCAAGCCAGGCATTCTATCTACGGCGTCAATGTGGTGATTATGGTATATATTACTTCCTTTTACAATAAAGTAAGTGTTGCATTCACCACAAAAATTCTAAATTGAGTTTTAACAGATCTTTACGTTTTAGAGTCCCCTGAACCCAAAAAAACATGTTTTGGTTCATCGATCTGTCTGTGTGTGTGTGTGTCTGCCTGTGGACAGAATATCTCAAAAACGAAAAAATGTATGGCGTTAAAACTTCATATACAGTGTGTCCAAGATAAGGAGGGCCAGTATGGGAATCTCGGTAACTGTAAGAGATACAAATTTGGTCAAATGGGAAGAAAGTTGCGCAATTAAAGGACTAACAAAATGACGCCTGGAAATCCTTGATATGATTCTTCGTTTTTGAATTATCTCAAAAAACCGAATTTTTGGATTTTCTATTTTATTTTTTTCTGGCGTTAATATTAAAGTTAGAGCGAAACTGATTAAACTTCCTTAAAGCAACTTTTAGTAAACTTAACGATTACGTTATCACATTTTTTATCCGACGTTTCGTCTTTGAGAAACCATCATCAACTTCATTTTTTTAAATACGGTTCAGGTTTTTTAATGCTAAATTTGTGAAGTCCTTTTTATTCTGAATTTAGCAATGTACCACATGTTATGGTTTAATTACGTTTCGAGCTATTTTTGATCATCACCAGAAAATTTTTACGATACGGACCTGCATTTCTCATAATGTTGTAAAAATAAGTTCACACAGTAAGTTAGGCGTTTTTAGATGCCGTTAAAATATTGAAATGCACATCATAATGTCATAATTCTGATACATTAATTTAATAACCGACCAATAACTATTAACAATAAACAACAAATAAATGAACAAAAGATAGACAGTAAGAATAACAAAACGAGCATTGAATCAATGTAATAGGTATTCAAAGTTTTGAAACTTTGAAACAGAAGAAGAACTTAGAAGATTGGTTCTTGAAGCCTCTCAAAGTATAACGCCAGTATTGCTGAATAATGTTTTAGATTCTACAGTTAGAAGACGTTATTTATGCTTAGAGAATGATGGCAACCTTTTTGAATACCTTCTGTAAATTTAATACCTATTAAATTGCTTCGATTTTCGTTTTGCTATTCTTTCTGCCTATCTTTTGTTCATTTATTTGTTATTTATTGTTAATAGTTATTGGTTGGTTATTAGATTAATGTATCAGAATTATGACATTATGATGTGCATTTCAATATATTAACGGCATCTAAAAACGCCTAACTTACTGTGTGAACTTATTTTTACAAAATTATGAGAAATGCAGGTCCGTATCTTAAAAATTTTCTGGTGATGATCAAAAAAATCTCAAAACGTAATTAAACCATAACATGTGGTACATTGGTATATTCAGAATAAAAAGGACTTCACAAATATGGCATCAAAAAACCAGGACCGTATTTAAAAAAATGAAGTTGATGATGGTTTCTCGAAGACGAAACGTCGGATAAAAAATTTGATAACGCAATCATTAAGTACACTAAAAGCTGCTTCAAAGAAGTTTAATCAGTTTCGCTCTAACTTTAATATTAACGCCAGAATATAATAAAATAGAAAATCAAAAAATTCGGTTTTTTGAGATAATTCAAAAACGAAAAATCATATCAAGGATTTCCAGGCGTCATTTTGTTAGTCCTTTAATTGCGCAACTTTCTTCCCACTTAACCAAATGTGTATCTCTTACAATTACCGAGATCCCCATACTGGCCCTCCTTATCTTGGACACACTGTATAAGCTTTGTGTACTATCTAAATGCGACAGCAAGCTTTTGAAGAAAATCGCATAACCGAAAGTATGGTGTTTACCCTTATGATTTTTCAGTTTCTTCTATTTTTTCAAAAACGGATCAAACGACTTTTTTCAAACTTTAGATTTTTACTACATTTTTAATTTTCCAGTTGAATACCTCTAAAACGGGTTTCCTTTGCTTTTTTCTTTTTTTTATTAACTCTTATTTTAAATAGAACATCTGGTGTATTATTACATTTTTGAATTCAGCTTAAAATTTTGTCTCTTCAACTAACGCCCTAATTTGTACGTTTCTGTAGGATTTGTTATTTTTGAAAATATTTGGCTAATTATAAGAGCACTGTAAAAGGAAGATTTTTTTTAAATTGGGTATCTAAGTGTTTAAACACAAAATTCACAATGTCGCACCATTATTCCGAGAAACTATATACATATTTCTACTAATATGGGTAAAATTACAGAAAATATCTAAATTATGAAGTTGGAAAAAGACCAAGTTTTTCCAAGAGAACTTACGACTTACATATTTGCACATTCAATGTTAGGTGTGTGCACATGTTTGTATGCAGTATCGTTACCCTAACTCATATGGCAGATTTCAAAATTCAAATATGAGCGACATTAATTTTATTCCAACATCGACTGGTTGCCCGGCTCGGAGCTGATCAGTACACTGCAAAAAAGTTCTGTTTACTCTGAACTCGAATGCAAATCTCGCTTATTTTCTGGAACTACCCACTGAACCACCATGACTTGTTTATTTACATTTAAAGATAGAAACTTAAACATTGTGTTACTGTATGCGAACCTTGTTTTAACTATACTCACACGAAAAAAATCAAAATTGTTCCGACGACCCGATTTAATTTAGAAAACCTCAACCAATATCATATGAAAAGAAATGTGGTGGTTTAATATGAAGCAACGTAGACAATTTCATGGTGTATGTTTATCGTATTACCCAGCGAGGTATTTGTTTTATTATTTATTTACATATTGGTATACGTAATTTTAAAGCCTTTGCTTAAAGGGCTTTTAACATAAGCCCTCTGTTGGACTAAACTATTTACACGATCTTTTTTATATTTTAGAAGAAAATCTCTATTGAAAAAAACAGTTTTCAAGTTAAAATCAAATACTGGTATTTAGCTATAAAAAATTTAATACTTTACGCATCGTACTGTAATCCATGTGATAAATTACATTATATTCTATATTATTAAACATCGCTTTTCTTATTTAGTTATTAATTTGTCTCATACGAGTATGTTGTTTCAGATACTTCTGGTGTACGTGTTGAGTTTCTTTTAGGCACAAGACACAGTAGCTGAACTGCATTCTAATGCCAACATGATACATCTCTTTTGAAAATATATCTATATTACTTTTGCAAAGTAATAATAATAATTATTGTATCCTTGGACATCGGTGCGACGTAAATATCCAGGAACATCTACTACTATCCAGGGACATCGGCAGAACGGCTGTGATTGTTTACACTAAACCTCCACTGCGATTAACTCTTTATGTGTTCACTTACCTAGTAAATATAGTAATAATTGGGGATGATCGAATATGCCCAAATACCATTTTGGGATATCGTCGAACATCGGTAACACACCCTCCGATAACCAGGGATATCGGGGGAACATCCACAGATATCGGTGGGATATCCACGAGCATCCAGAGGCGCCGACGGATATTCAGGAATATTAGCTGGATATTCATGATCGTGTACACTAAACTCCCATTGTTGTTTAGCTCTTGCATCTATCACTTAATAAATACACAAATAGTTAAATTTAAATTTTCTGGTTAATATTAAGTACAATGCAGTTGTGTTAAGAAATATACAATTCGGATTAAAATAATAATAGTACACTACGCAACTGGTTTAGAAAAGTGATGTTTTACTCAACAAGGATGGCTTGTTTGAATACAAGCGTCAACAAGTACTTAAACAGCCATACGAGTTCAGTAAAAGCACTTTTCTAAAGCGTGCCATATACTATTTTATCGCATCATAAGAGATGTGATATATATATTTTTGGATAAAAATATCACTAAAAGTCAAAACATAACCAAACTGAGCAGAACTCGTTTCTATGTACTCAAGCACAATAAGCAGCTCCAGTTGATGTTATGAGTTTGGCAGTATTTTAGTATTTAAGTGCATTGTTGGTGACACTGTAAGTCTATGTCAAATTCGAGGTTAGAAGGTTAGGTTTGGAGTAAGTCTGAGTTAATACTGACGCAAAACATAACCTGCTAACTTCGAATATGATATAGACTGACAGTGTCACCAACAACACACTTGAGTATAGCCAAAAGTAAAGCGAATCGCCGTTGCTATGCTGTAATGGATGCAATGGGGCAAAATATCACTTTACTCAACAATTTTGAATGTAGAAATGTAGTACATTACCATACAAAATGCGATAAAATATTTTGTTTGTACTTTTCCTAATTATAGTTGTCATTTAGATGTAGGTAGTTAAAAGTTTACTGATATTTTATTTAAGATCACGATCATTTGTTCAAGTGCTTCTGTAGTTATTTTCAAAGTATAACTTCAAAAATATATGCTTCGTATTGTCGTTTCAATTGTGCGGTATAAATACCACTACAGAACACATTAGCAATTATTACTGGAAGCGTTTTTTCAAACACGTAAACTATGTTTCCTTTTATTTCCTAACATAATGACATTAAGGTGAACTTATGTATAAACATTTTAAATTAAATAATGTTTTGATATAAAACTATGATTTTACCATTAGTCTATAATTTATTTGTATGTATTTTCATTCATGATCTCTATTTAAAAGAATTTTGGAAGAAACAATATAATTTTTAGTGTCAGAAAACATAGTTGTACAACAAGCTAAAATTAATAATTTTACTACTGTCTCAGTTAGCTATTATTTACTTTCTTTGTCTGGTAAAACAGATAATTCTTCATCGCACGCGTTGTCATCTATGGGAAGGTTCTTTTCCATTAACTTCGTGAACTTAGCAAAAGGACAAAACTCGTCACACCCCGGAATTCTTAACAGTTTAGGTTCTTTTTGAGAATAGTCCTCATAATATACCTAAGAAACATTTTATAGCAAAATAACAACCACTTATATTATAGCAATAGCTTACTTTGATGCCGTTCACGCCATCGATTTTGTGAACTTCAATGATTATGCAAGCACCGTAGGGTGGTATGTCATCCTCATATACGCCCAATGTGTTCAGTGCGAATCCTATGTTGGTCTCGTGTCCAGAATATAAAAACATTTTTCTGCTCTGCGGATTTAGTTCACCATTCAGCTTAAGTTTTGTATCAGTAATAATTTTTTTTAGTAGAAAACCTACAATATTAAAATAAAAATTTAATATGACTAAAGGATATATTGGTGTTACGGTATTTAAATATTACTTACCAAATAATTATTTTAGAAAATGTTAAAGTTACAGCGATCTGCTTCAATGTGATCTATAATTTCATATATCCTTACCTGACGCTCGTTGTTTCAATTCAGGAGTGGCGGTACTTTGCTTAAAAAAGTCTATAACGCCTTTTTCCATTGGATTTGGAAAAACAGCTTTTGTCCAAGCCGGCAGTACAAAGCCCCATTCCGCCTATAAATTTCAAAATAAGGTATTAATATTATATTTCTAAAAATACTGAAGACTTACCTGTGTTCTAAGTCCAAAGTATATCAAGCGAAGGTCATAGGTCGATGTGACATTTTGTCCTGTATGCTCTGTTAAGTATGGGTATATTTCTGCATATTTCTGCTCAATTTTACGACCTTTAGGTGAATTCAAATAAGCTTCGGATATTTTAGGATAATTCGCGCAGTGTAGGTGAGGAAACGACATCATCTAGAACAATTGAATTAAAACAAATTCCTGCAAGTTGTTTATAACTTTTTATACGTGATCTCTATCAAATGTTAGATATTTATAAGGTATAGGTTGCCAATTCAAGCCGTGTTCCCAATCTGTTGGAGTATTCTTGGGAGGAAATAAACCTGCCAAAACGAGTTGTAGAGAAACTTTTGCCCTATCTATTTCGGTACTGAAAGCGTCCAGAATGTCCGGCGTGTAGACGTCTCCAAGGAAGCTATCGAACCTTCTTCGTAGTTTTTTACCAAGTGAATATTCCGTTTGTTTACCTTGCTAAAAGTTAAAAACTTTCTAGTGTATGTAGACGATATAAATATTTAAATATGTTACATTTGTTAGCTGTCCCAAGCCGTAGGGGTAGTAAGTTTCATTTTTGTATGGGTCGTTTGGATATGTTGTGCTTATATCATGGGATCTCTCACCATGCCGAAATATCTAAAATTGTTTATTTATAATGTAGTACAGTATCACCTATTTCAATAGTTGGTAGTTGGTAGTGATGAGAAAATACGAAGATCGGTATGGAGCTAACGCAAAAGTTATGTAGTTTTCTGCATTTACATCTACTCCATTATTAAGCAATTATATTAATCCAGACATTACACGTTGCTGTTAATCAGAAGTTTAGGTACTATAATATAAAAATTAAATAATTAGAGCTGCTCCGTAGAAGATGAATTGCTAAAATGTAGATTGGTGGCAGTTGAATTTAAATTTATATTTATATTTACTTGCCAAGCCTAGTCGTCATATAGGTTGCCTAGCTATGAAAATTTAGCTCTAGTGCATTTGCTTTAGTGGCAATC
Organism: Agriotes lineatus; assembly: GCA_940337035.1. Taxonomy (NCBI): domain Eukaryota; kingdom Metazoa; phylum Arthropoda; class Insecta; order Coleoptera; family Elateridae; genus Agriotes; species Agriotes lineatus. The sequence goes on along the minus strand of OW679194.1, from coordinate 84,612,623 downwards.
GTAGAAATAATGAAAGAAGCACCTTTTTTAAAAGAGTACGGCTGTGGTACATTTTATTATTTGTTTTATTCGGGAATTTAACAAAGCATAACGCATAATAACAGAAATTAAAAAATTATTAGCTTTTTTATAACTTATACGCTACTTAATCATTGCGAAGGTTGTATTTATAAGGCAGATCTAATTAACCACTTTATTATGTGCATTGCATTTAAAATGCGCAGTCTCCTTTTTGAAAGGTGATTATCGAAATGCACTAAAACATTTTAAATGCCAAACCACTTTAGCAGCAGTTAAACCAATTTTAAATAAAAAATTGTATTAATAAGCAATTCTGAACTTAATTCCAGCGTTATGTACATACAACTGTGTGCACATATAGAAACTACGTGCTTCATATCAAGATTGTTTTACAAATTAAAACAACTTTTAAATAACTTCTGGGAGCAACTGGCTGTCCCTGGAAATAGCAATATCATAATGCAATATTACTAGCACTGCTGTAATAGGTAGAAGTAATTTCCTGAATACGAATATATATTTATTACAATCAATTAAAAAAATACTGTGATTTATCCATGGCTAAAAATATAGTTTTTTAAATGTTACTATAAAGCTGTCGCATAGAAGCAAGTACTAAATATGGTATATTTAATATCCTTTTGTAACAATTATTTCAATTTAAATACAGTTTACAAATTACATAAAAGTTAATATTCTTGATATGAATATCGATTGCACATGCTAAATCACTTTTAATTAAATTTAGTAAATAATCTCCAAGTTTCACGCAGCATCTTTTTTTTTAATTAATACGTATAACACTTACTAAATGCACAAGTTGTAAGGTATCCTTGGATCTATCTACACGTTTAGGTCCAAATGCATTAGAATGGCTGATAAACACCGAAAGGGTAATAAACACAAACACTCTTAGAAGAGACATTTCTAAGCTATTAGGTGTTCAATACTAAGTAAGGATTTGTATAATGGCTTATTTATAAGAAGCCGTAGTCAAGATCAAAACTGACATAAACCGGTATTTCGGTATTTTAATTAGAGATCTAAAATTACATAACGTGTTTCTATATTGTTATTTTACCATAAAAAAGGTATTCTTTGTCTAATCGATTCAACGCTTAACGCTTGGAAAGAGTAGAGACAGAAAAATAAAGAAAAACGCCTACAATTATTACTATATGTCAAGGTTAGAAATTTCAAGTTTAAAACATCGTCGTCACAGGAAGTCTTCATTAGTCAGAGGAAACAACTAACCCAGCTCTCTAATCCAGATTTCAACTCGTTATTTATTATTGCTGTTAGTAATTGCACCGCAATAATGTATTCCCTAATCCACATACGCATTGATATCAAAAAGACAACCGCCAGTTTAACCATGATTACACGATAAACTAAAAATTTATTTAAATTATTAAAAGTAGGGTCAAGCATAAATTTGATAATTATTTTTGTGTTCTTTGGATAGCCGTGCTAAATGAGCTAATATAATTAGTTAATAAATAGTTCTAGTTTTAAGTGGTCGCAAAATTGAAATTCGAAATACTTGAGAAATATACCAAAACAGGCAAAATATCCAGATATGGAAACCAACTAAAACCTCAGTTCTAACAAGCAAGCAGTATTTACATGTAGTATTTTATACATAAGTACATAAATAAACAAAAAAACATCTAACATTTGCAGGAGTGGTTTTGTATGTAAGAAACAGTTGAAAAAATCAAAGTGTCAAACTGCGTTTAATTTGTTTACATTCTGCAAATGTCTAGAAAAATTGTTTCGTAGTGAAATATTAGGAAAACCCCATTATTTTTAGCAATGTCTTAACACGAATATCTACATTTGCGTCGAACATAGTAAATATGTCAAGTGTTTACCGTAAAATACTGAGCACCTAAGGTTTTGCAGTTAAAGAACTAGCTTAGCCTCTACACATGTAGTTGCGTGTTGCGGCAATGGTTTCAACAATTATTTATATAAATAAACACTTCTCCACAGTTGGTTACGTTCTGATGAATCTTGTAGATAGACTTGGAAAATACTATTGTCAACTATTTGCATATGAGGAAAATATGTAAACGTTAAAAGTTGTTATACTAGATTTTCGAGATTTAATGTGCTGGCTCCGGTTGTTGCAAAAAAGGTAGTTAAAATATTAAAGCGGATGGTAAAATTATAAAATAGACAATATGCCTGCTCGGAATTAGGATACCCGAAAGTGTTCTACTTTCCTCACAGAGATTATCTATCTTACATATTTAGAGGATAAAATCAGCTAATATAATTTTTTTTTCAAACGTAAGGCATATTGTCTATTTTATAATTATACAATCACAAGAACAGCTGGAATTCAAAATTAAATTTGTAAAACCGATATTCTCTGGGATAGTAGTCTGTACTCAATACGCTAATTAAAGAAATCAACATACTTACTTCGTGGAAATCTTTTGTTGTGTACTTCAAATGCCTGCGAGTATGTTTAAAAACGCTTTGCGCCAAGGTAGTTTTGAAATTCAAAGGCCACTGCGGCATTGCAAGAAATAAATTTTCAGAAAATACACGAAGATACGCTTACATCTTTTTCACCCATTAATTATTAACAATAGTACTTTGGTCGCCTCTGCTACCATTCGTGTAATGATAACGTTAACATTATTTAGAAAATACGAGGGGTGATCCCCATGCTCCGCCCCTCACCTGGTTTTAGTGGAGATTCGAAACTTATGCCGCAGTATGCCCATTAACGGTATGTGTCAACAGCGCATGCGCAGAAGCAAGTCTGTATCTAACGTGACAAGTTATTGCAAAAATAGAGCACAGTGAACAAAGAGCGGTAATTAAATACCTGTTAAAGAAGGGTATGACTCCCACCCAAATTCATGCTGACTTGATAAACACTTTAGGGGAGTGTGCTGTTAATTGTGATTATGTGAAACGATGGTGCTGTGAGTTTAAATTTGGAGGAACAGTCGTGCTGGTGGTTCGCCAATAACCGTTACAACTTTCGAAGACATCGACAAAGTTCATGATCTAGTAATTCAAGACAGAAGAGTCACTGCAAGGGAAATAGTTGAGGAAACTGGCTTTTCGTATCACTCTGTGCACAGCATATTAAGATATCATCTGGACATACAAAAATTATCTGCAGGATGGGTTCCGCAGATGTTAACTGAAACACAAGAACAATTCCAAGTTGTAATTTGTAAACGCCTGTTAATGAAATACAGACAGAATCCTCAGAATTTTTTGGACAGATTTGTAAAGATGGACGAGACGTGGGTTCAATCATATATATAATACACATATATTGCTAGTAGGGCCTCGGAACGCTAGAAAACATTACGGCGCCGACATAGTCTCACTTAGAGTATAACGCGTCTCCTGCGCATGCGTGGGAATTCGAACTCCGCCTTTAGAAGCGAATTTTAAACTTGACCACTTCCCCATTGGGCGGACGACGCCGCCGCCCTTGCGCACCGCTCACCGTTATACATTGAAGAGTTGGTTGTCTGTCTCACTTCCTTGGCAAGTTTCCCACTCATAGCCGCTAGCAATATAGTAAGTATTAGATATATGGGTTCAATACTATGATCCAGAAACCAAAATCCAAAGAGGAAGCATTATGGTTCTCCACCCCCTAGAAAATTTAAGGTTTATCCGGAAAAGTAATGGCTTCTGTTTTTTGGGATACCCAGGGAGTGATTCTAATTGATTTCTTACAAAACAGGCAACTATTATGCAAATTTAATATCAAAATTACTCTAACCTATAAAGAAAAAACCTCGTAGCAAATTGAAGCGTGGTGTGCTGTTATAGTGATGGGCGCGTGAGTGAGTATTACCTCACGTCACGCACTTTTCAGGCTTGCTTTAAACACTCACGTTCACGCACTCACACGCTCACGTTCACTCACGTTCACGGCGTGACCCGCCACTCACGACGTGACCCGCAGCTTTTGTTTCAAAATTCAAATTCAGATGAAACAGAATGCTCAAATTTAAAACCAATAAAAATCTGTAAAGGGCTTTACCCAGAACTTCCCTCGTAAGTGGACATTGCGACACTAAATAATTTTAAAATCAAATTAAGTTAGGGGTAAACATATCTTCACGTTTCTAACAAATTACATAAATTTTCAAATAAAAAAATATTACCGGTGGTCGAATTCGAAGGGCCTCTCAGCGTTTTGTGGGATATTGCAAGCAAATTTCTTACTCCCACATGCGCTACAGAGCACTTGTTGTGTCCGTGCGTCCCGGCTGCCTTAAATAGAACCTTAGAATAGAAATAATTATTAATTCCCAGGCAGGACGCCATTGACTGTACACAGTAAACAAAACACTCACACCACAACACAGATGCGCATGTGCAGCTTTATTTCTAAATCTTCCACATGGGAAGGCAGCAGGAGGGCGGGGCACCCTGCAATATTTTATTCATTACTAAATACTTAACGTGAAACGTGAATCGCGCCTTAGAAATTTTCACTCACGTTTACGTCACGATTTTTAAATATTAGTCACGTTTACGACGGTACCCGACATGACCCGACTATTTTCACGTCACGCGCCCATCCCTAGTGCTGTATCACCAGAATAATGCACCGAGCCGCACTTCTTGTGTTGCTATGGCTGCCATAGCCAATGCAAGCTTTGAACTGCTTGAACATCCGCCATATTCTCCAGATCTCGCCCCTAGCGATTACAGAGTGTTCGTTCCCCAAACTCAAAGAATACCTTCGGGGGAAGAAATTTTCATGCAATAATGAAGTAATAGATGCTGTAAATGAGTGGTTAGCAGAGATTGGACAGTACTTCTTCCAGGAAGCCGTTACAATGCTGGAGCATCGGTGGGATAAATGCATTAGCCTTAAAGGAAATTACGTAGCAAAATAAGGTGAAATAAATTTAAATTTTTGTAACCGGAAGTTGGTCATGGGCGGAACACAGGGATCACCCCTCGTATAATACTTTATGGATAAAAACTCTTTATTGATTTAACACTAGTATATTATGAGACAAGCGGTTGAAATTTTATCAGCCACGAGTTACATATACTATTTTTTCTACAAATTTTAACAAATTAATGAACTTCACAAAAAATTAAACTTAAAGTGGCATTCTGTTTTCAAAAATTGAATGTCAAACAGTTTGAAATCCCGGTAGTCCAAACATTTCAATCTCTAGTGGTTGAAATGCGATTTCAACCACCAATGTCAAAATGGGTGTAATGTCATGAGTAGAAAAAAATTAATAATATTTACATACATACAGTGTGTCCCCGTATAGGTAAAATGACTATTGTAAAAGGCAAGAAATTCTCGATTTGAATTTCCATATTTTGGTGTTCAGCTTTACTTGGTTAAAGGCTAATTTCTAAAGTAATCTCAGTTTTGAAAAATCAAGTATGCCTTGAAAGTTTTCAAAAAACCTATTTTTCTGTAAAGTAAAGTGTCTTTTATGTAGCACAAAGTTATTAACAAAAGTTGTTTACAATCAACATCTAGGTCCCAAGTTTCAAAAACCTAGGCCAACTTTGATCGCTCATATTTTTTATGTTAATTTCCAAAGTCAACGAATTTTATTTTTAACAGTTTTCTTTATTATGAATAAAAAGCTTTGATTTGGAACATAAACATAAAAAAAATGTGAAAGATCAAAGTTGGCCGAGAATTTTGAAATTTGGCATATGGGCTTAAATATTATTTTAAATAACATTTCTTAATAACTTTTTGTCGAATTTGCCACATAAAGGCTCGCTATTCTATAGAAAAATAGGCTTTTAGAAAATATCCAAGGCATACTTGATTTTTCAAAACTGAAATTATGTTAGAAATTCGTATTTAACTAAGCAGAAATAAACTCCAAAAAATAAAAATTTAAAATCGGTTCACCTATCCAGGGACACACTGTATATACACAGATGTAGAATGATATTCACATATATATATAGAGTCGATTACAAAACTGTTGTGCTAATAGTTAACGCGCCCTGGTATTTAGACAGTGCTCTGTGAACGAATGCAATTACTGACACGAACTCTAAACGGACTAGACGAATCGTAGACACGAAATGTCGGTACAAATGGAATGGAATAAATGTAGGTTCTTGCCCTGTCTCGCTTTATACTTTATTTAGTCAATTGCGTCAGTGCGGCTGATTTATTGCTTTTTAGTTGCCGGCTAAAGCTCTCGCTTTCGGCAAACTGATACTAGCCATTGTGTCAGGTTTCTATCCCGGTAAATTGCCCAACTGCCGGGGCGAGACGTTTCGCCAGTGAAAGTGTTACTGCTTTTTGTCGAAGCGTTTTAAGTCGGCAAGAAATAGTAGATTATGCAATAAGGGAGAGAAATGCGTTATTTTGCTGAGGTGCAATTTCTGACTCGAGGGCGAAGCCCGAGAGTCAGAAATTGCACTGAAGCAAAATAGCATTCTCTCCGAGTTGCATATACTATTTTTTTCACGTTGCAGGAAGATTAAAAACGAAAAACCCGTTTTTTTAAACGTCATTTATTGACATTTTAGTTAAAATTAGTAACCTATGGGAAATTTTAAAGTTGGTGGCACTGTAAGTCATTATGACAAGAGCTCACAATTATGTCAAATTCGAGGTTAGCAGGTTAGTTTTTGCGTTAGTTTGTGTCAAAACTGACGCAAAACCTAACCTAATAACCTCGAATTTGGCATAATTGTTGTGTCAGTCATAATGAAAACTCCCTAGGGAAATTTTTGTCTTATTTAGTCTCTAGAGAGCAAATGTCCTACTTCTGTCACAATTTTGATGCTATAGAAACGGACTTCTACTCCCGGCCGTAGAAAAACTCTATTTTGCGTCTCCTTATCTGCCCGGGTGGTCACTGTCCACAGTTTGCATTCCCTTGTTTGTAGTTGCGCGCTCTAATATTGCATCTACGGATTCAATCCGTCACTTTCGACATATTTTATCTAGTTTGTGACACTAGTCAATAAGTCACGCGTAGCGTTGCGTCCAGAGTGAGACACCCAGTAATTTAGGTCGATCAAATTATTTCACTTCTACGATTTTCTGCGATGCTTCTGCAGGCATTTGGCGGGGTAATTTATAAATTCAGCACATGGCCTTGTGTCCACTACAATATGATTTAGAAAATCAACTATAGAAAAATAATAATATTACCAAACTGGAAAGAAATATCAAGTGCTAAAGTTCTCAGAAATACGCTTCGGAAAAACTTCACGGAACAAATAGTAAACGACCAAGTTATAGAAAAGGGGCCCTCAAGATAGCGATGTGGACATTTTCTAATGAACAGCATCTGCAATAGTATCAGTAATATATAGTATGATTAAAAATTACTTGCATCCTGTATGGCTATAAAATACTTCCCAATTTATGAATACAACTTAAAAATCAAATGTCAAGTCTGACATTTGAGTATAAATGTACTTGTATTCACAAATCAGGAAGTATTCCATTGTTATACTATATGAATATAATTTTTGAGCATACTTTACGCTCATAATTGATCCAAAGAAAGGATTTAACTAAGCAAAATGGAATTAAACGTTCATACCACAGGTGACGTACAACAATTATTAAAATGACAAACTGTATGTAATGTATCAGTACCGACGTAATTTACGTATGTAGTAAACTAAGGTTACTATAAAACAGGTAACAACTTTTCCAGTTCAAATAAATACAATTAATAGTTTGTAAGACCCCGTGCATATTCAGATACGAATTAACTACATACGCTGACACATTCAAAACACATTCATCACAATTGCAAAACATTACATAGAATAATTATAAATGTTGACAACAAAAAAACACCAAGATAAATGCACACGAAACAATTTAAATCCTTAATACAGACTTTGTGACTATGCTGGGAAACTACATTAACGTAAATGGATACAATATCCGACCTTCAACAAAAATTAATACAGGCGGAACCTATAATTATACTGTGGATAATATGTCAACAACTATTTAATTGTTAAATTGGTTTGGTTTACAAATAGGTAATGGCACCTAGGGCGTACGAGAGCATATACGAATTAACAGTTCCCTAAACTAAGTATTAATGCGAAAACTTTTTGGACTTTTTCCTACTAATCACACATTTGATGTGATAAATCTATATTTATATCCCAAATATCACATATAGAAATATATACCATTAACTGTAGAAAAGCATGTAGCTCTTGAATTACATTGTTTTAGAAAAACTAATAGGTAGTAATTTGTTACAATAATACCTATAAAAACAGAAATGAATTGGCTACGGTTTCCTAAACTAGAAAGATGTGTTCTCATGCATTTCAGTAATTGTTGGGGATACAACTTTATTTTCAAATGGAGCTGTAATCACTCACTGCTCACGGAGTTACGCGACTAAGGTGTTCTAAATTTAAAGAAATCGTAATTTTAAAAATCCAGTCAGCAACTTTTGCAGATAATGATTGCTAGGAAAAATATTAATAGTAGATTATATTATAAGCGAGAGAAATGCATCATTATTTGCGAGGGAGAATTTTGAATCGCGAGTGCCCCAGCACGTACAAAATTTTATCTACGACTGCCTAAAATTGAGAAAAGTGCATTAAGAGAAATGTCAGATCTGTCATTTTCAAAAATATTTTAGTAGACAAATGTCATTATGTCATTCATTTGACACTATTTCAGTTACGTAATGAAGTCATTACATAACTCAGTTGCGTAATGAAACCATTACATAACTGAGTGGTGTAATGAGCTTCATTACCTAACTGAAATAATGTCAAATGAGTGACGTAATGCGTTACTTATCCCACTGGAGTAGATAAAAATTATTATCACTAAATTGAATAAACGAGAAACACTTTCCAATGTAGACGGGTGCGATAAAATCAGCAAAATGTATGTATCAGATTCAGAATGTACTTGTCATGTTATAATTATGGAAATTTGCGATAAATTTATAGTACAGGCATTTCTAGAAAATCAGAATGTTCTTTAATGTAGTTCTGCCGCTGCAACAAATACATTTTTGTTATGTAGTCGATAAACAATATTATATTTACTATACTGCTCAAAAAATGAACTGGACCATTTGCATATATTGGTGCAATTTTTAAAACTATTTTCCGAAAGGACAGTCGTGCATTTTTTTAAACTTTCAGAATTGTATCACTATAAAAAGCATTTCTTTTGATAATTTGGTTTAAATAAAACTAAGTTTATTAATAAAATACTATCATTTGAAAATTTTGAATTTTGCCCAAATGTTGGTAGCACATTGCATACAAAGTATGCCAATTCGTGGCCAAAAAGTTTTAAATGTTCTAAGGAAACTCAAAACGCTATTAATTCCCTTTTTTCTGTTCTTTCCCTTATTTTCCTTAAATATAGTTTTTTAATAATTTTATAATTTTTTTATTTTATTAAAATTATGTTGTTAACGCTTCTATTGATATTTGAGGGCAGTGCAATTAAATATGCTAAATATGAGTACACTATAAAACAAAAACCTTTAAACATTTTTTTTATGTCGTAATATGGGTGTCCCAGTTTATTTGTAGGGCAGTATATTGTAGTGACTTTGATATTATAATTGTAAATGTAATATAACTAATTAATAAATAAAGTTCAATACACAATTATTTTTAGAATCTTGTTGCAATCGAATTTTGACTGATTAATTATTTATTTCTGGGTTCGCCAATTGAGAATGTTATTTACGGTAGTTCGCTCTTTATTTATAATACATCCATCTGATAATGAATAATACGCTAGCTCAATTAAAACGAGAAACTCAAATCTCGGGTCTTGGGTTCCCAATTTATCAATTTTAAAAGTTGAACGGTACGCCACTGCAAATATGAACTTGAACTTATATTTGAAACGCACTGCGCAGGTGCTACTAATCTGTCAGATATTCTGGCCCAAATAATTCAAACTACGCTGTCAGTTCGCGTGTGAAATGATTTATCAAAGGAATTTAATGAACAAATTGATCAGGTAAGTTTTTAAATAATTGCGCCTTCAATCGGCGTCACTATACTCATTTGTTTTTTAAGTCGAAAGCCTCGTCTTGATTGTTTAAGGACGCTAATCCTGCATTTGTTTATTCTAACCTCCAAATGGCATCTTAAATTACAATTTATGCAAATCTGACTGCTCATGGACACGAAATTCAATGGGAATCTGGTTCTGCAGCTCGGGTTCTAGGTATGCTTACTCGTTCCAACCCTCTAGCGCCGATTAAATTGGTTCAAATACACTAACCTCAAATTTGCAGGTTCGGAGCTGGTCTCAGAAGCCCTCTATGATGCGCCTCGCTGGAATCTTCGGCCCCGGGATGCTCAAACTGCTGTTGCGTGCTGGTACCTCTTGGGCGGAGCTGCTGGAACACCCTTGTAGGCTCAGGACTCCCCACAAAACTGTAAACTGCTGCCGCGGGAACTGCGATCGGGACCCGTTCTCGTCGAAGTGGTAGCCGAAGAGAAAATAATTTTATGCTTGCGATTTTGCCACCTTAATTTGTGTAGATGAACCAGGAACTTCTTAATCTGATGGTACACTTTATTTTATTGTAAGAAAATGGTAAATATTAAAATTCTTTAATTAAAGTAGGAGTAAAACCCAATCTGTCATTTACAAAATTTATTCAATTTTTGGCACCCTCGGTCGTTATTAACAAAACCATCTAATATTTTAAAATAGGAAATAAACTAAGTTCAATGATGCTACTTATAAATTCAAATTGGCCTTATGCTATATTATTTACAATATTATAAATCTTAAATTAATTTGTCCTTTGAATTTCTGATTTTTCATTGTCTTAAAGCCACTCACTTCATTTTATTACACTTAACTGCCCATTTTTGTCACTGCACTGATTCGTTTTTAAACACCAACATTGTTTCATATCCTGCTGTCTGAATTTATGCAATTTTCCTTCAACTGTATGGTTTTTTTCAAATTTCCAAGTCTTGTTTCTGCATGTAATATTTGATTTGCCTGGCTTTTCTATGCTTTTTGCATTATCCTTCTCTGATCATCCTTTTCCTTACCTTTATCTTAAAATGCTCATGAAATGTCCATTTTCTAAATATTTTAGGTTCGGCTTCTACTTAACCCAAACCTTTTATATTGTGCTTAAATTATATTACTGACTCCAATACATAAAAATTGAGTTTGAATACTTGTCTGCTCTTTCAAATACATTCAATGTTATTGGCCATTTTTGCCAATGTGATTACAATTTGACAAATTATGTGAAATTTCTCAGTTGTATGCATTACCTCAACTCTGTGCTTTTGTGACTTGATTCTTAATTTTCTTGCACTGCCACCAGAGCTGAGTGGAGGGCTAAATACCATTGCAATATATCAGAAATAAATACCAACTACACGAGCATTTTTTGGCTAGAAAATGTATCAACAAGGCGAACTCATGGAATACCTTCTTTGAGACCCCAGGAACTCAATCGGCTGAGGTCTGGATGCTATTATAGACAAGGAATTCTACACCTTGGGAAAATTTCAAAAAGTCATTTATTTTATTTTTATTTTATTTATTTTTTTAAATTTTATTTGGGTATTACATTATCTTAATGTTAGCGTTATATCATTAATAACTATAATTTCCTCTAACGGCAAACCTATGTAAGATATAATTATGTGATACATATATTTTTGTCCCATTAAAAAATTCGGTGATACCGAAAAGAGAGAGAATATCTAATGTTGATGATTAAAATTCATGAAGTTAAGAATCTAAAGCTAGCATTTCGTTAAAAGGAACTGGTTTGTATGATCCTTGTATAAATAATAAAATATTTGTCCTTGTCAGAGGTATTATAAAAAATAAGAGAAGTATTTCATCGGTAATTACATTTGCATATCCATTACTTAACATCGTGTTTAATCGAACTTTCTCCTGAGATATACAGATCACAATTTGTGTTAAAGATAGAAAGCTTAAATTCAAGTAAATTTTCAGCTTGTTCCATGCCCGTTTGTAGCTTACATTCATTCACATAATATTGACAATCTCTTATTGAGTGTTCTTAGGTACTCCAATGAAAAAAGCTTATCGTGTCATTGGCAACTTTAATTATTAATAAGAAACACTTCTTGTCTAGAGATTAGCAAAACTGCGCTTTTTTTGTAATTTGAATTTGTCAGTCCAGCAGCCGCATGTTGCTATGCATAACAGTTTTATGAGATACGGGTTTTGACATTATATTGCATATAGGCACCCAGTACCTATTAAATGGCAAAAAATCTGGTATGAGGTAGACTAACACTGAAGGTCGTAATTGAATTTTGAAAGAGACTAACGTAACACGAATGGGTTATGCTGAAAAAATGTAATACCCAAACTATTTAAAAAATCAGCAGGTGCGTTTGCAAGTGATAATTTATTAAAATATTCAATAGATAATTACACACGCTACTGGTACGCAAAATAAAGTGAGATAATTACGCAACTTTCAAGGATGAATTTATTCAAATCAGAGTATCCCAGTACAAGAATAAATGCCTGTGTTTTGTGATTAAATGCACTATTTTAAAATGGATTTATCAATGAGTCTCGTGGTTCCTTTAACCACTATGTGTTTAATACAATTAAGAATTGATGCTTTTATGGAAACCGAAAAGGTTGCTTCGATTTTGTGTAACCAGTAACGGTATTCAAGGTTTGAAAGAAAGGATGTAAAATGTGACACAAGGAAATCGACAGCAACCATTCCTGTTTGCAAATGTTCAATGCAGAGAAAATCGCGGGCTTGTTTTAATCAAGGTGAGCATTTTGAACATGATTTGTAAGACTGAACTTTAATGTGTGTCGGCAAGTAATTCAATGAAAAGAATAATTCTGGTGAAAAACATTATCAGTAATTTAATGAGGTAGGTGGGACAGTCATAAGTGTCATTACAAAACTGGTTTTTGGGGTTTCCAGATAAATACGATGTATCCATTAAATAAAAAAATTAAAACCATAATAGAAATCATAAATATGGCTTATACTACCTTATTCCATGATATTATAGATTAGGGATTCGCAAGTGATGTGAAATCAGTCGGGTCACGCCGGATCACGGCGAGTCCCGTCGTGAACGTGACGTGATTCACGTTTCACGTTAAATATTTAGTAATAAATAAAAGATTACAAGGTGCCCCGCCCACCCGCTGCCCTCCCATGTGGAAGATTTACAGATAGAGCTAAGCATGCGCATCTGTGTTATGGTGTGGGTGTTATGTGTACTGTGTACAGTGAATGGCAACCTGCCTAGGAATTACTGATTATTTCTAGTCTAAGATTCTATTTAAGGCAGCCGGGACGCACGGACACAAGAAGTGCTCTGTAGCGCATGTAGAAATACCGCATTCGCTTACAGTATCCCACAAAACGCTGGAATCGTATACGCAGCCGCCTGCCCTTGAATTCGACCACCGGTAATATTTTTTTAGTTGAAAATGTATGTAATTTATTAGAAACGTGAAGATGTTTTTACCTCAAGCTTAATTTCATTTTTAAAATTATTTAGTGTCACAATGTCCACTTACGAGGAAAGTTCTGGGTAATGCGCTTTAGAGATTTTTATTGGTTTTACAGTAATTGAACATTCTGTTCTATCTGAATTTGAATTTTGAAATAAAAGCTGCCGGTCACGTCGTGAGTGGCGGGTCACGCCGTGAACGTGAGTGAATGTGAGTGTGAGCGTGCGTCAACGTGAGTGTTTAAAGCAAGCCTGAAACGTGCGTGACGTGTGTGAATACTCACTCACGCGCCCATCTCTATTATACATATTATTTTTCTACCATAAATTTTGAGCCACCGTGTATATCAATGGTACTGACCAGGGAAGGAAATAATGTACTAGTAGCGAATAATACCTTTAGTCGACCACATATGAAAGTAACATTATCACCACAACAGCCTACTACAGAAAGTTTCGTACACTAGCATGATATATCGTACCAGTCATATCGTAACGCCACAAAGTTAGTCAAATAATCCAGACGTTTTTGCTTTATTGGCATTCTGTAGAGGTTTTCCTCCTTATTTTTTTATTTTTAAAAAACCTCACCGGGATCGGGGATTGAACTCTCGACACTTAGATCAGTAGCCAGAATGCTTACCACTGAGCTATGGAGCTCGGCAAAACTAAGAATAATAACATAAACACGCTGATATATCTACTCGGAATGCTATGAAGTTAGTTCTACAGTCACTACATTAACAAATCACTAAACTTTTATAGATACCTTATGCACATGTTAGCTTTTGTCAACGTTTATAGCGTCTTTGGTGTTTGGAAGCGCAATTAAACCAACGACCGGCAAATTTTGAAATTTATAAAGAACAAAATACCATATAGTTAATACGCCTATATTGTTAGCGCCTGTAAGTGGTGAGGTCACAGCGTAAGTGAGACAGACAACCATCTCTTTCTACGAACTTGGTGCATTGCGCTCAAGCGTCATCCGTGAACGAAGCTGTGCAGTTCGAATTCCAGGCATGCGCATGAGACGCCTAGTCCTCAGAAAAAGACGGACGTACTATATGTCGGCGCCGTAATATTTTTGCCCGTTGCCAGACCCTACTAGCGATATAGCAGTATTATATATATGCAAAGTACACACAATTGTTGTTTATACTTAATGCTATGGTCAAACTCAAAATCGATACCCAATGAAGATACAGATGTTTGTATTTGCTGGGCATATAAAATAATACCTAAGTAATAATTAAAAAATACAAGCCTTTATAAATAATAGAAACAAACAATATCGAGAAAATGGCCGACTCCAGTAGCGGGTCAAAATCAGTGGCGGGTTTAGAGTTGAGAATTACTAATAGTTTAATTAAAGAAATGCTTAGTGAGGGATTATTACAAAACCAATAATATTTACTTTCCTAATCTAAAAGACGAAAAAAGTAATGGAGTAATTGTAATCTAGAAAAATCACCTTTCAATATTTCTTCAGATCTTGACCGTTCTGCCTGTTGCCAATATAGCTCAAAAGCTATTTGTTGGACGAAGACGATATTTAGCATGCGGATTATATGCCTTTCTGACATGGAACCCAGAAAATTACGGTGAAATATATGCAGGGTGACCACCTTAAAATATAAAACTTCATCTATTTGAGCTTTAACCTTCCGTCGAGCGCAACTGATCTGACAGGCACAGCGCGGCAATTTTGCTATCTCGCGCCACCGCTAGGAGGCGTTGGAATCTATCGCACATAGTAGCTGACTATTTTGGTGTGCTATATACAACCCTGCGACTTATTTTGAGTTTGGCCTTCAATAGTGAAAATTATTAAAATTTTGTTCAGAGAAACTCATTGCGCCCGAACTCGCCACATTTTTCAAGGTACGTATTTTCGAAATATTAGCATAAAAATCATCTATTACGTTTGCTTGAAGTCTAAATACTGTAAAGGTTTTTAATAATTTTAAAAAAATACCTTGATTTATCAATCTGGACTATCCGGCACATTGCGCCCAAACATGTAAATAATTTTTTTTCTTTTCATTTGTTTCAGGTCAAATAAATGTTTTTTTGCAAAAACTTTTGTGTTTTCTTTTATTTTGATTTATCTAATAATCATGCTCACCACTCTCAGTTGTATAATTAAACCTAATTAGGTGTTTATTATGTTTTTTGGAAGTGTGCCTATCAAGCACATTGCGCCTGAACTCGGCGGTCAAAATATTGCGCCCGACAGAAGGTTAACTGAGGAATAGATAAAGTAATAATTTGTACATAGCTCAGGCTTTACCCTTGACAAAAATCGAACCCCATAGATACAGGGTAAATGCCGTAAAAGGTACAAAAGTGGGCAACAGTAATCTTGTTGACTGTAAAGCGCAGTCGCATCGCCCACTTGCGATGGAACCGACGACGGGCGCTTTACGTACGGCCGGGTAGTAGACCCGCTGATATCCGTTTTACAGATACTGAACTCGCGCTGAGTTCGAATCTCGTCTGCAATATTTCTTTATTTGCAAATTGTAAGTCTTATTACTAAGTGTTTTCTTTGTGTTTTGGTAGTATTAGGAATATTAAGATATTTACAACCCTCTACTCCTTTAATATTTCAAAATATTTAGTGTCAGAACTTCCACTTCCGAAGGGTATCCTGAATAAAACTTTTGTTTTGACATTTGAATTTCGAAATTAGAATTTGAGGTTCTATTTTGAATATCTCTGAAAAATAAGCATTTTTCTCAGTTTTTTAATTTTTTTTTATAGAATATATAATCAACCGCTGTAGAACGAATTTTGAGTCTCCCTGTATAGGAGATTCTCCAGACAGATATGGTCTTCCTTTAGTGCACCGTTCTCCAGTTACGCCTTTAGTTTTTTTTTTTTCGATAAAAACTTTGAGGTGATCCTAATGGAGTTGATGGGGGCAAATTCTAAAATTATTTTGGCGTCCAGAAAACGTTTGGCTCAAAAACATTCTATATTCCTCTACTCTTATCTAAGCCCCTATCTGTTCTACGTTCAAATTTTTATTTTAAAGCTTTTATTAAAATCGTCACATTTTTCCACGTCTGAATATTTCTTTCTTAAAGCATGTGGGGGCGTCTTCCAGAATAAAAAAAATGCTAAACAGTCTTAAATATGGGATGTTTTAATACAGAGTGTTTAAACTTCAATATTTTTAGTTATTCTTTTCTCAGTTTGTTTTAATTTAACGCCCTATATGTGTATTTATTTTGATGCCTAATATGGTATTCCCGTTTCCATGAGGAAGTGCTTGTCACTATTGGTTTCTAAGGGTACACCACGCCATGTGTAAATGCGTTAATTTTTAAAATGCAATATATGAACCGTAATTTTATTGAAAAAGAAGTATCAGAAAGAACAACAGGGCATGTAATAACCGACGTACTTGCTGTAAACTGAAGTCTATATACCATTTGATCAACAGAATTCCTTACTCCGTAGAATATATTATGTGTTTACATACTCCGTAACGTTTCCATATTCCATTTTAAAATAAACGCATTTACATATTGCACGTTATAATAAACTCCCTGTATATATAAATAAAGCCTTAAATTTTCTTTATTTTTATTTGAACATGTTATACACACTTAATTCCAAAGATTGTTTTGAAACTCGTTTTTTCGGTTAACTACGGTTTTTCATAAATCTAAAACTGGTTAACCGATTTTAAACCACTTCACAAATCAGTTTAAGATTGGTGAATCGGTTTACCAAACATGAATTTGTTAGATTTATAATCTGGAAACTATATAATCCCATGTTTTTATTTAAATTAAGAACAGACTTTTAAATCAATGAATAACTTTATATGTGAATTATAAACCTATTAGAAAATGGTTCTAACCGGTTCTTAAACCGGTTTACAAATTGATTTGTGAAGTGGTTTGAAATCGTATTTTCGGTTAACCGATTTTCGATCAAATCGATTATTATAAACCGTGCACCAAATTGTACACATTTCTTGTGATTTTTATTAAACGATAAATTTCTCAAACATTGTCTGAATAATGAATAACACGTTGAGGTTTAATAAACGAAAAATGTAGGGATCTACTCATGTCTGTAATCAAGTATACGATGCTACATTTAAAAAATTGAGAAAATAAATACTGAATATATTGCATATAGTTTAGTATTTGTAAGAACCTGTATTAAAATATTGCCTTTATTTTTTTAATCCTACACTCACCCTACTGTCCCCTAAATTTTTAAGAAAGATTATCAAAAGTGCCGGAAATGTGATGTTTTAAGTGTATTACGGCATGGCAACACTGGTATTTTAGAATTACAGGTGCACAACCGGACAGCTTTTGTTGAAGTTATGACTTCTTTTACCATATACATGATGATATTATGTTCACATATGCACATAATAAATCGATTACGTGCTGAATATAAAAACTGGTTATTTTAGTGGTCCTCGAATTATAATTTTTATATCGTTTGAAACGCGGCGTAGCAAACCTATTCGAAAACATTAAATTAATTATTCATTCAAATATAGGTAATTATGTACAGTCGCGGAATTAAAAATCCGGACATTTAAAATGATTCAGTGTATATCTTACTTTACTTTACTTATCACGTTATCTGGTGAAATTAGTCAAAATCAAAACAATTACTCGTATATGCCAGCATGCCTCATTGTTTAACTGTCAATTGCTAACCTAGAAACGCAAAGCCCAATTTACATTACCCAAAAATTGCAAAAATCCTCTATAAGGCTCGTCCGAATTTTTAATTCCGCGACTGTACATATTTATCATACACGAGAAACGTATGCATTTATGTAATAATTGAAAAAGGCAGATTTTTCTAAAACAATTGAATAAAAATTATAAACGTAGGATCCATTAACTTTTATTTTTGACAGTATCGATTATGTTGACTCCTGAAACAATATACAATTTATTTAATAAAATTAATGTATTATTACGATATGTATATAACATGATTGTCGGTAACATTACATTTAAAAATGCTCGCTACCCGTCTTAAGGTAGTAAAACATTTATCAGGAAATTCCGCGTTCTGCCTGCTTGGGCACACAACAAAAGTTTAATTTCGAATATCAAAATTGTTACGTCACTGCAGCTGCTGCATACCTAGTAATCCACGTTATTAAATTATACTTTGGAACCTCAACAGAGTTGGATGCACAATAAGAAAGGATCACCAAAAATTACATCCTTCGATAATTGAAACACAACGCAATTTACGAAATTTATGTAAGTTAAAATAATAGTCCAAGAGCCAGCAACGGGTTTGCTTATAGTATTTTTAACAAGTTTGTAGCTGTTTTGGAAGGTCCCTTTGAATATACTGAGAAGGAAACCCGAAGTCTGGCAAACCTGCAATGGTGGTTTTAGTCCCCTTGCGTCCTTGAAGGATGGAAAACATGGGCTGTTGGTGGCACTGTAAGTCTATGTCAAATTGGAGGTAATCAGGTTAGGTTTTCCGGCAGTTTTGACACAGACTGACGCAAAAACTTGCCTGCTAACCTCGAGTTTGACGTAGACTTACAGTGTTACTAACATATTATACATAGGTTTTATGTCAGTTTTGACACATTATTTTTTTTGTCGCCCTTCAAGGACGCAAAGGGGCTTAAACCACCACCGCAGGCTTGCCAGACTTCCTGTTCCCTTCTCAGTATATTGAAAGCGACCTTCCATAACAGCTACACATTTGTTAAAAATACTGTAAGAAATCCGTTGCTGGCTCTTGGATTATAAATAATATCGGTACAACCACAAAGTTGAATGATACCAGAAAACAAGTGCATCGTGAATGATACCATCATCGTTGAAAATCAAGATCAAATTTATACCTATGCACGTTCACTTTTGGTAAGAATTAAGAAGAAATTCGGAAAGTAGAACATGAAACCTAGACGTAATAGTTAGGTGACTCGACATCATTACATTTGAACATAACGTACGTTAGTACTCTCCCTCTTGTTCACTTTTTCCTTCTCTCTCCTGTACTACTTTTAGCTTAACGTTAGCTAGAACAAAATCTAAATAGGTGTTTACGAATTACCCTACTACCCACTTGACAAATTAGGTTTCATTTAACATATAGCAACCACTTTATTGAATTGTAATAATTAGGCGATGTAATTTATGTCAAATAAAGCAGAGAGAGAAAGCAAGAGTTGCCAGTCTATGAGTTATAATTTTAACAATGTTCGCTTATTTCTAAGCATAATTAGAATGTCCTTGTAGTTTTATAAAGATAAACAGTGGAACAGCACTAGAAAACATAAATATCAAACAATTTCGAGCGAAACTTTACAAATGTTATAATAATTTTTAATAGCTGGATTGATATTTTTGTTGGGCAAGGGAGTAGATGTTGAAATAAACAACTTTATCGGTTTCAGGATATTAAGCCTTTGTTTACATATACAAAAGTAGGCTGGTAACTAGATCATAACTTATCTGTAGGGTTATAGTATTTTACAGTAGAAGTCCGTTAGGATAGCCTTTACTGCCGAGCCAGAGAATTGTGAGACGAGCTCGAAGAGCGAGTCGAATAATACTGGCGAGGCAGTAAAGGCCCTAAAGGACGTGTATTGTACAATAGTTTTTGTAATACCTACATACAATTCGGTCATACGTATCTTTTTAAATTTATTTTCATAAAAACGCTAGGTTTGTGTAATGACGTTTTAGAATGATTGAGAGTGCGTAGGACATTGCAACTGTTGTTTATAAATGTCATTTATTTCCAATTCTGTGTCTGGCTGTAAGCAGGTGGCAAACGTCACTTTGACGTTTGGCACACAATTTAGCAGGCCGTGGTCTTTACGGACACTTTTTACGGCCGGGCCGTAAAGAGGTTGCTTACGTAGTACTAAACAGTCCCTAAACAAATATTTAACAAGTAGGTATTATAAAAAAGAATATTACCCTACATGGCAACCATAACCATATAGCAACCGATAAACTATTGAACAAATCACGGATGTTATGAATCATAACTGCCTTAGAAGTTTTAAAATCCTTGCTCTACGAGCTCGGATTTTAAAACACCTGCGGCAGTTATGATACTCATAACATTCCTAGATATGTTAATAGCTATAATTTGTTATGGTCGTTATAGGAAAATATTCCCCCCTTGAATTAGGTGAAAACATTGTTTTAAAAATTAAGCATCGTTTTAGATGTTGTGAAGATGACGTTCTAATGAGAATTGTCCTTCTAAATGTTGTTTTTTTGTTTATTTTATAACCACGTCTTTTTTTAATTTGTGATAAAAGACATAATGGCGTCTTGGTTTCATTTGCAATTCGTATTTAATTGACTAGAACTTTCTGTTTTTGTTTAAGAATAATATTGTTAAAATTAACAGGTAAAATTTTAAGATTTTATAACGTTGCTCCTGCTTTGACATCGCTATTAGTTTTTTTACAAATGTAAATTGCTAACGTCGTTTCAGAAAAACATAGGATGCAATAACTTTGTCTGTGCCTATAGTCCATGTAGTTGCTCAAACCTGACCACGTGTATGTAAAAGTTGTATTGTGGATAACATCTTTAATAGCAGCACGTAAATTGTTGAAATCTAGATTTTCCAATTATGTAGATCTTATAACTTTTACATTTACCTTTTCAAATATTTGAAATTTTTCAAGAAAATTGTTCTTATTCCTACACAAAATGTTGCATCTTGCATTCGTATCTTAACTCAACAGGTTCTACTGCTTGCGTGTTAATGATTGTTTTTGCTGGTTAAATATAGAATAGAAAATCTTCGTAAACATTCTAACAAACTAAACCAAAATGGGTTTGATACTGAAAATGAACTACATTTATAGCCATTGTGCCTCAACTAGCAATAAGAAAAATCAAGCCTAACGTAAGGTTAATAATATAGCAATCATAAATCACCTGAAGAACAAAAAACACATAAATTACAAACTGGTTAATAAATACAAACAAAACCCGTTCATGGCGAAAACATGCGGTTCAAAAGCAAAGTGATGTAATCATCGAACAAAAAAAAAGAAAATTTTTAGAAAACAGTAAAATAACTCACGCATAAGGGGGTGTCTGAAGTTCAGAATATAATAATCACATTAATAAATTATGTAGAAGAATAGTCGTTGACAAAAATAGACAATCTATTAAATAGATGTCCAGAATCAAAGAAAACATCAGCTGATTTAAAAATGCTAGGTCATAATGTATTAGATTCCATCTAAAATAATAGCTCACTCACCTTCTAATAAATTTTATATTGTACCCTTTTAAGTTATAGGAGTTATATATAGGAGTTGCCTATCTATAACTTTAAGGTTAAAGGAGTTGCCTATCAATGGTAAGCATAAAAACCACAGAAATCTAGTAGCAATTTGCAATGGACTACCACAAATTCCTACAGACCGGTACCGGAAATAATTTAATACTGGGATCCAAATAAAATTATAATACTAAATGAATTACAATCGTAGACTTTATTTCAAATATACGGAGCTGAAAAAGAATACGAGCAAGTGATACAAAATGCATGTAACCATTTCTCTACATTTGTTTATCCTAGATTTGTAAGAACACTCCGCATAGAAGAAAAGTATCAAAATATCGTAAAATATCCTCATAACGTAGTACTAATAGCACACATACCTCTAGAAGTGACAGAAACTGTTAAAGAAAGGAAAAATAGCATAGGTATGCCAGGGAATACATAAAATAGAAGTTGTGCAAAACCAAACCTATGTAAAATTACATACCGATGTACTTTCGTTTATTTGATTGACCCTTATTTTCGTTTGTTTCAATTAGGTTAGTTTCCAGCAATTATCGTTGCTACCTTCATATTTATTAACTTTAGTAGAAGAACTGATGCAAATAATCAGTAACGACAAACTGAATGATTCTTCTAGGATGGGTAGTGCAGAAAAAAACTGGAAAAGCGACCTGAAAAGTAAGTGCACCACCCAGCTTAAAAGAAAGGCTTGAAAAAGAAAAAACTGAACGGATTGAAAACACTCTTGAGGTTAAATCAGTTGAGATCGTATGTCGATTATCTCTTTAGAAATACGAAATAATGCGACTCGTGGGGCTTTAACAAAACGCTTTCGTGCAACACATTTTAAGTTCATAGTCTGGAAATAATTTGTTACATTTTACTATTTATATAATAATAATAATAATTTATTTAGTTTCCACAGATACAGACATACTGATACATTACAGTGCAAAAAAATATTTAAACAGGTATAAAAGAAAATAAATATCATCAAAGAAAATAAATATACATCTTCAAAGAAAATAAATATATACTACCAAAGAAAATAAATATATGCCATCAAATAAAATATAATCATCAAAAGAACGCAATAATACTCAATGTGGAAACCCCAGAACCCAAATCAGTTGGTACTGTTCTTCCATTGGGCTCTTACACAAAATACTAATTATACAAAAAGAGATAGCAGACAAAACAAAAAAATAAAAAAAAATAAAAAGTAAATAAAATAAATAACTGATTAAATAATGAAACATTAGAGAGTTTGAGCACCTTGAACGTTATACGCTAACGCTATTTTAAGGAAACTGCGCAGGCGCAGAAAATACCGTAACGCTAAACACTTATCGGAACACGTTATTTCACTACGAATAGCGTATATATTTATTTAGCGTATGGCTTGTTTGGCCGGGAGTCCCGGGTCTGTGACCCGAGATGTTCGGCCGCCGACTGTATGATATATATGATATATCATGTGTATATTGTATGTACATGTGTTGTGTGTGGTCAGGTTACTCTTTCCCATAGACCAGTCTTCCGGGAAGAGCGCCGTTAATTCTATCCCAACGGCGAATGGTGACCGAGCCCGATACCGATCCAATGGACTGCGGAAAATTTCCGCCTATCCATGGATTCGAACCGAGGACTTGCTTAGTGCAAGCCTGATGCTCTACCACTGCGCCACGCGGTCGTCAAGGTTTACCGTAAACGCTAAATTGGTTTGTTAGGTTGCGTTACGATGCCTAATTTCGTGTAATAGTTATGTTATTTAGGTAATTACTGCTCCTTGTATTTACTTACCAATAATTAACAAACTGAGGAAGTATACTACAACCTTTCAATTTTTGCCAGATTGTGAGGTTATGTTCAAATACCGTTTGTTGTTGTTGTGCTCAAACTCTATAAAATGATACCCTCCCGTAAAAGTTTATCGTTACTAGTCACGTGACTTTATCGTTAACGGGAAGTTTAACGTCGAAGTGCTCAAACTCTCTATTAAATAATTAAATAAAGGCATCATTGCCCCTCTCCAGCAAAATATCAGTTCTGTATATCGTATATGAATATAAATTATTTATTTATTTGGCTATTTAGCAAAACCTGGCGAAATTTATTTATGAAAGATGTTAGTGATACAGTTTTGAAGCAATCCGAGATGGAACTATAGACCTTGAAAATGTTATAACTAAAAGATCCTTCATATAAGGCCGTCCGGTGAAGAGGTGGTGTTATTCCACCTTTAAATCGTAAATTTATATGATGCACCCAACATTCTTCTGTTGTCCGTATTAGGCCACGACAATTCCGACAGCTTATGAGACACGTGGTCATATTTTCTGATACCATATATCAAACGTATACATGAGTTCTGAACTCGTTGTATTCTTAAGGAGTAATGGTAATGGTAATGCAAGATCCATAAATTTGAGAGCAATAATTAAAATGAGAAAGTACTAGAGCATCGCAGAGCTGAGCTTTAATTTTATATGAAATGTAATGCCCATGGGGGTAGATTAATTTCAGAATAACATAAGCTTTTTTAATACAATTTGTTACTTGGGTGTTATATTTAAAACTATTATTTATAACAAGACCTAGATTTTTTTATTCATCTTTAACAGGGATTTTTGAAAAGGCAGGGAGAATACTAAATGGTCGCAGGTCTTTGTATTCATTTGGAGCAGATATCTTTGGAATAGGTAAAACCACAGCTTGTTTCCACACATTTGGAAACGTGTTAGAAGATAAACAACAATTAATTATGTGCGTTATGTAAGGTAAAATCATTTGACAAAAAAGTTTTATAATGTTGATGCTTATTCCATCCCAGCCACAAGCGTTACTTTTTATGTCGCTGAGAAACTTCCCAATTGTATGGGTGTCTACCGCAAGAAATTTAAAATTAAAATGGTGCTGTTGGTCTTTATAGTAATTACAGATTTCTGCGTAGTCACCATTAACGCCAGGTATATTATCCAGAAACTAATTATTAATTTCATCTGGCTTTTGAAGATGAGAAGGTAAATCGCAGTTTTCGGTATCAGCCACGATGCTTATTTTTTTAGTTCATTCCACATTTCTTTGGGTTTATCGGTATTTAGTTTATATTCCAGATAAGCTTTCTTTCCCAGTTTGATAGTTTTAGTGGTAAGGTTACGTAGGGATTTATAATAATCCCAATGAGCAGGCAGTTGTGTTCGTTTAAATTTATTGCTTTATCTCTGAGTTTCATTAAATATTTAGTATTATCAGACAACCAGGGTATTTTTTTTAAATTAAATTTTACAGTTTTAATAGAGGCATGCTTACTAATGATGTGTAAGCTATTGTCATTTAAATAGGAAATCTTGGAATCAATATTATTAATATGAAAAATATTTTGCCATGCAATTTGTTTTGTATCATTTAAAAATAAATCCATTTTAAAATTTTTTAAACTTCTTATTGTTTTAAAGAAGAAAATATTTTGAACATTTTTAAGAAACAGAAAGAAGGCTCGCTAATGCCTGATTCCACTGCGATATCCACGTCCGAAATGATAACATGATCCAAGAGTGCTAATCCAAGACGAGTTGGTTTAGTTATTATCTGTGTAAGACCCAAAAACGCAAGCATATCCTTATAATATATGGTATCAGGTGAATTAGGTTCAAGTAAATTTATATTTAGATCACCAAGACATACAAGTTTATCAGATACAAAAGGCAATTGCGTGCTTACCTGTTCAAACTCATCACAAAATACTTTGTAATTCTGACTAGGAGGTTTGTATACTACAACAACAGCAAGAACTAATTTATTAATTTTTACAGTTAACCATATTTGTTCTAAACATACGCCGTCATTTTCAATAATCGAGTAATTAAGATGATTTTTTATGTGGATATATACACCACCACCCCTTTCAACACGATCACGCCTTATAAGACTGTAACCATAAATATTAATGATGTTACGCCTTACCTCAATATTCAACCAAGTTTCGCTAACAGCCAACAAGTCATAATTAGTTTCACCTAGAATCTTTAAGAATATGGAGTTTAGGGATTAGAGATCGAAGATCAAATATTAATATGTGCCAATCGTAAAGGTTCACCGCTCATTAAATTAAATCTGCAAATAGAGAAGAAAAACAATAATGCCTTCAATAATTCAACTTATAACTAAAAATACAAATAAAATAAGATCTGGTTTGTTAAACAAGAATGCGCTAGCTGCATTGAGAGATACTAGATACGCAGTTTATTTAAATCACTGTAAGTGCTTATGACATGAAAATTGTCCTTTATTTTAACAAATATGTTTCCTTCATTTGTCCAGACTGATTGATAGCCTACTTTCTTTGCCTCCAATTTTACCAGTTCCGGTCTTTTTCGTGTAAGGTCCTCCCGGATAATTGTTTTACTTCTTTTCAATTTACGCTTACTGGCAAAGATCCGCTTTTTAACCGAGCGCTGTACAAATTTCACTATGATAGGTCTGCACATACCCTCTCTACCCTTTAATCGGTGCTTCACATCTATTGCATGCTCGGACAGTTCGATATCCAGCTTATCTTTGCAGACGTTAATTATAACCTCTTCGGTGTTCTCGTTTCGGCTTTCTGGTATACTATAAATTCTTAAACTATTTTTCCTAGTGTATTGTTCATATGCGTCAAACCTATCTGCGCAATAAGATTTAGCGCTGATTAACTGTTCTTCAAGATTGGCTACTCTTTGTTCCAGATGTTTAATGGTATTGGCCAAGGCTTCATCCTTTATGCTTTTTAACTTCATAGTGAACAGGTCATTTTCTAATAGTTTATCGACAATTTTTTGGGCAATCAAATCACTGTTATCATCACTTTTTTTATTATCCTCACTTTCAGCTTTCATCCGATTTCTTGTAGACATTTTACTTAATTTACAATTAACTTTTGTATTCGATTAGAGAATAAAACTCGCAGGATCAGCGCGCACGTGTTGCTAGCTCTGCGACAACATTTACAATCCAAATATATTGGATGATTTTCTACACTGGCATAAGTTTGCTTTCTATTTCTTCGTAAGGTTCTCTAATGGGTCTATATAGGACTTCTACTAAAACACATGTTTCAGAAGTCGGATAGGATGTAATAAAAAAGTCCTTGACGAAATTATTATTCGACCTCCAGCGATATAAAAATTTAAAAGCGTATTTTGTTGAATGTATTACTGTTTATTTCTACTACATTACCAATATATACAGGGTGATAAGAATTAAGTGCGCACCATTGCTATCTTTGTTATTATTGATTTTACAAAGTAGGTTAATATGAATCGGTTAACAGATAAAATCAACGAAGTAATTTTTCGTCGCCAAGCAGGCAGCGAACAAATTACAAACACATCTGTTCACGAGCAAAACGCCCCAATCCTACACGAATTTTAAAAGAAAACCGTTGCAAGAATAAAACAATAAATTGCGGCATGCCAGTTCAAAGGAGCACCAATTTTCAAATGCAAACCTCTGCACAAACCAAACAAGACAATAAAGTGCCAACAGCTTGCCAGTCCCAAAAAAATTGCAAGCAAATAACCCACCCCAATAAACCCGGGAGCCGACAAGCGGCGCCTCTGAAGACAGCCCCGATCGCGCTGCCAAATTAAAATCCAAGTTCAATTAATAAACCGCTCCTAAATCATAGTGCGGCCAATCAAAACCCCACATGAGGATACCTGCCGATAGAAAAAATTAGCCGCCACCTGATAAAATTAACCCCAAGTTTCTAGCACCCATGCAGGTCGAGTAAAACGAATTTTTCCATCAGCCAGCGAATGCGTTACAGCTAGGTATGCGGGCGAAGTTCGCTCAAGAAAGCAGCAGAAATTCGACGTAAACAGCGGCCCAGCGGAAACGCATTTTGTAACGGAGAAATCAGGGCAACGACCGAATACACCGGGCGAGGGTGCAAATATTACAAATTAAATTGTAATTAACGGAAGGAAGCATCCCAGGAAGGCGTAAATGGTATCAAAATTCATATAAAATTAGCGCGCAACCTATCGAAGCAAAAAGAACTTTTTAACATACACAATAAGAGTAATGCTTAAGTAAGTTATACGCAGAACACGGAATTAAAAAAATTCCAATTTCAATTAATCTTCAACAAAACCTAGCAAATTGGGTGTCGTTAGAATCAACATTTCGACGACTATTTATTGGGACACAAATCGAAGCGCTAATAGGTCACGCAGCGGAAATAACCGCGGAATTAAGAAACGTGAGCAAAATAAGCCGTCATCCCTCCTCCTCGGACCAATGAGAGCCCAGGAAACTAAACACAAAGACCGGGGCTGTTTTAAATAGGGAGACCCACGCCAGAAAAGATCACTCAACCCCGGAGAGTCAACCAGCAGCATCCAGCCTTCCAGGACTCAACTCCAGCCTTAGAAGCTCTCTCCAGAACCTCCAGCCTTCCAGGACTCAACCCCGGAGAGTCCACCAGCAGCCACTTCAGCTCCAGGACCACCAGCCGTCTCCCCTTCTGCCGTTCACCGAGCTGCCGCTTTGTTGGACTTGGAGCCTATCGCCCTTGCTGTATTCCGAGCCTATCACCTTCGTGGACCAATCCACTTCATTGGACTCTGCTGTCTGCCGTCTTCGTGGGACTTGGAATTCGAGCCACTTCCGCCAGTCGCCACCGCCGCCGCTGCAACCGCAGAAGGAAGCCGCCCGCCGCCTCCTCCGCCGAGGAGATCAACACTGCCGCCGACGTTGCCGCCGCCGCTGCTCTCAGCCCGCCGCCCCGTCGCCAGTCACCGCCGCCGCCGCAGCACCCACAAGGGAAGCTCGCCGCCGCCGCCTCATCGCCCGTCGCCGCCGACGCCCCAGGAGAACCTCGCAGCCCCGCTGGCAAACGGACCTCTCTTCCCCGGACTCCCCTAGCGCCAGAGACTAGGGGCCTGCTTTGTACATATTTCTTTTCTTGTTTTTCTTTGTTTTCCTCTTGTATATATATAGTCATAAGTTGTTTGTATGTAGCATCCAAACCCACAGCAATAAACGTTAAAAGTTACACCAATTATTTAGCAGCCTCAATAGGGGTAACGCCTACACCCCTCCCTCAGCTGACGCCATTGTAGGACCTACCGACTGAGCAAAGAACTAGGCGTGTTAAGGTTAAACTAGAAAACTAGTAGTGTTTTCGGTGCTGATTAATATACAATTAATAAAATAACAATCGAATAACTCGTTGGCGATAAAATTTAGAAAAGTATTTTGTTTAAATAAAACACCCTGTATATTCAAAAACTTGAAATAAAAATAAATTTGTGATATAAAAGTCTTAATACAGTATTGTCTTAAAATGAATACTAAAGAAGTTATCGCAAGTTTCAGTTTATAGATAAATACATACATTATTCTACTGTAAAAATTCATTGCAGGCTTGTTTTAAGTCTGACAACCAGAAACAGTAACAAAACAATAAGAAATAAATAAACAACACTAATTACTTTCGACAATCACACGTACGACAAATTGATTTTGACAGTTCTGATGTTTACGTTATTGTTTTTGTTTTTAGTAGCAGCCTACTATGAATTTTTCGTAAGTACGGTGTATTGTTGATATAGGTAAACTAAAATCTCCCCTAACTTTTTTAATATTCATTTTAAGACAATAGTGTATTAAGACTTTTATATCACAAAAAAAGTTTTTAATTTTGTCGCAAACTCGTTATTCGATTGTTTTTTATTAATTGCATATTAATCGCCGCCAGAAACACTACTAGTTTTCTAATTTAATCTACACTGTATAATTAATAATAACAAAGATAGCAATGGTGCGCACTTAATTTGAATCACCCTGTATTTATACATACTGAGTTACAAAAAAATGTTTATTACTTGAGGGAAATGTTATAATTCTTCGAAAATTTAGTAAAAATAATTTTCAGAGTTGAGACGCGATAAGAAAAAATATGTTTTTTAAAAAATCTTTAATAACCTATAAGACCACCTCTACATCGTATACATTTCTGTACCCTCCTAGGCATGCTTCGAATAAGATCATCAATCTGTCCTGGGGGAGCTCATACCAGGCTATTTGAAGTTGATACCGTAATTCGATGACCGTTCTTGGAGGTTCTTAGACACTTTCCGACCCATCATGTCCCAAACATGTTCTATATGGGACAAATCTGGAGATT
Organism: Agriotes lineatus; assembly: GCA_940337035.1. Taxonomy (NCBI): domain Eukaryota; kingdom Metazoa; phylum Arthropoda; class Insecta; order Coleoptera; family Elateridae; genus Agriotes; species Agriotes lineatus. The sequence continues at coordinate 84,582,670 of OW679194.1, read as the reverse complement.
TGTCAGGCCAGGGAAGAGCGTTCACATTGACATTTTTCAGAAAATCCATCTTGTGGTTTGCAACGTGAGGTCGCGCATTATCTTGCTTGAAAATACCATTCTCTATCTCTTCTAATAAAGGAAGCAAAACTGGCTGTAGAACTTAATTTACATATCGATTGGCAGTTAATGTACCCTCAATAAAACTAAAGGTAATCTGCCTCCAAACCATATTGCTCCCCATACCATACACCCTGGAGTTTGCTGCGCTGTATGTCGCGAGATATTTCTTCTTTCACCCCTAAATCTTCTTACCCTTCGCTGGCCATCGCCATTCCTAGACAAAATCGTAACTCGTCACTGAATGTATGCGATGTAGAGGTGGTCCTATAGGTTATTGAAGATTTAAAAAGAAAATAGTTTTTTTCTTATTGCGTCATCTTTGAACGTTATTTAAGTGTCTCAATTCTGAAAATTTTATAATTTGTTTACATCCATGACACATTACTTTTACTAAATTTTCGAAGTATTATAACACTTCCTTCAAGGTGTAACATGTTTTTTTGACCTCAGTATATTTTCTAGTTGAATAGTAGTAACCCATTAATATGACGAGATCTAATAGATTTATTAGCACCAAATATAGTCTCACCTAATTGAAATTCATCTTGAAGAAGTTGACAACTTACAAGGTAGATAAAATAGTAGATTATGCAATGAGGGAGAGAAATGCGTTATTTTGCTGAGGTACAATTTCTGACTCGAGGTCGAAGCCCGAGAGTCAGAAATTTCACTGAAGCAAAATAGCATTCTCTCCGAGTTCATATACTATTTTTTTTACGTTGCAGGAAGATTTAAAACGAAAACCCGTTTTTTAAACGTCATTTATTGACATTTTAGTTACAATTATTTTAAAATTAGTAGCCTATGGTAAATTCTAAAGTTGGTGGCACTGTAAGTCATTATGACAAGAGCTCACAATTATGTCAAATTCGAGGTTAGCAGGTTAGGTTTTGTAGGTTGTAGGTTCAAGTAGCGCTCGATATTTTTTACGTTATCTTCAATAATCTTCAATAATCACCAAATTCTGATGCTGTCCTGGTGTCTTCCTTCTGTACGACCACATATTGTACGCTGCGAGCTGGGGAAAAATCTTACTATTTTGCAGCACCGGATTCATTATGGGGTGTCTGGGACCCTTCCAACCTTTCAAAACCCGTGGTAGCGAGTGGTGCAAGTCAGATATGTTTTATTGTATACTGAGCGCAAATTAACAGCTCCTGTAGCTTAAGGAGAGTTACATACCGTTATGTATTTTAATTTATCGTAAGTAGTAACTAGTAAACAGCGCCTGTATACAGGGTGTTATGAAAATGAGTGCAAATATTTTAACTCGTAATAGAACTGCTAAACTGAACAACTTCTCCATTTATCATTTTTTCGAAAACGCCTTCAAAACTGAGTTAAAATTCAAAACAATTTTACTCTAAAAATGCATACCCGCCTATGGAATAATATTTTAATTTAATGGCACAAAACACAAAAAACGTTTGTTTGATATGCAAACCAACAAAAACTGCATAGATACTGATAACATTTAGTTCATATCTGGTAATCAACGTACTTTATCAATTGAGGTAGGTAAGTTATAGACCGCGTGGTTTTTGTGCAACAATTTTCCAGTTTTAATATACTTGTGTCGTTCACCTTTAACTTAGATTTGCTTACCAAGCGGCTCGTCAAATTTGGGGGAGATAAATGATTGAGAAAAGATGCGATTGAATGAAAAACGATAAATAGAAAAGTTGTTCCTTTTGGTAAGCTCTATCACTGGTTAAAATATTTGCACTCATTTCCATAACACCCTGTATATTTCATTTGCCTTGTCTTACTTTATAAATATATGCTATTTGTATAATAAAAATAATAAAGTCAACGACCAATGCCACTGACACGCGTATTTGTATTTGTAAATGTGGAGGCCTTATCCTTTCTGCATTCAGATGCCAAACTAATCACGAAATTATTTTTAACAAATACTACAGAATTGTTTAAACAAACCGTACCGGGAATGCGACTTTTGCACATTAAGACATACTTTCAGCGTATAAAATGTGCAGAAAAGAATGGAAAAATCTTTAGTGGAGAAATTATTTCTATTGCTTTATTGTTGTAAAAGATACAATTTATTTTCCTCTGCGGGTTTTGAGTTTCAATCGAGACGCGCTTTGCCGATCACGGATTTGAACCGAGATACGAATATATGTGCTTGTAAACCATTTGTATGTTATTTGTATATTACGCTGATTGGTTATACGTAAATAATGTAATTTTTAATCACTAAAAACAGAAATTTAAAGATTAATGTACTTGCGAACAAAAACAAAACCATGATCAGTAAGTACTTCATGTTCTTCATCGATTCATTATAACTTAAGGACAACAATATATTGCTATGGTATATAGGGGTCTATATACTACCTTAAATACGTCTATTTATTTAGATATATGCTAAAGGAAAGGTTAAATACAGTCATTAGATTGAATTAATAAAATTTAGAAAATTTTAAAAATAACTGCTTATTTAATTGAAAGATATGGATGGAATTAAAGATTGAAAGTAAATTTAAAAAGAAAGGTATAGCATTTGAGTACTATTTGATGGTGGTAAAAGGAGATAGTACTAAATAGAAGTTAATGTTGCATATGACAAGATAAAATCCTATTGTAAGAAATTATGAAGTGGGTAACATCCAGATTAATATAATGTGTAGCAGGCAGAAATAGTGGTAGTTTAGCATAGACATAAAAATTTGTTTGATTATTGAAAAATAACAGATTGAAAAACAACGTGTAATTTGGATAGCTTTGGTAAAAATAAATTAGAAATTTGGCCCTATTTATTTAATTTGTGTGCTGGATATATAAAAGGGTTGATAATAAATCTACAAGTTGGAATTAATTAAAATATTACGAGTGTAAAATGAGAATAATGCAAGAGAATTTTGAATATGGTATAACTACATAATAACAATTACAAGAAGCAAGAAGAATAGGAATTGGATATAATTGAATGAATTTTGTATTACAAGTCATAAATATTTACATTAAGTAGAGAATTTGGTGGAGTTTTCGTGGACTTTGTTTGGTGAAGTAAGGACCATTTGGACAAGGACCAATTGACAGGGACCAGTTGACTTGCTTTGACGAGGGAGCTGTTCGAGGTTGCGATTTCTGCTGGATGCTAACAACGTGTGTGGTTGTAGGAGGATCTAAGGAAGTACAAGGTTACTTTACAATCATATGTGGAAGTATGCTTGTATGCTTACCATGGAGAAGTTGGACAGAGTTAAGTTCTAGGAGTGACAGTTGTACAGGGGCTAGAAGAGGAACAGGTATCTGCCAGCATCTTGGGGTGTTGCAGGTTGGAGGCGGTTTGTTAGTGACCAGTGCATTGTGACTGAGGTGTGAAGGAGTTCAGATAGCAGGACAGAATCATACCAAGGTAATTTTGAGTTGGTCTACAAAGCAAGGAATCCAGGTGGGTGCATAATAAGGTGAATTGAGGTAATCTGAAATAAGAGACGATTAGAAAGGTTTATTAAAACATAATTGAATACTTATCATAAACATGATTGAGGCAGATAACATTGTAAAGGATTTTATTTTGTCATCTTGAATAGAAAGTGTCATTGAACACGATTGGAAATTGTAGTTGACAGCAAGCGTCATTAATTAATTTCAGTTCATATAAAAAATAAAATAGTAACTATCAAGTAACTAGATTGGCGGACCACTTTGAAAGAGTTCTCAAAAAGCTTAAATACAATTTAGTTTCGTTCATAGAAAACTTAACAACTAAATATAAAGAGAGGGACCTTAGCATAACAATATAAACATAAAAATAATGCAGTACCTTTCACATAAAGCAGATATAAGCATAAGAAGATTCAAGAAAAAAAAATAAAAACCGAAGCTGTAACTTTCTAAAAAAACTACCAGTTCACAAAAAATTTTATTAATAATTTTTGTACTATCGTTACCTACTTGAAAAATAATACATGTTTTATTGCAAGTTAAATTTTATGGTTTATATTTTCCTAATAATAATTATTAAGTTTGATTTTTCATTATATGCCTAATCTAATAGGTTAGAAAATATTATTTCAAACTTTTATATAGAAAAAACATTAACATAATAGCTAATACAATGACCTTCACAATAGTAACCTATCATACATTTCAATCCAGCTTTGTGACAACTACAGTTCCTAGAACAGTTTCTACATTTGCCCTTACAAAATACATTTTCGTAAGTTACATTGGGACGAACGCTTATAGTTATTAAGTTTGGGATAAGCATATTATCCTTTAAGTCCGAACCAAAATTAATTGGATTGGGAATTTCTGGATTTATCGTAGTCGCACTTTTCCAAATAATTAGTTGATACCCAGCTCTCAAAATGTGTAAAAATAATCCTCAATAGGCTGTAGATTTCTAATTTCAGATTTACAAGTTTGAAATAGAAATAAATGTAAATTACAATACAGTAAAAGAAGAATAATTATTCAATTACTTATGCACTATTAACTATTACATACAGGCAGCTTGGAGATATTTTAATAGTTATTTTTGAAACATCACTGCAAACATTTATGATATAAAGCAATAAGGCATAAGTATGTATTCATTACAATCCCTCTATAAATTTAAAAGTTAAAGGACAGTTGATGTTAGTGACGAGAATATTTACAAAAATGTTATCTCAAAAAATATTCAGTGTACGACACTGAGCATTTGCTTGAAAATGTTTATCATTAAATCTGGCCGGACCTTATAAGTCCAGGCATATTAGATAAATGTTAAGCGAAACTACAGAAAAAATAATGTTGTCTTGATTTTTGACATAAATGTTTCTTGGTGTTCTAGAAGCGATCCCTTAAAAGTCCCTCTGTGGTGACGGTGTCGTAATTTTTTGCAGCCAGAACCAGAGGAAGGAACAGCGTGTTTATTAGAAAGAATCAGGGTAAAGTACCTTATCCGTTCATATTACAGAAAAATGTTATTAGAAAACGTTCTTCAGAATGTAAAATTGTAGGCGGCTGCAAAATTTTAGAAATATTGGGCTACCTTTATAAAGCAATATGTATGAGATGAAGCACTTGCAAATTACTGTAGTAAACAAGGTTTCATAAAAGCGACTCGATGTTTCTGCTTTGCTTAAAGGGTTTCTGTAGCATTTGTTAAAACTAATTTCGCGATTAATTTGACACCATCTCAATCCAGAGAGAATAAGCTTTCCACTGGTTGAATCATTGAAAAATATTCAAAAATAAGGTTGTAAATGTTATGTAAACATACAATTCATAAATTTTAAGTAAGAAAAAAAATTCGAAAAATGTTTTCTTTTTTTTGCAATCGCAAAAATAATGAAGCCCTTCACTTTTAGACCCGCTAGGTCATTCCGTACAGTGTAATTTTTATTAAACTATATCTTCAAGTGCACACCCCATAATATTAGAAGCGTATTTTGAGAGGAAAAATTCTCGACTATTATCTTACAGTTAGAACGAAATATTTTTCGTTCTAGTCTGCAATTAGCTGTGTGATTCCTGCCACTGCGTTTATCTGTCATACATTGTGATTTAGTTAATAGCCTTGCACTTGAACATTTTTACTTCCTTTTACTATAAAGGAAGTATTGGATTCACCCCAAAAATTCGAAATTGAGTTTTCAACAGATCTTCACGTTTTAGAGTCCCATGATCCCAAAAAACATATTTTTTTTCATTGGTCTGTGTGTCTGTGTGTCTGTCTGTGTGTCTGTGTGTCTGTGAACAGAATATCTCAAAAACGAAAAGAGGTATGGCATTGAAACTTCATATATAAGTTTTGTGTACTATGTAGATGAGACAGCAAGCTTTTGAAGAAAATCGCATAACCGGAAGTAGGTGTTTACTCTTGTGATTTTTCAGTTTTTTTCGATTTTTTCAAAAACGGCTCTAACGATTTTTTTTAAACTTTACATTTTTACTACATTTTTAATGTGTATTGATGTGAAATAGGTGATTTTCCAGTTGAATACTTCTAAAGTGGGTTTCTTTTGTTTTTTTTTCTATTTTTTTTATTAACTCCTATTTTAAATAAAACACCCGGTATATTATTACATTTTTGAATTCACCTTAAAATTCTAGAGAAAATTTGTCTCTTCAACTAACACTCGATTTTGTACCGTTTTTGTAGAATTTGTAATTTTTTAAAATTTTTAACAAATGGTTAAAAATTAAAAATGAAATTTTTGACTAATTATAAGATCACTGTAAAAGGAAGTTGTGTGAGTGTATCACACCAGATTTTTTATTTTTGTTTTGTTTTGTTTCCTGATTCTTACTTTTGTTACAACTTACAAATGATCAGTGTGCAAACTAGTTCCTCTGAAAGATCTTACGTCATTTACAGATGCTGCATCTTTTCTGGAGATTAACACATGATCTATTTGATTCCCTCTTTTTGTACCTGGGATTAGCCATGTCATCTTATGAATTGGTTTGTGTTTGAACTTCGTACTACTAATTACTACGTTTGCTGCTGCTGCAAAATTGCACAACCTCTCCCCATTGTTATTTGTATTGTCATGTAACGTGTCTTTTCCTGCTACCGATCTATAACATGTTTCTTTACCAATTTTGGCGTTAAAATCTCCTAAAAATATCAAAATATCATGCTTGTTCATTTTTTCATACACGTCTTCTAGCTGATTATAAACTTGTTCCTTTTCTTTTTCATATGCTACTTTTGTTGGTGTATAGCAGTTTGTAAGTCCATTAACTATAAATCCAGTACCTTTGCTTCCTTGTTTATTCTCTCCTGCATATAACATCAGATAATCTTTCTTTTTTATTTTTCCTGCTCCTTCCCATCTAATTTCTTGCACTGCTGCAACATTAATTTCATACCTTTTCAATTAATTTACTAATTCTCTTGTTTTTCCTGGTGCTAATAGGGTATTTACATTCCATGTTCTCTTTTGTTTTTTGATTTTTATTCTTCTTTTATTATTTAATTTGTTTTCATTATCCGTTATCATAGCCAAGGTGGTCATCTGTGAGGGTAATTGTGTTTTTAAATGTAGTTTTTTGCATCTGGGTTCAATTTTTCCTTAAATTTCAATTTCGACTCCGTCATATCCCATTCGTACACATTTTCATCAATAGCTATTTTCTGGTATCCTATTTTTACTCTACTTCCAGCGCTCACTTCTTCTTTTGCGTAGTTTATTTTTCTCTGTATTTCCATCTCTTTGCTGGTCAGATCATTTTCAATATATATTCTTTTACCTTGGAGTCTATTTTTATTTTTCATTATTTCCTTCTTTTGTTCCCATGTTGACACCTTGGCTACTATTGCCTGTTTTCCCCCATTTTTTCCTATTTTGTATGCTTCTGTAATGGTTGTATTAATGCCGAGTTCGTTTTTTATCATATTTTCTATGTTTTCTCTTGTGCCCCACTCTTCTTTAGTTTGTAGGCCTTTAATTATTATATTTTATCTACGACCACTACTAAAAGTAGGCCTTTTAGCGCTAGATTGTTTCACTAAAAGTGACGTTTTATAGTTTACCGTGTTTAAAGAAATCAGCTGTTTACTTTTAGCACACGGGCTAAAAGTGAAGTGAGGTTATAAAACTACAATTCAAACTGCAAGTGAAGTTGTAAAGCTATTCTAGTTGCTTCTCGCGTTACAGGTAAAGCGTTTTTGAAATAATTAAAGCGTTATGTAATGAATACAGTCATATGTGGAGTATCAATAATTACATTTCGTAACTCACCTTGACAGCACGGGCGTGGCCGGCCAAACAATCGCCCGCGCGGCGTAGCCTACTGTTCATTATGACATAAATTAAGTGTCGCAGATGCGAACCTTTCTTAAATCGATATTTATGGATTAATAACGGTAAAATTAAGGTCGTAGATAAAATATTGTATGCAACGCATGCTAAAAGTCGAAGGCGTCGTTTCATAATTTTCATGTCTCGCGCATAAACGTCGACTTTTAGCACTTGTTGCATAAATAGCTATTGTCTCTTCTTTTGATTTTCTTGCACTTCCACTATCTTTTCTAAAACT
>OW679194.1:84447541-84574464 GCA_940337035.1 Agriotes lineatus | reverse complement strand
CTAATTACTTATCTTAAGTGAAATGTACTATGTTGTCGTAAGACTAACTGAAAATTTAATTGATATGATTGAAATTGGAGTTTGCACTTTATATGAAGACAATTGAAAAAAATTTGTATCAATAAAATGTTTATAATAAGAAATGTATTGTATAAGACTATTCCGATTTACTTTAGTTTATTCCGTGCGAGGTGAAATTTTATGGTTTTGCACAATTAAGACTGTTTCATAAGAGCTAGGTTGATTTGAGTGTTATTTATCTTTTACTCAATGAGAAATTAATAAAATTGCAACACAATAAAGTGTTTACCCCTCCAGTACCCACTCGGACGCCACTGCCACCAAAACTAAAATGTTTACAGTAGTAACTCCTCCTGTTCAATGGGTTGCCTACCTACGTCCTTAATCATCGTTCGGTCATTCTAAAGGCACTGCAGCACTTTACATAGTAATCATTGACATCTAAGCTAAGTATTTATCTGTGAGTGTATTGTACTGCACTATATTTAAGTATTTTGTTGATTAAAATTTATAATAATACCTATTTCGGCGAAATATCTCTTTCCGAAGGCCATGTTCCTACAAGCAATGAAGTGCCCGAACTTTACTTTACTTACCTATTTTGCCATCCACAACTTGCTATTGATTAATAATATTTTTTCAGCAGTACGACTATAGTAATTTACGTTACGAGACCTGCAAAACACTTTCCGGTCGTGTATCGTACAATTTTTTTTACGACATCCGAGTTCATACTCTCAAACTTTCAAAAACTCAAAAAAATTATGACATTAGTATCTATCATTTGACTTATCGAAACAATAACACACACTTGATTCCATAGTAACCAAGGCATCAGGGACCGGCAAAAGCTTTTTTCGACGACTGACATCGAAAGTAGATTTTTCTCACTGTCATTTGACAACAGAAAGTTGACATTTGCCGCTGAGCGTGCGTTTTCATCTTTTTGCCGCTCGCCGAGCGTTTTGGGTTTCCGCGTGAACAAAATAGGTAGCCACGTCCGAATGTTTCCTTGACAACGCCCATCATTTGTGGAAATAATCGCGTCACATGTCATATAGACTGCGCGAGTAATGTTAACTTGATTGTCAATTAATTTTTGCGATAAAACGAAATTTGATATTTTCCTTTAATAATATGCTGAGTCGTCGAAAAAATAGTATGTATATTTCGAGCTAAAAGTGCGCTTGCCGCTTTTGCATGATTGCTGGTTTCGACTTCGTCTCAACCAGCAATATTCATGCGCAAGCGGCAAGAATGCACTTTCAGCTCTTAACATACAATATACTATTTTCGACGACTGACATCGAAAGTAGATTTTTCTCACTGTCATTTGACAACAGAAAGTTGACATTTGCCGCTGAGCGTGCGTTTTCATCTTTTTGCCGCTCGCCGAGCGTTTTGGGTTTCCGCGTGAACAAAATAAGTAGCCACGCCTGAATGTTTCCTTGACAACGCCCGTCATTTGTGGAAATAATCGCGTTACATGTCATATAGACTACGCGTAATGTTAACTTGATTGTCAATTAATTTTTGCAATAAAACGAAATTTGATATTTTCCTTTAATAATATGCTCAGTCGTCGAAAAAATAGTATGTATGTTTCGAGCTAAAAGTGCGCTTGCCGCTTTTGCATGATTGCTGGTTTCGACTTCGTCTCAACCAGCAATATTCATGCGCAAGCGGCAAGAATGCACTTTCAGCTCTTAACATACAATATACTATTACCGGTCCCTGATGCCCGCTTTCCGATCTTGACCGGCAAAACATTACTTTCTGGCGAAAAATTCGCCAGAAAGTGAATATTTTCTGGTCGGTCGTAAAAAAATAGTGTTACATATCTCATGGCACCTGTAAAAGTGAGGTTCCAGTCTACGTCATCAGTGCTTGAATAGGTGAGCATCTGGAGAGCGGGCGTAATCTTCTAGCTTAGACAAGCTCCACTACCTCAAGTACTTCCGCCGAATTTTTTAAATTTACATACCCTTAACGGTTCGGTGACGCTGGCACACTGACACTGTATAAACCGTATACGGGGTTGCAGATTGCGTATGTATGTAATAATAATTTGCATGAAATCATTGGTACTTGGCTTATTGTTGTTTTATTCTTTTATTCAACCTATCGATAGGTTTTTACTTCAATGTTAAAAAACAAAAGCAGTTCTCTAATAGTAAGAAGTCTGCTTCTCACATTTCTTCAGTGCTTCAACCTTCAGCGTCCCTAGATGAAGAAAAATCATCATTTGTCAATTCCGTCTCTCTATTTGTCTGCCGATCTGTCTGTATGTTAGCGCTACCACAATTTTTAATGCTGATTAGAAGTGGACTTCTCTCGAAACCGAATTTACCTACTGTCAAATATTTACTGTTAGGTTAGTACAGCTTTAGTACAGTTATTATTTTTTAATTTAATTATTTTCGCATTTGCAAATAATGTCAACCGCATTAGCTAAAATTATCACCGGTAGAAGAACCTACAATGATAAATTTTGTTATTTTTCAAATTTGTTTCTTTGAATGTGTAACCACCGCTTGTACCTGGTCCTTTCCGGAAAACGCACCATGCTTGCTAAAGCTCTTGAAAGAAGACGACGCTTTTACGTGTAAACCCGCGAGCGGCAACCACATTTTTCCTGTATGAAACAGCGGTCGATATTTGTTGAAGACTATTATTGATATAATTCCGTTCATCTCGATCCTGATATTACCATCAAATTGGTAAGTCAAGGCAATTTATTATTTTGTGTATTTTATTATTTGTTGTTCACGATCTATTAGTTAATTAATTTAATTCATTGTTGAACGCGCTGAATTCATATACAGAGTGGACACCTTGAGAAAATTCTGTCTATTTTTGCTTTAATTCAGGAATGGATAAAAGTTATACAGAGTGATTTTTTAAAACTGAATTGAAGGAGGCCCTGGATAACTTGAATCAGTTGGCAATACTGAAGTGCATTGTCACTCTGTATTAAATTCGAGGTTAGTAAGTTAGGTTTTGTTTGTCATTTGACACACACTGACCCAAAACTTAACCTGCAAATCTCGAATTTGACATAGACTGACAACGTACTTCAGTACTGCTAACTGATTCAGGCTATCCAGGCCTGCTGCAGTTTAGTTAAAAAAACGCTCTGCATTTTGCAAGTAGCTAAGGTTTCTACTTTTGACTGGACTAGGTGTATTTTAGAGAAAAGAGATATAGGGTAAATATCTTATTAGGGCAGAAAAGTGTAGCAATCAGTAAGGGATGCAGTCATCGCGCATGGAAGTGTGTAGCGCACTTGCAAGGAAAGTTCCCTGTAAAACCTTTTAAACAGTTTTTTGTTAAAATTAATATTGTAAAGGAGATATTTGACGATATGTTCATTTTGCTTTGTTGTTGGTTAATTTGTTGTCCCTATCTTGAAACAGCATCATCTGTCGCCAAAGATGTTTCTGGTTTTCCATAGGTTCTTGTCGCTCAGGAAATTATTTCTGTCCAGTATCGCATCTAATGCTGAAGCTGGATCGTGATGCACTCCAGTCTGAGTTAGCCAAAGCACTGTTTAATACAGTCCCACTTCTTAACCGCAGGTACGTTATAACACAGTTTCCATAATTCCTGTGTTTTGTGCTTGGATAACTATTACATTAAAAAATATTAGCTATAACTCGACATCTCTTTGATCGGCATAATAAAAAATGTAGACCATCTTTTATTAATTAACTATAAATTATCTGTCACATCAATAAATATCGAGAGATCAAATAAAATTATAGGGTCACCTGTGGCTCGTGTTATACGTTTGGCAGTAGTGTTATCTTTTGTTTGTTATTTGACACAGACTGACGCAAAATCTAAGCTGTAAACCTTGAATGTGACTTAGATTGACAGTGCCACTAACAATACACTTCAGTACTACCAAACGTATAACACGAATCACCGGCAACAATTTTACATCAAGGAACCAAATATCAAAACTCCACCAAAACTTTCCTCTATTTTCTACCATTTGGCTGAACTAATGTTTTAAAGAAAAATGGATTAGGACAATGCTCTATGGGTATTATATCGGAACAAGTTGATATAGTTTTTTAAATATTCTTAAGACTATGTGCTTTCAGAAAAGTTAGAAAAATGGTTTAAAAAATTGCTTAAAATAAAAAATTAACCTTACCAGCTCTAAAATTTCGTCTCAATATTCGAAAATTCTTACATTAGAGAAAAACAGAATAATAAATAATATGATAGTTTCCCATGAGAAAACAAGTTTTGTGTTTGTGAAAGGTAACAGTGAAAGAAGTTCGGCAAACATTGCAAGAATAAAAACATTCGAAGCCTCTACCAAAAAAGTTTATCAACCTCTTCAATGTACAGTATCACTCAGATATGTTACTTTTGATTGGAGAACTCACGTCAACGTCTCTTTTGAAGAAACTAAATATGATTGATGAAGATATTCCGAACCAACAGAATACTCTCTGGAAAATTAGATTAACATAGTGTGTAATAAGAAATCTGACACCAATTGGTGTATGCCGCCACGCTTTTAGGTATTGCCACATATAGAGTAGGTTGAAACATGCATGTTAATATTTTTTTCTTATTTTTAATTTTAAAGAGCTAGACGATAGACGAAATTTTAGGTGCTTCTTTATGCCAACTATGAATGGTATCAATTTTTGAGTTTTAGATAGTACATTTTTATTTTTTATTCTAAAATTATATACAGTCAGTTTTATTGCAATACCAAACCTTCATATTTTTATTGGAAAAATAATGGTCCGTCATACCGTTTTTTAGTTATGATGACCAGGTTGCCTTCTTTTTGTGAAATTATTGACAAATAAAGGAAATCAAAGACGTCTTATGTAACGCAGTTAATATCCTTCATTTCTTAATAAGTTTACATTATAACCTGATGATTATGATTAAGTATAAAACAATATGGCTGACCATAACTTTGATCTCATAATAATCAGTTATTTCTAGAGTAAAAATATGGAAGCTTGGTATTGCTGTAAAGCTAATTTTATGTACTTTTAGAATACACAATAAAAAATATACCATTTTATTTAAAAAGCAAAAGTTGCTACGCCTTCCGATAAAACCGCAGCGCAGGGAGTACAAGTTTATAGTAAGCACCTTAATATGCGGCTTAATGGTGGATGCAATATTGCTCCTATACTGTAGTACTATGGTACTCTAAAATTAAAAATAATCATGGCATCAGCTTGTTCCTACATTTCAACCCACCCTGTAGACAAAATAAAATGCACCACCAAGACCAACACTCAGTACGATAGGTTTACCATGTCTCAGCTTAGCTAAATATATAAATAAAAAATTATCTCTTTACATATAAGACGCTACAAACTTATTAATTAAAAAACAGGTGTGGAACATTTACTGGTTCGTTTTGATGTAGTTTGCTTATTGACAACCATTCCAATAAAAAACCCGCTTGAAATACATAACACTTTACAGACACAAATAACAATAAACGTTGACGTCACTATACAATTCTACTTTAAGCTACAGGAGCATTTCGAAGTAGCAAGGCCAGTAATTTAACATTTTAAAACATGTACGGGTAGATCTGCTGCTCTAAGCAAAAATGTAGTAAAATCGAAACACATTTATATTTAATACTTGTGATACACTAGCACTTCTAACAAAACAAATATAAATAACATTAACACGAAGGTATTACCAGAATAGATAAAATAATACCAGAAAAACCTAAATTAGTTGCTCAATAATAAATGGTAATGCAGACACTAGATCAAATAGCTTTGACGCTAATAAAATATTCATTTACTCACTCCCTTAAATAAAAGCTTAGAAATAACACTATATTAATTATCCACACATATCATCATCGGGAATATGTTGTTCTAGCAACTGAATGAATCTGGCAAATGGGCAGAAGCAGTCACAACCGGGAACTTTCAGAAGAATTGGTTCATTTGCAGAATAATTTTCATAGAAAATCTGCCAATAATGTATCATGTTATTAACTAAAATAGTTCAGTCACATTTTTTCTTACTTTAATACCGTCGACGTTATTTATTGTATGAACCTCGATCATGATGCAAGCTGAATACGGTGGTATATGCGGAAAATATACTCCCATGGCGCCTAGCAGGTATATTATGTTCAATTCATGTCCAGAGTACAAAAATATTTTTCGATCTGAACGACGTACTTCGTTGTTGAGTTTAAGGCATGTGTCATTTATTATCTTTTTCAGCAGAAACCCTGAAAAGTAATACTACATTTTATAAGTTTAAACAAGCTTAGCGGGTACTAACCTCCTCCTAGCTGTTTGAGTTGGGTATTGGCGATGCTCTCAAGATAGAAGTCCATAGCAGCTTTTTTCAGATAACTTGGATATACGCTACGAGTCCAAAGTGGTAGTTTGAAACCCCACTCTTCCTAAATATAACGTAACATTTACAAGAAACAGGAGGAATAGTCCAATTTATTTCTAAAACCATTACTAATAGGTTTGTTTTAATTACCAATTTTACGTATGCTTTTCTTCTGTTTTTCGAATAAATCTAAACTTACTTTATCTACTTCAGTAGGATAAGTAACGCATTACGTCACTCATTTGACACTATTTCAGTTAGGTAATAAAGCTCATTACACCACTCAGTTAGGTAATGATTTCATTACGCAACTGAGTTGGGTAATGACTTCATTACGTAACTGAAATAGTGTCAAATAAATGGCATGACATTTGCCTACTAAAATATTTTTGAAAATGACAGTTCTGACATTTCTCTTAATGCACTTTTCTCAATTTTAGGCAGTCGTAGATAAAATTTTGTACAATACATGTGTGATAATGCATCATTAATATAATACGTATATTAATGATGCTGTTATCCCACTTGTATAGTAAATAACTATTATGTAACCGTTCAGTAAGTCAAAGTTATGCTGAGAACTAAATGAACGAAACAAGTTTATAGTTGCAGTTATAGTAGCTATACAGGGTGTTCCAGTATCTGTAAGGGTGGTAGATACTCAGAAAATCATTTAAAGACGTCGTAAACACTATTTCTATTTAAATCTCCTCCTTTGGGCTCTACAGGGTGATAAGGGGAGTTCAGAACAATAGATATTTTAATTAAGATCTCTCCCCAAGATAGAGATATTAATTTCAAAATAATTACATGTTAGTTACTCTTACTGACCAATTGCTATAACTAATGTTTTCGACAACCGTCAAAAAAGGGAACATTCGCGCATCGCTATCAATGCTCGAAGTTTGCCATTTTTTAACGTGTTAAAAAATGGAATATTTATTTACGTTACCATTGATGACGTGAAAAAAGGCATTTCGCGCACTAGAGCGCCAAAAGTTTTCGCGCGTTACGACGCGAAATAATATTGACATTCTTGTTTGACGGTTGTAGAAAAAACATTATTTGTATTGTGAGAGAGAAATGTTTTAGACTAGAGCATTCGAATTACTTCTATGAGTCGGCTATCGCCTCGTCAAAAGAAGTAACATTCTCGCGCTCTAAAATCATTAATGTCGCGTTCTTAATACAAAAATTACTATTGTCAAATTACAGTAATCCAGAGGCCGATAATTAATCAGAGTCTAGAAAATACGTTTTTAGGCAAACCTTTTTGTCCCCTTGTACTTCAAAAAAATTGTGCGTGTGTGGTTACTATTTTCCATTCAATATCCCACAAAAAAAGTTACTTTTGATTTAGCTCGTTAGTAGGTGTCCTTTTTGAGATTGTTTGAGTTTTTGTTCAATTCTCTTCGAGAAATCTTGGTCAGGTAGCAAAATTTCAAGAATAATTTTGCAATGTTAGAAAAGTGTTGCCTAAAAAATTTGCTACGTGTAAAAATCGTACTTAGCGTAGGAATCAATTTTGTAGCATAAATTTACTCGCATGAACTCATCTTTAGTTGTGCTCGTGAATCGTACGAATGGTTCCTTAGTTGCCGTCAACAATATGCTACGATAGTGGTTATTTTGAATACCAGTAAACTTGGTTGGGCTTTCTGACAGCGCTCGGCCGTTATGCGCATTACAAGAATCTTCCCTTGTACATGGGTCTCTTCTTTCCTCTTTTGGAGATATAAAGCAATTTGTTCCAGTTCGAGTAGCTTCCTTTTCCTTGCGTGGCCTCAGATTAGCTACTTGTATGTAATTTTCATGCACTGGAATTAACCCGTTAGCTTCTTGTGCTTACAGAGATTCTTTATGGAAGCGACGCTCTGCTGAGGGTTCTGTGACTGGAGTACTTATTTTGGGGTATATCGTGTCCACGTCCATTAGACTATTAGAGTGATCATTCATGACAAATTTTTAGCCGTCCTCGCCATAAAAACCCTGCATTTCAAGGTGGGTGCTAATCCATCTTAGTTTTAGTAGCGTTTTGTACTTCGCTGATTGCATACGGCGTTTCTAGCTTTTCTTGAAAGGTTCTAAAATTCACCGATACAGCCTTTCGTGGAGGGCTATGGGTCCTATGAGCATTATTTGACTTTGATTCACTGCGCCTGATCGACTCGCTTTGCAGCCTTATTTCACTTGCAACCTGGTAATTTCTGCCAGCACTCTCACCCTGCTGACAGCACAGCTGTGAGAGCCCATTTGGGACCTATTTAGCCATCCGCCTCAAAAACTGGATCTTTCGGATAAATAATTACGACCTAGTGAACTGCGTCGCTGTAGCCCAGAGTCGTGAACTTATACCTTCTTGGCGTAGCGTTCTGACCTTCTTGTAGTGCTATTCAAAGCAACACACCTAATTAGTTTCGAGCTGAATCTAAATTGGTTTAATAATATTCAGGTTGCGAGCATTTATAGTTTGGCTGCTTCTAATTTATACCTATGGGGTTAGCTCATTTGTTTTGTGGGTAATTATAAAATGCTATTTGGAGGTAGACCCTTCGCTTAAGTAATGCTTTTAGGACCTGTGGTACTGGCTATTTATGTAAGGTTTGCTTAATAAATTGAATGCTCTGTTTATATTATTAATGGTCTGTTTTCGTTACTGCTACCTTTTGTATTTCAGATATTGTGCGATTGCCTGCTGTGGTTTATTTGAATTTATAGGTTCTCGACCTATCTGAGAATCTGAGTATATTTGTTGCAAGTAAAGACTTGTTGACGCTTCCAATATTTAACAGGAACATCTTATAAAGAATTGTACACCGCCTTTACTAAGCTTAGATCGAGGCCCCTTAAGTAGGCTCGCGTAGCGTTGAAATATTTGAGATTTTTAAAGATTTAGAAAAGTTATAGCTAAGAAATTAATATTAAACTCCTGATACTCCGACACTGGATTACTTCAATTTGGCAAAATTAAATATAGTCATTGGTCAACAGAAATAACTACGCGTACCTCTTTTGGAATCAATATCTCTATCGTGGAGAAATATCAAGATATTATGAGGCCTGAAAAAATTGCACGAGGCCATCGGTCCTAATGGCAAAAATACATGTACGAATTGAGAAAGGAGTAATTTGTTTTAAAAACCAGATTGTAAAGAACAAATGTAAAAGAGTAATACCACTGGTTCTGGACGAAAGGCTATGATTTAAACTGGCTTGAAACATTAATGTATAAGATACCCTACATGATGAAGTATATGTATTTTCAAATGTAGCGAGTGTGCCAGTCTAAGCTTTGGATATTTATAAGTCTGCTAGTTGGCAGCAATTTAACCTTTATGGTTATAGCATGAAATGTTCTAGAGGTGAATAATCTAGATCTGTGCTCCCAACTTGTACCTATGACGACAAAGACGTTATAAATATGTACGAAGATCTATCAAAAGATCCAAATGAAAATAATTAAGCCTTACTATACCAGGCTAAAGGGGGACCTAAATGCGAAATTGTGACGTAAAAAGATGAAACATAAACGTGCATAGGACACTTGAGGATAGAGTACAAAAATCCTGAGCTATGTGCAAAATAATACTTTAATTTAACTAATAGTTCTCGAGTTAAAGCAAAAACTGGCGCAATTTTATTTTTTAATCTGTTCATCCATTATATATTTGACCGAAATTAACTCGGTTTTATGCCAGGTAGTAATCCGTATAAAAATCTTTCTCCAACAAATCGTTGTTGAGTTATACCGCTAACCGACAAACAGACGGAGACAGAGATTTGAAACAACCAACGCCAACGTTTAAAAGACGAAGAAAGTATTCTAATCGCGAAAAAATCAGCTTCAATAATTTCTTCAGGTCTTCAAGTTCCTTGGTCCCTAGATGACGAATAACATGTTTTCTCAATTCCGCCTGCCTGTTGGCGGTATAGCTCAGAAACTATTTACTAGAGGAACATGATACCTTGCATGCCGATTAGATGTGCACCTGGAAAGAAACCGAATATGCTTTCGGTCAAACATGGAGAGAGTGAGTATCTTAAAAAGAAAATGTTGTCTATTTTTCCTTTAACGGAAAAATCGATAAAAGTATTCATTTGCCCATAGCCTACGTTTTTACCTTTCCTGAAAATGGGACCCAAAAGATACAGGGTAAACATTGTATAATGGATAGTAGTATGCAGTGATCACGTGTTTCTTATATAGAGCCAAAAGCGATCTAACCACTCTCCCAGCTTGGTCTAGAAGTGAAAGCGGTGTAGTAAAGCGATGCCCGATTTTAGTTTTTTTTATTTGTAATTTGATATAATTCTGTCGATGAAAGCTTCGTGTAGACCTCTTTACAGAGTTTTAGTATTGGCATTCGTAGTACAGCTTCAAATTCATTCAATTCAATTACTCAAAATACCACCTTATTTATATCATAAAATTACATTTAGAACAGATCTCCATAACTTAAATTTAAGGTTCAGGGGAAACATTGCTATACTACGATTAATCGACGAATTCGGATGACGTCGATTTACTTATACTATAGCGAAATGGTGGAATGATTTGCCACAGAACCTCAAACTTCTATCGTTACCTGCGTTTCGACATCAGCTTCGCTTATTACTATTATCTAGACAAAGTTGTTAATCAAAATTCTTTCATTGCCTCATTATGCTCGGTCGGCAGCGGTAGATGTTTGCGTTGTCGCTGTCGCGCTCTCTTTAACTAATTAATTTAGATGGTTGAAGGGGGCGCGACTGCGGTGGCGTGGGCGTCCGCTGTTTTTGAATAACGTCTATCTTAACTTTCTTACTTAAAATTTTCTCAGGCATACCACAGAGGACAGACAGAAAGAAAAACACTACAGACGAACTTATGAGGTTGGATGGTAGAACAGCTTACGGCTTGACGTAAGCTGAATCTCGCCTCATACATTGTATGATTGTGTTATGTTTAGTTATTTTTAAATAAATGCCATATTATTATTATTATCATTAAAGTTGCTTTATCCCAAGGTGACTATTTAACTACTAGCACTATAAATTGAATATGTTACGTGAATCGCTAGTCCTATCCCACTTCACGTATTGTTTTTCGCTTTACAGAATATGCCTTGATCAAGATGCTTTAAGGCATAATTATTTAAAGTAGGTTTTCTGCACCAAAGTTCATAACTTAAACTTACTTAATCTAGATCTTACCATCACACCACGTCTTCATATGCCAGCCTTTTTTTTGAGATTATTCCAACGCAATATTCCAAAAATTTACAACGCGTTGTCTAATGATGTAAAACATCTAAGCACAATGACATTTACGTGACTTGTGCTTTTGGCGCTTCTAAAAGAACAGTCATAGTAACGATTGCAGTTTACATCTGCTGCTCTTAATTACATTTGTTTTTTCGTCATAGTGAAGACTCATTTGATAAGTCATATTTAAGCTTCGATGACCTTCTAATACACATAGGCATTGAGTTGCATAACATAGAGTTTGTTAAATTTAATTTTAGGGTTTGAGTGGAAGGGAGGAGCTTATCTTACTTACGGCATCTGAACTCCACCCTAAGATTTGTGCCTACTATATTTTTTGCTATAGATTTGTTATTACTTCTTACGTTTCAAGAGTGACAGATATAAAGACGTTATTATCATTATTATTATTAAATGATAAACGCCTATAAAAACAGAAATCAGTTATCGAAAGTGAAACTGGATCAAACACTTTCTGAGATGAGAAGAATCGAATACCCATAGCACGGACAGTATTACATTTCAATCACCAAGGAACAGGAAGAAGAGACAGACCGAATATGACTTCATCAAAAAATGCAGGGAGCCCGTAAGACCTGGAGAAAAGTTAAGCAAATGGCGTAAAACAGGGCACACTGGAGATTATTCTAGTTAGCGAGAGGATAGATATACATTAACGTAGGACGTGATTAGACTAATATTAATATCTTCCATTCGTTATATCTAGTGTTTACATTTGTTATGTAGGATATAGAAGTGAGTGCAGAATTTTGCTTTTATTGCCTTAGAGATCAAGTATATACCTTAGCTATTCGTCCTACCAACTCACCTCAGATATCAGAGCAAAATAAATTTTGAAAACATCAAACGTGGAAGTAACGTTTACGCCTGAGTTGAGGGACATGTATTCATATAGTTCTGCGTACTTTCGTTCTATAGTTAATGCTTCTGGAGAACGTATATAGGCACGAAAGAGACGTCTGTACTCAGGACAGAAAAATATTGCCGGTGCCATAAGCTAAAACGGTGCATTAAAAACGATTATTTACTTTTCGTATAATTTCAAAACTTTACGTGGTCATTGGCAAACATCAAATGTTTGAACGGAATGGGCTGCCAGTTCAATTCCTTGTCCCACTCCAGTACTGTGTGCCTAGGGGGAAATAATCCCGCAAGTACTAACTCCAAAGACATTTTTGCTCGGCTTATTTCTGTACTAAATGCATCTAGTATACTGGGAGTGTAGACATTCCCTAGAAATTTGTCGTATCTCTGCCGTAACTGCTTTCCAAGGGAGTAGGCCCTCTGCTTGCCTTTCTGAAATAATAGAAGTTATTATGTTTTGGATTATTGCAACAAAAATCACGAAGCTCACACTTGTTAATTCTCCAATTCCGTACGGACTATAGGTTTCGTTAATGTACGGATCTTTGGGATAAGTTGTCATGGCATCGTTCGTTCTATCTCCATGTCTAAATATCTGTAAATAAAAATTAAAATCATATAAAGCCCAAAACATTATGCTACATATTTTAGCCATAGTTAATAGACGATGCAAATTTGCCAATCTAATTACTACACATAGCAAATAAACAAAATATAGGCATTCTTAAAAATAGAGAAACTTTATTGTATAAATGTCGACTAAATATGTTTCTGTGTGTGATCAAATCCATTCTAAAATAATATCCTTTCAAATACATAATAAATATTTACTTACAATTATATATGGAAATTATTGTTAAAGCTTACTCTGAAATGAAATATAATAATAAGAAAATCATTAACTGATTTTCTACATTTTTAAACGATTACAACGCTTTAACACAATACTGTAGTTCTATAGAATAGATTCACATGTCTGCAAGTCAATTAATATGTATGTTTGATGTTTGAATTTGCGTAGTACCATGTAAATCGGACACCAACTACTTCAGCCACAGGCTCTACATATCTACTTTAATTCGTGGTAATTAAATGTTCCAGCAATAATCAGAAATACTTTAAATATAACATATGGCAATTACCCAAGACTTACATCTATAATGAAAACGGACATAACATATTATTATGTCTACTGTATACACTAATCAATAGTGTACATTAATTTTTAAATACTTTTTCTTCTTTATCTTGTTGTTTTAAGCAAGTGGCCTGTTTCTAACCACAAATTCGTGGTTCTATGAGGTCTATTAGCTCGTAAGCTGGGTAGGTTTCTTGTCTTTCGAAACTGAAGGAAGAATCTTCCTGTTAGTGGTTAAAGACTACCAAAAATGTTAGGGTGGTAACCGGAGAGCGTACGGTTATTTAATATCCCTATGTGATCAGCGAGAATTGAAACCGGGTCAGCAGCCTGAGATTCGAGCACATTGCTAGCTTCCCCATCCGCTCCCTTAAAAACTTACATTATTCAAACATACCTAGTAGAAAAATAAACATTTTTGAAAACATCATGACATGTAAACACCAGTAACAAAAAATGAAAACGGAAAACAGACAAGGTGGTTATTATGAGGGGTTTCTTTTTAATATTCTAATTGATGTTAAGAGCACGTTTTGTGTAAAGTCGACACCAAATATGAGTATACAAAATAAAGAGTTTATCTACATTTTAGCGTAGTTAATATGCTGATTTGACGGGTATTGACCTGAAAGCTTCGATCAACTTAACTTTTTGGTTCTTGAATCACTCTTTCATTATTGTACCTCTCCGTACAGTCAAAAGATCTTGAAAAGTTACATTTTCGACCAAAGAGCTGCGTTGTCTGTTTATTTTTATGGCGTTTCAATTATTATTACAATTAATTACACGAGAGGTAATTTTTATCTGGATTTAGTTGTCTTTATAACAAAAATTGGGTTGTTAGCAAGCTTAGCCATTCAAATCTCCATGGTAAAATAAGAGTCCGCAAGGACGAATCATTTTGTCTGACGGTTTGTAAAGCCAAGTTTGCGACGACCAACCTAAATTGGGTCGAGCGTAATTTGAATATATAATTTAACGAGTTTGGTTTGCTTATTTTGATGTAAACACCTGACGATACAATCCGCACATGATAAAACGACGAGTCACGTTTCCAACACAAACCCAAATTTGGGTTTAAAAGGCAACTAATATCTGGAATAATAGATGAACTAGAGCATAATTTAGGGAGATAGTTTAACTAGTCGTTTTATTTCTTAATTTGAGGTTAGTACTATGACATTACAAGAGTTGAAAATGAAAAGCACATAGTTCATAAAAAAGACGGTTTATTGTCAGATTCAAGGCTTACCTCAATTTCAATCGTGGCCATAATGACAAAAAATCTGTTGTGATACACGCACACAACTTCCGTTTACAGTGAAAATTATTTTTAATTTTTAAGCATTTGTCAAAAATCTTCAAAAATTACAAATTCTACAGAAACCGTACAAAATAAAGCGTTAGTTGAAGAAACAAATTTCCTTTAATATTTCAAGTTGAATTCAAAAATGTGCTAATACACCTGGTGTTTTATTTAAAATAAAAGAAACCCATTTTAGAGGTATACAACTCGAAAATCACCTATATCACATCAGTACACATTAAAAATGTAATAAAATAATACAGTTTGCAACAAATTGTTAGAGTCGTTTTTGAAAAAATCGAAAAAAAACCGAAAAATCACAAGAGTAAACACCATACTTCCGATTATGCGATTTTCTTCAAAAGCTTGCTGTCGTATCTATACAGTATACAAAACTTACATATGAAGTTGGTACGCCATACCTCTTTTCGTTTTTGAGATATTCTGTTCACATACAGAGACACAGACATACAGACATACAGACAAATGAACAAAAATATGTTTTTTGGGTTCACGGGACTCTAAAACGTGAAGATCTGTTGAAAACTCAATTTTAAATTTTTGGTGTGAAGCCAATACTTCCTTTATTGTAAAATAAAGTCAAAATGTGTAAACGGGTATACACGGAACTTTCCTGGCGCGAATTACATCAATATGTAAATCTAACAAGACAGTAGTCGCTGGGATTCAAACTCTGCGTTCCCAGACAGATGAGATTAATATTGTGAGAGCAATTTTTAGTCCGCAGCTCGGCCCGCCGCTTGCGGCCCCTTGAACCACTGCACCACGACCCTGCTCAAATTATACGCGTTTCTGCTGCTTTATAAAGACACCATACTATTCTGACTCATTTGTGATGTTCACATGTATATGTTAGATCTGATTTTCGGCAAGAATAAAACCTGAGCTATGTGAACATTAAATCTTTTGTCTATTTTTCAGTTAAAGCAAAATTAACAAAATTTTACTTGTTAAGGTACTCACCCTGTATATATTTTTCCGATATATTTTTGGTTTTATGCCATGTAGACATATATTATGCATGCAACATATCGTTTTCATCCAACAATTAGTTTTTGAGTTATATCGGCAAAAGACACAAATAGATAGACATACAGACAGACGGAATTGAGAAAACCTATTTTTCATTATCTAGGGACCCGGAAAAGTGAAGATATGTATCAATCTCGGAAGGTGATTTTTTCGCGATTACTTTCTTTGTCATTTAGACTAGGGAAGTAAAATACTCGTACGTGATATTAATGATAAAATGTATATTAACCATATTATAGTTTTTCTACAGCTAGCGTTAGAGATACTATCTATTATTACCATAGTATTTGGCATTTGCATAGATAATTTTCTGATCACCCTTCGACGAATGTTAAAAAAAACTTAACTAAAGAATGGAAAGGAATATTGTATTCATAATACTAAATTAAATAATTTTAGCTTTCTTCGCTTCAGGCGAACGAAGTAGTTATTGCAATCGTGAATAAAATAACATCCTAAATTTCTTCAGATCTTCACTTTCAAGGTCCTTAGATACGAAAAACATGTTTTCTTAATTCCGCCTGTCTGCTTGTTCCATCAGTCGGCGCTACTGATCAAAAGCTATGCGTTGGAGGAAGCCGATATTTTCCATGCGGTGTGTATGTCTACATTGAAAATACCTTTGATAAAATATATACAGGGTGAGTATCTTAAAAATTTAATTCTGTCTGGTTTGCTTTAAGGTCCCGGGTGGTGTAGCTTGAACAAGCGTCCACGTTCGATCAGCACGCTCTCTCTGGTCAGAACTTGGATGGGAGTTCCACAGCTGTCTCTCTCGACGCCTCGTGATACGGCTGTCACGGAAATAGTTGGTCCCGGCGGTCATAACAACATCATGACTGTCGTTAGTGGGATTGGAAGTCCCCATAAATGCACAGCGACGCATATAATTGGCCTAACGGCTGTTGGCTGAGTGCGAAATAAATAAATAAATAAATAAAATAAATAAATAAATAAACTCAACAACTAGTGGTTATGTATCTTGTCGTCGTCGCCACCCAATATAGTATTTATTTTTTATTGAAATTAATTTATGTCAAGATAAAATTATGTAAAATATGCCCTAATATAAAGTATTTACATATTGAGTTTATTTATTTTACTAGCTCCGGTAGACACATCCACTCTCAACTCAGGTTAGGTTCCTGCTTTGTTAAATACTTATAATTGGTTACTTGCATTTATTACTCCTTGCTAATGTCTTGCTCTATAAAATAATTATACCCTAAGGTTAATTAGTGTTATGAGAAAAAATATATCATATGACACTTCTCGAACTTTCAAAGTTATATCATTCATATGGAAGGTTAGCTGAACTCAGATCTGTACAATTTGTATCGTTTCAAATTTTAATAAGGGTATATACATAATAAATATCTTATCTATTCACTATTAAAATTAATTCTGTTGATCCAATACTCCTGTCTAGTCATGCAAATGCAACCAGCTTATTCAAGTGCTTCCATTTGTAACCTCAACGAAGGTCCCTTCTCTGCAAATACCTGTCCTAAAGAACCACTTCACCTAAATCCTCTACTTTCTCAATCGGTAACCCAACTGTCACAATGGACAGAACACTGAAGAAGACTCACACAGCGACGCCCAACAAATAACAGCTCTTCTCGATGGTAACTTCTTTGCGGCTCATCCAAATAAAAATGGTAGAGATGTATTCACCCCAACGGCAACTCCAATAAAGCTCATCCAAATCAAACTGTTACAGACGTATTTATCCAACAGTAATTCAACTGAAGCTCATTCAAATCAATACAGATGCATATGTATCCACCTCAACAGTGACTTCAACCAATTATCTCAGGTTCAGATGTATTTACCTCACCAATTCCATTATCCTTAGTTCTTCTTGAAGTAGTAAAATGGTAACCTTTTACATATTATAGTTTGTTTACAATTATTTTATTTGCCTTTATTTTATATTAAGTTTTGTCCTATACACCCTTTTACACTATTCCAATAATAAATAGGTTTTTATAAAAGGGCTTTATTAATATTTTTTTATTCTAAATTTTAGTTGTTAATTATAGGATAAAAAATTAGTTGTTTTTTTAAATTAAAAATTTTACGTAGAAATACCAATTCATGTTATTTCAAAATTAACACTTCTGGATTACTTATTAGTACAAATTATTTATATTTGACATTTTAAAATAACTTTTAAAATACTAATCCACCTTATAACTTTCACATTAATTCAAACTATGTTGTAGTTTGTACTTTGTTATTTAAATTCAATTATGAATTGGTCTCTGATAACATCAAACAACCATTAAAACAACTCCAAAAATCATATGTTTAATTAATATTTTAGAACCTTTTCTGAATTAAATGTATTACCGGATTTGAATTTTTATCTGTAACTATTAAATTCACCTCTGTACATTTTAATAAACATGTAGCTGTTATGCTTTAACTCTAGAACTACTAGTTAAAGAAAAGTTATATTATGTATATAGCTTACAATGTTTTCATTAATATTATCAAACCTCTTAAATTCAATACTAACACTTACGAGGGAAGTTCCGTGTAACGTCTTTTACAGATTTTCTTTTGAGTACATTCAAGTTATTTCGTAGAACCTTTTAACCCTTTTCAGTAGGTTTTTCCGGTTTAAACATTATTTAATATTATTGATATTGTTTACTGCTCCTTTTAGACCAGTTTTATTTATTTGTTCAATGTCTTCTTTGGTTAACCAAATGATGCTACAATAATTACAGATGATTAAGGCTAGGTATACAATTCGACACAAAAGCGGCATGAAGTAAGAATAACTAAGAAATAGAAATTGCGTAAAGCTAGTCTTTAGTCACGTGTGAAAAAGATGCTTTACGCATGTGTATCCTACAATAATTCCGTCTGGGTACCGCGTAAGGAATAGTCCCAGGGAACCCCCTGCCTATTGTAAGAGGCTGCTGTTTGGGGCATCTGTCCTCATTATGACCAACCCTAATCTTTTAATTCTCACTAAACTCACAATCCCTGATATTCCTATTCTACATATATGGACAACTAACTGCAGAATGGCGAATGAGAATGTTTATCCCAACGGCCAAGAAAGCTGATGAGTTGTTTGATACCCTCTACCAGGGTTATGGTAGATGATATAGGGGAGCAGCTATGTTATTAGTGGGCATCGGTGTTGGTCATGTAGATTAGTAAGGCTTCACATACTTATGGGCACGGTTGTAGCAACTTCACGGGCCATAATACTGCGGTGTAGAATGTAATGGAAACCTACTACACGATTTTAATCTCACGAGAATTCAGCATGATGGTTATTCGTTGTAGAATTAATATGCCGTTATGCTACCCGGCTGACACCCGCCGCTGTCCTGAGTCCAGCAGGAAATGTGATATTGGCCACTTAGGGGTGGATCACTGGGGACCTAGTGGAAAATATGCAACCAGTGACAATAGATGTAAATTAAAACTTAGAAACTATCTTAAGATATGTACATGGAATGTTCGAGGGTTGCTACAAACTGGTAAATCCTCTATTGTTGAAAATGAACTTTGCGGGTATAATATATCAATTGCTGGTACCTATATCCGAGCCTCATTGGAGAGGCAAGGGCCACTTTCAAACATGAGAAGGAACGTATACTTCTCAGAAAGCAAAAATCGCAGTCGCAATGGTGTGGCAGTGTGGCTATCCAAGAGTTGCAATAAATCTGTATTAGGA
The DNA here is from genome assembly GCA_940337035.1 of Agriotes lineatus. Taxonomy (NCBI): domain Eukaryota; kingdom Metazoa; phylum Arthropoda; class Insecta; order Coleoptera; family Elateridae; genus Agriotes; species Agriotes lineatus. Next base: position 84,554,754 of record OW679194.1, on the reverse strand, counting down.
TATCAAGCAACAACGATCGCATCATCTGGATAGAGATAAATGCTTCGCCAGCATGCCTCCATATCCTACAAACATATGCTTCAACCGCCGACGCAGAAGATACAGACATTGAGAGTTATTGTGCTGAATTGCAAGATACTCTGTCGAAGATCCCTAAGCGCGAACTAACTATAATACTTGGTGACTGGATCGCAAAGGTGGGTGATACATCAGCGGATCATCATCTGAGACATGTAGTCGCAAATATGGTCTAGGTGTACGGAATGAGAGAGATGCCAACCTTATCCAATTTTGTTTGGAAAATGATTTAAAAATTACCAATACCGTTTTTACTCTACCAAAACGGCGTCTTTATACATGGGCGTCACCTGGAAATCAATACAGAAATCAGATAGACTTCATCTTTATTAGACGTCGCTGGAGCTCTTCAATTAAGGATTTGCGAATTAGACCAGGCGCTGACTGTGGCTCTGGCCATCAGCTGTTAGAGGCCACGATAAAAATAAAACTCAAAGTTTGCTGCAGAAAATGTATCACGTCAATGAGACAAATATCCAAACCAGCAACCTTTCAAGAAGAACTCAGTTCACATTCATCCTCACATCACAAATCTATGCGTACACCTGATACGTAACTACGAATCAACTATGGAATAATCTCCAAGATCGTATCTATGCTTTTATCAAAAGATCTCAGCCTTCACAAGTAGAGAAACCAAATTAGAAATGGATGTTACATGAACAAAGAAAGACACTAAAACAGACGGGCTTGCAAGATAACTATGTCCAGAATCAGTATAGAGAGCACAGCAGACTCATTCAGGATCGATGTTGAAATGACAAAAATGCATACTACGCCAATCTATGTAAGGATGTTGAAGGATATGCCCAAAGAGGTAATTTCCGCGAAATTTTAATCCATCAAAAAGATTACTAGAAAATTTAAACCTGTAACATGGTCGATTCAATATGAATATGGCAACTTAACATGCGACTTTAACGATACAATAAAAGTGTGGCAGCAGTACTGCGCTTGTCTGTATGATGATCCCCTTCAAACACCCATACGTATCAACTTTGAAGGGTTCGAAACCGAACAACAATCCTACCCGAAGATGTAGATTCTTCCCTAAATCGTATGGGGCAAAATAGAGCGCCTGGTATTGACACCACACCAGCGGAGACCATCAAGTTTCTTGATGAGCAAGGAAAGCGACACATATAGGCCATTCAGTAAACACAAAAACATATAAATTTTTCTGAAGTTGGCATATACGTAAAATTTGTCTGCTAGGGATTCTGTAGTTTGTTTTGCAAAGGTTTCCATACCTGCATAAAGATGACTTTGAATTTAAAAATGACAATTAATAAATAGCATTAATTCAGTGGCAAAGTACATACTATTCTGGATATTCTTGCCTGAACTTTTATAAAATGTAATAAAAATACTTATTAATAAATGCTACATCAATAGTATCCAACACAGTATTTGTTTAACATCCTTAAAAGTAGTTATGACAGATGCTAATTAAATGTCACACTCTTAACCTATTTGTTTTAGTAACTTTTTGTAAGTACATTTCTAGACAAAAGATGCATTTTGGAAGTACACTCACGAAATTTTAGAAATCAAAGGCCACTTTGTGTTTTTATGTTTAGTGAACAGACTATACTTGTTATATGCTGACCTCTGTTATTATTCCCTTACATAAGAAAGGTTCCACTAGCGCCTGTGACAACTATCGCTTAATAGCTTTGCTTTCACATGCCAGCAAAGTTATGCTGTATATTCTGCAAGCACGTCTCTATCCTTTTCTCTCCTGGCAGATACCTCAGGAGCAGGTAGGTTTTGTGTAGTGGCGAGGTACTCGCGAATAGATTTTGAATATCAGACAGCTTATCGAGAAAGCAAACGACTACTATACTCATTTATATATCTGCTTTGTAGATTACTCCAAGGCATTCGATAATGTAAACTGGAACAAATTATGGCCAATTTTAAGAGAAATGGCCACCCCACTGCACTCGGCAGAAATTCTCCGCCGACTATATTCAGAAAAAGTAGTGGTAAAAATAAATGATGTATTGTCCAACAAATTTTCAATTAAAAAAGGCGTTCAGCGGAACTGTGTGCTTTCGCCTCTTTTATTTAATATATACACCAAATACATTGGGAGAATAGTGTTGGAAAACTGGGATGGTGGAGCTCTAATCGGTGGACCACGAATTTCTACGGTTCGCCGATGATGCAACACTGCTTGGTGACAGTGCAGAGGAAATACAAAGTCTTTTAAAGGGATTAGAAGATGTGAGTAATGAATATGGATTGAGCATCAACTATAATAAAACAAAAATATTAATAGTGGAACTGGAACATAACCACCACCCAAAAATTCGCAGATTTGGCAAGTGCGAAGTAGCCTCGAATATGATCTACTTGGGCTCTCTTATTAACAACTCTGGTGACTGGGAAACGAAAATTAGACGCAAATCCAATTGCCCAGAACAGCTATGACCCAACTATCCAGACTTTGGGCCGACAGAAACATCAGCCGCAGTGTTAAAATAAAACTAGTATAAACTATGGTATTTCCAGTCTACCTATACGCAGCGGAAACATGTACCGTTCGCGGGGCTGACAGACGAAGGATTGATGACTTCGAGATGTATTGTTGGCGCAGAATGCTCCGTACTCCCTGGACATCGCCTATGCGGGATACTTCTACAATTCAATTCCTGGGCGACATTTCTCACCATCCAGATAATATGGAGAAAACCAACGTCCAGGGAAGCCCACGTGGTAAACGGCGAAGAGGAAGGTCTCCACTGAGTTGGTCAGATATAATAAAAGGAGTGTTACACGAATCACTCGGCAGCGCTATGGAAATGCCCAGCACAGAAAAACCTGGAAAACACTAGTGAAGGGTAGTGTTCATACATTGAATGTATAAATGGTGCTGAATCACAACACATCAGTAATGATGTCATGACTAATGATGATGATCCTACAGTATGTTATCTACGATAGAATCTAGGAAACGCGGTATGTAGTGTACTACCGTTATTGTTCAACATTTATATTACAGAGATTATGCACTGGAAGAGTTGAAAGGGCGCTGCCTACAAATAAGCGTACCCATATAGGACACAGTATTATTTACACTTAATTTTTCCAGACCAGATAGTCATTACTCAAGTGTCTTATCACTTAGAGTTTATACTGGTACTCCGTATATTTTATAAAACAACAAGGAAACCGAATATTTAATCGTAAATGCTACAGCGAAATTTCAAATATCAGTCCATGATAATATATCCATAAAATAAGTAAACTGTAAATATTTAGGTGCCACTTTAAAATAGAAGGTTTGTGATTTGCTGAAATAATAAAAAAATCGAGCAGAGTAAAAAAATTATATGGTGGGTTAAACACATCCAAGCAAACCAAGAAACATATACGTAAGTCGTTGATTGATGCGGTATTATGCTATAGTTCGGAGGTTTAGATGATAAACGATAAAAAAAACTATTTACGATAGAAATTGACCACATTGGGAGAAGTGCTGGTTTCTTGAATTAGATAACATAACTGTTACAGTTTACTTTCGCGTTAGTTGAAGTATGAACATTTCTGGTTTATGAACGCACACCGATTGTATTTCTGTTTACAGAATGCACTTCGTTTGCGCGAGCAGCCGTGCATTGCAGCTCAGTTCCCTCTTGTGTCCCACTTCTTCTGTTAAAACAGTTGGTCTGCCTGTTGACTTCCCCTTACAAATGCAGTTTTTCTCTTGGAACCGTTGAACAATCACCTGTTTGTGGTTCCTAAAGGTATAGTAAGCAATGTTTGCTGCCGGAAAAGCCTCCATAAATTGCTCAATGCAGGACTGCAATGAATAGCTCTAACTTCCATCGGCATTTCTTGTACCACTACGAAAGTGTGTCATCATAATGACTACTCCGGTGTAAAAACCATTCCTCTTAGGTTAGTTCTGCACATTAAACAAAACATATACAAATATTTTCTAATGATTTATTGCCGTATTTAATTATTATCTATATTAATAATATGAATTTTAATTACTAACAAATTTGGAAACTGTTATTTTAGGTTATATGTAATAATGAATATCTCAACTTTACAATTTACTTACATCTAAATATCCAGGTAATTTCAGAGTTCTGAAAAGAACTGTTCTTCGATGTCGACTCAACAAATACAATCTAATAACTTCTAAACAGCAAAACGAAACGTATAAAGTTTAGAGGTTAGATGTGACGAACGTCTATGTCGCGGGAGGTCAAAATTTGGCAATTTGTTTAGGGATATTACCAATACCACCAACCTTCGAAAAACAAATTTATAGCGGCAAACTTAAATGTAGTCACGTGGGAAATTGGAATTAATGAAAACCCTGTATATAAAACCGTTGTATAGTAAAAAATTTGCAAGGCGCTTTACGCATAACTTTCCTGCGAACTTTAAGGATAAACATATCTTAACGTTCGTAATAATACTGAAAGAATAAAAGAAAACACTTGGTAATGCGAAATACATCAATTTTCAAATAAAACAACATTACCGGCGGAATTTGAAGTTCAGCGCCTGAGAATGCGATTTCAACGATCGACCCACACTGCCACAACACCGTGCGGATTTTTGCGATGCAGCTCCATTAAATGTAACGCACTTCTTCGTTGCCCCTTTTGCCTCTTACAACATTTATCCTCTATCTGTTGGGTCCCATTTTCATTAAGCACAAAGCCTGAGCTATGTGAAAATTATTACTTTGCAAATTGTATGGAATGGGAGGTCTGTACTTCCAGGAATGCTTGGAAGCTGTTAGAAGACCGCTACAGATACAAATTGCTGCTAGTTTAACTGTATCATCTGTTTAGTGGTTGATTTTTTAAATACACGGTCATTTCAAGGAACTGCGTCAGCATTGTTTGGGATTGAAGGTAAATATTATTAACCCTATTTAGTTGTTATATAAATCAATTAACATACATTGTAGAGACATTTCTATTACTGCTTTCCAAATATGAATTCGTACGAGAAAGATTAACAACGTCTTTTGGAGTTACGGAGAGTTGTGGAAGCAAAACAGGAAAAATGGGTGGTGTTACTTATGCTTCCGGAGGAAAAGCTTAAAAACTTCTACCCAATGGCGAAACCGCAAAACATGTATACGCCGTAAACGTACTGAAGAATCTTGCACCGTATGTGCAAACCAGAGCACTATTTCGTGAGCCACTGCTTCCGACTGACATTTAGCGTAGTTCGATGAAAAAACGTTTTTTAGTGTTTTTTATAATGTGTGCATGTATATTATCAGAAAATGTATCGTTCTTCTTCACCATTCGCTTTTTATTGAAAATTGTTCATCCCATTATAGTGAAAACTTACACCCGACCATTTTGACCTAGACGCGTGTCTTGGTGAAAAATTTTTGGCGCGTGTACTGTCGGATTGGTAAGAAAAATTATTAGTTTTTAAGTGTCCACAAACCCTAAACATGCGTCAATATCTACTTTTCCAAACTATTGCCCTTGGTATGGGCTTATGTTGTACGATGTGAACGACCACATTATTTGTACAGGTTAGGCTAAATCATAGTATTCCGGTCTCTCGCGGACACGTGTATTTTTGATCGCCTCGCAGCTGTTGCGAACTTGGATACCAGCGTGCTGTCTATATTGAATTTAAAACGCCAGGCTATGGGTGAAAGAGAGAGGGAATGAATGGTTTTCGCTCGGTTTCAGTCTGGTGGACGCGAGCTGCAATAGCCCCTTCGAGTTTTTCTAAGCTGCATGGCGTGTTGTTTGATCAGTTAGCAGTTGACAGTTGGTCATGGACCTCGTTAGGTTACTGCAAGCGGTTCCTAGAGTGTTCCGAAACTCGAAGCGAGTAAGTCGAGTGTTGACCCCGCCTTCTTGGCCAAACGCTTCTCTGTTGTACCATCGGCCGTCGGCCAATATGACCACTTCTGTGGGATCAAACTGGAGAGCGTGTTCCTGGTCATCTTTCACATGCAGGCCTGGTCGTCATTTGTGGCCGCATCGTGAGTTCTGTGAAGGAAACTGTGGGTCCTCATCATCAACGCCTACGCTGGTTGAAGCATCTCGCCCCGTTTCGCATGCCTTGTGACACCGCCGTGCTGCAGACTGGATTCGTTCGACCGCTGCAGGTGAAGCTAATAAGGTATTTCGTGCACTATTTAATGACGCCAGTAACCATGTTTGGTATACTAAACTAATGTCAGCAATCATATTTTGTGTACTAGTTAATGACAGCAATCGTATTTGTGCACTAACCAATGCCAGCTATCATATTCTGCGTAATAATTAATGCCAGCAATCATATTTTGCGTAATAATTAATACCAGCAATCATATTCGAGTACTAATTAAAGCCAGATATCATATTTCATGTACTAATTGATGTCTGTAAATATATTTTGTGTACGGTTGGGTGGCAACAATCATATTTGCGTAATAATTAATGCCAACAATCTTACTTTGTGTACTAATTACTGTTCATAACCATATTTGTATGTAAGAATAATAAACCTATTTGTTAAACGCTACCGTTGTATTTTCTTTGTGTGTTGCATGCCGAGTTTCAGGTTAAGCAGTCTGTAGTGTAAGATCGATGTAAAGCGGATTCTGGATGAATTTGTGAGCGTCAAGGTATGTTCGAACGCTCCACGCTGCACTGTGTCTAGTCGGCAGTTCTTGTTACGGACTGAGCAGAGGTCCTTTGTGAATTACTTTCTCGATTTTGAGATATATCGTACGCGCTAATCGTCTAGCTTTTTCGTGGCTTTTTGTATGAGCTGGCGCGTTGCCGTTAACGTCGTTTTTGTCCCGTAACATACTTTGCAGCAGTATTCTATGATCAAAACTAAATAGTTCCAATAAACCCGTATTCTCAAATGCATCCTTTTTAAGATATTAAGGTTTAAAGTTTTAATGTGGGTAACTTTTAAAGTCACAAAATCTGGAAGTTTGTGATTAAATGGTTGACATTGCTTGGAAAAGTGGAAAATGTTATGAAAATTATTGTTTAGTGAAGTTGCAAAATTGAAATTTAACGAAAATTAGTCAAATACAGTTTCAAATAACGCAATAGTAAATTTTTGAAAAAGCGGATATACATTTTTGGTACAGTCGTCCGAGACCGGCCCCGAGATAGCCTGATAGCAACCTAATAATATAAAACATGTGTTGCATAAAATGCACATAAATTGTTTATACCTCGCTCATCTAAAAGACGAAAAAATCACCTTCCAAGGTTTTTTCAATTCCGTTTGTCTGTCTGTTGCTGTAATAACTCAAAAACTAGTTGTTGGAGAAAAACTATACTTTGCGTGCAGATTATATGCCTACCTGGCAGAAAACCGTAAAAAAATCTGGCATATGTCTACTAGGTGAGCACGTAGAAAAATAAAACTTTATTTATTTTTGTTTTAACTGAAAAATAGATAAAAATAGTAATTTGCACATAGCTCAGGCTGTACCTTTGACCAAGATCCTACCCAACAGATGCAGGGTACATGTTTTAAGTGGACGAGTCAACAAAACATACGTTCTATTAAGCCAGTTGCAAGGCAATGATATGACACGTTCTCAATGGCTTACAAGGTATTGCCAAACGTTTAGATCGCATTCGCAGGCACTACCGTTCTAATCTCGATGGTAATGGCTTTTTTAAATTGATCTAATTCACGTTACCAAGTGTTTGCTTTTATTATTTCAGTATTATTAAGAACCTGAAAAGAGTGTTACATCTGATTTATTTAATTTTTAAAATTATTTTCGAAATTTCTCCAATCTTCACGTTTCAGTGTCCCTAGATGACGAAAACAGGTTTTCTCAATTTCGTCTGTCTATCTGACATTCTGCTGCCGGTATAACTCAAAGACTTTGTTGCAGGGAGACAATATTTTCCAAGTAGATTATGTGTCTACCAGCATAAAACCGAGAAAATTTTGAACAAATATATACAGTGCGAACGCCGAAGAATACGAAATGTTGTTGATTTTTGATTTAACTGAGAAATCGATAAAAGTTACAATTTGCAAATAGTTCAGAATTTACCCTTGGACGAAAATGTGACCCAATAAATACAAGGTAAATGCTGTAAAACACAAAAAGTGGTAAACGAAAACTGCGTCTTATTTAAGGCAGCCGTGGCGCAGGTAGGGAACGGGCGGTGTGCTTACAAGATAGCATTCGCTGTCACTGCCGTTCGAATCAGACGGCAGGTAAGGTTTTTTTACTTGAAAATGTATGTAATTTGGATTACCAAGTATTTCATTTTATTGTTTCGGTGTTATTAGAAACGTAAAGATATTTTTACCCCTATTTTCCTTTGATTCTTGATAGCTATTTAAATAACAAGGAATGTAAGAACCTATTAACATTTGAGGTAGGCAAGTACAAGCCAAGGCAATGCCGCGGCTTGTTGCCTGCCGAAAATGTTAATAGGCGATGCATTCCGAGTTATCTTATTACATTCTTCCCACTACTTATCAAAATTTTCCTAGATTTTTGAAAAAAATCGTTTGGTTTGTCACCTGTCACCAGGATTAATTTTCGTGAGTCGTGTTACCTGTCAGTGTCACATGTCACATAAAGACTTGCAATTATAAACAAAACGTCTAAGTCTGCATCTTGCGTTGCTAATTTTATTATCCTAGGAACTTAATAATTATATTAAGTTCCGTTGCCAACGGAAAGCAGCAAACAAATATAATCACCGACTTACACGTTTTGTTACTAAGGCTGTATCACTGACTTACATGATCAGCAGCGGGAAAAATCATTTAGTATCCCAACGTCTGGGTATAAAGCCCTTTATTTTTTTGTAAATAGAACAATCCTGCCAATTATGTACCATTAGTTTGGAGAAACCCTATGTATGTGTGTACGGAGTTTCGACTGTGTAATGCCCAAGTAAATCACTTGCAAAACGTAGCAAAACAAGTGAATTGTGACAGATATTGTTTTTTAATTTTTCGAATGTAGCTCGGAAACCAAAAAGGTATTCTAATTCTGTTAACACCACCGCATTGCCATAGGAAAGTTAACCACATAATGTGCATTTTCCTTTAGCTGTAATAATAACGGATACTTTCATTTAATCCAATTAAAAATAGAACTCCCTGTACATGAACAGATTGTATTCTTTACAATTTAAAATTTGCACACATGCTTGGCAATGAATACCGATATTTGCATTTAAATATGTCTCCTATTTCAGCACCTCCCAATTAAATCCGACCCTGATCTCGGCGCTCAGTTTCACAACGTCTTGCAGCTAAGCAGAACTATACTATAGTGTTGAAAGGTACGCTAGAATTAAAATATGCATTCCGTTAAGGGTTAAGGTGTCAGTGAAAGTTGGTTTTCTGTAAATGTTAAAGTAATGTTATGAATTAAATGTTAATATTAAGATCTATGAAATTAATTGTTGATTCTGTTTCTCTCAGGATAAATATAGTTCAACGAGTTAAAAAATTCTAAAAATATGCAAGTGTTTATGCCCCATAAAAGTGTTATCTAAGTATGCTTCACTATCATACCTCTTAAATAATGCACAACTCTACATGCCGTGTTAAACCAGCGACAGTGCGCGGCTTCATTCAACGGTTTACTAGTTTCAGGTTTTTGTAAACACACATCCCATTACTGTTAATAGGGATACTATCACAAAAAATAATTAGTTATTATGCCTATGGGTTGTGTTCTTTACGAACTACGAACATTTCATTTAGTAATGAGGGTTCATTACTACCTTACTTAATTTGACCGACTGTCCGTTTAAACATACCCTTAGTATTTCTGTGATAATCTTCTACTGCAGCAATCCTACATTCAAATGCGGCATATGCCGCGGGATACAGCTAGTATATAAGAATCCGCTCTAAATAATTTGTCCTCGAACAGGTAAAAACTAACGACTGCAATAATTTTTTTCGCAAATCATTTCACTCGTTCTGAGATATATGTTCAGTAATAATGAATTCAGGGCTAATGCTTTTGCCGGTAAAATTATTTACGAAAGTTTTTTGTTTTGGCAATGTCACAAGACAAACTAACTTGATCAGTTAGTTAGTTTCCGAGCAAAATTATGAGCCTGAAATACATTTTGAGGACTATTTCCCAAATATCGCTTCATTTTGTATAAGTATTCAATAAATGTAACACTTGTAGTGATGCACAATGACAGTTTAAATGACGTTTTTGAAATACCACCTTGATTAACAAAACATATTTGGTGGCTGCTACGAATACAGGTGGTAAAAAACTAATAAAATTCCAAGGAAAAATTTTTTTCCATTATAAATGTGATTGGTTGAATTTTGAAAAATCATTGCATTTGATTGGGTAATAAGAAATGCGGAAAATAGTCCCATAAAATTCTCATTCGTTAAAATAGAGCTGAAAAGATTTCTTACAGCAAATGATAAATTACGAAGAACAATAGATATTTATGGCCGAGCTAGTACATTACGATTAAGCCCTTCAGGTCAAGATACGTGATCTAGCGCGTCCATAAACGCAAATACCAACCGTGTGTCGTATAACATTTTTTTTGTATATTGAACATGAACAAGAGTCATTCTAATAAATTATTAAAGAATTATCCCAAATTATTTGTTTTCAAAATGCTGTCATTCATGTTATACGTTTGGCAGTACTGAACGCCATTGTTGGTAGCACTGTCAATCTATATCAAATTAGAGGTAAAATTTTTATTCAGTTTTTATCAAACTGACGCAAAGCCTAACCAGCTAACCGCGACTGCCAGTCCCACCAACAATATACTTCAGTACTGCCAAATGTATAGCAGGTATCACAGGCGTCGTTAAGTGCTACCGGACTAGGTCATAAAAACGTATTTGCAAGACTTGTTGCTAAGCTGGTGGCTCTAGATGGCGAAAACAATTTTTTTACTGCTATGTAGGGTGCAATTTTGACTTGTAATCAAACACTTTGAAGTTGAAATTCAGTACTTAAGGACAGAGACAAGTAAATAATAATTTATGTACATATTCATATTTTTTCAAAATTCTGACACAGTTTTATACAATAACAATATATAATTGGACCAAGTAAATGTAACTAATGGTATTTTTCATTTAAACCGAATAATTTAAGAAATATATAAACGGCTTATCTGAGAGCTAATATCAGTGTCTACTATTACCGTAGAAAGTAAGAAGTTATAGGGCCTTAAAGTTCAATATTTTATTTTTATTTTGATATCGATTTCGACTTTGGTATACTGCTACGTGTAGAATGCGTCTACTTAGGTATAGGTCACTGAGCGATGTCTGCTTAAGTTTTGTATCTATGGCGCCTTGATTGAATTTTGAGCGTCAACCTTTTCTGTCTTGAGGCGTTTTTATCGGTAAGCAAAACGATAAAATTACCTTTCTAGATTTTCGGGGCCTCTTTTGTTTGTACGACGTTTTAAAGCAGTTTATCTTTTATTTTGGTCAACCAGGTATCGGCAGGCTTTCTGGGGAACTTATGTAGTGAAATACTTGATTAGTCCTGACTGTGTTAGCGGATTAAGCAACTCTGGCCGACCTTTCAAGAATAATATCTCTTACGCCAATTGGCGGAGCATCTTGGTATCGAGCTGTCGAAATTCATTTTGCACCTGGCCCATTTTGGGCTGCTAGTATGGAGCTCAGATCTTCAAGTGCATGTCGTCTGCAGATTGCGTACTTCGCCTATTATTAGAGCAGTTGTTTTTCTGACACCTTCCTGCTTGACTGAGAGCCTGCAGTACTGGTATTTCTGTACCATCCAATTGTCGAGCCCTCTCATATGGATGCGAGATTTCCTGCAGTTATTGATCTTGACCTTGACCTGTTCATAGTCCTTCTATAGTGCTGTAACGTTCAAAGACCTGGAACTATTTGTGACAACGAAGGAGCCGATGTAATATTATGTATTGTATTATCATTTTACCACCATTTGAATTTTGAACTGGTTTACTGTGCTGCTGTGCACGTGGGTGAAGTCCTTCAGACTTTCCCGAGATGTTTTTATATAATTAGTATTCTCTTAGCTTGCTTTTTCTGCACTGAGTCGAACAAGTCCTGCCTGGGTTCCTTCCGAATCCCGTGGGTTTTATGTTTACCATTGTACTATTGCCGTCAATTGTAGTTTGTGTAACGATGTAAATGGCTAACCTTCAGGACTAATTCGAACGCTTAAACTAATACAGGTAATGATTTTTATTATTAGATGCTATTGTTAGCTTCCGCAACAAATTTTAATATGTTTTTGTTCTAATTAACGTAGTCTGTCTTTATACATAGAATAATATAAATCTAAATTTTCTAGTAATATTATTATTATTATTAGAAGTTAGCGAGTTTATGCGTTTTAAGGTGCACCTTATAGTTAGTTACATCTATTGAATAATATTACGTACACTGTGCTGGCTTTGCATTCAATTTATAATCTGTAATCAATATTCATTGCTATTATTACATCGTCTTGTTTGTTGTTACTGTTACCTACTTTTGTGTGTTTTTTTTTCAGAAAATTTTGCTTTTGGAACTACTTTTGAGTTTACTAATTCTTTGTGATATCTGGATACACTTGTAATTAAAAGATTCGTTGGCGTCCTTAGTGTCTATTTTATTGACTTCAGCACATTATATTGAAATGCACGTCGCTTTCGCTGAAGTAGCCGGTAATTGTATCCACGTAGTAACTCGATTTTTGAAGAATATAGCCTACAAATCAAAATTTGGTATCAACACATACCTACTGTTATGTATTGCACCAATGGAAACAATTTCGTAAGCCCGACTAAACTGTAAGATGCACTTTACCTATCTTATTTTTTTGGATCTAGCTTTGTTTTAAATATTAGATTATACAGTATGGCTATTAATTTATAGTACTGAAAATTTCGAACTTTTTTCACTTAAAATAATATGTAATAATAAATTAACACTTAAGTATTAGCTTTACGAATAACGTGTTCTAAGTGCCCTCCATTACGTTGGACGCACAGTTCGTATAGTTTCTGTATATTTGTAGCCATATTTGAAAATAGAGGCTGTTGCATCTGTCGTATCGCTTCTGTAATTTTCTCTTTTAACTGTTGTATTGTCGTCCAGCTTTACCTTTTCCTTGGTGTAGCATACTTCCAGTTCTTCTAAATTTGGTTATAATATTCAGTACAATAGGATTACTTGGTGCCTGTTTATTGAAATGCTCCGAAAATTGTTCGCGGAAGAATTTAATGCTTGGACCATTTTGTCTATCTAAAACGTATGACCGAAAATAGTGCTCAACTAAAAAGACTTTTTCTTCAGTAGATAACATTATTTACGAACTTGCAAACATATTAGTACGTCTAACCAAAACCAAACGTCAATGTTTATGTCAAATTAAAGTATCAATTGTTAAGAGGTTTAAGCAAGAGTAGGCCTACCGTTTCAGTACTGTAAATTAATAGCCATACTGTATTATGAAACAGCACTCTTAGTTCATAAGCGCAAAAGCAACCGTTTGCCTCAAAATTCCTATACAATTTTTGGGTTGTTATTAAAACGTCCAATTACCAAGTAGCCATGATTACAAAAACAGTGGGTAGTGATGGTGATCTAGTAAACAACAATGATAAATATATTAGTAACATGGGCCACATAGAAACTTTTCCATTAAGATTAGAAAATGCCGCGACATAACGAATTATTCAATGCTGAAAATGTATCCTTCCAGATAACACCTCCCGAAACATTCTCTCAAAAATAGGCCTTAACTAAATAATCAAGAGTAATATCGCAAGTTCATTACAATAGCCGATTAAATTTTGACGTTTTCTGTCAGAATTTTTTGCTAAGAAATATGTTAAGTAAATTTCCCGCTCAAGAAGAATCCCGAGTGAGATTTTTGGGCATAAAATTTACGAGATATATTTCTTCAGAGCAAAACATTCTGACAGAAAATCGTCAAAGTTTATTCAGGCTAGTTTACATGCACGGGGGATGTTCGGCGTGATTAGTTCCTGAATAAATAGATAAAATTCAGTTGGTGAAGTACCTTTAACAATCAAGTTAAAATTATGCACAGGCGATTAAATTTTGACACATATTTAACCTCGTTAAATTTTGACGTTTGAATTTTTGTCATTATTAAACTGACAGAAACCATAGTGATTACGCATTATTATGGATATGAAGGAAATAATCACTAAAAATGTCACCAGCCCTTAGACTAAAAGGTTGGGGTTTCAATTTTAATGTAACTAACCTATATTAATATATTTCAAATAAATAAATTATATACTCCTGTACTGTAACGTTAAAATACATATAATAATTATGTAAATTCGAATTTCCTCATTGCATCGAGAGTGGTACCTTGAAAGTGAAATTGCGTAGGCATATGTTTATATGTCTTGTTGAGACACTTATTCTAGGTTACAATTACGACACGCATGTATTATAGAATAGTAAACTAAAGGTAGCATTCTAAAACATATAATGTAATTTTTCTCACTGTTCAAGTTTTAAATTTTTTAATTACTTACGTAATTCTTAGTAGACTGAATGTGTCTGAAATCTTTGTTGTTTACATATTTAGTTCTTGCAGATTTATTCTTAGAAAATCACTAATAAAGGCAATATAAAGTGCGATCAAAAATTATTTTTATCTAGGATGGCTATGGAATAGTTCCTATCTTATGAATGCAACTACGTTTATACTTAACTGCCAAACTTGACATTTAATTTTTAAGTGACTTATAGTTGCATTTATAAATTAGAAACTATTGCATAGCCATACTAGATAAAAATAATGTTTGATCATACTATAGTATAAAAGATAGAGAAACAGGTATAAGAAGATGATATAAAATCTAATAAAGTAATTGTTAAACTCATAAATTAATAGCAGGCCATAAATTATTACTAAGTAACTTAGAAAAGAGTGTGATAGAAAACTAAGAATACATGAAAAACACTCTTTAAGTTGCTTTATAATTTAATACGGGAATATCACACTTTATGAAATTCAAAACTTAATTGTAAATTGCTGCAGTTTAAAATGCAGTTATGATTGAAAATTTAATTATAAATTACTTACCACATGAACAAGTTTTAAGGTATCGTTGTACAAGTCCTCGGATATAACGGGAGATATAAACTGATGGAGTAAATGTATGATTACAAAATTCACGATAATATAGCCATGACAATGTAAAACCATGTCGATCTGATAGTTGCAAACACTAGACATGACTAATGTCTGTTCTCTTATATTATGGTTGTTCGTGTTATAATCACGTGTAGTACTGTTTCAATAAAAACACTTCAAATAACACTAATGTTGGTTGTACTCTTTAAGAACTAGTTATTCTTATGCGCTGATACAGAAAACAAAGGAATTATTTAATGTTATATCACTTCAAAAGCCTATTTAGTAAAAATCACGAGCCCGTAAAAAGTTAAACTAATGTAGACACGGCGGCACTATTATAATATAAACTGTTTTACCGTCCTTCACATGTGCGCACATCTAAATAAAAATAAATGCAAATGCACTCTTTAAATCCAAGCATCGAAATTTATATTTATACTACTATAAATGTTATAAGACCACTTATCACGGGTCATTATACCGGTTTAAGTAAGCATCGATAACCTGGAAGTTTGGTTACAACGCAACAGGTAAAATTAGGCTAATTACTGCAAATACTTTTTTATATATAACCCACTTTTATATAATACTGTCGATTGTATAAAATTTGTTTTTATTTAAACATTTAGATTCGAACTTTTGAATGCGTCTAAAACTAATATTACACATATTTATTTCAGTCTTACAGTTTTCGATGTTAAGTATATGTTACTTCTGTAGCAAAGTAATGGAATGTAAACCGATACACCAAAATATAATATTGAAAGGTAAAGCGAAAAATATTGTTTAAATTAATGTCACATTAATAGCACAAATATAATTGGACGTAACACCTTACTTATGTTGGAATTAATGAAAATTGGGATGTATAAATGAATGTTTTAGTACTTTCTAGCCGTAGCTCATAAAACCAGAGAAAGTGGTTTGGGTAATAGTAAAAGTTCGTATTTCTTAGGATACGATTTTCGAAACGACAAATCCCTTCACGTCTGAAAAATTACTATACAATACATTTTTTTTAAAATAAAACAGTGGTTTCAATATCAGAGATGTTCACAATGGAATATCTTATTTACATTTTTTATTTCGTTATTTTATGCTATAGGTTGACACAAATTGATAAATGTTTATTTACACTATCCATCCATAAAAAACTTGTGCAATGGGGATTCGAAGAATTGGAAAGAACGTTTACAAGTAAGGTTTATTATTAAGTTCCTAATACAATACCTTGCTACTTGCTACGCTTCGTCAGTGATTTATGCATGTCGAGTCACCGGTCTTTCCTTGTGAAACTACATTTTGCGTAACTAAAACCTTGCTACACATTTTTTCTGTCCTACTATATATGTACATACTACATATAATATACAAAGTAACCTAGCATACAACTGTAATGGAATGAACTTTTTTCAGTGTGACTAGTTTCATGTGGAATGCCGTACTAAACAACCTAGATAGAAGTTTAATAAATATAATAATCTAATGATTATGACAAATAAACAAATAAAAAGGTCTGTAAAGGGCTTTACTCGAAACTTTCCTCGGAAAATGACATTGTGGTACTAAACAATTTAAAATATCAAAGGAAACTAGGAGTAAAAATATCTTAATATTCCTAATACAACTGAAACAATAAATGAAAACACTTGGTAATGCGAATTACTTCAATTTTCAAATAAAACACATTTGCGGTAGTGGGATTCGAACTTCGGTGCTTACAAATATGAATTCACCGCCGCCCGTCTGTTGCACGTGACTCAGCGCCGTCTAGCATTTGTCCTAGTGGCTGGATTATATAGAACACGTTTCTTGTTACCCGCCACTGTCTGGTTTACAACTTTTACCCTGTATCTGTTGGGTCCCACTTTCGACAAGAATAAAGCATAAGCTATGTGCAAAATAACACTTTCATTTTCGTAATAACTATATTAAATAAAAAATTGGAAGAATGTTTTCTTTTTAAGGTGCTCACTTTGTATATATTTTACCAATTTTCTCGGTTTCCTGCCTGGAAGGTATATAATCCCCATGCAAAATATCGTCTTCCTCCAACAAATAGTTTTTGAATTATACCGGCAACAGTCAGACAAACAGACGAATTTGAAAAAACCGGACTCTGAAACGTGAACATCTGGAGATCATTTTTTTGCGATGACAATACTTCCGTCGTCTTTTAGCCGATAAAAGTAAAAGAAGGTCAAAAATTAAAGATACAGAAACGGAAAGACTAGAGACGAATGCAAAAATGAATAGTCGTAGTATTACTTGCTTTGAAGATTCATAGCAACATTGATGCGGGTGATCATACTTTTTTTTCTAACGACTATCGTTGCCCCCCGGAACAGCTTACACATTATTTCAAGAGGCGCGCTCGTCACTTACACATAAACCTCTAATAAACAAACCAATTACCAATTACAATTACCATATTTTGAAAAGTAATTCAATTCCAAGGTAAATGGACAAAACGGAAGTTAATAAACAACTTAATTAAAAAACAATTAATTACTACCCAGCACTCGACGTAGCTACAATGCGATTATTAAGTCACTGTAACCTCTAGTTGACGGTAATCACCGAGTATACGGCCAAGATTACTCTGACCGAGTTTCTTGTTATCAGTTACTCTATGCAATTACTATAAAACAAATAATTTACAAAAACATTCCAGTAATGTAATAGTAATTTACGATGCAAGTAACGTTATCAAGCTTTAAATCAAATAACGTTACGTATATCGCAACACGGTTTATTTTATAATAAAATGGTAATCTTTTTTAAAAAATCTGTCAAGGAGTTTACACGGAACTTCACTAGCGCGAATTAGATCAATCTGCAAATTTAGAAAAGTGTATACCGCAGGGGTTTGAACTCCGCCGCATCTGCGTAACGATCGTAACCGCATCGCTAAGTTGTACTGCGCCCTACAGCCTTATTGAAATGAGTGCGGCCCGCGCCTCTATTTAACGGAACGGTCTTATTGTTAAAACGTTTCCCCTCTTTTGTGACATTATCCTGTATCTGGTGAGTCCTATTCCCGGCAGGAGTAAAGCCTGGCCTATGTGAAAATTATTGCTGCCATCTATTTCAAATTTAACGAAAAAATAAACAAAACTTAATTTTTTAAGGTACTGAAAAATTCTCGGTTTTATGCCAGGCAAACATATAATATGCATGCAAAATATCGTCATCCTCCAACAACTAGGTTTTTGAGTTATACCACCAATAGACAGACAGACAGACAGACAAACAGACAAACAGACAAACAGACAAACAGACAAACAGACAGACAGACAGACGGAATTGAGAAAACCTATTTTTCGTCATCTAGAGACCCTGAAACGTAAAGATCTGAAAAAATCTCGGAAGGTGATTTTTTCGCGATTATAATAGGAAAATAAGAAAAATTTTTATTAACGACTTTTACAACAGCGTGACATATATCTATGGCTATGGTCGTATCACTAGTAAGATAAAAATCATAAATCACTCAATGCTGTATTGTTGGTTGCGCGGTCAGGTTATGTTAAATTCGAGATTAGTAGGTTAAGTTTTGCGTCAGTCTGTGTCAAATAAAAAAAACAAAACCTAACCTACTACTATCGATTTTGACAGAGACTGGCAGTGCCACCAGCAATACACGTCAGTAGTGCCAACTTGTGATTAAATGCTAATAAAGTATCGGTATGTTATTTTGCTTAAAAACACTAGTGCTGTTAAATGCATCTTAACGCAACTCGTTGCTAAGTAGTTATTATTATAGTAACGTAATAGGATAGAATAATAGATATTAACGACACAAGTTTGATTATGAGCATCTTAACGACACGAGTTTGATTGCCAAAAACGAGGCGGTGAGCCGAGTTTTGCGGAAAAATAACGAGTCCACATATCTAAAATCGGTCACTGTACTGTTGCTATTTCTTTAGCTTTTAGGCTACCAACGTATCATGTACTTTTATTGATTTTTTGTACATATACAGGTATGTAATACACATTTTGCTAATCATCATGAATCAATTGTATTTAAAAATCAAATTTCATAATTAATAGAAATATACGCAAGAATAATTAGCGAATACATATAACCATTGACATAAAATGTTAAGCAGTTATTACTTTCCTCATCTGAAACACGAAGGCACTATTGTAATCTCAAGATCTTCAAGTTTCAGGGTCCCTCGACGACAAAAACAGGTTTTCGCAATTCCGTCTCTTTGTATGTCTGTCTATCTGATGCAGGTATAACTCAAAATCTATTTGTTGCTTAAAGACGGTATTTGGCATACGGATTAAAGCATTCCTGGCATAAAACTTGTAAAATTTCGGTAAAATACACAGGGTGTCCCTAAAAATCTTTGGTAGATTTTATTCAAATTTTGGCCATGCGTTTGTACCAGTAAACCACAACTTTTTGAAGAATAAACCCTAATTTCGAAAATTACAGGGTGTTTAAAAACTTCGTCACAAAAAATTATCCACCCATATTTTTTAATCCCCTGTATAATCACTACCAATTTTTCTTTCTGAATAGTTATTTTAATATAGAAGCTATTTTCTCTCTTACACAAGTTTAGTTGGGTAAACAGTTTAGCCACAAAAAATATTTTCTAAATTAGAAAATATTTTTTTGTGGCTAAACCGTTCACCCAACTAAAATTTTGTAAGAGAGGAAATAACTTTTAAATTAAATCAATATTCAGGAAAAAAATTGGTAGTGATTATAAAGAGGTTTAAAATATTTAAAAACGTGAATCGCTTTTAAAGCCCTCTAGCGGCTAAACTAAGCAACTTTGTATATAGATAAGTTAAGTTAAGTCATCATATTTTGGGCCAAGGAACTTGTGGTCTTCCGTTGTACACGTATTTTCCGGACACCCTTTATAAATTGTATTTTATTTTCAGGTAAACTACCCTTTTTGTTTATGATACGGCAAAATATTATTAAAAAAAGTTGTTCAGAATGAGAAACTATGGCGCTATACAAAATTTCAGAAAGATCTGTCGACTTAGATTAAACCGTTATTTTATAGATTAAACAAATTGCATTTATTAAAAATTACGGTTTAATCTAGTCGACAGATTTTTCTGAAATTTTGTATGGGGCTATAATTTCTTATTCTGAACCAATTTTCTTAATAACATTTTGCCGTATCATGAACAAAAAGGGTAGTTTACCTGAAAATATAATACGATTTATACAGGGTGTCCGGAAAATATGTGTACAACGGAAAACCACAAGTTCCTTGGCCCAAAATATGATGGTTTAACTCAACTTACCTATATACAAAGTTGATTATTTTAGCCAGTAGAGGGCTTTAAAAATGAATAACTTTTTTAAACTTTTCAACTCCCTGTATAATTACTACAATTTTTTTTCTAAATAGTTACTTTCATTTAGAAGCTATTTTCTCTCTTACAAACTTTTAGTTGGGTAAACGTGTTTCGTTACAATTACTGATTCAGGATTGTAAAAATTTAGAAAATATTTTTTGTGGCTAAACCGTTCACCCAACTAAAATTTTGTAAGAGAGGAAATAGCTTCTAAATTAAAGTATCTACTCACAATAAACATTGGTAGTGATTATACAGAGGTTTAAAAAAATATTGATGGAAAATTTATTGTGACAATGGTTTTAAACACTCTGTAATTTTTGAAATTAAGGTTTATTCCACAAAAAGCTGTAGTTTACTGGTACAAACGCATGGCCAAAAAATTAATAAAATCTATCAAAAATTTTTCGACTTGAAAAAATTTAAAAAACCTAATAATTTTTGAAGACCTCTAGCGGCTAAACTAAGCAACTTTCTATATAAGTAACTTGAGTTAAATCATCATATTTTTGCTCAAGGAATATGTGGTTAACGGATTGACCTCCTTTTTAGGGACGCCCTGTATACGAGATGAGCACGTTACAGAATACAATTTTTACTTCCTTTTACAATAAAAGAAGTATTGGATTTAACCCAAAAATTCGAAATTGAGTTTTCAACAGATCTTCACGTTTTAGAGTCCCCTGAACCCAAAAAACATTTTTTTCATTGGTCTGGCTGTGTGTCTGTATGTGATCAAAATATCTCAAAAACGAAAAGAGCTATGGCGTTGAAAATTTTGTGTACTATGTAGATGAGACAGCAAGCTTTTGAAGAAAATCGCATAACCGGAAGTAGGTGTTTACTCTTTATGCTTGTGATTTTTCAGTTTTTTTCGATTTTTTCAAAAACGGCTTTAACGATTTTTTTCAAACTTCACATTTTATTACATTTTTAATGTGTATTGATGTGATTTTCCAGTTGAATACTTCTAAAATAGGTTATTTTTGTTCTCTTTTTCAATTTTTTTATTAACTCCTATTTTAAATATAACACCCGTTATATTATTACATTTTTGAATTCAGCTTGAAATTCTAGAAAAAAATGTCTTTTTCCCTAACGCTCTATTGTGTACGGTTTTTGTAGAATTTGTAATTTTTGAAAATTTTTGACAAATGCTTAAAAATTTAAAATAAAATTTTTGCCTTATAAGATCACTGTAAAAGGAAGTTGTGTGCGTATATCACAACAGATTTTTTATATTACTTCCCTCGTCTAAAAGCCGAAAGAAAAATTGTAATCGGGAAAAAATTAACTGCCAAGAATTCTTCAGATCTTAACATTTCAGGGACCAAGATGACGAAAAACAGGTTTTCTCAATTCCGTTTGTATGTCTGACTGTCTGTCTGTCTGTCTGTTGCCGATAGAACTCAAAAAATATTATTTGCATATAGTCTTCCTGGCTCAAAACCCAGAAAAGTTCGGTCAAATATATACAGAGTGAGAACCTTTCAAAAATAAAACGATGTATATTTTCTTTATCTCAGAAACTACTACTTAAATGAATGGTATGTTATATTACAAGGAATGAAAATGATACTTTGCTGATGAGGAGGCTTGGTATCAAGTCGCACGGTAAAGGTGACCGGTGCCCTAGGTAAAGTAAAGTAAAAATGATTAGTTTTGCAAAAGTCTCAAAAGTAACTAATCCTGCAAAGTAACACTTTCAAGATCAGACTGACTCTTGATATTACACGCTGTCATGACGATTTCAGGATGGGTAATATTTTGCACACACCTTAGGTTTTTTCTTGACGCAAAGGGGCATATTTCTGATCCAAAATATACATGGTGAAAACCTTAAAATAAGAAAAATTTGTTTAATGTTTGCTTTAACTGAGAAATAGATAAAATTTGCACATAGCTGTAGTAAAAGACGAAAAAGGAAACAATTAAGTGCTTTGCGTTTAATGGAGCTGCATCGTAGAGATCCGAACGGCCTCCATGACAGTATGGGTTGAGCGTTGAAATCGCCATAGCAGGCACTGAAGTTCGAATCCCATCTCCGATAATGTTTCTTTATTTGAAAATTGTGGTATTTCGATTATCAGGTGTTTGCTTTTATTGTTTCAGTATTATTCCGAACGTTAAGCTATTTTTACCCTTACAGCCAGTCTTATAAAGACCACTAATCAGATGTTATGTGTTTACTAATGAATAAAATGTCATAAGAACTAAGGTTTTGATTCGCTTTTGTTTATTTTAACAACGAATTAACGTTAATTTTAGATTAGTGGTCTTTATAAGACCGGCCGTTAGTTTGTTTAAATGCTTAAAATAGTTGAGTGTCATAATGTGCACTTGCGAGGAAAGTTCTGAGTAAAGCCCATTACAGATGTTTTGCACTAACTAAGAAATACATGGAAAATGGAACCCAACACATACATTATATATGGTTTTAGAGATATAAAAGGGCAACGAATACATATCTTGTATTTAATGATGCTACAAGGCAAAGATCGGAAGGATCCCGCGTGGCAGAGAGTGACAAATGGTCTAATAAATGGTCTGAGTAAAGCGCTTTACAGATTTTTTGATATTGAAATTATGTCAAGGTATACCAATATACACGGATTATTCTTAAAAGTTTGAAATTGAAGTTAACAACGTATTAAATTTTTTATTAATATAGAAAACTAGTTTAACAATTATTTAAATTATAGAATAACAAATTTGACTAAATCATATTCGTAAACACGATAAAGCGTTTTTGACGCAATGGTGCACTAAAAAACGCAACGGATTTTAAGCTTATCGAAGTCGTGAGATAGCGTTTGTACATTACGTTGGTTTTGAACGTAAATTGTTTTCTTTTCTGGAATATTAATAGTGAAGGATGTACTTTGTATACGATAAATTGAATGTTTAAGTGCTTTGCAAAAGTATGTTAGTGGGGAACGTAGGATATAAATAAATTTCTGACAGAACTAATCAAATCAAACGCTAAAATGTTGCGATTCTGTGCATGTGTAATATTTTTATATCTATCCAGCATCTGCCATGTTAGAAGTATACCGTATAATGACACAGAAATAGTTTTAGTGAATGTGGTACGTTGCATTTTTATTACCTAATCTTGCTTTCCATTTCCGCTTGCATGTAAAAAATTGTTTTCATACCTACAGTAACATTGTTAATATGCAATGGTTAGATACTGATAAAAATTGCATTATCTATTGTGCATGTTCCTATTAAGTCTAATTAACACATCAGGAAATACAAGCTATTACTTGTTAGAAATTATAATTTGCAGCAAGAAATGAAGGTAAATAAAATATTGGCTTTCATTAGTTTCAAGGTTTTTAAAACGGACATAATTTCTCGTATGTATACCTTTTTTAGCCGTGTTTTGCTATAGATAGTTGCCCTAGTAAGGTCTGCGGATGATATAACTTTAGAACTGTTTTATCAAAATATTTTCTCTAAGAAGGATAGTGGAACCGGTGGTGAACTAAAATTAGATCAAAAATAATTTTCATCTAGTATGGCTATAGAATAGTTCCTATTTTATGAACGCACCTACATTTATACTTAAATGTCAAATTTGACATTTCATTTTTAAGTGAATTGTAGTTGCATTCATAAATTACTGGTTGAAAATAATTTTTGATCGTACTATATATTCTTTTCTTTTATTTATATGTTTATTAGTAGTTATCAGTGCTCTGATACAAGTATTCTTTACATGTTATAATATTGTGAAGTTACATTTCATTATGTTCATTTAACTAACATAAAAATGACTTTGTAATGGATTATTCGATTGAGAGTTGAGCTTAGACAGTATTGAAGAGGTAAGAAGGGGCAAGAGAGTCTGCAGTGATGTAGATACCTATAATTGTACCACATAATTCCCATTGAACTGAGGAGTTCCCTGCGTATTGCAAAATAATGTATCCGATTAGGAAGTAACTTGCAAATATTATCGTGTTGTTGTATGTTCATTAAGATCAAGGTTAAATACAAAAATGCTGCCTGTTATATAATACGGCCACATTCAAATAATTATTATCAAATTTATTGGTAAACTAAATGACATAACAAATTTTTTGTGTAATGAGTACAATATATACAATTTTATTTCATTAATTAAACATTTAAATTAAGCGATGCGATAAAAATTAAAAAAACGATTATACAAAATTTTATATATTTATGTGAACGTCGAACAGGATACGTTAATGAGTCATCTGTTAAATTTAAAAATCTGGTTTGATACACTCACACAACTTCCTTTTACACTGATCTTATAATTAGCCAAAAATTGAATTTAAATTTTTAAGCCTTTGTCAAAAATTTCCAAAAATTACAAATTCTACAAAAACGGTACAAAATAGAAAGTTAGTTGAAGAGACAAATTTTTTCTAGAATTTTAAGCTGAATTTAAAAATGTAATAATACACCGGGTGTTCTATTTAAAATATGAGTTAATAAAAAAAATAGAAAAGAAACAAAAGAAACCCATTTTAGAAGTATTCAACTGGAAAATCACATATCTCACAACAATACACACTAAAAATTTAATAAAAATATAGAGTTTGAAAAAAATCGTTGAAGTGGTTTTTGAAAAAATCGAAAAAATCTGAAAAATCACAAGCATAAACCCTACTTTCTTTTCTTCAAAAGCTTTCTATCTCATCTGCATAGTATACAAAACTTATATATGAAGTTTCAACGCCATACCTCTTCTCGTTTTTGAGGTATTCTGTTCACAGACACACACACACAGACAAACAGACAGACACACAGACAGACCAATGAAAAAAAATGTTTTTGGGGATCAGGGGACTCTAAAACGTGAAGAACTGTTGAAAACTCAATTTTGGGGTTGAATCCAATACTTCCTTTATCGTAAAAGGAAGTAAAAATTTTTTCGAAAGTAAATAATGTTCTCTTGCGAAGATAATGAATAATGAAGTGCATTGACTATGTTTTAGACAATATTAAAGTAAAGTGTACAGCCACTACCAAAATTGTCTAATGAATGCCACAAAACAGAACAATTTCCATTCTGTTGACTATTCAGTTCACCTGTCATCTGTCAAAAGTGGACCGATTAAAACGTCAGACTTTGCATTTCATTACCAACTAAAATAAGCTGTAGTGGTTATTGTACTAGTACTGAATTGCAGCAAATATTGTTCTTGTGACTGTTTCGAACATATTAAAATCTTTATTGAACATTTTTACAAAAATTATTTTATACTATGTATCACAAAATTTTGAGCCTTTTTAATTTAAAAATTGGTTTGACTCGCTGAATAACCCAAATACTATTCGTAGTCAATGTTAGGTAGACTATTTTTGGGGTGGCATCAATCATGTAACTGCGTTAGTAATTCATATTATTTGTACCCAAGCGCAATGGACCTTCGCGATACCTACTACTCCACAAATATTCGACATAACTTTGAGTACTTAGTTATATCTGAATATTTTAGATACAGGTACTATTTATTGTTTCTGAAATATAGGATATGCAGTTTTCGTTATAATTATTATACAGTCTGTCCCAGGATTGATGCTACAAGACGTGAGATAAACTAAATTTTTTTAAATTTTATTTTAAGATTCTGGAATTAGGTCCTGCTTAGTCTGAAGAGAATTGTATTTTCAGTTTTTGAAAAAACAAGTCGGCCTTGACAGTGAAGCGAAAACTACTTTCTTTTCAGGTAAACTACCCTTTCTGTTCATGATACTGCAAAATATTACCAAGAAAAGTGGTTCAGAATGAAAAATTATGGCTGTATACGAAATATCAGAAAGATCTACCTACTCAGATTAAACCGTATTTTTTTTAAATTAAGCAAAATAATAGTAGTTTGTATACCAAGGCACTGAAGTTTAGCTTTTTATCACGAATGTGGATTTAGTTGCCGAGGCCCGTAGGGCTAAAGCAAATAAACCACATGAGTGCCACCAGTGCCGAGGAGTACATTATGTTTCATTTGAAATCGAATAATCGTGAAATTACAACATTTTAACCAACATTTGTAGGTTATGTTAACGTCAGTTGACGTTTATCTGTCGCCTCGCCACCTATAAAAAATTCGTAAAACAATGGATTACTACTGCCGATTTCTCGTATTTTAATGACGATTTCTAGGTACTTTAATGCCAATTTCAAATAAATTGTATTTATTAAAGATGGTGGTTTAATCTAAGTAGATAGATCTTCCTGAAATTTTGTATAGGGCCATAATTTATCATTCTGAACAACTTTTCTTGGTAAAATTTTTGCAGTATCATGAACAGAAAGGGTAGTTTACCTGAAAAGAAAATAGTTTCCGCTTCACCGTCAAAGCCAAATTGTTTTTTCAAAAACTGAAAATATTCTTAAAATTCTCTTTAGACCAAGCAGGACCTAAACCCACAATCTTAAAGTAAAATTCAAAAATTTGTAGTCCATCGCATCTCTTGTAACATCAATCCTGGGACACACTGTAGATAGCAGGCTAGTTATTATATATTTAAGTTTTCGACTTTTAGTACATTTTGAAGAATTATCCTTATACATTTTTATTGTTCTTTATTTTGTACAACGGAATATAACTCTCATCAAATGACGTCAATCTGTGAAGATTTATCTAGTCCAGACCATTTTGCGTGCATTAATAATATGTATATTTTATTAGCATCGTTATCGCCAGATTAGACGCATTTGATAGAAAGTTAGTCGCAACAGTTTTGCAATTTTAAATTTGTTTATGTATAAAATAATACAAGCACATTTTACAGCTTTAATAATATATAATTCGTAAGACTTGATGTAAATAAAAGTAATCTGTGATTATTGCGATAATATCGTACAAGTTTATAAATAGCCTTAGTTGTCATAAAAATATAAAATATTTGTTAAGATGATCTTTACATTCCTTTACATGTCCTAGACCCAAGATTTATAAATCTAATTTTAATAAAGAATTTATATTCAAAGCTTTATTTTATTTCAGATATTTAGACATGGAGAAAGGACAACATACAGATTTTACCCCACCGATCCTCATAAAGAGGAAACATTTTCTCCCATAGGTTTTGGGGGACTAACAAACGTAATAGCAAGTACCCGTTATATAACTTCTGTATTTAACTTGTTGCTTATATTAGAATGGAAAGTTGATGATGTTCAAATTGGGAGAAATTTTGAGACAAAGGTATGGTGATCTTCTTGGAAAGGATTACGATGAAGCAAAGCTTTATGTGAGAAGTACTGACACCCCTAGGACAAGAATGAGCGCTCTTTTGGTGTTGGCAGGACTGTGGCCTCCCAGTGAAAGACAGAGATGGCATCCTAGTTTAATGTGGCAACCAATTCCGGTGCTTACTAAGCCATTTGCTGAAGAAGATGTAAGAAAATATTTGCACTAAATTAATTTTTGTTTAATTTCCACTACAGTTTTTAAAGTATAATTACAGTTGAAAAGTTCTTAAAGTGCTATGTTAATCAGTATGTTAAATTAGTTTATTTTATGCATCAATTTTTAGTTGCTTACCCCTGATTCCTGTCAAGCCTATCATAAAATAGTCGCCAACGTTAATAAGAATTCGACAATACAGGACAACTATATAAAACCTCAAAAAGAGCTCTTCAAATACATAGAATACCACTCTGGTCTGGTGATAAAGGATTTTCTAGACCTTGTTCAATTTTACTTTATATTGAAGTGCGAGGTGAGAAAACTAGGTTCTTGCAATGAAACGTTACTAATGTCTTTTTCCAGGACGACTATGGTTTAAAATTACCAGAATGGACTAAAAAGATTTATCCCGAACCACTGCAAAGAGCTGCATCAATGGTATATGTTTATGCAAGCTTAGAAGCAAAAGCTAGAAAAATTCAGAGTGGTTACTTACTGCAAAAAATTGTAAATGATTCCTTAGCGAAAATGAATGGGAAATTGCTTCCGCCCGAGAGGAGAATGTTTTTGTACTCTGGTCATGAATCTACCCTTGGTAACTTACTCCAGGCTTTACACGTTTTTGAGCCGGAAGTGCCGCCATATGGAAGCGCTATTATTATTGAGATTCATAAATTCAAGGAAAATTATTACATCAAGGTATGTATTTTTCATGTTATGTATAGGTACTAAAAACGCTTACCGCTAATTGGCAAATATAAAACATATCTTGAGCTGGACAACGAGGTAACTGCAAATTTTGCAGATTGCAAATTGTTTAATATTCCAGTTTTTCTTCATCTAATTTTTTGTGCATTTACTGTTACATTTTTATGATTTTAGATACAATAGCCGACTCGTAGTTTGTGTAGAAAGTACCTTTAAGGCGAACTTGTATTATTTCATTTTACTTGTATGATTCCTGGTTCCTCGTCTTTTGCTTGCCTTCTTTTTTTCTTCTATATTTTCACTCGTTGATGCACTTTTACACTAGAGTACAGCTGAAGAAGGAAAACAAAAGAAGTTGTTCAAAATAGTTTCGAAACAATATGACGCAACAGCTGATGAAATACAATTGTCTTTCGTAAAAAAAATTAAATACGCCAAAAAATGGACTGAGATTCGTTTTGAAATCAATGCTTCAAATATCTAGATGTTGTATCTACTAATTCAATTACTTATCTTACATATCATTCAAAGTTTTTTTCTCTTCTGCTGGAATTATGTGTTTTGTGTATCTTCGTTGTTAATTTTTGTATACGAGTTTCTCAGATTGTATACCAGATTATCAACTTAAATTTAAATTTGAATATATATTTAAATGCTTATATAGTACTTTATGTAACTAGTTCTCAAAGTAAGGCTTTAGGGGACGAGTCGTAATGTTTCCGGACGAGGCGGAGCGAAGCGCAGCCGAGTCCGTAATATGAAGATGAGTCCTCTAAAGCCATTTGAGGACGTGTTGCATACAACGTTTTTTTGTATTAGCTCTCCAAACATTATAATATGAAGTTTCAATTACCATTAAAGCGGCATTATATTAGGAGGCCGCGCGAAAATGTATTTTTTTCTCCCCAAACTGGTTACTTTGGAAACTGTCTAGGATCCTCGAAATGGCCATTTAGAAGCCTTGTACTTAAAGTCGTCATGGCAACTAATGTTTGAGTCCGCTAAAATGTTGCCATGACGACTTTAAGTACAAGGCCTCTAAATGGCCATTTTGAGGATCCTAGACAGTTTCCAAAGTAACCAGTTTGGGGAGCGAATACAAAAAATGTTTTTTAAGCCCATAACTGTGTGAGCCTCTTCCACTCTTTTCTGTTTTGAGCATTTTACCGCTGGTTTGTTATGCCCTTTTTTATTAGGTTTTTCATTACAGCTTACCATTTCCTTCATCGTTTCTTGTCTTTTCTACCGCAACTTCTAATAGATTTTTGGTTGTTTTGTTTTCACCTTGTCTTTGTACTTGTTTAAACCGTCTTACCCGTTGCGCTTTGACTTTTTCGGTGCTTTTCGGTTGCCCCCAAAGACTCATTCATTACTTCATCATTTGTTCTGCATTTGTATCTGCTCTCTCCTCATCGAAGATTGTTATTATAGGATTTATTAAACAAAATCTTACTTCTTCTACTTCTAATACTCATCCCTACTACAACAGTAAATATGTGGCTCTTTTTTGTTTTTCGGGTACCATATTCTTATTCTTCTTTTCTTCTATGTTAAGCCACTCTTTAAGTCTTTTCTTTCCCAAACGTTTTCCAGTTCCGGTATTTTCTGGCCGGAATTGTGATATCGTCGCTATATGCACACTGTAGACATTATTTACTATCGTTTCACTTATATGTATTTTGCTGTTTCTCACATTTTTTCTTCCTGGCTTATTCCATTTTTGAGTTGGAAATTTTCTGTTAGATTACCATAGACTTGAACTTTGCTTTTTGCGTAGTTTGCGTCATTTTTATTAGCCGTTTTAGTTTTAGGTGGGATCTCCTCATAAACTTTTCCTCCTATTATTGGGTCATATACGTGTTAATGTCACTTAGAGGGCATGTATCTCTGTTTCTTTCTAGTAAAACAGTGCTTACAATTGTAAAACCTGCTTGTTAGTCTCATATGTTGTCTTCGCAGAGTTTATTTAATTTCCCAGCATATACGTCGTGTCTAGAAACACTGTTCCTTCACACTTATTACAGTGTGTGATGTACCCTTCCTTATGAATCGGGATGAGGGTGACTGTATTCAATTTTCTTGCCATTCATGCTGCATACAAATCTACCCCTCCATACTTTAATTCCGCATTTATCTCATTGCCCACGGGACTTTTGTTTAAAATATTGTTTGCATCTTCGTTGTATTTTGCCCCTTTTCTAATTGAACCTTTTTTCTCGTTTTCACAATAGGTTGCCCTGCTGTTGCCCCTTCTTCAGTTTTGGAAGTTCTCAGTAGAAATGTATTTTATCTCTTTATTCTTGTACTTCTTCAGATCGTAGCAGCTTTTATAATGATCAATGTGTTAGTTTAATAGGCTATATATCCATATATGTTAATCTTCCATAAGTTTTACTTCATTTGCAAATTCTCTATAAGATCGATAGATGCACTTTTGTAATAATAAACTAAATAGCAGCAAACTAAAAAGATTGTCTTGATAAATACCTATCACCTATATGTATTTTAAATATTAATTGTCTTATTTATTTCTTCTTTATTTTCAGTTAAAATATGCGAAACATCCATTAAAACCTAGCATGGAGGATTTGACAATACCAAACTGCGACAGTCTCTGTCCAATTAATCGTTTCATACAGCTGCAAATGGAAAATGAAAATCTACCGACTGTTCCCTTTAATGAAGCCTGTCATTTATAACCATAAGTAAAGTAGTGCAGATTTTTTAAGTTTTAGAGCGTTCTAGTTACAAGCATTCCTAGATATCTAAGTAAACCGCAGTATCTATACTACAAGTACGAGTATAACTTATAACTAATAAGCAATGCCTTGTATACACTTTTCTCCAAAATTGTTTATAAGTAACTTCTTCAAAATACCAAATAGCACGATTAATATTTAAACAAACAGTAACATTCTTAACCAAAGTAACAAAATTATATTGCTTGCCTTTTGATATTTGCAATTACATTGTTTTCATTTCCAACGGTAGTTAGCTTCGTAATAATCGCAATGCGTGCTACAAAAGTGTAATAAAATTATAGCTTAAAATCTCATCCGTAAGTATAACATTTGTACAGCCGCTACTGTAAAATTTATATTACCTTTTAATTTAATCACCAGGAGTGTAGATAATTTGTAATAGTTTTAAAAATTCCTACAGTATTGACATTTTCTTCTAATAATATTTCTAGAATATCTAGATCTTATGATTAAATGTAATTAAACGGTGTAGGTCTATACATATAATACA
This sequence comes from Agriotes lineatus, assembly GCA_940337035.1. Classification (NCBI taxonomy): domain Eukaryota; kingdom Metazoa; phylum Arthropoda; class Insecta; order Coleoptera; family Elateridae; genus Agriotes; species Agriotes lineatus. The sequence goes on along the minus strand of OW679194.1, from coordinate 84,522,879 downwards.
ATTATCTCATTAGGATTAACCTAATTTTCTAATTTAATTTCAATATACTAGGATAATCATATTGCCATAGTAGACTAACTTCTAAGTATTGTTAATTTAGAAGTTATGAAGTTATTAAGGAAATAGTATTACACAGGTGTATTATCGATCAGTTTGTTAATGAAATTGATAATCCAGGTATGCTTATATAATAGTGTTATTATTTTTAAGATCTATGTATTTATTTATTTATTTTGTATTTCCTCACAATATTTATAAGCTAATAATCAATTGTATTTGTCTTCATAAATCGTAAAATTGTATATAAAATAAAATATTATTTTGGTAAAAAAGACTGTAGTTTCTTCTGAGTCAATATCCTGCTTCACTTTCACCACTATCTTACCATCCCTTGCTGCATATAAATTCTACGGAAATAAAACTGGTTTGTGTAGAGGGCAGTAATTATATTTATATCCTTTTGACTTGTTAAACGGTCATTACTGTCGTCTGAACTGACTCGGTAAATGAGTCCTTACAGGCCAGGTGCCTGTAAAGTTTTACTGTCCTCTGAACTGACCTGTAATCGAGTCTTTACAGGCCAGGTGCCTGTAAAATGCTGCCATCGCGATTTTACAAGCACCTTGTTTTCTAAGAATCACATCCTTCATTAATCACTAATTTTAATTTTTAGGATGTTCCCCAAGAGGAAATAAAAGGTTGTAGGCGGCTCGCTTGCAATTAGCCTTTATTAGGGCTCACAGGATTACAGCAAATTATCCGGCTTGCCCATAAAGGCTAATTTACTAAGATTGCCACGTAAATAACTATTATATCCAACAAGGTTTTTTTAAATGTAACACCTAGTAATCTAAATTCTCTAATTACAAATAATGTTCAATGCGAGGACGCAAATTCAACAACTAATTATTATTATATATATTAAACTTCATGTATATTCTTATTTTTCGTAACTTAAACAATTTACAGTACCTATACAAATACATGTATGATTATTTAACTTTTCTCGAGGTGAATACTATTATTAACAGTTATATTACACGGTCATAATTAAACTCTTATTCGGTAACAATGCATTTATAGTCATTAGATCCACTAAATGCTAACAATCCATGAAACATCAAGAGAGCGAGTGTAGATTAGGCCACCCAAATTACATTACACCAAATCAGCGTTATGCAGTATACACATAAACATGTCTCCTTGTAAGAATGCCCAATATTCACACTAAGTTATGTATTTACATAAATAAAACATTTGCACAATTATGGAATAAGGGCGGCATTTTGATATAATATATTGTTTATTTACAAAACACACGATTTTTACATTTAAGTAACTACATTTGTACTTCACACAAAACCTCGTTGCGTTTTTACTTCATTCGGTTAAAAGTCGACGGAATTATTGTAATCGTGAAAAATCACCTTCTTAGATTTCTTCAGATCTTCACGTTTCAGGGTCCCTAGATGACGAAAAACCGTCTGTTTGTCTGTCTATTGCCGGTATAACTAAAAAAATATTTGTTGGAGGAAGACGATATTTTGTATGGCGATTATAACTCTTCCTGGCATGAAACCAAAAAATGTCGGTAAAATATATACGGGGTGAGCACATTAAAAAAAAAATCTGACTGTTTTTGCTTTAACTCAAAAACTATTACCTAAATCGAGATAATATTTTGCACATAGCTTATCATTTTTCTTTGATAAAAAATAGCACACTTTGATGCCAAATATACAGGGTGAGCACCTTAAAAAGCTAAAATTCTGTTTGTTTTTGCTATAAGTGAGAAATAAATAAAAGTAATCATTTGCGCACTGCTCAGGCTATACCCTTAACGAAAATGGGACCCAAAAGATACAGGATAAAGATAGTAAAAGGGAAGCGGTCAACAATAAAGGCCTTGTATTTAAGGCACCCGCATCTCAGCGATGCCAGAAGCCCTCGGTTACTTAGTGCAGCTAACGGTTGGTGTGCTTGCCGACTATTGCCAATCGCTGAAAACGCATTCGCAGGCTCTGAAGTTCGAATCACACCACCGATAATGTTTTTTATTTGGAAAATAATTTAATTCGAATTCCCAAGAGTTGCCATTTATGGTTTCAGTATTATTGCAAACTTTTTTTTGACATTTATTTGAATTTACAATCTACTTCACATAAAGTATTGAGTAACTGTGATGAAAGTTTTTGGCATGAAAGAGACAATGTCCACTGACATTTCATCTTATATGCCACTATCCTATGGCTTAGTGATGTTGAGGTAGGTCTGCTGACGCGGTCGGATTATTTAACCTGTCAAACTGACACTCTTTTATTATTGTGCAACAAGTTATCAACATATAACCCGATAATATCGAAGTACTTATAGTATTACTTCTGATTATACCATTCCCTTCAACATCAACCAATGAAAAACGACAAAATGCATAATTACGCATGTACTAATGTACATAGCAACTGATAATCACATATCTTCCTGATTAATATGTGATAATCACACGCCCTCACAAAGATCACGTTAACTGCTGCCACTACAATTGTCATGACAACCACATTAACTGTACTTTTTATATTTAAAATACACTATTCAAACGTTGTTTATTGACTCGTGATATAATCTAACCGAATGCAACGCGTGTGTTCTTGATTATCAAATCATTTCTGTTTCCACTCGATATATTGTTTTAGACAATCACGCTCGTCCTTCAGACTCACGTGATTGCCAGACAACATATCTCGTGTAAACAGAAATGATTATTTGGTAATCAAGAACCCACTAGTTGCATTATATATGATAATTTCATTAGATTTTTATTTAATTTACAATTTTTTACACAAAATATAAAATATGGGCCGTAATTCATTTTGTCAACATATGAACTGTTAATCAGTATTTGACTAGGCTTCTGCATTATGACTGAATTTGATTGTTCTGTTGTTTATGTTAATATTTTTTTCCACCAATCGTACTGGAATTGACACATTATTGATACAATTTTGTTGAGCAAAGTCAAACATTCCATTACATCAGCCGTTGCTAGGTAATTTAGGATAAAACTGTACAGGAATAATATTCCCGTCCTAGGCAGGAAATATTCGAGTACTATTTCCTAATTTTCTTAATTATTCTGGTACGATTGGCGGAAAAATAGTATGTGTATCTTGGACAAACGGCAACATTCCCAGACTTCTGTGTTGTTGGGCTCGGCATCCGGGAATGTTACGCTTTTCGTCCTAGATACACAATGTACTATTATTGCGTTATTATTTAGATAAAATGCTGACATTTCTGTTTAATTATAAAGTAATTCAATACTTTACCTGGGCCACATAAACTTGCGTTTTCGAATATTATGCATAACAGCTGTGAACCGAGTATATTATCTACGCTACTTTAAATTTACTAATCAACTGCTTATATTAAATTATGTATGTATGTATATATTATCTGTAACCTCATTTTACCTTGCGGTGTAGAGGTTGGTGCTCTACATGCTTGCGTCTGTCGGTACAACGCTCAACTTTCCCCGGGTTAGGATTACAGAGTTGGAGCGCGCCTTTTGTGCTTGCGCAGCAACCATTGTGTGCGGTGTGTGTGTTGACCTTGTTGCTTTATCTCTTACACACAGTTAATTTGGTGCCGAACTGTGAAAGGTCTCGCCGAGCCCGATTACAATAGCCAAGGCTGCGGAAAATGCCGACCCCCGCGGGATTCGAACCGAAGACTTGCTTAATGCAAGCTTAGCGCTTTTCCAACTGCACTAAGCGGCTTCTCTTATCAAATTAAATTTAAAAAAATTGCGAATATCAGGACACGCAAACATCAGTAACAAAAATTTAAAACAGAAAACATGTGAGGTGGTGATGATACTAAATATTTGTTATATTCATTATGATTTAAAAAAAAAATAATTATCAGCCAGTATTGCATCATCCAACTGTATTTACGTTACATACGTTTCGTTAGCCATGTAACATGCCCACTTCTTCAGACATATTAACCCTCCAGTACCCGTTCAAAATTCTAAGACATCAGTACCCGCACCGGTCTCGCAGTCCGACACCCCTGTGCCACCTCCATAAAAATAATGAGATATCTTATGGCATTATTTTCTTGTTCACTAACGTCTTCATAATCACATATTTCCTGTTCAGTGTCACTGTTCATTTCCCTACTTTCCAATAAATTATCTTCGTCAGACGATGGCACATCGTGATAAAACGCGTTGTTGACATCCTCCTCCGCTATTATATCTCGCATCGTCTGTTCTAGTCGCGCCTGTTCTTTCTCATAAAATCTGCCATGATTATAATAATGTTTTAGTATAATAGTGTTACTAAAAATGCAGAAAATACTTCCTTCTCCTCACATTGGTCGTATATCAAAGGTAAATATAAAAACAACTCGATTACCCGCTTCGGTCTCTGAAACCGAAATGATAAATAACTCTTAAACCACTGCAAGCACAAACTCAAAACTGCATACGGATCTTCAATGGCAATATATAGAAAGGTAGTGAAATGGGCGGTAAAATAACGCTAGCACATTAAGTAATATACGGCATCATGTGTTTGCTCGGTCTCACAGACCGTAAACGTGTACTGAAGGGTTAAAATTCATATAAAATTTTATATTATTTTATAAATCAATCTAGAAATGAGGAAGAGATTAGAATTTTATGAATAAATACAATGATATGTTTTATCGGACCTTTTCCACTGTCTAGGGTGTATATCACACAACGTTTCGATGGTTTTGATCTACTCCCGTCTTCAGGTGGGAGAAGATGGAAGTAGATCAAAGCTTCCGAAACGGTGTATGATATACACCCTAGAAAGTGGAAAAAGTCTGATAAAACATATCATAATAGACCACTGCCAAAAAATAACATTCAGAGAACAAATAAATACAATGTACTTATATTCCTGCGAGGTTTTAATTGTTGGATTGATATCGGAGGAATTAACCATACCATTAATCTTCTTCTTCCTCTTCCTCTTATTATAAGCCAGTGGCCTGTGTTTAACCACAAAGCGGTTCTATGAGCCCTCTTTGCCCTTAGGTCGGGTAGGTGGCTAGCCTTGCCCGTAGAAAGTGAGGAAGAGTTCTCTTATTTAGGGGTTAACAACTACCACAGGTGTTAGCGTGGTAGCCGGGGAGCGTACTATTTTTAAAATCCTTCTATAGTCCGCCCAAATTCGAACCCGGGCCGGCCGCCTGAGAGACGAGCATTTGCACGCGGGGCCATCCGCTCACCACCATTAATCTTATTTAACTAATCCATTGTGGATGGATTTACCATAAATTCGAATTCTTAAGAAAACTTTTAACAAAGTGAAACGTATTGTTATGCGAACTGTCAATCATGAGTTCCAGTTGGTTCAAAATGTTTTTCATTGTAGAAGGATATCTTAATCGTAAAAACAAATGAAGTAACCAATTTTTAATAATTATTATAATTATAATTACTATTTAAACAGAATTCCTTTATTTATTTAATGTAAAGATTATTTATACATCTTAATTTTTTATTTGAAAATTTTAGAGAAAGTTATAGTAAAATGGGTAAAGGTTTTCAAGATTAGTTTTGTAATTAATTGAATTTATTTTAAACATTTCATAAATTAGACATTCTTCTAACTTCTTTTCTCTTTGCAGTTCTTTAGGACAGTCAAAATTATAGTAAATCTCTACCGCGTGATTAGAAAGAGCAGTATTTGGTTTACTTTGGGTTAAAATTTTAGGTTTTATAGACGTTATATGTTAATTTATTCTTTTTTTAATTTTGGTTTAGTTTGTCCTATGTATTTGGCATGATGGTCATTACAATTGATTTGGCAAACAATATTTAATTCAGATTGAAATTTTGTTTTTTCTTTTGAATTGTTAAAAAAATATTTCCAATTGTATTATAGTTTTTAAAAGAGACATTAATTTTTTTAAATATTTTACTTCTGATAGTTTTGGTATATATTAAATTGAAATGTTATTGTGATTTTTAATATTATAGGTTATTGTTAAATGTCTTGTCTTGCCTTACGCAGTTAAAGTATAAGTTATATATAGTTGAATTAATATGTTTTGGGTTTTTATTTTTAAGTTTAGTTATTCATTTTTAAGTATTTTTAATTCTGTTAATGTTTTTATTGTAATATTTACTAGAAGGTAATAAAGTTGCACCATCAGTTAAGCTGTTAATTACACTTCTTTTATATTTTACTGATGTTGTGCAGGTATCAATCTGTTTTAATTTCTTCTCCGAAGCAATTTTTTAAAATTTTACTATTTTCTGTTCTTATTAATGTTGGATCAAGAAGAGTTAATTTTTTTGAAAATTTAAAAGATAAAGCAAAAATTAAGTCTGAGTCAAACATTGGTGACCAAATCAATTGTAATAGGTGTGAAGCCAAATATATCGGAAAACATAAACAAATTCTAAAAAAAAGGATAACTCAACATCACGCGGTACACAGTTACCATAATTTTAATTTTGACGCCCCTAAAGTACTACAAAGATAAAAAATACAAAAACGTATAATTTATGAAATAATTTACATAAAAAAATCGGATTTGATTAATTTGGAAAAATGACATTGAAGACCCTCATTCAATTTACAATGGCTAATCTTTACATTTAAATGAAGGAACGAATGGTTTTTGACCCAACGGTAACTCATGATTGACAGTTCGCAAAACAATACATTTCCACTTTGTCGAATGTTATTTTCTTAATAATTTGAATTCATACTGAATTGAACCAAAATTTAGGTTTTAAATAAGATTAATTGGAGTGTTAATTCCTCCATATCAATTCAACAGTTAAAACCTGGTAAAGATATAAACACATTGTTTGCAATCATAAAATTCTTACCTCTTCCCTAATTTCTAGATTAATCTATAAAATAATGTAAATTTGTTATAAATTTTAATATGTCTGAAGAAGTGAGAATTTTACATGGCTAACTAAACGGATATGACATAAATATACTTGGATTTTACAACACTGGCTGCATAATAGTTTTTTCAAGAATCATAATCAACCAAACCTAGAGGAGAATTACTGACAACTAGCTGCAAGGCTAGCCACCTCCCTCGCTTACTAGGGAAGATGGTTCATAGAACCACGACTATGTGGAGCCACTCTTCTGTCTTCTACATTTGAACATTGCCAAATCTCCCATTTCGGATGAAATAATACATAGGTCAATATTATTGCCGACTATTCTACGTCCATGAATACTCCCCATAATTTTTTATCGCTAATTAATCAATTTTTTTGTAAAGACGTTCGTGAACTCGCTAAAGTTATTGGTAATATTAAGTGCAGTAGGGATATTATCCTTCGTTATAGTTTCAAATGTAGACAGAACCGGCGAAATATTTTAAAGTAGTTTATGGGAAAATTCCATACGTTCACAGACGTAAAACGTTTAATACAAAACTTTTATACTTTATAGAGCAAAACCTTCAATAGGTTATGGGGAATTTAAAATTTATATGTGCTAACGTTTGATACGCTAAGGCTGTCTCTTTAATAAAAATAAATTCCGTGTTGCATAGAAAATCTAATACGTAGCACAGAAATGCATATTATTTGGTCTGCTAACGATTCTAACCTTCTTTAAAGCTTTTGACCTCTATTTCAATTATTTAGACCGCGAGTCTTCATTAATTTGCTGTGATTTAAAATCAGGGTGTCAGCAGTTCACCCTGGATTAACCCAGAATGTTCTTTACTTTTGGAAGTCGACTACACACGGCCACTGACGTAGGTCAGTGATAATTTTGGCATATTGCATGAAGGATGAGTTAGTGGGAGACTGGCAACATATAAACAAAAATAAGGGCTTGCGAAAGAGTAATCAAAAGTGAATAATCATGACGGTGCGTGTTCGTGCGAGAGTAATTGCCTTTTTCCTCATAAACTGCTGCGGCATTGATAGCGCGGTATTAAATAGCACAGAAGTGATTTTAGTTCATGTGGTATGTATATGCTAATTATTTACTCTAATAATTTGCTAGGGTACTAGAAGCATTTGAACCAAAAACCAGGATATTTTTTAGGTAGATACCTATTTTGCTTGGGCTACAATGAATTTTCTTTAACAGTAAACATAGCGATTAGTAGGAACGTGACTGCTTGGCCGCCATAAAAATAACAGAAACGTTTTACGCGACGTATTAAGGTGTGTCCTTTCAAAATTAAAATGTATTTATCAAAAACAAGTTACACTGCAAATTGGTTAAAATAAGAAGAGGAAATTTGATTCAACAGCAAAATGTTCAATAAATGAAATAGTTTTAAAAATGCAACAAAAACATGATAGCTTCATTAAACTGCAATTATGTTTGTCCTTTAACGTTGGAGTGTTACTTGTTGTTTACGAGCACATGTTCAATTTTAAAGTAATCACTTTAATACATTGATGTCATGTAGTTACTATAACATCAGCTAACACCTTGTTCTATTGTTATTGCACCTAAGCACATATTGTAAGTAAAGGATGATCAAAAAGTCTTTCAGTCTCGGGCCGTTTGCCAGCCAAACATATAGCACCTCTTACTGCACACGAATTATATTAGTCTTAACTTTAATAAACTGAAGCGTCATATGTAATTAAACTAAAATCCAAAATTTCAACTGGCAGTTCTAGTTGTTTACTGTAACTTGAAATAAATTAATACATGTGTCGTACAATCCATAACTGCCCTGGACTGAAATAATTTGTGATCACGCGTTGTAATGATTAGGTTAGGTATTAATTATTCTACTCAGCCTACTTAGGGCTCTAAACCTAAACAGATGCCACATCGTTAAAATTATTAACATAAGCAAAGTAATGCCATAAAGATCTAGTGTGGTAACGATAAAAAGCAAGCTGGATGATGATCGGAAATAGGAAACGTTAGACTTTGCCTTTTGCCTTAATTTTTTGCAAAACAAAATTTATTTTTAGAATACTAACAAATGACGAATTTGGAGCTTCGCCTCAATTTAAACGACGTTGACCATTTTAAGATAAACGAGATCGTCATGATTAAACTCTAACAAGGAGTACTGGTTATAGTGCGTTACGGTTTGTCCTAATTTTGTGGTTTCATCTGTTTATTTACTTCCCTCGTCTAAAAGACGAAGAAAGTATTGTAGTCGCGATAAAATCACCTTTAGAGATTTCTCCAGATCTTCACGTTTCAATGTCCCTAGATGACGAAACACAGGTTTTCTCAATTCCGTCTGCCTGTCAGTCTGTCTGTCTGATTGTTGGTGGTATAATTGAAAAACTATTGGTCGGAGGAAGACAATATTTTGTATACACATTATATATCTACCTGGCATAAAACCGACACAATTTCAGACAACTATATACAGGGTGAGCACCTTAAAAACTTAAATTTTTGTTTATTTTTTGTTTAAATTAGCAATAAATACAAGTAATAATTTGTACATAGTGCAGGCGTTATTCTTACCAAAAATTGATCCCAATAAATACATAATAAACGTTGTACGATACAAAAATGAACAAGAAATTAGTGCATTACTAAATATAGCTGCATCGAAAGAATTCGAAGGTAGAAATAGCCGGTTACCTTGCAATATTCCACAAAACGTTGGAACTGCATACGCGGTTCTCCTGCCGTTCGAATTAGACCACTGGTAACGTTTTTTTTATTTGCAAAAGTATTTAGTTTATTAGAAACGTGAAGATATGTTTACTCCTAACTTAATTTCATTTTTAAAATTATTTTGTGTCACAATGTCGACGAGGGAAGTTCTGGGTTAAGCGTTTTACAGATTTTCTTTATATCTATATATTTACGTTTAAAGGAACTGCGCTTTGATTTTTTCCAAATTATGACGGTCGACGTAAAAATTAAATATGCACCTCGGGCGAAAGTTGCTTCTTATGGTCTTGGTCGACTGCTTGCCTCAGCTATCGCCTCGGCCATCAATTGCTTAAAAAGCTATTTTTCGACCTAGATACACAAATCAATTAGCGTCTAAAGCACCCTACCACAGGTCGCACATAAATAAATCATTGGCTTCTACACAAGCCAACAAGAATAAGCATATTAATAAGCAAGAATGCTGATGTCTAGTTTTATGAACGAGTTCCATTATCATATTAGTAAAAGGCTAAAACTGTAACAGGTAGACTATATACTCCTAAACAAGTGACACCTGTTTGACATGTATATTATACCTGGTTAAACGTCTGAACCTTGTAAAACTTAAATCATTTCGAGTAGCCTGCGGTAGGCTTATTGCTATTATTTTATGACATATTCGATAATCTTCAGGAAGATTGCTTTATGTTTTAGATTATATTTAATTGCTTAGGTTTCTTCGAAATAGCTATTTATGCAACAAGTGCTAAAAGTTGATGTTTATGCAGGAGACATGAAAATTATGAAACGAAGCCGAAGGCTGAGATTCATAACATGTCTCGTGCATAAACCACTTATAGCATGAGTTTGCATACAATATTTTTTCTACGACCTTAAATTTTCTGTTATTAATTCATAAATTTCGATTTAACAAAGGTTTGCATTTATGACAGTTATAATTTATGTCAAAATAAAGAGATGGCCTTGAGGCGCAGGTGAATGTTTGTGGAGCCAGTACTGGCAAAGTCAGTTATCAAAGGTAATTATAGTAGCACACATGTGACTTGATTTATTACATAACGCTTTAATTATTTAAAAAATACTTTACCTCTAACGCAAGAAGTAACTAGAATAACTTTGCAACCTCACTTCCAGTTTGAAATTGTAGTTTTATAACCTCACTTCACTTTATAACACATGTGCTAAAAGTAAACAGCTGATCTCTTTAAACACGCTAAATTATAAAACGTCACTTTTAGTGAAAAAAAGCTAGCGCTAAAAGGCCTGCTTTTAGTGGCGGTCGTAGAAAAAATTATTATTTTTCTAATAGCATGTAGAAGAAGATGTTTAAATTACATAATTTCCTGAATCAACTAAAATAGCCTAAATATTAATTAGTTCATTTTAAAAATCCATATTTTTTATTTCTGTTTCTTTAGATTGACCAATTTCACAAATTCATAAAACTCATAATGTTCCTATGATAAAAAATCTGTAAAAGGCTTTACGCAGAACTTCCCTCGTCGACATTGTGACAATAATAAAATTTAAAAATCAAATTAAGTTATGAGTAAAAATATCTTCACTTTTCTAATAAATTAAATACATTTTCAAATAAAAAAACATTATCTCGCTCGGGTTTGAACCCGCCGCATCTGCAGAGCGCCCCAACATAGATACTAAATCTGCATTAGTCAGTCAGTCCGTCATAAATGCCTTTATTAATCATAATAGAGATAAAGCCATCTAAGCTACCATGCCGCTTTCAAAAAGTCCGGCGCGCTGTTATTAAAGAAAACGTTATTTTTGTAACGTTTTTACTCTTTTGAGACATTATTCTCTATCGGTTGAGTCTTATATTCGGCCAGAGTAAAGCCTGGACTATGTGAAAGTTATTACTTCCCTTTATTTCAAAATTAATACAAAAATAAACACAATTTTATTATTTTAAGGTGCTCACCCTGTATATATTTGTATGAAATTGTACCGGTTTCATACGAGGTAGATATATAATATGTATGCAAAATATCGTCTTCCTCCGACAAATAGTTTTTGAACTATACTGGCAACAGACAGACGGACGGACGGACGGACCGATGGACGGACGGATGGACAGACAGACAGACAGACAGACAGACGGACAAACAGGCAGACTGACGGAATTGAGAAAACCTCTTTTTCGTCATCTAGGGACCTTGAAACATAAAGATCTGAAAAAATCTCGGAAGGTGATTTTTTGGTGATTACAATGAGCACATCAATGTTATAAAAACGAGATTTTCTAGTAGTTCCATAACTGGAACCGAGATCGGTTACTGTACTTACTCTTTCTACTTATTCACCTTTCATTCTACCAACCTTAGTAGATATTCTTTTATTGGTCTTTGTATATACGCAATACACTTTTTATATGCAATCATGAATCAATTTCATTCAAAAATCGACTCTCATAATAAAGAGAAATAGTTTGAAAGAATAATTAGCGCATACGAATAAGCAGCAATAAAATAGTAATTTACGATACAAGTGCGTAAAGCTACTCTTTAGGCACGAGTGGGGTAGCGTTAAAACGCGAGTGAGCGAGCGTTTTAAGCCCCGCGAGTGACTAAAGGTGCTTTACGCATGTGTATCGTACAATATTTTATCTACGATAGAATCTAGAAAACACGGTAAACATACAAAAAAATTTAATGTAAATTAGGATTACCAGCAACCGGTCGTAATTTTGCGTGTTTTAAAAATCTTAAAACACGTTGCTGCTGACGACGTGCCTAATGCAATTTTTTAAACACGTTACTACTGACAACGTAAACTAATGAAAACATGTTATTAAGCAGTCGTTTTAGAAACTTAAAACTGCCAACTAAAAGGCAATTTTACACACTGTATATCAAAGTATTCTAACATGCACATGCATGTATTGGTGTTAACGGTTCTAAATTGAGAGTAACGTAGTATTAAGTTTCTTATCAGTATAGAATATTAATTTTACAAACAATTATTTAAGTAACTGTAAAACAAATGTTAGCAAGTTATATTCCTAAATACGATAAAGCGTCTTTTATGTTATTGTGAAGCAATGGTGCACTTTAAATACTGCAACAGATTTTGAGCTAAGCGAACTTCTGAGATAGCGTTTGTACATTACGTTGATTTTGAATGTAAATTATTTTTTCTAGAATATTAATAGTCAACGATGTATATTGTATGCGATCATTTAAAAATTTAAGTGCGTTGCAAAAGTGTGTTAGTGGAGAATGGAGAATGGAGAATGGAGAATAAATTTCTGGCAAAACTAATCAAACCAAACGAAAACATTCCGCGATTCTGTTCACGCATAATTACTTTATGTATCCAACATCTGCAATGTTGGAAGTACTAGTATACCGTATAATGACACAGAAATAATTTTAGTGAATGAATAGGTCACTTCAATAACCGACATTTTCGTGCCCGCTTACAATGAATTCGTGGTGTAACGATACGTCTATCGAAAGGGGTTTCAGCTCCTCACAGATTACAAATTATACTGTTTTAAGGCTCTGTTTGAGAGAGTAAACACTTTAACAAATTAAACTATGTTTATTTACAAGATATGCGACTCGTGAACGGTTTGCTTCCGAGCGTGGTCGGTTAAGGTCTGCCGTCACCAAAATCTCCGTTTTTACAAAAAAACTTTGCCGGTTGGTATTCGGGGCATGTAATCATGAAAATAGTATCGGTATGACAGGTAATTGGCTAAACTCGCCCTTACATAATTACATGTTATTTAGATACTAAGCTAAGATTAAATAATGTTAATTAACTAACGTATATTCTCAATAATGTCTAGTGTTTATTATGTTTGAGTTATGATTCGCAACAGTGGCAAAACCTTCCCGATTAGACTGAGAAACGTCACAACTTGTCAGCTAAAGGGTTGAGGTTAGATAGTTTAAACATGCAAAGATGTGCATCTTTAGACTGCACGAACCATTCAAGACGTGAGTTTCGCTTATTTGTTTTTCCCACTGACCAAAAAAAGGCAAGAAATGTGATTTCAGAATTTCTGTCATTTATTAGTACACTGCAAGATTTAAATTTCCCGCTATTTAGCGTGGAAATACAGAGGATGGCTTATTATTTCCAAACTTGGTATATTTACGGGCCTTGCATTTTTACTACCTAATCTTGCTCTCCATTTCCGCGTCTATGTAAAAAATTGTTTTGATACATACAGTAACATTGTTAATTTGCAATGGTTTAAAAATTACATTATCGATTGAACCAGTACTCATGAAGTATAATTAACAGCTCAGGAACTATATGGTATTAACACTGTTAAAAATGATAATTTCTAGCGAGAAATGTAAGTAAATAAAATGGCTGCAGTAATTTTAAGTTTTTAACATAATATCTAGTACGTATTCTCTTTTTTAGTCGAGTTTTGCTATAGATAGTTGCTTCAGTAGTCTACGTATGATATGACTTTAAAATTGGGCCATCAAAATATTTTCTTTAAGTAGGGTAATAAAACACGGTCGTGAACTTTACCCTTTAATTAATATAGTAATGACTTGAATGTATTATTCGATTGAGAGTTGAGATTAAATAATGTTGAAGGGGAAGATAGTCTGCAATTATGTAATACTTAAAATTGTACGAAAATATGCCCTTTGGACTGTGGAGTTACTTGCCGATTGCATCATAATATATCAGATTAGCACAAGTTTGCTAACTTTATCGTGCGGGGGTTCCATGTCCATTTAAGATCAAGGTTAAATATTGATAATATGTGTTATACAATACGGCCTCACACACACTGTATTAGCAAATTTATTGGGAAAATAAATGACATAACTAATGGGTACGATATAAACAAGTCTATTTCGTTAATTAAACATTTATATTCGGAAATGCGACAAGAATGTGAAACAAACCATTAATTTTATATTTTTACGTGAATGTTGAACATGTTAGTACGTTAATGAACCGAAGTTAAATTTTAAAATTTAGCAGTAGTAAATAATGATTTGTTGTGAAGATATTAATAATGGGGAATAGTATAATAATAGAAAGATGAATTTTACATTTCAACTATTTTGCAGTAACTACATTTTAGACAATATTAATATAAAATAGAATCATCAAACTGTCTAATGAATGTCACAAAACAAAACTATCTTCACAGTCATGAATTCTGTTGAATATTTTAGCTAATGTTACTATTCATTGTTTCTGAATTACAGGATATCCAGTTTCAGTTATAATAAATTATAGATTGCAGGCTAGATATTATATATTTATTCTGTCCACTGTTAATATATTTTAAAGAATCATCTTGCTATTTTTTTATTGTTTTTTGTTTTGTACAACGAATTATAACTCCCATCCAATGACGTCAATCCGAGAAGATTTATCTAGACCAGATCATCTTGCGTGCATTGATACCATGTACATTTTATTAACATTGTTATCACCAGAATAGACGCATTTGATACGACATTAGTCGCAACAGTTTTGCAATCTTTAATTTGTTGGTGTATAAAATAACACAAGCACATTTTTAAAGTTTTGATAACATATATGTAATTCGTAACACTTGATGTAAATAAAAATAAATCTGTGATCATTGAAATAATATTCTAAAACATAATTCGTTGAAAACCCCTAACAATATGAATACTTAACAACCACTGAATACGTATTTCGACAGCTAAGCTGTCACCTTTAGTATCCTTGAAGATATAGACTAACTTGACAAAGTTGGCCAAAGATATGCCAAATCACCAGTGAATATTAGCTTTCCCCATACAAGGTATAAATTAGGTGTCAATTTCAGCAGAGCGTAAAGACCCGAGTGGGGAATGGGACCTTAGTCTTTGTTCAATTGTTATCTTTATTGTTAAAATAAGTAAACTTTCTAATACTTTAGCTGCTTTGTTGAAGTTAACGCCTTTACAATTTTTATTTCAGTTTCGGTAATACTATGACTCGTTTCGTAAATATGTTGGTCAATACTAGATTTTTCGAATAGGTTGAATTTAAAACGAGCCATATGATCTTCAAATCTAGTACCAAAATTACGACGTGTTTGCCCAATGTATTTAGAATCACAATGAGAACATTTAGTTTCGTGAATTCGTTATTTACTTATAATTTTAAGTTTGTGGTGTGGATTTCATAATAAATTTCGAATATTGTTTTAACTATGAACAATTTTATAGCCTTAACTAAAATGTTTCTCTAAGCCTTTTGTAGCCGGGTGAAACTAATTTTGATGCACTTTTAGTTGGGTCCTTGCTTTCTAAGACTGGCCGGAGTTGAGAAATTTCGAACGTGCAATTTTGTTTTTTTTCATAATCAAATTTGTGATAATTTCAGGAGATAAACCATTATACACAGCGTTGGTTCTGATGGTCTAAAGTTCAGTTTTATACCAATCTTTCTGTAAAGGAAAAGCTAGCAGTCTATTCACTAAGAAATTTAGAGCAGTCATTTTGTGTTGAAAACAATGATTTGAATCTTTGCAAACAATAGAAAATGTATAAAGCTGATTGTAAATTTACATTTAACGCTTTATTTTATTTTAGGTATTTAGACATGGAGAAAGAACAACGTACAGATTTTACCCCACAGATCCCCATAAAGATGAAACATTTTCTTTCATAGGCTTTGGAGGACTAACAAACGTAATAGTAACTACTTGATATATAACTTCTTTAAATCACTTGTGTCTTATATTAGAATGGAAAGTTGATGATGTTCAGATTGGGAGAAATTTTGAGAGAAAGGTATGGCGATCTTCTTGGAAAGGATTTCGATGAAAAAAAGCTTTATGTCAGAAGTACTGATATTGCTAGGACGAGAATGAGCGCTCTTTTGGTGCTGGCAGGATTGTGGCCTCCCAGTGAAAGGCAGAGATGGAATCCTAGTCTAATGTGGCAACCAATTCCTATACTGACTAAACCCTTTGCTGAAGAAGATGTAAGAAAATATTTATTCTAAATTCATTATTAGTTTAACTTCGATTTAATTTTCAAAGTGCGATTGTAGTTGCAAAGTAGTTAAAGTATCTTGTCAATGTGCATGTTATATTGTTTAATTTGGCACAAATTACTGTTATTTTTAGTTGCTTACCCCTGACTCCTGTAAAACGTATCACAAAATAGCCGCCAACGTCAATCAAAATACCACAATACACGACAACTATATAAAACCTCAAAAAGATCTCTTCCAATACATAGAATACCATTCTGGTCTGGTCATAAAGGATTTTCTAGACCTTGTTCAGTTTTACTTTATATTGAAGTGTGAGGTGATAAAACTGCAACTCCTGAAATGAAACGTTACTAATGTCTTTTTCTAGGATGACTATGGTTTAAAATTACCGGAATGGACTAAAGGCATTTATCCCGAACCGCTTCAAACCGCTGCATCAATGGTATATGTGTATACAAGCTTGGAAGCAAACGCTAGAAAGATTCAAAGTGGTTATTTACTCCAAAAAATTTTAAATGACTGCTTAGCGAAAATGGATGGAAAATTGCTTCCGCCCGAACGGATGATGTTTTTGTACTCTGGTCATGAATCTACTGTTGGTAACTTACTCCAGGCATTACAAGTTTTTGAGCCAGAAGTGCCGCCATATGGAAGTGCTATTATTATTGAGCTTCATAAATTCAAGGAAAATTATTACATTAAGGTATGTATTTCCGGTTACTTTTAACGAAAGACAAAGGTTATGTCAACAGCTTATATTGATAATAGATAGAACCTTAAACATTAACTACAGAATACTTTATTAGAGAAATACGGATACTTGATACATTTTTTGTGATTTTAGTAAAAATATACATATACGAGTACAGTCTGCAGATTTAATGTGTAGTAGTGATCTACATGATAAGGAAATCTGGAATAACCTTCTCCTCCGGAATTGTCCAGGTTTATCCATTCTTTGCAATTTTTGAATTTATTTTATATCTCTTATGTTTTATTAATTTTGTTATTTATGTTTCTTATCTTTCTTTAAGATAGTTACTTACCTGCATAAATTCTTTGCATCACTGCTACTGTCTCACTGTTTGGGTTGCAATGCTACCCGGTGTCTTAAAAAGAATTACATCTAGCAGGTTTTGAATTTTGTTTCCATGTAAATTTTTGTGTGCCCTAGATGGTTATTGGGATTGCATTATGGGAAATTTGAAGCATACTAGATGCAATTCTTTTTAAGACACCCGGTATTTGCTGCATTATAAGATAAATACCTAATATCTAAACGGATTGCTTATATTACATTTCTTCTATATTAGTTTGCCTTCCATATGCGGTGAATTTAGTTTAATGGCTAACATATCAGTTTCGTTTCTATGCCTGCATTTAATCATACAGGCCACTTCCATAGTTACCAATAAAATCAATAGATTAGAGCGTTTATTTTACGAGTTAACGTACGAATTTGAATTAGGTATTTGCTAATAAGAAACTTTAATTTTGTTACCGGAATGTAGGTATGCAACTAAAAAATAGATACGTAGGAACAACTTGTGCGTTGTATCTTTTCTTTAGTGGTATACATTAGGATAAGTTTTAATTGTCTTTTTGACAAGTAATCATTCCTATGTTAACTTGTAAAATACACGCTCTAATCTATTGGTCTCATTTGTAACTATGGAAATGACCTGTATGATTAAATGGTGGAATAGAAACAAAACGCATATGTTTACTATTAAAATAAATTCTCTGTAGCTACTTCAAGCAGCTTCATTTTTTTGTGTATACATGATTTTCTGGGTTTATGTACTAGCTTATCATCAGTATTAATATAACAGGTGCTATGATTATTATCGATGATAACTATAAGTGAAATCGAACTGCACATTCAACGAGTACAAGGGACGAATGGACGTGCCACTTCGGTTTCACGAATGATATCCTCGTTTATTAACCATAACACGTGTTACAGTTACCAAGAGAATATAATGAATAAAAAGAAATCAGAAGAAACGAAACACAAAGTTTTACTTATTACAATACATATTTTGAACATTAAAAATATAATTATTATAAACAACGTGTGGATGGTTTCCTTCGTTATTGGTCAGATCAATTCCGGACTGCAATGTTTGAGCCGAGATCGGAATGTCACTGGTGATTGTTTCATTTTTCTCCGAAGATTTTTTTCTCATGGTGTTTATAATTTCTTGGTGACAACTGGTTGGATTTACAAATATATCTTGATTGAATTAGAATGTGTGTCTCCAGTGGTCTTCATGAATTGTTGTTCAGGTACCTGGAGAGATGCGTTGCTGTTGTGGATCTGTTGCAGTGATTAGTGAATTCTTTATTAGTCGTACCTAGTTCAATTTTTTAGCAGTTTCTTTAGTCCATGTTGATAGTTTATTGATACCGATAGGGGTGTTCTTGAATCATCATGCAGAATTATTCAAACGCCAAGTTGAATTTGGGATAAGAAAAGAAAAACGATCAGTGGTTGCATTTTTAAGGCGTCTTTCCATAATTTTGTGCTAAAGACGAACTGAAAAAATATCTTCCTTCAAATTTTTGGTCAACAATTTGCTTTCAGTACAGTTCTTGTTACCTTCTTGATTCGCCTTTGAGAATATGGGATTATATATGATACGACCCGTTGGGGCTCCGCAATTCGAGATTTCAATTTGAAAATGAAATGTTTTTACGATTTTAGGTAAATTCATCGACCATAATTCATCGCCCACAATTCATAATCTACAATTCATCGTCTGCACAATTCATCGCCTGCACAATTCATCGCCGGCACAATTCATAGTCCACAATTCATCGCCGGCGTAATTTAGCATACCTAATCCTTATAAAAAAATATGTTTTTAGGGCCTAGTAACCAAAAATCATCGTATAATACTATCTCGTTAGTAGGTACTAGAAAAAAATAAGAAAAGGTTCTATGTATGGGAGGGGGTTTAACATGTATTGTTCTTTCTGGGATAACCAACTATAATTCTAAATTTTAAAGGAGATTCTCTTAATTCGGTACTCATAATCATAACTGTAAAAACTACAAAAAGTATTTATTTGTTTATGATCACTTGAACTCCACTGAATTTAATTTTATACTCCTTGAAGAACTTTTCCTGTAATAGTTTTGCTGTATTGTTCCATAAAGTTGTTCCATAAAGTTTTATTCACGGACGTTTTGTAATGAATCCTATCTTTACGTCTCATGTAGAATGCCCAACACTTCAAAATCGATTGTAGCTCGGGAATAGTTGTACTATTTCCATCGATTGTGTATTTTTTTGTTTTAAAAAATTCCAGCCGAGCAGAGCCGAACCGACCAGAGCCGAGCCGAGCCGGGCCGCGGTGGGTCGGGCCGGCGCCACTGGAATTGTTTGTTGATTACGGTGTCTTTTGGAACAATTGCCTCATTTATTATATCGTCATCGACGGTTTCCCAACGATTAGCACTCACAAATTTAAAAATTTGAACCGAAATGGAAAAGTTGAAATACACAACTATCAGATTTGACAATTAAAAAGCAGAGCAACAAATGAAAATAAGGTGACAAAATCTTTTGTTTTTTAGCATCACTGTGATAGCTTTGTAACCAAGTAAACTTTCAATTTCAATTGGAGCAAATGGTGTCATGTATTTGCGCTCCACGAATCTAGTTTTCTGATACTTTTGGAAATTGTTGGTGTTTTCATAAATCCCCACAAGAAAAAGTTTACTGGATTGAGATCTGGACTGCGTGCGGGCCATGAAATAAATCCACTGCAACCGATCCATTTTTGCGGAAAGATGGTGTCGAGTTAATTTCGTACAGCATGTATTTTAAATTTGACGTTTAAATAAATTAACACTCAACATTTCTACTGCTACTTGTTTTTTACTTATTATTAAGTAGTCAGCGGTTCTCAATCAGCAAACACCAGTTTTTAAGCATTTAAAAGAAAATTTTAAATGGTCGTAATTTTTGACGTTATTTATTTTTTATACATTTTTTTAACTCAACATTATTTAGTTAACTCTCAAGTATCCCCTGCTTGAACTTAAAACGTACAACCTCAGTTAGTAAAGGATGTTCGTTAATTTATTCTACTCTAACTTGCTGTAACTTTCTTGATGTTGTATTTTGGTCATATGTTTGATAAGAAAATAACTTTATGTTGGTCCCCTCCAGCTACGCTTTTAGTCTCCTCCGTACGTTATGAAACACGCTGTTTATACGGGGTGTCTAGTAAAGGTGTTCCGTAAATTTAGATATAGATTCAGCGATGAAAACCAAGCATAAAATGTCATATAAACATGGGACCTAAACGGCTCAAGATACAGGATGTTGAAGTTTAAACAAATATTAGTTCTTTTTTCAAAAATCTGGAGAACGCCTAGGGGTATTCTAATGAAACTTGGTGTAGGTTAATATTTCATAGTGGCATTGTTTGGTCAAAATAAATTTAGTTTATTTCCACCAGTGGTGTGCATCGGGGCACCTCATTTACTTTATTTTAGAAAAATCTGGTATGTCACTGTTTTTTCGCCAATACGATAAGTGTTTTAGCTTCTTCCATTGAAACTATACAAAAGATGTATTTTTTATTTTTTTGATAGAATAAACCTTTTTCGAGCAAAATGGAAAATTCTGTAACAGCAATTTCGTTCATTGGACGTTAATGGGACCTAAACGGCTTCGTTTTCAAAATACAGTTTAAAGAAGTTTTTAATAAATATTATTTAATAACCAACAATCTTACAATAGCTACACAAATTTTGGCTAAAAAGCCCCGATGTACGCCACTGGTGAAAATAATTTAAATTTATTTTGATCAGACGATACCACTTTATGAAATACTAACCTACACCAAGTTTTATTAGAATACCCCTAGGCGTTTTCCAGATTTTTCAAAAAAGAATAAATTTTTATTTAAATTTTAACATCCTGTATCTTGAAAACGAAACCGTTTAGGTCCCATGTTTATATGAACTTTTATGCTTGGTTTTCATCGCTGAATTTATATCAAAATGTACGGAACACCTTTACTGGACACCGTTTATACAGTGTCTTACTACCTATCAAACATCACCAAATTAACATTGGAAATTATTGGGCGATTCCTGTGTAAGCATCGAGGTATGTGATTGGTCAGAAATGGCAAACCTTAAATTAATTTCAAATTATTTTCATTTTCTGACCAATAGCATACCTTGATGCATACACAGCAATAGTTGATCTTTTCACAATTTCCGAATGTAAATTCCCGTTAATATGCCTTTTAGGCCCATAGTTGTGTGGGCTTCTTCCACTAGTTTTCTGTTTATACTCCTTTCTGTTAGATTTTCTATTATCGCTTCATACAATTTCCTTCTTCAATATTTATACGTTTCTTGTCTCTTTTAACCTCACTCTTTAATACATATTTAGTTGTTCTGTTTTCGCTTTGTCTTTGTACGTGTCAGAACGGCATTACTCGGTGCGAATTAACTATTTGTGTGATGTTCAGTTGACCGTAAAGCTCCAATCATTATTTCGTTATTTGCGCTGCGTTCATATCTGCCTTCGACTTTTCCTTCTTCAAATATTCTTCTTATAATTTTCTTTCCGCATCTTTCCAACTGTAATTATTCTTTTTATTGAGCACCCAACTTTCACATACGAACACTACAGTAGAAGTTACCACCATTTTATACATCTCTAACTTTATATTTCAGAATGGTACTAATTCCACCAGCACTTCTATTGCCTTTAACAATTCTTCTGTCAATTCTTGTCCGCTTATCACCGATGATGAATATTAGAGAACCCCAGTAAACGAAGTCACTTACTCTTTCCATTGGTACTGCTGATTTCTCTGCCAACTGTATAAATTATATAAATTGCAATTCGTGTGTTCTCTTTTTCTAAGTGTTTGGTCTTCATTGAGGTTCAAGTAATTTCTTCTCAATTCTCTCTCCAGAGCCTTTTCCAGTTCCGATCGTGTTCTGGATAGGGTTTCTATATCATCAGCATATGCCAGGCACTGGAGATTTTTATTTATTAGCTTTCCACTTTTGTCCATTTTTCGGGCATTTGTTCCTCACTCCAGATCTCTTAAATCAGTCAGTGCATTTAAATCCTTGTCTCTACACTTAAATAGTTCTCCATTTATCTCATTCTCTACCAGACCCTTGTTCAAAATACAGTTTCCATATTCTTGATATTTTAGCTTCTTCTCCAATTAAATTTGCCATCCTGTCTTTACAATATGTTACTTTCTGTTGGTGCAACTTCTTTACTTTTGTGGATACTCGGTAGAAATTCATTATTTCCTTGTTTTTGTACTTATCCTCGAGTTTCCTTAATTATTTTTCCTTGTATGCAATTTTTGTCTCCATACAAAAGCGTTTTGTCAATTTTAATTGGTGGTACCTCATATCGTTTCCATAGCCTGTTCGTAGCACTTCTTCTTTACTTTAAATTTTTTCCTTAATCTATCTTCAGTAGTTGCGTTGAACTAGTTATTTCCTTTGCTTTTAATTTTTGTTGATAGTACTCCTTTCGTTGCTGGCTTGCTTTTAGTATTTTCTAGACCTTGCCTTCAACATGGAAACGAACAAACTTTAGTTCACGCGTCCACGATTTTTTCATTGAAATCATTTTATTTTATGTTGTGTTGTAGATCCTTCGGATTGTATCTAATCGGTTTCTTTATATGTCTCTTTATTTTCTTTGGCAGTTTCATCCTTATTCTTGCCATTACCGTGAAATGCCCACTATGCTTATCGGCATATTGAACTTATAATGTTAATTACTTGTTTTGTCTCGATAAATAGACTTTCCATACCTTTATTTTACATGTAGGTTATCTAACTTATTTTCTCTTTACTTTCAGTTAAAATATGCGAAACGTCCATTAAATCCCAGCATTGAGGATCTGACAATACCAAACTGTGACACTCTCTGTCCAATTGATCGTTTCATACAACTGCAAAGGGAAAATGAAAATCTACCTACTGTGCCCTATAACCAATTCTGTGATGTATAACCATAAGTAAAGTATAGCGTGTTTAAAAAGTTTTGCAACGTTATAGCTACATGAATTCCTAGCAACTCTTAGTATTCATACGACAAATATAACAAATTTACATTGCTTGCATTTTGAGACTTGCTACTATCGTGAACTTTACAGTTACGCTGTTTTTACGTACCTGAAAGTGAAATTTACGTCATAAAGTAATAAAAAAGCTACAGGACGGTAGTTAGGTTCAAAATAAACGTAATCCATGTTTTATTCTTGTATTACTTTTTAATTTAAAATTTTGAAAAATGGGAAGTGTAGAAAACATTTAATCGTTCTCAAAATGCCAACAATGTTGACATTTTCGTCTAATAGTTCTTTTGGAGTAACTAGATTTTAAGCGTAAATGTATTTTTCTACTCCTGTATCTAAAATGCCATTTATGGTATATGTTTCCATGACGCTAAGTAATCTTTTAAACACACTGTCACAAGCCGTGGTTTTGTGCATTTTACTAACGGACTGAACTTTTTAATGGCAAAAATCAAGTTAGTTTTCAACTTTCAACAGTCAACGTTGACGTTTGTCAGCATAATTTAACCTAACATCA
Organism: Agriotes lineatus; assembly: GCA_940337035.1. Taxonomy (NCBI): domain Eukaryota; kingdom Metazoa; phylum Arthropoda; class Insecta; order Coleoptera; family Elateridae; genus Agriotes; species Agriotes lineatus. The sequence goes on along the minus strand of OW679194.1, from coordinate 84,498,684 downwards.
TTTTCAAAATCTTAATGAAATAATGTTATATAGTCTAAATTTGTGGTCGTAGAAAGAGTATAGTATGCAACTCGTTTTATAAACTTATTAGTCACTCAGTTTATTAAACACTCGCTCCGCTGCGCTTCGCTCGTGATTAATAAAACTCGTGACTAAAATGGCGTTTATAAAACTTGATACATAATATACTATTATACAGTATAAATATGTCCATATAATACAATTATTTGACATGATTAACTTCATTCTGTAATTTAATCGTAACATACTAGGATAATCAACCTGCCATCGTATCAAACAGAGCTTAGATTTAACCTTTTGAGTATTGTTAATTTAGACGTAATGAAGTTATACACAAAATAGTATTACACAACTGTATCGACGATTAGTTTTCTAATGAAATTGACAATGAAGGTCCCCGTGTCTAATAGTATTACTATGTTTTAAGCTTTATGTAACTATTTATTTATTTTAGTAGATCCCCCACTATATTTCTAAGCCAATAATTTAATACTGTGGCTATATAATTAATTGTATTAGCTTTCATAAATATTAAAATTGTATATAATAAATTGTTGTTTTGGTGAAAAAAAAACTACCTTTTCCTAGTATCTTCTAGTATCCCGCTTTCGTGCGAAATATATGTTTTTTAACAATGGTTATAGGAATTTACATAATAAAAATTATATTTTAATATGTTAACTTCTCTTGTCGTACAATTTTGGTAGAAATTTTAATTCATAATTATAAACCAAATATTTTGCTGGAAAATACGCACTGCTAGAATAACATCCATATGTTTTCTTTCACTACTTCGTCGTTAAATGTTGAAATAAATAAACATATGTAATTCAGTTAGAATAATCAAGATGCCTAAAATGTCCAGAATAATAGTACTACCCGTATATATATTTTTTAATCAGCATTAAAATACGAGAAATCGGCAGTGAAGTAATCCATTGTTTCACGACTTTTTGAAGGTGCCAAAGTGACAGATAGGTGACAGAAAACGTCAACATAACCTGCAAAAGTTTGTTAAAAATGTTTAATTTAACGATTTCTCGATTCAAAAAAACATAATGTAGATCTTGTCATCGAAGTTCCTTTTTATCCTACTTGTGGTTTAGTCGCTTCAGCCCTGCGGACCTAGGCAACTAAAGTCCACTGTCATGATAAAAAGTTAAACTTCCGTGTCTTGGTATGCAAATATCCATGATAAGAGTCAAACAAATAGCGAAAGAGTTGTTCCACTTTTTCACAACTTGCCAAGATTTCATGAAATATTATAAAACTATGAATTCACATAGAGTCAATCAAATTCGTACATTTTAAAATGTTTCTTTACACTTTAGTAAGTTTCAACATAACTGGTTTCGACAAAGAATTTGAACTTAGCTCCGTTCCCAAAAATTCGTCCACTCGAGCTGTGCGGAGCAAAACCTTAGGTGTTAATTTGAATGGGAACTAGTGAATACGTGAAAAACGTTTTTTAAGACCCCAATGGCAAAATTTTTATGGTTATCTTCCAGTGCTGTATCGACAATTCTTGAACGACCAGATATACCTTCCCAACCGTCAGGTAATGATGAATGTACAGAAACTAAAGAATTTACTTTACCTTCACCTAATGCTCAACACACCATGGATATTAAATAATATAGGAATTTAAAGAAGCAATATGTTGTTCTTAAAGCTAATAACAAAAATGTACTTCATCGACTCTCTCCAAAAATAATAAAATAAAAAACTAAGATAAAAATTTAGAAATATATTTACAGAAAAGCAATTTAGTGCAATTAAAGACAAAAAAATAAGAAGTGTTCAAATGAAACAATAATTAACCCATTAAAATTAAAATTCGCGTGTGGTAGAAATAGTTTTTAAAGTATGCAGTTCTCTTCTACAATTTCAGAAAAATTATGAATTTTTTTTAAATAGAGGCAAAACATTTCAATAATTTTGAGAGAGACTGCGTTGCAGCACTAGATGAAATGGATATAACGCCATGTATTAAATGTTGTACTGCTTCAAAAACTATTTTTGGAAGTATAACTCTACCTGATCATAAATGCATAGCTTCTACTACACGATAGAGCAAATAATTGGCTATTATTACTCAGGAGAAACTACAAATGGAAAAGTTATAGCAAAAGAAGTGACAAAAATTATCGAAAAAGTAACAACCACAGAATTGAACATCCTTGCAAACACTTCGGAAATGTCTGTTACAAATCAAGCCATGTGGAAAAAAATGGTATAATGGCAGGTAGACAGTGTAAAATAGAAAAAATGACACGACTCGCTGACGGCCATGTGAGGGAGTTCTTTTATGCACCCAATTGGCTCAGTGGTTGAGGGTGTCGACTAAGAGCAGGTGAAAAGACACAGAGAGAAAATGGCGGATACAATATTTTATTGTTCGGTATATTTAAAAGTTAATAAGAGTTCTATATGCAAAACAAACTAGATAATGTTTACATACAAATAGAAAGCAACAAACATAGCCTACATAGAGAGGGCCTAGGAAGCCCGGGGCACGGCGTCTCCGGCGGGAGGTGTTCAGACAGCCGGCAGTAGATGTGGTGAACGGCTGCGGCGGCTACGCCTGGTGGCGAGGATCTTACTGGGCCCCTGGCGTAATGGAGGCTGAGGGCGATCGCGAAGGCGGATGCTAAGCCTAGGATCCCAGCCCGCGTAACGTTTGGTGATCCTGAAAGTGCTTTTTTGGGGCAGCACGATCTCACACAGGGGGCGGCGGACGGCCACCTAGGGAGCAGGACGGGCCTCGTCCCAGAGCTTCCGGAATTCTTCTTCCTCGGAGAACCACAAGTTGAACCCGAACTCCAGCTTTCGGGGATGACAGGTAAGCTGGGCCTGCTGAGGGAGCAAGGGCGGACTATCTTCGGGGGTGCTGAACCCAAGGGCGTGCAGACCGATGGGGCGTTATTTGGATCCGGCCTGCGGGGGCGACGACTAGGGGTGGCTTCCTAGGCGTGTGTGGCCAAGACAATGGGCACCACCTGGAGGTATACGGCTTGCTGGCAGTGGTGCACCTTCCTTGTTCGTAATTTTCATTAGAGCCCTCTAATAGACACACGCTGCGTCGATGCGGACTCGCTGGCAGCTGTGAGGTTTGGAAAGTGGACCTTCCCTTGTTAATAGATTCCTAATTATTGCAGGGCAGCTTCATATAAAATTTTATTGTAATCCCAATTAATTTAAAAATATATATTATTATGCAATGGATACATGTGTATGCTTATTTAATTCAATTGCTGAAACTTTTTTCTTTATTATAACTTTAAATTCAATTTATTTCAAATTTTACATGAGTACTTTTTTTGATCAGGGTGTGGTTCGCCAAAATCTAGTTAGTTGTTTGTTGCTGCAATTACTGAATGTCACTTGCTGTCAAACTATTATCTCCAATGAGTGTTTAATGAAATCCCTCCTCAATCAATATGACATAAATAAAATCCTTTACAATGGTTTTGACTGTATGATATTTAGATTCAAATTTGCATATATTATTTAAAATACTTCTGTCATTAAATTTCAAATTAAATGTCAAACTGACAGCATCATCCCTATAATCTGGGTAAGTACTTTACTTTTATAATGTCTCTTTCTTAATATTAATTAATCACCTTTTATTTATTTAGATACATTCAACTTAACCACTTACTTTGCACTGACACTTCCAAACTCCAAAAAAAATGCGATACCTTTTGCAGCCCTATAGACGGCTCCGACCTCCAACCATTGACAGCATCTCCAGCACGCCTAAGTATTTATTGTATCTCCACCATCTAACAATGTATCCATATCTAATTGACAAATTGTATCCTCCACCAGTAATCCCGTTCCAAGTTCATACAATCCACAACAGACCAAAACTCCTGTATGGTCTCGGACCATCGCCCCTCGCAGCTCACACAATGGTACCTTCCCTGCAATGTACTGGACCTCTGCTACACATCCAATTGGTTCTGCTTTCTTCAATCCCAGTTTTTAATTGTATTTGATATTCCAAAAATCTTGCCTTGGACTATTTATTTTATTTGTAATGTACAACCAACATACCCCTTTACGTTTTATTAAAATTCTTCGTTATTTTAATGGGTTTTATTATGTATTTACACAATTACAAAATTTTTATATCCATTTTATATCAAATTTTTCGTAGTTGTTTTTAAGTTGTTATTCTAATAATTATCCCAATTTTTTATTGCTATCCTAGACTACCATTATTCCTGCCTGCTACATGTTATAAATAAATTTTAATGGTGCTCGCTTTATAAATTATTACAAATAGAATTTTATTCTGTCATATGCAACATTCAACTTTGTATTTATTGTTAATTTTTGTTACCATCGTCAAGTCGTACTCATTTTGAAATAACTTTCTTTTAAAATGTACTTTGAATCTTTGAGTTTCAATTATTATTCAATTAAATAAGCAATCATTATCATAATTTTCCACATCTTATCGTTTCAGTATAATTACTGTATTGAACTTTTCATTTTTGATTCATGTAAATAAATAACTGTATTTAATGTAATACATGGCCTCTATATACCATAGCAATATATTTAGCAGACGCGATCCACTATCCTAAAGTATAAAACAATGCTTGATGCACAATTCAAGTATCAAAATCCTTGGTAGAAAGGTATAACTTTCTTACTAATTTAGTGAAATTTCAACATCTAGAAAACGTTTGTAATGATGAAAGTGATTGAATTTAAAATTTATACCTAAATTCAACATCGGGCTCTTGATTTAAAAGAAAAGAAAATTCAATAAGATAAAGGTATGCAATCCCTAGAATGTCTTTAATGGACATATAAGCTGTGCAGAGGAAAATGTAGATACGTCTTCCTTAACCACAGCTTGGTTTATAGAAGCAGTTTTCAAATGTTTTGAATGAGTAACGTCCAGATCATCTATTTTAGCAGAAAGTAAATATAATTTGGCAGTTTATGAAAAACTCTAACATTTTTAATGTGATAGATAATAGACCTTTTTGCAGATTTAGAAGTAAACCCCAATGGCCATAAAAAATTGACATGGAAGGCCATTCAAACGGGCTTAATTTTAACAACAACATCTATAATAGATTTACCAGATGGCATGCTAAATAAGAGGGCACCCTTTTTTGTTGATATCAAGTTTTTCCCAAGACTTTCATATATCGGGGTAGGACATCTAGTTCCCACTGCATTGCAATTTAAACAGGACTTTATTAATATCTACATGCATCCGACGAAAGAAGATCCCTGGTCATCAATGCTGTCTGTGTGGTATAAGATTAAAACATTCCTAGTCAAATCAGCATCCATAATTTGACAATTAATTGAGGTTGACAGAGTTGTCATACAATATACTTTTTGAGGTTAGGTATGCGGTTCTAGCTTTCTTTTGGTTTTAATTAAAATGTATGTCCTACCAGTACATTAATTGAAATTAATGACTCTATTTTAAGGTATCTTAGATACAAAATAACGCTCCAGGGCAATTATTTTCTTCATAAGAACACTAGGGTTATTATGAAAAATTAACAGTATTTGTTTCCATGGATATGCACCACTGTCACAATGAAAATTAATGACAGCTTAGCTAATGTCACAAATCTAACTTAGATCAGCTAACTAGATCAATCTTAAATACTATATCATAGTAATTATATGAATTGAATATGAATATGAATTAGGTAAGAAAATTGGTAGGACATAAAACCTTGAAGGCACCACGGGCATTATGAGCTAAGAGCCAGCGATTGTTGTACACACCTCGGGCCAAAGCCCTCGGTTAGTACACTTACAATCTTGGGCTCTTATTTTACTCATAATACCCTTAGTACCTTAATAACTATAAAGACACAGGATTCTTTAACAATACTTATTTTATTTTTATTATTTAACAAATGAAATGGTTTGGATACAATAAGAATGGGTGAAGAGCAAGAAAGTTATGGGCAAGAAAGTAGAAGAAAACCTAGTTAAAAAATAAATGACTTGGATTGAAGGGAAAAGACCGCCAAAAATCAAACAAGAATGGGCAAGGCGTTTATACGACGTATAAGGGAATGAAGTTATTTTAATTATTGGTAGAAAATTGTAAATTCTGTTATTTTAGTTAAGTTGTAGTTATTTGGTTATGTATTTATACGTTACACCTAACGGTAGAGAAGGTTTTTGATATTTTGATAATATACATATTATATAAATTAACTAATAAAATACTATTTACTATTATATAATAAAATAATAAAATACAATGGTAAATACAGTTTGGAAGTTTTTACACTTAAAATACCATGGTCCAATCAGAAATATTATCAAGCACCTACTTAGAATTAACATTGATATCACGTCAGAACAAGGATAGAAAACAAAAGTTACAATCAGTACATTCATATGGGATACTGAAACGTACTGTAATTGAACGCAAAAAAAATGAAGTATTCGATGAGATCTGAAATCTGCTTGTTAATTGCGAAGGGTGGGTTCTACGGTCTCTGCCAGTTTGGTTATAATGGTAGGAATAATTTTATTTATCATATTAACAATTTCCCTTGCCAATTTAGGCACTCACCAAGATCACCCTTCTTTAGGAGTTTGATAATCAGACCGTCCTTCCACTCTGTAGGTATTGTTTCGGTGAATCTGAATACCTCAGGTGGTATACTATCTGTTCCGGCTGTTTTCAAAGTTTTAGCTGGTTAATTTCTTTCTTAATTTCTTCGACAGTGGGATCATTTGAAGAATTCCTTAGATGTTGGTGTACAGCTCTTTGCTCACGATTGGTTCTCGTGCGTTGTTGAATTTCCCTGCTACTTGTGCTAGATGGGGAGGTAATCTATCCATTGCTTTTATCGCGTCTTGTAGCTCTCTTAGCTGTAGTGCTGGCCTCTCTGTATTCTAGTCTTAATCTTGCTAGCTACTAGTTGTGCTCTGTAGCCTTTCTTTTTTTAACCTTTTTCCATGTTTTAATCTTAGACAATGTGTCTTCAGATTGTGCTTGTGTCTGGTGCTAGGTCTGTCATCGGTAGCCTCCGGACTTGCCTCGGGTTACACCGAATGAATGCGGCATTTGCTCCGCATCTTATGTTAAGGCTATTTCGTCTTTATTTGGCCATCAAAGCCTCGTTAAGTAAAAACAGGATAGTAGGTAAGGTTGACATTTGCGTAAGAGGGACTAGGTGTTGCACTTTAGTATTCCATTTTTAACCCCTTGCGATGCAATACTTTTATCAAAAGAGAAACTCTAAACGCAGAAAATGTCTTCTGAAAATATAAAGATGATGAAGTTGGTAAACTTATGAGCAGCTCTTAAACAGAAATAACTAGGAAAACAAGAAACAATATTAGGAAAATCACAAGGAAATTAATGATGTCTATTGACCCAATAGTGTGAAAGCGGCATTGTTAAAGGATCACAATTTCAAAATAACATCGAAAGAAAAGCAATTATCGTGGTATGGGTATACGGTAAGAATGAGGACTAACAGTCTACTTCAAACAGCAACACAACTACAGTAACAACACACAACACAACTAGAAACTGAAAGAACATAAATGTAGCAAAACAAACTATAAAATTCCAAAACGAAAAAAGTAAAAAAGAAGAAAAACATGGGTGGTGGTCTCAGCCTAAGCAGAGCTTGTGCGCCGAAATATCTGGATACCAAACAGAAAGAGAAAGTGATAACGTCCAGAAAACTATGGTAATCCATGGATGGAAATACAGATGAAGAGTCATCTTGAACGTATCATAGTTCAGTGGAAAATACTACAAGCCTTGAATCCAGAAGTAGTTCTTTCAATATTAGCAACCTGGTCATACATATGCTAACTTAAAAATTTCAGCCACATCATATGGAGTTATCTTATCTTCAAATCCTGAGTTGGTGATCTTGGATTTTAAAAAATAATTACAATGGCGACTACACGCATTTTTAATGCAGCAAAAAATCTTACGTCATGGGACTCTAATTTATGGGAGAAACTTCTATTTTTTCTGTACTTCTTGGAAATTTTGAAAATAGCAGTCGACTTCCGTTTTATTGAAAGCTGTTATCCTGTTTATGCTTAAGCCAAACCTTGTATGCATTAATAGTAATAATTAATTTCATTAGTCAGTGTCGCTATCTGAACTGGAATCACTGCTATCATTCGAAACATCTATAAGCAACTTATGAACAGTTAGATCTAGAACTTTTTCACGTTCATACCATTCTTTAATCTTTATTTCAGTGCTTGCTACACATGCGCTCCAAATTTCAGGTGAACACCGCTGTAATGCTTCAGTCCACATTGAAAGAACTTTATCATCTCCATACCCATCTCTACCAATGTGGTCATCGTAATATTTTTTTGCATATGCCCATATTAATTCAATAGCGTTGAACTCGCAGTGGTATGGTGGTAATCGCAAAACTTCATGCCCATGACTTCTTATTAAATCGTCTACTTCATATACTTTGTCTTTTCTATGCAATTTGGCTAACTTCAATAAATCTAATCTAAATGAAGTTGGATCATGAGGGATGTTGCTGTTATTTAACCAGTCTATAATGCGTCGTTTTGTCCATGATGAACAAGGCTGCTTTTCAACGAGGGTAGAATGATATGGGGCATTGTCCATGATTATGAGAGACGGTTCTTCTAAATTATTGAGTAAATTGTCAACAAGCCATTTCTTAAACATTTCTGAATTCATCTCTCCATGATAATCTTCTTTCAAAGATTTTGTTGCAAATAACAGAGATGCATTTTTAATGAATCCTGCTGTACACCCAGCATGAACAACAATAAAGCGCTTTCCTTCATAACCTTCAGGCTTTCTAACACTTTGTATATTTGAGTCTTGCCATGATTTACCAGGATTACCTTTAGAATAGATTCAAGTTTCATCCATGAAAACTGTTTGCAATGGTGACGATAAATTGATGTTTGCCATATAACGTTTTAAAAACTGAAGACGCAAACTGGCGATATTTGATTTTTCAACTAATGCTCTACGATTGTTGTCTTTGAGAAATTTAAACCCAAGGTCATGCAGAACGACATTTAAACTGCTTCTGCCTATTAGAATGTGATACTCTTGAAGTTCATCATTTAAAGATTTGAGAGTAATGTGTTTTTCTGGAATAAATATAAAAATTCACATTTATAAAATCAAATAAACTTTATAAGTACGCTTTACTTTCACTGTACATCTTATATACAGTTTCCCTGATGACCAGTTTAGAAGAATCTGGCAGGTCTGCAGTTTTCGATTTCTTGCGAGATCTTTTTTTACCAGGACTAAATAAAACTGGTTGGTTTCTACTACGAGCCTTGATCCTTTTCACAGTAGCAATGCCTATCCCTAAACCCTCAGCTGCTCGCTGCAATAAACAAGCAATTATACAATAAAATCGTAAGCACTTAATTAACGTGTCATACCTCTTGCACACAAGATAAAGGAAGTAAATGCCCACCATTTTCCTTTTCCTTCTCAAAATAACTTAACAGATTTAGCAACAATTGTTGAGACTGCGAACGCAAAGTCTTGCCTTGCACTGACATATTAATGCGTACGTCGTATTAGTTCTGACAAGAACTGCTGCTTATTGTTGGCCAAAACTGTCAAAAAACGTTTGTACGGGAAAACTAACCTCGAAAAATGCGAAGGACGAGTCAGATGTTCATCATATGTTTGTGGACGCATACAACGTTGCCTATACTTACGGAGTTTTTTACAAAAATCTGTAAAAAATCTTAAATTGTTCGTAAAATTAATCTCATTTATCTGTAATTTCTGAATTAACCACACTCAATTTTTTCAAAATAATTTTGCCGATATATCTAGTTTATTTACTGTTTACTGATAATATCTTTATTTAATCTACGGATTTATTATTAACGTCGGCAACACTATATTTTACAGACGCATACCGCGCTAGTCAAATCCACTCCCAAAGACCCAGAGACGTGCTAATGTTATGCTATCCTTGTCTCACTCGCAAATAATGAGAGTGACGCATACAAAAACGATTTCTGTGCTAACTTCGTCTAACGATGACGCAGGGATCATCTTTGGCTGGATCTATAGTATTTGGCAATATTTAACAATGCCAAATAGCAGAAGTTATCATGAAGATGAGCTGGTGTCATTTGCTGTTGGCTATTTAAATTATATGAATAAAAATAAGCAATCAACTTCTTCAAACGATAATAAAGGGGAGTTAGTTTTTCCATGCAATAGAAATGCCCATAGAAGAGCAACATCTATAAGAGATCAAAATTTTCTACAAAACCGTGCTGCCAACATAATAGCATCGCATCATGAAGACAAAAATATTTGCAAAAAATAACTTTCATCTTTAAAAGAATAACCATTCGAGTGTACACGCAGTTTGTAGCTTTGAAGAAGTATAAGGTTGGAATCCTTGTTTAGGTTAAACCGAATGTTTTCCAAATTGTCGTCTTAAAAGAACACATTTTCAATATTTAGGATCCTACTTACCAGCTAATAATGCTATACTAAATTGCAAATAAGCGTGGAGTACTTGGAACTAAGTGATAATCATAACTGTGGCCCTGATTGGTCAAATCATCTGAAAATTAAATATCTATTCAAAACTGTAAAAGGAAACCCGATAAATAGTGGACAAAGAAGGCTGGCCCACAACGTTTATTTGAATTATATAGGACAACATTATTGTAAAACACTAGTGGTCAGACAAAGTGCAGATGATATTGCCACAGGAGACAGAAAATTGTGGCGTACTCTGTAAAAGAAGTGGAAAGGCGAGAAACCGTGGTTTCACAACCAAGGACTAGAAACAAAAAGTAATTATGTTTTAAACTGGATGATGTAAAAAAGCAGCTATTGGAAGACACATCCATCCATCCAATAGCACTACAGCCCGAGTCGGGCTTTGGCCTCGTCAATTTTCCGCTTCCAACTATCACGATCATTTGTGGCTCTTTTCCAATTGGGTAGTGCTGGCATGGATTGAGCATCTTGTTTTATTTTGTCTTCCCATCGTCCTGCTAGTCTTCCTATCGGTCGTTTGCCTTCCATTTTCTTTTCCATAACTTTCTTGGCCACTCTTGTTTCGTCCATTCGTTGAACATGTCCGGCCCATTTCAGCCATTGTAATCTTATGTATATAGCGGCATCAACTTCTTCATAGAGCCGGGCTAGTTCGTGGTTGTATTTGCTTCGCCATTGGTCATTTTCGTTAGTTGGTCCAAAGATTCCACGCAATATTTTCCTCTCAAAGGCGTTTATAGTCTATTCTGCTTTTTGTGACATTACCCACGCCTCACTTCCATTACATAGTATTGGTCGTATTATGGTTTTGTATAGTCGCAGCTTTGTGTTTCTGTAGACATTGTTTGATTTCATTATTCTTAACATGTTAAAGTATGCTTTATTTGCGTTTGTTACTCTTCTTTGTATCTCTCTTGCTTCATCTTGTTTCTTCAAGATTGTAGATCCTAAATACGTAAACTCATTTACTACCTCAACGTTTTGGTCACCTATGGTTATATTCTGCCTATTTGCCCGATTGCTCCTAGATTGTATTAGAACCCTTATTTTCATTTACTTCTAAACCTATGCCTTCTGCTGCCTTTCATGTAGGCTATATTTCTGGCAAGTATATTTATGTCGTCCGCATATCCCACTATTTGTTTAGATTTGTGTACCAGTGATGCGTTAGTATCCACATTGGTTTTTCTCACTGCTCATTCTAGCGCTAGATTAAATAGCATCGGGGCTAAACCATCCCGTTGTTTCAGTCCCTGATTTACTTTGAAGGGCTCCGTTGGTTTTTCTTGTATTTTTACGCAGCTTTCGGTGTCGTTCATAGTAAGTTTTGTTAACCTTACTAACTTAGTTAGTATTCTAAAGTCTAGCATAACAATGTACAGCTTCTCTCGATTTATGCTGTCGTACGCCTGCTTAAAATCCACGTACAGCTGGTATACGTCGACATCGAATTCCCAGCATTTCTCTTGAACTTGTTTCACTGAGAACAGTTGATCTGTGGTTGATCGTCCCGGTCTAAAGCCCGCTTGGTACTCCCCAATTATGTCCTCAGAGTGTGCTTGTAATCTACTTTTTAGAATGGTCGTGAAGATCTTTTATGCTGTGCTAAGTAATGAAATTCCCCTAAAATTGTTGCAGTTTAGCTTGTCACCCTTCTTGTGTACTGGGCATATAATGCTAGTTTTCCATTCTTTAGGCATCTTTTCTGATAAAAGTTTAGGTAGCAACGAGTTAACAATGATAGGCATCGTCATTAGTTACAAAAGAGTATTATCAAACAATTGCATTTGACCAACTTTTATTGTTTAATTTCAAAATTTTACATGTTTTGCTATGGCTGTACCTTACACTTACCCGCATAGTATTAGTTTATGGTTATTGTCAAGGAAATGGTCGGGAGTCGGTGCGAGTACTCAGAAAAATATTTCGAAATAGGCCTCTACTAAACCACGAAATACTTGTTGCTATTGAAAGATGTTTTTGAGAAACTGATGGTTTTGCTTCTTCAACTGTTGAAATGTTTGATTTTGTTATTTTACATGACTAGGCAGATAAAGTAGCAATTGTGGCAACTTTATATGCCTAATCAGCTAAAGTACTACCTTTACCTATGATTATAATAATTATAATCAAAGCTTTTACGTTGTGAATCAAGTCACATAAGTTGTCACTTTTATGATGTTTGAAATTAAACATATTTTATTTAGATTTACAAAATATAAAAACTTAAAATAATTTTAAAAATTTGATGACTTTCTAGTTTTTGAAATTATTTTTATATCTGAAGAAATGACAACTACCTAAAATACAATACAAAACATTACAACCAACTAAATAAATATATGGTAAACTTGGTCTCGACGTTAAACGATTCACTCGTGGATAAAATTTAACGTTATCGTCTTGTATAATAAATTACTATTAACGTTGACAACCATAGGTACTTTGCTCCGTGTACATTTCGAACTGCCAATAGTGTCAATTATAATTGATTCAAATAGGAAACACTAACTGTGCTTGATTTAATCTTCAGAAGGCTTCCAGAATTAAGATTATGATTATAACGCTGTCTACGGATACCATTAGGTCAAAGGACACAGGCTACATGTAAAATTTACTTATTGATTGACAGGTACGTTTTGCTGCCAAGTTACGACATAATTTTGTTAATACATAAGTTATGTATTTAATTATTTTAGATTTTTGTACCGTTGTATGTACCCCCGCAAAACACCGTTTCAATAAATCTTGAAATTTGTTATATTTGGATTGACATCCATACATACACAAGCTCAAAAACCGGGAGTGCAGATATGAATCTGAGAGAATAATGTTTTTATCATAACAAATTGCAATACATTTTTAGGAACAATATAAACTAAATCTGCAAGAACGTAATTATGACCGTATGATTACGCATTAAGACCGTGAAAAGTAAAATTTTTGTAAACATTAAATGGTACAGTAAAATAGTCTTTGAAATCAATGGCAACACTCGTCAACGACTTCCAGCCCCCATAGTGCTCCACCACGATTGGCCAATTGTGTTGCACTAGACCTCCTAAAGCAGTGGCCAGAGTAAAGTTCAGGTTGCGGTAACCTAAGATAAGTGGCAATTTCTTTGGACACTTTGCCCATGGTGTTGATGCCAATTGGAATGCTGACACAGCGCCCATATCTGTATGTCAAAAAAATCGTTTGTGGGTAATATTTTTAGTCCTAAGAGCAGCATATTTCCTGACTAAAGTAATCCATATTCCTTCAGTTATCACGAATTGTCTTGGTAAATTATTTTTGGTTTTAGGAATGGATACAGTAATTGAATCTTCCTTATATTTAATGTCGTCTGTCGACATGTATGGGAGCTGCTTACATCTGCAGGCCATACTATAACCCATTATCAAAATGACCTAAAATATATATAATCTTTGTTTAAGTGCAATTTAGGATAAAATATGATATGCAAGATACGATAGAAAAATAGAATAAAATTGTTACGTACTTTCATGGCTATATACGGATGAGGCTATAATTATAAAGGGTGTTTATTAGAATTTGTGGTCTAGTCGGCTTTGGAACTGATGAAGCCATGTCGTGCATTAAATCATATGAGTGATAACTGACACTGGTGACACTGTCAGTCAATGTCAAATTCGAGGTTAGCAGGTTAGGTTTTGCGTTAGTCTGTGTCAAAACTGACGCAAAACCTAACCCGCTAACATCGAATTTGACATAGACTTAGAGTGTCACCAGTGTCAGTTATCAGCCATAAGCTTTAATGCACGACATGACCTTATCAGCCAAAGCCGTCAATACCACAAATTCTAATGAACACCCGTTATATAACAGCAATGAGATAACATGAACAACCAAATAGAATGCTTGAGTAAGAAAGATATGACCATACGAAAACATTATTTTAGTAGGCAAGTTTGGCTGACATCTGTCATAATTAATATGAGCGTCAGGCCTACTCGAATATTTGCTACTATGTTTATCTCTTTCTTGCTCGAGCAATACGTGTTATTTTCTTGTTTATGTTATCCTTATTGCTGTTATACCGAATGCGGCAGGCTGCTGGGACCATTGCAAAAGCAAGGAGAATATGCATGTGGCCGTCGCGTCGTGGAGTTCAACAAACCAACAATCAATGTACGATAGCGGTAGGTCGTTAGGAGCATTATAAATGCAAGGTATATATCCGATTTTTATTTTTTTTTATACAATTACGGCCACATGTAAAGTCCCCTTACCTTTGCTATGATCCTAGTGACCTGCTGCAATCTGTATATAATTTTGGCCCCAACGGTATATTTTGTCGTCAGTTTCTGATATGAATTTATTAATTTTGTATTTCTTCATAATTTTGGACTTTTTTGGTGTATATCCTTCAGAACCCCGTTTTAAAAAGGCTTGAAGTTTGTGATATTTCGAAAGATCAATATTCATGTAAATACTTATACGTGACCTCAACTGGGAGTAGAGACACCACAAACTAGAGAGTTTATACTTTTGGCGTTGCAATTCGAAATACGCCAGAAAAATGTTTTCGGAGATTGTAGAGATCTTGTTCTCCTTACGCCAATTTTCAAATCGGGCGTAACTTTTTTTCATAGGTTGAGCGTGATTTTGAAGACAGCAACTTGCCCATCGTATTTTCCGCCCGTAGTTCTGGGGCGTACATTGTAAAACTTCTTCGACTTGTTCAGAATTCATTTTGCAATGACAATTTAACGCATACACTAAAAGCCCCATAAGCCGAGGTTTTTTTGTCACTATGACAGCGGAAAAAGTTGGCCCTACTTTTCCAGCGACAAAACGGAACCTAACGACTGTGCGGTCCTTAGTTACCACGACATGACAATCAAATCTTAAACAACTTTTTCGCAAGAATTGTCAGAAAACTATTCAATGCCTAAAAATGTCTCGATTTGGAGAGTCTTCAAGTGCAGAAATTGAAACAGAGATCCACAACCATGTACCGCGGAATAATGTGAATTCAACTACATCAATTTGGCGGCAATTTACGCTGTTTTGTATGGAAAGAAAATAAGAAATCGTGAAAGAAACGTCCATTGAAGAGTTAGCTTCCATTTTATGTGACTGGGCATTTAACATGAAGAAGAATAATGGTGACGATTACAAAGAGAGTGCAGTTAAGACGATTTGGAACACTACAGCAAAAATGTTACAAGAGAAGTACTTCAATGATTATAAACGGGTTTTTAATCCGTTCAGCGACATACAATTTAAAAAGCAAGAAACGCACGTGACACGAAACGCAAAATTTTACAAGCAATTCCAGAAAAAAGAAAGATGAGATCTAAAGCTCTCACAAAACAAGAAATCTTTCAAATGGCATCGTCTTGGAATGAAGAAAATCCTACAGGGCTCCAAAGAAAATTTTACCACATTGCCGCCTATGGAGAGGTGGAGAAGCAGCAAACTGTAATATATTCCATTTTAAAATAGAGACAGACAACAGTAGACAAGAGACCGGAAGGATTAAATATAATCCAGTATTTTTTCAAAAACAGCGCAAGGGGGAAATCAAAGATTGGCCGACAGTAAATGGTTGGTTGCAAACACCCAAGAAGAAAATATATGTCCAGTAAGATTGTTCAAACAAATTATAAAAAAAACGTGAAAACCATATCACATGTGAAAAGCTTCTTTTAACGCCAAATCCTTTCTGGCAAAAACGAATTCGAAAGGATGGTAAAAAAATTCACCTATTGGAATAAATGAACTTTCCAAATGGACCAAATCTTCGGCGAAAAATATTGGACTTGATGTCAAACGAGTAAAAATTACGAACCATTCCAACCGAGCTGCTGCCGTCACTGAATTGTCCAGGAGTGGTATTGGTGAACAAAAATTTATGAAAATTACAGGACATAGCAATCCGTCGTCATTAAAGCCGTACCTTCAGTTAGACCAAGAACACCATACTAAAATCATAAATTCCATTCGTACTACCACTCAAACTATTACTGAAAATACAAGCATGCAGCAAACTATAAGCAAAAAACAAGAAGGTTCTGAAAATTAATTTGTATATAACAATCGTGTTTTTAACAACTGTACTTTCCGTTAAAATAAATAAAATAATTTTCGTCTTGTTTGTTAATTTAGTGACCTCTAAATTACCTAATATGTAAATTAAATACGTATTGATTAAATTGTCGTACCGAATTACACTCAAGCTCTTTTTTTTATCGAGGTAAACTTAACATTTACAATTCGAGTTTCCTTGGCTTTAGGCAATTCAACTCAAAAAACTGCCAAAAAAATTCCTCGTCCTTCGGACTCGTAATTTTTTCAAAGGCAGGTTTTTTCGTTACATTGCCAAGCAACGAAATTCTCATTAAAATGTCAAGTTTACTTCGACAAAAAAAAAGCTCTCGTGTAATTATAAGTGAATAAAATAATGACATTTCAAATTTATTTTCCCATAGCCGCCTTTATTGCACCGCAGAAATGTGGCCAACTGCCTCGAAATTCCTTTTTTTGTATAAAAAAAGTAAAGTAGATAAAATACTGTATGATACCTTGTTTATAAAGCATTTTGTATCACTTACTCCTTTAGGGCACTCCTCGTTTCGCTCGCCGTACCCTAAACCCGTGCTTCTAATAAAACTCGTATAATAATATACTATTATAGTGTTTGTTAAAGAAACTGTATTGTTTGCTGGTTTTTTAGGGGGTTTGGTATGTTCTGTTTCTGCCTTTCGGTAATATATTGAGTAGATTCAGTGATTATGTGTTTCACTGTAATAGATACATTGCAGGTATTACAATTTTCCGAATCTGTTTTCTGTAGAACTGTTTGTGTGTGGTGATGAGTGTTGTTAATTATCGTTTAATTGATAGTACAGGGTAGGTTAGTTTCTTCCTGATGTAATTAGCGATTAAATGAAAAACACATATGTTTAAATAACAATTTATTTAAAAGAACACACTTAAATATGGGCACCCCCCCCCCCCTCCCAGATCCAGGAGCGTAGCTTACAAGCAGCCAACCTCACCTTCTCCTGATTGGTAAGGCCGAAGGGATCTTCGGTTGGAAATTGATTGATCATTCTCGTATGAGAGACTTCCCCGGCAATGTAAGCGACACAATTAATTTACTACTTTACTTCTTATTTGCAAAGGAGATCATACAGCGAATAACATCTTTTTTAATACTACATCTGCTGTAAACACAACCCTTAAGGTCATAAAATCACGTTAGCTACGTTAACACAGGTAGGGAAACATCATTTGACAGGTTCAAAAAACGAGTTTGTCTATGTAAAATTTACCATAGGCGATTGCATCATAACTAAGCGAGTTACGATACAAAAACGGTGCAAAAACAATTTCCATTTTCATCATATTTGTTTCGAAAAATACGCATTCCAATCCGCCCAAACTTTTGGATTACATAAGTAATACCAAAATAAAGTAATTTGTAAAGGGATAATGGTCAATATCAATTCTGGTGGAATGGCTGGGGTTTCAGCGCTCATCTTTTTTTCAAAAATTCGAATGCCCCACCGTTTTTGCATCTTAACTCGCTTATTTATGATGCAATCGACTTTTAACAGTGCTCATTTTAAAGGTCTTTTCAATCACTACAAAAAATGTTCTATAAGTTTTTCCCGAGAAATGCATCGGTTTTTCGTTAATTAACGTTGATTACTTCGAACCAAGTTGTTGCAAAAAAAAAATCTTCTTCAACGAGCCATAACTTCTTTTATTTTGGACCTAGAGCATTCATAAAAACACCAATCTCTTTTCTGTTTTCTAAGATTCAATTTTGGTTATTGCAACCGTCCAAAAACATGCAATTTATAACGAAAAATCTAAGTTTTCAATCGCGAATAGCTCGAAAAATATCGATCTATCGAAAAAACTATATAGAACATTTTTTAATTGGAATTTGTCCCGCTATCCATTTCTAGGGTTATTTTGAGTGAAAACATTTCCACCCCCGAAAAGGGGTGGCATCCACTCTCAGGGTAAAAGCGCACATCGGCGCTATGTCACTTTTGCTCCTTGAGCCATCCACTAACCACTCACCAAATTTCACGTCAATCGGTCAAGGTTCAAAGAATTCTGAGGTAATAGCATATTTTTACCTTCAACGACTGGACTAAATCGTAATAACAAGACTGCGGTTGGGATGTACAAGACTAACACACAGATATATTTTAGAAGAGCAGCTCCCACCAGTACTTGACGTATGTAACACCGTACTTACAGTGGAGCATATACTTTGTCAATGCAAAAAATATGACCGCGAACGGGAAGTGTTATTAGAAAACCCGATAGACTTAGAATTAGGGAAACTGGATTATTCAATCAAGTGTAGAATTTCTTAGCGAACATAAAAGATGTAATCTTATTATTGTTATGTAAATATGTATTAATGGTGTTAACAGACCTTAGTAGTTAATGACACTGTAAGCTTATGCATAAAAAAATATCAGACTTGGAAAATGTAGTAGAGCTTGGTAACACTGTAGTGGCGGAAATACAGATTGGAGAAAAGTGGGGAATCTGGGAAAACATTGTCATTTGCCTTGGGTTTAGGAAAATGACAAAAGAAAAAGTTGACAATGCTGATCATCACCGTCTTGCAATACCACCGATTTACATCTGACTGGAACTACCACTGACTTAGTTTACTTCAAATCTTAAACATGTTGTGTTCATATAATGAAGTACCACCGGAATAAAATACCACCGATATGCTTTACATCCCAATAGAACAACTGATAGAAACTACCATCGCCTGGGTTTACCATCAACTGGAAACACCTACGATAGCAGTTGCAGCAATACATCCTCCGTGAACGACCACGAATTAGAATTTCTTTCGATATTAACAATTTGGCAGCAACTACAGTATCTTTCAGAAGTACCTTTACTTCCCTCCAAAAGACGCACGAAGTATTGTAATTGCAAAAAGATCACCTTTCGGGATTTATTCAGATATTTACGTTTCAGGTACCTAGATGACGAACAACAGGTTTTCCAAATGTTTGTATTGTCTGTCTGCCTGCATGTTGACAGTATAACTCAAAAACTATTTGTTAGAAGAAGACAGTACTTTGCCTGCAGATTATATATCTACCTGCCATGAAACCAAGAAAACATCGACAAATAGAGGGTGGGGCAATAAAATGTGACAGTTTTTAGAACGTTATTATGAAACACTTATAGAGAAAAGTGTTGTTATAATGCAATTTATATTGTGTATTTATTTTTTAAAAATAAAATTTTCCAAATAGCCTCTCCCACAGCGAATTCATTCTTGCAATCTGACAGAGAAATTTTTAGGGGTGGAATTTTAGGTTCATGTGTAAAATACGGCAATGACTCCTCATCGATATGTCTAATGCAATCGCTTCGCTTCTATTCAAGCGGGCTGGACTCTGCTGAACTTCTTCCCTTACTCTCGTAGTGTTCTCTGGTGTGGGTAATGACCATGCCCTACCATCAAATTTGTCTTCAACACTACCTGCATTATTAAAGTTTCTCACCCACCTTAAAATACTGTTGCGTACAGCAAATGACTCTTAAACCTAACCTTCTCTGCACTCCGGTTACCGATTTATCTTATAACATAAAATCGGTGCTCTCTTTGTATGTTTGCGTGTATGTTTGTTCGCTATCTCCTCCGAAGATATTGGCCCAATTAAGTTGTATGATGGCTTAAAAGTTTGCTAATTTTTAGACTTAGATCGTAGGCCGGTTTTTATTTACAAAAAAAGTGCGAAAAAGTTTTAATTTAATTAAATCGCGTCTATGGGCGTGGGCTGCGCTGCGGCAGCTGTTGCCTCGGGTGATTCACTATGTTCATATGCTATTCTGCCTGGTGGTAGAATGCCCTCCTACCGCGCGGGCGATCCGGGTTCGATTCCCGGCCGAAGCATACTTTTTTTTTAATTTATATTAATGAATCTCTCTTAATTTAGCAAACCGCAGCGTAGTTCGGGTGACTCACTAGTACTCAATAAACGCTGTGTCTGCAAGAATACGTTCTGCTACTAACCAGTTATTCGTACTTACCTCCACTCAATGGGACAAGAAAATGCATGCTTAGAGGATCGCATACCAAAATAGTTATTTACCTAACAAGTTCGGGAAGGTAATTTTTCCGAATGACTTTGTTTGCAGCACGACCGAAGGGGTGCTGCATGTAGTGCGAATTCGGGAAAAATCTTCCCGAGAGAGTTAGGTACAATGTTTTTTGTAACGAATAATTAAAAATATTCTAAAAAATTAAAAATATATTATTTAGTGTTGTACTACTTTACTGAGTTGGCAGCACAAATCACTAACTTTTATACATACCTACCTTAAGCACATGTTAACTTTTGTCGTAGATCAACACATTGAAGTGTAAAGTACCTCCATTAGTGATTTTTTATATCTATTCTTGTAGCACAATTGCCTTAGTTTTTCTTGGAAAGTAAAAAGCACCGCAGTGCGGGAAAGATAACTTTTGGCGCATCGGGAATGAGCGGGAAATATGAATTTTGAAGTCATGAGTACAAAAAACACTTTCCCCACAATTCCTTTCAACCATGCACAATTAAGCTCTAAAAGCCGTCATATTCTATTGCTTCACCATGTATATACAGAGTGAGCATCTTACAATAAAGTTTGTTTATTTTGCTTTAACTGGAAAATAGATAAAAGTAACAATTTGCACATATCTTAGGGTTTACCCTTGACGAAAATGGGAACCAATCCTTTGACATAAGATTTCTGAGAAACACGTACGGAAAATGCTGGCAAATAAGTAAATCCACTGAAGATAAACGATAAAATCACCAAAGAGTTGAAGAACATCATGCGACAAATTAAATAATGCCGAATGGGCGAGAACGAAGATAGTAAAAGTCGCTCCATTTTTCGGACATCTGGCAGGTATATTCGAACTCCTTCCATCTGAATTTTTAGAAAAAACAGTACAAGAAATAGGAGATTATTTGAAAATTCCATATCAAAAGCTCCCAAGCTGTTGGATTCGACTTAACGAACGGAGAGACACTGAAAGATTTTCTTAAGAACACAGTTTGTTAAAGTCTTTACCTGTATTTTAATGCAGTGACCAGAGTTGGACATTTCCCTAACAATTGGGAGATTGCTGTTATCATCATGATACCAAAACCCACTGGTTTCTCGCCAGCCCTGTCCATAGTTTTCGAGAAGATACTTGTAAACAGAATGAAGCTGATCTCAGACGAGGCTAAACTAATATCACTAACATCGATTTAGAACCAACTACAAAACCATTCAACCAGTTTACAGAGTCGTTAATAAAAGTAAGAACGATTTAGAAGGAAAACGGTACCTCTCAGCTGCCGTTTTAGAAATTAGTCCAGCCTTGGCCAAGATCTGTATATCGGCTTATTTATATGGCTGGCTAAAGTCTTATACAGGGTGTCCCAGAATAACTGTTCCTAATTCTCAGAATTGAGAGAGGCCATGTTATTCAACACTTTTTAATAATAAACTAGTGTTCGGAAATACTTCCGTATTGAATTAAAACTGCATGAAGGATATGAGGACTAGAAATTCCTCCAATGTGGATACATAATCCATTCACAAAACTTGTGATATGATTCAGGAGGCACGCAAGGGCCTCCATTATCAAAATTTAATTCGATTACGCCCTCGCCACGCAACAAGTATCAAAACGCGGCATTCATTACCAGATCGCCAAAATTCAAAGACGCAGTTTAAACATCTGCATAGCGGCAGCCGTCCCAAAAATTTACAAGGAGCTGCCGCATTACGGCCCAGAGCATAACCTTCATAAACCCATCAAAACAAGATGACAGCGCGACAAAGGAAGTGTTCCGGGCAGTAAACCGCTCAAAAACACAGGGAAGCTGGCGCATTAATTAAAAAGGGCCAACATTACGCGAATTGAGGTGTTGGTCTGTTTCTTTTCCTTTTTACTAATGTTATAAGGTCAGGGTGAACATAAACAATGCACGTATGAAATAATCCGCAGCCGCCCGCGGTAGAAAGCATAATTTTTTTTCCAAGTAGGCAAAGGGCCGAAATAACAGCACCATAAAACTATAAAGTTTGCGAAGATTGCAGCGACGAGAGGAACAGACAGTTTTAGGATTAAGCAGTTTAGAAAATAAAACTCAAAGAGCATCAATAAACACCGGCACCGGATAGTCTGAAATAAAATCCAGGCATTAAAAACTCGCGTTCAAATCGAGGAACAATGAAAACCCACGCCGCGAGGGCTGATTGAATTAAAGAAAACACCGACCACCGGAGCATGCGAAAAAAATCGCCTAAACAGTGGAAGCACGGGGCAGCAAGGCCGCGTACCAGGAAGTCCGCGAATCACAAACCGCGCGGCTTCTATTGTAAAAATAATTTAAGTATTCCTAACTTTGTTAATATGCGGGCGAAACACGTCGAATAAGAACGCAAAATTCAAGTCTTTAGAAAGCGCAAACAATGCAGAGATTTTTGTTTCTTTCCTCTCGCTACGAAAGTGATAAGCCCGCAAACGCCGCGGCATCTAAAAAGATCGGCGTCACAACCGCGCGGCTTATAGTATAGAAATAATTTAATCAATCCTAACTTTGTTAATATGCGGGCGAAACATGTCGAATAAGAACTCAAAATTCAAGTTTTAAGAAGACAGAAGCAATGCCCATGTCAGCGATAAGATAGCGCTTCGCGCCGCGGAGATCAAAGCCGCGAATCCAATTCCTATCAAATTTGCAAACGTCCCCACTGCCGTTCAGCCAATCGGGAGCGAGGAATCGGCAAACAAAGCCGGCAAGACCTTTATAAACCCCGGGCTTCTTGAGAAGGGCACGGAGTTCCAGCCAGCAGTTCAGCCAGCATCCAGCAGCCACCGCCCTCGGTCCAGCCAGCCTGATTACTCCAGCTTCAACGACACTTAGTCTCCAGCGGTGCTCGCCGAGCTCCTGGGACTTAGAAAATTCCTTCAGCCGCACTTAGTCTCCAGCGGTGCTCGCCGAGCTCCTGGGACTTAGAAAAAGTCGCGGACTCGAATTTAGTCGCCAGTGGTGCTCGCCGAGCTCCTGGCACTTAGCCGAATTTGCCCAAGCGAAGCCGGATCCAGCCGCCCGACACGCCGGCCGCCCCCCCAAACCACTGCCGTCATCGCCTGCAGAGTCACCGCCTCCATGGAGTAAGGACGTTCCTTCCTCCCCGTTCCACAGGACGCCGCCGCCAGCCGGCCTCTCCGAGGACGCCACCCCCCCCCCACGCACTAATCAGTCTCATATATTTTTACAGACTCCAGGAGACCTTCCAACGCCTGTTCGGCCCCTCACCTACCCCCAACCCCGAGTCGCCCTTGACCCTCAAGGCACGCCGTTGTCTACAGTTGCGGCCGCACTCAGGATCGCCCGCCGCCGCCGCCCACCGCGCGGACATCGCATCCCCGCAGTATTGCCCACGGACCCCGGAGCTCCGAAACACGCCCACGGGACAGGAAGCCCTGTACGACCAGACTCCGCCCGGACCGCGCCGCCCGCACCGCCGCCAGCGACAGGTCCTCCGCCGCCCCCGAAAGTTGGAAGTGGAGTTGGAGCTGCACCTAAGCGCCGAGGAGACACGGGAACTGCAGTCCTTGTGGGACGCATATTGCGCCCCCGCCGAGTCGAGTCGCCGCCCCCAGCTCCCCACAGTAGCCCTGCCGGCCCGAAGCAAGGTCCAGGGTACACCCCACTACCACAGGAGGGATCCGCGGCAGACCAAGGAGCTACGCGACCGCCCCCGGCCGTCCCTCCGCTCCTCTCCAGCGCGCATACCGTCCAGCCACCGCCGACACCGCCGCCGCCCGTCACCATCGCCCAGGCGCCCCAATCCGCAGCCATCCGGCCCGACGAGCCGGCGAGGCCGCACACCTAGCCCTCCGAGCCGCCTCCAGCGCCAGAACCTCCGCCGTCCCCGGCACGCACGCCCCTCCCCACGAGAGGAAGAGCCCCGGGACGAAACACGGCGACCCCACCCCACCAGAAGCTTCGAGGCGTCATCAAATACATAGCCTATTATTTTTCTCTTTTGTATATATGTTCAAACAATTAAAAACCTGTGTAAATATCATTCTTTTTGTTTTCTCTCTCTTTCTCTCTCGCGCTTGCACTTAGGTCTGCTCCGCCTACCAGGGAGAACACCATTGGCCGCCCTCCAACGAGGTCGCGGGACCGAGTCGTGTTACTTTAATAACTTTTTTTCCTATCTCTTACGGTTTGGCTGCTGAAACAGCGTCCCAGACAGACACGTCTATTAGATAAAGGATTATTGTGGCTCTAAAAAATGAAATCGAAGAAAATTCCAACAGAAACGTTGTCGAGGCGATTGGTCTTGTATCAAGTATAACAACCAGCAAATTTCTAGTGTATTTAGTTCTGCTGACTGAAATCTTGACAACTGTGAATATTTTGAGCAAGCAGTTACAGGGGAAGGAAAATACACTAGGAGCATCCACAAACATAATAAATGGAACAATAAAAACCCTGGAAAAGAAAAGAAACGAGGCATCATTCAATGAACTATGGCAAGATATAAAAAAATAGCACAAGAAAATGAGGTTAACCTAGATACTGGAAGATCTTGCAAAAGAAAGAAGACGATGTCGAGTAATTTGAATGAATACGCTGTAATGTCGACTATATGTCGGGATGGAAATGATGATGCTCCTACTAGTTCAGGAACAACCTTGAACGAAATAAGGAATTTCTGGCTTATCAATGCACATTACCGCATGCTTGACAGTATCATAAATAATAGGAAAATCCGATTTTGCGAAACCAGTCAACGGCTGGCTATTTCTACAGATAAATTTTTAGAAATGGATCCAGTAGGAAGCCAGTTTTTCATAGAACATTACAGGGGGTTATTTAATATTAAAAAAGATTCACTCAAAGCGGAGATGCATGTAATCAAAAATTGCTTCGAGGACAATGTCGGTGATACTGATAAGTTGTCAAACCTAACATCCATTGTGACAAAAGGTACTTTCCCAAACACATTCAGACTGCTTCAAGTAGCACTGACACTTCCCATTGGATCGACTACTTGTGAGAGATCTTTTTCAACCATGCGACGCATCAAAACATGGTTACGAAGTCGAATGGCGCAAGATAGGTTTAGTAGCCTTTCAGTGCTTAATATTAATAATGATATGGCAAAAAATATTGAACATCAAGAAATAATAGACGAGTTTTTGAAGTCAGGAAACCGAAAATTAAAGCTTTAGTGATATGTAGTGACATGTGACGCGCCTAGTAAGGAGTTATTCATTTTTTAGCAATAAATATTCGTTTGTTTAGAAGTATTTCCATTAAAATGTTGAAGATTAAATGCTGTTTTTTATCTTAAAACTGTATTCCCAAGGTCATGGGGCTTGAGCCCCCCCAAAATTGGAAGGCTAACTTCGCCACTGCCTCGTGGTACGGCTGCCACGGAAATAGTTGGTCTCGGATGTCATAATAACATCGTGACAGTCGTTAGTGGGGTTGGAAGTCCCCATAAAATGTACAGAGACGCCTATAATTGGCCTAACGGCTGTTGGCTGAGTATCAAAAAAAAATGTTCCTAAGTACAAAATAAATCTTAATTAGTAAGGATACGTTCAGTCGTGTTCAAATAAATCTAAGACGTTTTTTTTCATATGTAGGTTGAATTAAGAATTGAAGAATATCTCATTGGATTTCCTGCTATCAGAAAGAGTTACATTAAACTTTGACAGGTAAACGAAATCTGCAGCTCTTTCTGATAGCAGGAAATCCATGGAGGTATTCTTCAATTCTTACCTCAACCTACATATCAAAAAACATTGTCCCAGATTGATTTTAACATGACTGTACATAGAAAATCTTCGAGACGGGTTTCCGTCACAAATTATAACTCTGTCAGGTCCAGGTTAGGGAGGAAATCCTACGAGACGAGCTCCTGTCACAAGGTAGAACTGCGTTAGGATCAGCTTAGAAGGATCGCTCTACGAGACGGGCTCCCGTCACAAAGCAAAACTAGGCCAGGAAAGTATTAGGAAAAGGGCCAGGTCTCGGGGGGGGGAAGGCTAAAGCTGGAGGTCAGAATCAGGATCTAAAGCTTCAAGTGATTAAAATGGGTGCGGAAGTTGCTTTTATACTTTTTGGTCCACGTTATCGGTGCAGTCGAATGCTTTTTCGAGACTGCGCACCACTGGTAGAAGTCTTCTTATCGTCTTTTTGAGCGTTGGGGCGATGTAAACGCAGATTGTGACGGAATAAGCGTCGTACCAATTTTATGCATAATATTGAAGCTGTAGATAAATTTGCTACTGGCGCTGACATTACAGTAACACGAGGGCTATTCTCTTTCTGTTGAACCTAGCAAGTAGGCAATCACTTTTTTACGGAGATGTTGTTATAACAAGTGAGCGTAATGTTTGTCTAACGCAAATGACAGAACGAAATAAACAAATTTTGCAAAAATCATGAAATTCGAAAAGAGAATTTTCGAACAACCATTTTCTACAATTTCAAACGCGGCTTGAGCCGTGAAGAATGTTTTAATCTTTTAATGAACTTAAGGTTGTGTTTGGCAATGAATTGTGTTAATTAGCTACTATAAAACGCTGGTACAATGAATTTTGGTTTGGCCGTTCTTCCTTAAGCGACGAGTTTCGTAAAGTTCGACCAAAGACATCGCCATCGTACGTACGTAATGTAGAGGCAGTCTTAGGCATAGGTGTGAAAGCAATCAACAGCAGCATGCACGATCACTAGAGGATACGGAAACTATGTGCACGGTGGATACCACACAATTTAACACAACCTCAGAAGCAGAATCGTGTTGATTGGTGTAAAGCTACACTCCTAAGCTTTGGTCACGGATCATCTCCATTGGTATATAACGTTCTTACAGGCGACGGAAGTTAAATATATTCATACGACCCTGAAAAAAGCAACAGTCAGCTGTTTGGGCGTTTCAAAGTGAGAAGGCTCCTACAAACGTTATTCGTGGAAAGAACCGTAATAAGAAAATGATCGCCAGTTGTTTGGGACTTCCTGGGCATGTTGCAATTGTAGCACTTGATGATCGTAGGTCTGTTAAAGCTGAATAGTATACGACAGTTTGTATACCTACGGTTATCAAAAGCATTCGTGAATAGCCCCCGAGAGGGAAGATCATCCTGCACCATGATAACGCTACTTCTCACACTGCTATTCGAACAAGTGAATTTTTGACCCAGCAAAACATTGAAAGAATGGGTCATCCGGCATACAGTCCCGACTTGGCACCTAATGACTTTTGTTGCTTCTTCAAGTTAAGGATAAGTTGCGTGCAATGCGATTTACACCGGCCGATGAAGCTGTCGAAGTCTTTTAAAACGAAGTAAATAACATGCCTTCGGAGATGTGGAAAAAGTGTTTTGAAAATTGTTTCATTCCTATGCAAAAATGTATTGCCTGTGGCGGAGAATATTTTGAAAAGCTATAACAAAGTTCTTTTGAAAAACCAAGGTATTTTTGTGGGATAGGTTCAACAGAAAGATAACATCCTACGTAAATCGGTTTATTGACATTTCCTATTAAATGATGCTGAATGTTTTAATATTTCATTAGATTTATCCTGTTCGAATGTATTAAATATACTTATACCATGTGTTTAAACGAAATTGCATAAGAGTTGGCCATCGAAACTAAAACTGGGATATGTTTATAATGCTACACTATTTAGTAGGTGCGATACGCACTCGATAAAGCATTACGCCAAAAATTGCAAGCAAGAAGGGAAGCTTAAAAATTAATGTTCTTTAATTTACTGCGAGCTCTACAAGTAAGGATATTGTTAATCAATCGCACACACTCGATTAGGACATGTAATGCAAAGAAACGACGACAAATGAAATAAAGAGTTACTTCAATTAAACTTAAGAGCGATTTACAGATAAAAAGACTAGATTGGTAAGAAGAATACGAATTAAGAACAGCATAACTCATATAAATTTGAAGAGCTTTATATCCAGAAATGGATTGAAATATACCCATAACAACCGACAGAAAAAAAAAATTTTATACTACCTAAACCAAGTAAGATTAGTCCAGATCCCCATTAGGCACGTCTAATGATATGAGTCCTTACACAGATATTAAGTTAGATTTTACAATTGGATATTCGATAAAGCAGGTTATTAGTAGCTCTGCAACGCCGTAAGTTGAATGAAAAAAGAGAAAAATGTACAACCACAGGTCATCAGCTTACTTTTGATCGTTGTTGAAGTTGGTTCAGTCAATTAGCACTTATTTAATGTAATCCTAAACAAAGATAGAAAAGCAATTCCTGCAAAATCTTCATTGAAGATTTGTCTGCTCCCAATAAAGATTTACGAGTGCCCCTAAAATTTTTGTTCGTTGGAATAGATTTTTTATATAAACATTTGAATATCGACTCTTTTACGTACGATTGCATTGCCTTACCTGCATTGGCTCGCAATCAAACTTTACAAACTATTGCAAGGCCTCACAAATGTCTTCGTATATTATTTGTTTTACCTAGATTTTTCGTCGTAGAATTTTTGTCATGCTCTATCGTGTCTAAAAAGCCTATACTTTGAAGTAAAAGTAAAATAACAACATTAAGTAAATATTTGTTTAACTAAATAAATATTTCCAAATAAAAGCTCATCGACTAGGTGTTTTGATTAGTATTTTAGACAAAAAAATTTAATGAAACTAAATAATACTTCACCGATAAAATGTGTTGGCGCGATCGTTAGCAGGCCAGCGATCATGAGCAAAGAGCTTGTGTGTATGTGAGTGTTATTTTTCCGCGAATTTTCAAATTTTGGCAAATTTCAACTTTCCCAGCTCTCACAATGCTGCCTACCAATCTGAAATCCCTATCACATTTCGTTTAAGTGTGATGGAATTTCATATCCATTCCTGGGTCGAATATATTTTAAGGAATCCCCGTATCGTCCCACCATTAGTCGTTGTGCCAACTACTTACCCTGCCAACTGACGTCTTGTCCCGATGTAGCCCTGGAGAACATTTTGTTTTCAGCGTGTAGATCAACGCCGATTACTCGTAGCCAATCTTTGAACGAGCCGACGCGGCCTTGAAAAGTATCCCATCATATTGCGTGGAGAACGACACCAAATTGTCGACAAGAGTTTGGGAAGCTGGGTATATTCGGAAAAATTGCAATTTGCCTAACTTGGCATAGTAAGGCTTTTCCAAACAACTACATTCACGGAACAATCGCACTAATATAAGAACAATCTCTCTGCCTGACAATCCCTGATCAACTAAAGATCGGCCTCCAGAGCTAATTTTGCAGGACCAGCTATACGAATTCCAATCCCTCCTCCTTTGTTCATAAAAAGCAGTAGCGGCGACAATTTCCATACAGACTTATCATATAGGCACTCTGCACCAGTTTAACAAAAGTGGTTTCCCGTATGAAATTGCTTCCCAGGCAAACATGTTATGTGAAGGTTTTTGCTATTGCACGAAATGACGTCAGAAGCAGGTAGAATTCTTAGGAATGTGTTTCCATTGTTTGTTGCTGTTCTAGCCTTTCACTGGTGCCCGCATAATGTATTTGTACGAATGTTATCTTGATAGAGTTGTTAAGTTTAATGTATACTTTTCATGTGTGAGGTGAAGTGTAGCTCTTTTGCTTTCAGAAATTACGAAACATGGTAGGTCGAAATGTGGAACTGAGCAGACATACGAGTACTTCCCATCTCCGTGGAGACATTTTCCTGTTGAAATTGAAATTCCCCATCACATCACCGACAAACATACACCAAGCGGCGACCTTAGCAATAATTACATAACTACTGAACCCCTTTAGGCTCTTACATGTCGTAAACAGGGTTCCCCTGTAACAGGTGTAATCACCATCATCGTCAGTCTCACATTATAACCTCAAAATGTATTCTTGACAATATTATTGAAAGCATTTTTAAGTTGATTTGACGTTCAATATTTTTGAATGAAACTGCAACGTGCCATTCCTTGTTTTACAAAAGTCACTGGTCACTTAATGAGAAATTTTTTTGATCACTCTATATTATAGTTTCATACCCTGCAGAGCACATGTATATTAAAGGTGTCGACCTTCGATCAAATGCGCTCCAGATGCACCCTTTCTTACCTGAAATCAATTTCGTACTTTAATCTTGAAAAGAACCAGAACCAAGTCCTCAACTGCAAACTTAGGCCTCTGCGCTTAATCCCGCGAATGGAACCTCCAACTAGGAGATGCCTTTCAACGAGATCACTTGAACTTCCGCTTAAAGAACGCGTTAATCATGCAGCGCAAATAGAAATCATGCACAACTAAACAGCTGTAGGAAGATTTGGCAGCGCCCCTGCAATTCCTAGAAAGCTTATCGCTTTGAATGCGAACCGAGCGTTTTAGCGGCGCTCGTAGGCGTTTGCTACGCCATAATTATTTATAAAGGGCTGGTGAGGCTGTCGTTGAAAATAGTGATCAAACACGCAAAACGGCGTCTGTCTCCGCATCGTTTGAGGGATTCAGAGACATACATCGGTGGTTATCAACCCTAATGGGTGAGCACACGGTCACTTCACCGTGAAACCGTTTGGTGTTGATAACCCAGGCGTGAGGCTTATGAAATCCACCTGAACTGAACTCAGTAAATAGATTTATAAAGGGTACGCGTACAGTAATTTGCACGTGTTAAATAATGGGGAAATTACTATGTGATAAATATTCAATTTTCCTTTGCTTTATTAGTTTTTAAAAGAACGCTGAATTGGCGTTTAAATAAAATGGACCAATATTTTATTTGTTTCAACGTTTGTGGAAGCAGATATAGCTATATCAAACAGCTAATTCGACCTCTGATTTCATATAATAAACAATAATATGCTGTTCCGGACTTCTAGACTTGTACACAGAGCTGATAACCAAGATTATCCATAGATTTTTTGGACAGTCAAACTCTGTAACTCTTTGTTTCTGTCATTATAATAAGAAATAGTATTTATACCATGTTTAGGAAAATTAGGTTTCGTTTTGTATTAGTTTTTCGACTAGAGATTACTCGTATAGCGTAAATTATTGTACTATAAGTTAATATAATAAATTTCTGTTTTATTAAATGAATGATTGTTAAATTTAACTACGAGTATATTTATTCAGCTGTCTACAAATGCTTATTAAAATATTTCTTTATTATGTAATGTGTTGCACCGACTATCGTATTCATGTTTGACCAATACATAAAACTAGTCTCTTCTTTGTTTTTTATTTGAGGGCAACGTTTAGTTATAGTAGAAAAAAATTACGATTATCGAGAATTAACGTCTACGTCAGTTCTCGACAATCAAGAAGGCCGATGTCAAAAATATTCCAAAGCTAATCACGTTTTGAAGTAGATACTTTTACTCCTCCGGCGTAAAAGTAACGCATTTACCTTGTCTGTCAAGTCACATAAGTTGTCACGTTTATGACGTTTGAAAATAAACATTATTATTTATTTGGAAGAAAAGGTTTTTTACTAACGTGATAACTTATGAATCACTGTTAAACGTCAAAAGACGGTTTTGTTTAGATTCTTAGGTAATATACACAACCACACGATAATTAAATTATGACACGACAATTCTGACACTTAATCACAAATTGTAGGTTTAACTTGACAACTCCAAGTGCTAGACACTACGCCCTCCGAAACGTAAACAAAATTTTAGTTGATATAAGGCAGAAAAACATCAAAACGCGAGACAGTCTTTCCTAATTCAAAACAAAAGCTGGCCCGCGCTCAACAACGCTCATATAGCTGTAAAACCGCCGTCACGCGCGGCATGATTTACCAGCTCGCCAAGAACTAAAAGAAGCGGCATGCCTCAAATCTATCGCTACAAAAACCAAACACAAATCTCGGCATAAAAGAAAAAGAAAAACGATGTTTTATTTTCAGCCCACTGCAAATTGTAGCACTTAAGACCGAAAATGCGTAGATTTCTGGGGCCGGCTCGAAGTAAAGAAAACCAGGTAGCTCGCAATGACCGTTAAACCTGCTAATATCACGGACAAAGAAAACCAATCATCGAAAGGATTAAAAGCGCCTAGCAATGTCCAACTTAGCGCCGCAGGCAAAGGCAACCTGCTAAGCGCCCATGCACACGACACAAGCGCGCGCGGCTTATAGGAGAGTACACATATGAAAGTATTTCGACGTCGGGTTACGCAAACAGCACCGAGTTTGGTATCTACATACGCGGAAAGACACGGGCAACACAATGCTAAACAAAGCGCGACGATGGAACCACCCATAAAAAAGTTAGTAAATAAAAACAAGAATTTACAGATAAAAAGGCAAGAGCTTCCACCACGTTGACCAATAATAGCGCTGAGAATTCAAACCAAAGCCACACGCTCCTTTATAAGCACAGAGAATTTCGAATGGAGATTCGCCTTTTGTCTAACAGCAACCCCAGCTCCTCCTCGATCGGCACCACCTCTGTGCGATCAAGATTTCGAAGAGCTAACCCCAGCCACGGATTGATTCTTAGGCTCATACTTGTGTTTGCGGCCGAGAGCTCCAACTTCAAACACGTCAAGCTTTCGAGCTCCGCACTACCAAATCGTGCGGCTGACAAGCTCCAGCCTCAGCGCCCCCAACCAACCAAGCACGCACTCCATACGTGCGGCTTGCCTGCACCAGCATCCGCCGTCCACAGCGCTTCCAGAAGCATACCAGATCCTCCATGTCTGCGAGAAGGTTAGTTCCACGAAAGGATTTCGCCTAAGCCCCAGCCTCAGGTTTCAGAAACTCTGGCACGTCGTCTTCTCCAACGAGGGACCATCTGGCTTCGCCCAAATAAGACGCTTCAAGCTTCCGGCCCGCTCCAGCTGCCTGTCGCCGAAGTGCTTCTCCACCAGCTGTCCTCTGCTCGGCTCTAACTGAAACCCCAGGTCTGCCCAATACATTCCAGCGAGCACCCCATCATCGACGAACTCCGTGAAGAAGCTCATCCTCGCCACCAACGCCTCATGCACTAGCGACCCAGGGCCTTACGTCTCGTCAACAGAGACGCCCTAGCCACCCTCAACCAGTTTAATCTTAGCCTTTATTCCAATTAGTTTTTCTTGTAACTAATGTGTACATAGTAATTTTAAACGTAGAATAACCATGAAGTAACCAATCGTTATCTTTAAAACAGCAGCTCCAACTAGACTGCTCTACTGCTTACTTGAGTGAATGGTCTTAAAAGGCCATTCTTGATATTAGTCAAGCTCTCGCACACACAAGGCCGATGATAAATCAAGTCATAATCAAAGCGCCCTTGACCCGTTCTTTTAAACACCATTTACAAAAAAAGTAAAAGAAACTAAAAATCGAAAATATATATCTACTATGGTTTTGCTTTCCTGACATTTAACCATGAAATCAGTTGAATATGTATTACAATTTCTTAGATTTCATGGATTAATGCTTCTGCGTTTATTTGTTTTCTGAGTTTCATCCAGTGCCTTTCTACGATGCAGCTGTGTAAATATTATTAATACCTAATTTCTGTTCCTACCATTAAACAATTTATAACGAACACAGGCCAGTCAGGGACTAAGAGTTTGAAATGAAGAGCCCGTGAAAGATATGGAAGATAAACGAACAGCTTATCAAATTAAGTAACAAACGACTTCCGGGATTGGACCGTGTCATGATTGAGATCGAAGAACTCAACGTTTTGCCCACTTTCGTAAGGGGCTTCATCAGGAGGAAAACAGGCAAAAGAGCAAGGTAACTCAACGTGTGAACCACGTCAGAGGCGAAAATCGACTGACTATCGGAAGAAGAAAGACGAGAATTTATAGGCAAGTGCCGTCGCGATTCAGCAAATGCCGTCGCGGTTCAGTGGCGGAGGGCGGAGCTTATCAAATACCTACCTACAATCAAACACAGCCGCAGTGAAAAAAAATACATTAAGAGAAAGGAATCAGTGCCAAAAACGTCATAAACACCGCAAATAAGGTATCTTAATATATATTTAGTCGAAATGAACACGATTTATGTAGCGTATAAAATCATAATATATTTGAACAAGATAGAAAGATATACTGCAAACTTGAATACAATATCTGGAGAATAATGGATATAATATTACAAACAACTGTGGTCCAAAGAAGAGAAAAGAGTAACCATGACGACATAATCTTGGAAGATTCTGAATTACATGAAGGAGAATCCTATCAGCAACAATGGCCAATATAAGACTACTGAAAAGCCTTACAAGTATAGTCCAAAAGGCAGAAGAACAGTCGCCCTCGAGAGAGATGGCTGAACAACTAACCTAAGACAAAACAGGTTACTGACCTAAATCATTAAGTGTTGAAGAAGAAAAAAATCTGGTGTGATACATGGACACAACTTCCATTTACAGTGATCTTATAATAATTTTTAAGCATATGTCAAAAATTATAAAAAATTACAAATTCTACAGAAACCGTACAAATTAGACTTAGTTGAAGTTAAAAAAAAAGTATTTAACTGGAAAATCACTTATCTCACATCAATAAACATTAAAAATCTAATAAAAATTTAAAGTTTTTAAAAAAATCGTTGAAGCCGTTTTTAAGAAAATCGACAAAAGCTAAAAATCACAAGAGTAAACACCATACTTCCGGTTATGGGATTTTCTTCAAAAGCTTGCTGTCGCATCTAGATAGTACACAAAACATCATATGGTAACGTTTTTTATTTTTAATTTTCAAAAAAACTTTTTACGGCAATAATTTGTGCTAGTCTAAAAACCTATTTAGCCTCTACCATATATACCGAGTGATTTGTACTTATTTTAGAAAATGGCGTTTTTCGAAATTGTCAAAATCCAAAAAGTGCAATTTTTCGGGATCATAAGTAAGATTTTAATGAGATTTTTGTATTGCGTTAGTCTTAGCCAACTGAACAATCCTACCAGAAAACACGATTTTTTCTTTAACTTTAGCTAAAATGTAATTTTTCAATTTTTTATATTTTAAAATTTCACATACGAAAATTTTATTTTAAAATTTAAATGTTTTTAGCTGGAGACTTTAAAGATTTATAATTGGAAAAATAATAAAAGTGTTAGTTACGTCTTTGAGGCAATATTTTGCAATGATAATTAGTATAATTAGTAAATGGCCACTAAAAACTCTAATCTACCCCTGTTAATGAATTACTATTACAAAAATCCTGTAAAATTTAATGTTCTTTTACAGTTGACTAAATGGGGAGATTTTTTAGAACATGTAAACTGGATAAAGAAAAATTTCCTCATTTAGACCACTGTAAAAGACCATTTACAGTATTTTTGTCAAACAATTTATTAACAGGGGTAGATTAGAGCTTTTAGAAGCCATTAAATAGATATGAGTTATCACTGATTAATATTTCTCCTAAAAAGCACCTGGCATCAATCGTAAAAATTGTGGGAAATAATACAATATCTAAAGAAATAATTAACATTTTATATTATTTTTCCAATTATTACTCTTTAAAGTCTTCACCTAAAAAAATTGAATTTTAAAATTAAGTCTTGGTATGTGAAATTGTGAAAAATCTTTCAAAAATGGTAAAAAATAAATTTTAATAAGTCCTTTCTAACCTTGACATTTATCAGTTAGCTAAGACTAACATACCTACTCTATAAAAATATCATTGAAATATTACCTAATTTCCGAAAAATAGCACTTTTTGGATTTTGACAATTTCGAACAACGCCGTTTTCTAAATAAGTAGAAATCACTCGCTAGGCTAGGCTTACAAAGACTACCTATATTTTAGCGTCGTCAGTCAAATGAAGATTATAGTTAACATAGTTTCTCAGTTTTCTAATGGATATAAAGAATTTGAAAAAGATATCCGCTTTGTTCCTAATCATGAGTTTCCGAATTAATGATTGATGTTCTTGTTTTTTAGCCATCAACTCCATATACATATACTTAGTTGGTTTCTTTTCACTAATAATCTTTTTCTTATTTTTTTACATCATTTTTACTTAGTGTGTGTATCAGCAAAGGTTTCAGTGTTTCTGTTAACACTTAGATTAGCGGTTTGTTTTAGAATTTCATGCACAAAGTCCAAAGATAGACCTTGCCAGCTTATACAGGATAATCCATAAGTATGGTTATAAAATAAAGTGGGAGTATACAACCTCAGTAGAAAGAAGTACATTGCACCAAAAATTATTATTAATCGTTGATGTATAGTTTATTATGCATAGTTGTTCGGTTTGATGTCATCTAACTACCATTAAATTTAATGACCATACTTATCAATCGCCCTGTGTTTTCTGTAACAATTACATTATCTAAATTTAGTTTTACTTGGCAGGAACCAATTTTATTATTATTTGTTAATTGTAACTTTGTTTTTATGTGTTTAATTATAAGGTTTTTAGGATATTGTAGAGAAATAACTTTCACTAATTACATATTCTTATTTCATATACTTTTTGCAGATGGCAAAAGCTCTTTATTTTTCCACTTTTAAGCATATTTTATTACATCTACACCTTCAGAACGAAGTATTTTTCTATAATACCTCTTGCTCTTAGTTGATAAGAGCTCATTTTTACAGATATTGAGTTAACAGGGGTATTTGAAACACTCATATTGCCTAACAACTCCTTTTTTACTTCCCTCGTCTGAAAGATGAAGGAAGTATTGTAATCACGAAAAAATCACCTTCCGAGATTTTTTCAGATCTTCACGTTTCAAGGTCCCTAGGTGACGAAAAAGAGGTTTTTCTCAATTCCGTCAGTCTGTCTGTCTGTCTGTCTGTCTGTCTGTCTGTCCGTCTGTCTGTCTGCCTGTCTGTCTGTTGGCAGTATAGCTCAAAAACTATTTGTCGGAGAAAGACGATATTAAGCATACATATTATATATCTTTCTCGCAAGAAACCGGTACAATTTCATGCAAATATATACAGGGTGAGCACCTTGAAAAAATAAATTTTTGTTTATTTTTGTGTCAATTTTGAAATAAAATCAAGGAGAAAGAGACGCGGTAGCGCAGATGAAATTTCACCGTAATTATATCCTCTGCGGAGATTCGATTAGGATCGAGCATTCTGCAGAGCTTCAAATGTATTTAATTTATTAGAAACGTGAAGATATTTGTACTTCTAACTTAATTTGATTTTTAAAATTATTTAGTACCACAATGTTGACGAGGGAAGTTCTGGGTAAAGCCTTTTACAGATTTGTTAAGTTTTCATCAGGAAAGTAATATATTCTGATTCTACTATTTAGTTCGTCTTTCTTCTTTTCAGTTTTACTGTACGGTGTGTAAACAGCTCCGACTTGTTCTTTATTATATCTTGCCAAGTAGTAATAATTTTTAGCTTTTCTAAGTACAAGTATTAGTACCTCGTCGTGTTTTTTTTTCTTTCTTGTATACGCTTTTTTCTTCTTCTTTGTTGATAAGGTCTACTTTTTTACATCCTACGTCAATGTTAATGCCAAATACTTTTACTTTTGTTTCATTCGACATTTTATTCTGTTTCAAAAGCCGTAGTATATAAATAAGTATGCCTTTTTAATTTCGCTTTGGCATAACTTACCGAAGTAGTGCTTTCAACACCCACCGTTTTAATAAATTTGCAATTTTACCGTAACCCCTCAATCAATCACGACCAGACAAAAATTATATGAAAGTTCTCATGAATCTACATAATTTTTGTAACAACAGTAACCGCTTTGAAGTTAAAGAAAAGTAGGAAGATAAGAATCCCGAGTAGCTGTAAACACGCTCACTCGAGAACACCATAACCTATCAGGATAATGTTGGACCATTTTGTTTGGACTATTAATGCAAAGATTGGAAAAGCTTTTGGGCGCTTGTATTTGCATTATCATTAATAGATGTTGTAAGGCCACCTAACTAAACCGGCAAGTTTATGTAGTGACAACGCTCGTGGACTGTCGAACCTGAGGTCGCGAGTTCGAATCTCGGTCCGGGCAAGATTTCTTTTAAGTTATCGGAAAATGGGGATGCAAATTCCTATCGATTCTAACCTTTAAATTTGAAATTCCACATTATCGGCTCTCTCTGTCCCATTGCTATCCTGCTAAAGCTATTTTTAAATCACCGACTCGATTTTAAACCGATTTCTTCGTCTAAGCTTTTGCAATTGTTAGTTCCCATCTTCTTTGAAAATTCTCTTAGCCCAAGTCGTTGCACATATGACGCGATCATGTATATAACATAATATGATAACGGTCATACAACACTGAAACACCGTTCAACAGGTTACAATAACTATATGTGTCTTAGGTAGTGGGCGTCTTAAAGAGCGCATGGCAAAACCACTCCACTGCCAACAATGTGCCACAATATCGATAACGGGCTAGCACCGTCTTATCTTGTATTATTCTACTAAGTACTTTTTTTTCTTTAATTTTTGCAATGATTTTGCATATTATTCTAGATCTTATTTCAAGTTCTTGTAATAATCTCAGCCATCTCTTTTACTTTAATATTTGCTTCAGTAAAATTTTAAAAATCTATTAATGTTTTCGTTCTTTTATCGCTGTTGCGTTGCTATAGTAGTTAGTAGTAGTAATATAATACTATGGTATATATTTCTTTCAACTACTGCTTTACTTCAACATCCCGTGTTTTTTGTAATTGTTTTAAGAACTTGGTAGTGAACAAATGCATTTGTCATGTCATCATTTCTTAATGTACGAAAATTATAAGTTGCTATTCATAATTTAGGGGCACGTACTGATTTACAGCTGTTTCGAGTACGCACGCTTGCACCCTCCCACGAAACCATGGAGCAAGTTGAAGTGTTAAGGTAAGTATTTGAACTATTTGCTCTACTCTCTCGCAGTAACTGCTATTATTGTAAAATTCCACATTTCATTGCTATTAGCTGCTAATGACAAAGATTATCTTACAATCTTAGTGCTTTTAGACTTTAGCAAAGCCTTCGATACTCTTGATCATGATATTCTAAAAGCTATTTTGCATTATGTAGGACTGGACGTATCCGCAATCAATCTTGTAAATTCTTACTTAACAGAACGTACTCAGAAAGTTTATCTGGATGGAAACGTTTCTGAAGCTGCAGAGATGTCGTCAGGTGTACCACAAGGGTCCATTCTTGGACCAATCTTGTTCACAATTTACACAAATAATTTAATAAACCACTGTCTGCAACAGTGTCAGCACCATCTGTATGCTGACGATACACAGGTATATCTTTCGTTTCCAACTAATAAACTAGACGAGGCGATAAATTATATAAATGAGGATTTACAGAACCTTTCTGAATATTCTATGCAGCATTCTTTATCTTTAAATCCAAATAAAACAAATGTTATATTGTTTGGTAATAAAAAGAGTAGATCTAGACTTCGGGATAAAATAAAACTTTACCTTAACAACATGCTCCTTCCCGTGAGGGATGAAGTTTATAATCTTGGCGTTACTATTGATAACTCCTTAAGATTTAAGACGCACGTACGGACTTGCATAGGAAGAGCATATTCTAACTTAAAGCTGCTGTATGCTAATAGATATATATTAAATAAAGAACTTAAAATAATGTTGTGTGACTCACTCGTTCTTTCTCACTTCAACTACGCGGACACCTTATACGCACACTGCATTGATGCGGATGAACGTAGAAGAATACAACTTGTGCAAAATAATTGTTTACGCTTAATTTACGGCGTGAGAAAGTATGAGAGAATCACTCACAAATTAAAAGAAGCAAAGTGGCTTAATATGGAACAGCGGAGAAATATTCACTGTGCTGTTCTGTACTATAAAGTAATTATCACAGGGGTTCCACCATATCTTTGCCGTAAAGTAAAATATAGAACAGACATTCATAATCTTAATCTAAGGCATAAGGGTCTATTAACCATGCCTACTCATCGTACTTCAATCTACCAAAGAAGTTTTTCATATAACGTCTGCAAATTCTTCAATAAGTTACCCTTAGAATGGAAAGATCAGTCATTAAATAAATTTAAATCATTGTACAAAAATAAACTGTTGGAGGGAGGTGTTTGATGGGCTAATTTGGTATATGTATTATGTAAGCTTTCGCGTTGCATCAGCTATTAAGTATTTGCGCACTCAGTTAATATGAGCAAGTAGTCTGCTTGGGAGGGTGGTAGATCAGTAACCTTACATGTTGCTGAACCCTTCCATTTGTCCCTTAATTAATATACTTGGTTGGTAGTAGTTAGTTAACAATGTATTTGTTTTGTATTATAGGACAATAAACATTATTATTATTATTATTATTATTATTTGGGAGTGTCTGACAAGTTTCATAATAAGCCGGCCACTCTGGATCAGACACTATTTTGAGCACCTTCTCTAGAGACATATGCTTATAGTTTTCTGTTTATTAACCGTTGGAAATGTATATCTTGTGTTCTCATCCGCTCTCGAGTCTGTGTTAATTTTGATCCGCCCCGAGTGTTTTAAGGTGTGCGATGGAAGACTAACAACCTCACACGGGCAACAAATGTACAATGACTTGAGTTTTGACATTTTTACTTACAACACTAGTCTTAATATGTCATTTGTTACCACTAAAGGGCTGTGCTTTTTATTTAGGAACTAATATGGCCATTTTATGTTATGATCCTATTCCCAATTCTTCTCATTATGTTTACTTACCTCGTCTAAAAGACTAAGAAAGTATTGTAACCGCGAAAAAATCACCTTCCGAGATCTCTTAAGATCTTCACGTTTCAGGATTCCTGGATGACGAAAAACAGATTTTCTCAATTACATCTGTCTGGCTGGCTGTCTGTTGGCAGTATAGCTCAAAAGCTATTTGTTGGAGGAAGACGATATTTTGCATACGAATTATATGCCTTCCTGACAAGGAACCGATACAATTTCGATAGTGAGCACATTAAAGAACTAAAATACTGCCTATTTTTGCTTTAACCCAAGGACCATTACTTAAGTGAAAGTCATATTTTTCACATAGTTCAGGTTTCTACCCTAGGCGAAAATGGCATATTTTGGATCCAACATATACAGGGCGAGCACCTTATAAAATTAAATGTTGTTTTTTTTTCAACTGAGAAATAGATAAAAGTGATAATATTCACATCGTTTAGACGAAAATGGAAACCAACAAATACAAGTAACTGTTCTAAAAAATTTTAAAAGGTATATACAGGGTGTAGACATGCTTTACGCACCATAGGGATTTCAATGGTAATTTTTTCATATGAAAATATTTGCTTCCCTAATTATTTTAGAGCAAACTTGTATTGAAGTTTTTTGTAGAGAAAAAAATTCTGTATCCATTTATGCCAGCATTTGTCATTTTACATTTCGGAAAACCGAAAATTTAAAGCAATGATATTACCATTTTTAGACAAATCAGTGGTGCCTTGAAATTATTGAAGCATCACAAAGCATCAAGAAATTAGTTTGTTGTTTATTTGTTTGCATCTGTCAAATGTAGCGGCAACCATGGCACTTATTCCATCTGATCTGCTTCCAGCATACCACCACTTCACAATTTGCAACGATTTTTGAAAAGATAATAATTCTAGTTTCTTTCATTATTAGGTTTTCTGACGTAAAATGACAAAAATGATGGCATAAATGGATGCAGAATTGTTTGCTCTATAAAAAATCTATTTACAACTTTGCTCTAAAATAATTAGGGAAGCAAATATTCTCATATAAAAAAATTACCATTAAAAACCCTATGGTGCGTAAAGCATTTCTACACCCTGTATAATAAATGCGTTGTATTTAAGGCAGGCTTATTCGCGGCGGATGAAGTTCGAATCCCATCGCCGGTAATGATTTTTTATTTGAATTTTGATGTAATTTGCATTACCAAGTGTTTCCTTTTATTGTTTTGGTATTATTACGGACGTTAAGATATTTTTACCCCTATTTTCCTTTTATTTCTAAAATTGTTTAGTGTCCCAGCGTCCATTTGCGAAGAAAGTTTTGAGTAAAGCCCGTTACAGATTTTTTTCTATATGTTTGTTCCAGATGCTTTCCGTCGGAATTTTTATGCCCGCGGAATATAATTAGTTCATGGGTTAGAATATAGTATTATCATGGTAACGTTTGTGATAGAAAATGAACAGGAGGACCACAAACAGCTAACAACCGACGGAAAACACGTTATATTGAAATCACATAATTATTTTTAAAAATTGGTTAATGCAAAAAGCACGCTGTTGATTGGTCCAATTATTCATTTTGCATTAATTATTTCATATAAACAAATCTCCCACGTTTTCTTTTAACATTTGAATACTTGATGTTTCACTAATCACAAAACTACTCGTTATCCAAACAAAATCAAATTTATCTCACAAAATATTGAAGGAAAATAATTTCTTAAGGAGACAAACCTACAGCGCACACTAATTTCGTCTATAATATTTATATCATGTTCATAAA
Source organism: Agriotes lineatus (assembly GCA_940337035.1). Lineage (NCBI taxonomy): Eukaryota > Metazoa > Arthropoda > Insecta > Coleoptera > Elateridae > Agriotes > Agriotes lineatus. The sequence continues at coordinate 84,455,704 of OW679194.1, read as the reverse complement.
TTATTTTCCTTCGATAGTTTTTTATTTTCTCAGAAAATCAGTTTCAACGAAATTATTACTTTAGGATGCACCACTCACCCATAACTTCTTCAACTCAATTTTTGTAACAATTTCGTGCTACTATTGTGGTTGCATTCCGCTGTACCATTCATCCCAGGGTTCAGAGTTATTTTTCAACAACTACTATACCCGGTTTGTTTTCATTATCTCCTTTATTATACAGTGTGATTTATAACTATAGTTATTAAACGGGTGTAAGTAATTGCACTAAAAATTAATTGCTTATGGGGAAGCATCTGCTTTTTAGAATTGATCTTAGACATTTTATATTTTTATTACTTTCGATCACTATAATAGCAAAGAGCATATGCATTATATGCTCTTTGATAATAGTCATTTTGTCACCTTTCTTCATTCTGTATTATCTGATATTTCTCCTCTTTATTTGCTGGTTCCTTCTTTAGTTTCTTAATTAGTTTTCTCCATTTTTTATTAGCAGTAATATCTAGCCATCTATCATTTTGAATTTCGGCTTAGACCACGTAGTCTTTGTAGGTAAACACCCAGCCCTCTATGGCCTGCAGAGCGACTTTCACTCTGATTATGCAAGCTGTAATGTATTAAGAAACGTTAGTCGATATAGGTGCACAAACAGTAAAAAGGCAAAATTTGCTTAAGTGTCCTTGTTCAGAAAGTATTCAAACAACACGAGCCACCAAAGGGCAGGCTAATCGCATGTATCTTTGCTTGCGCTTATATGGTATAAAGCACATTAATCCAAAGAATACTGAGTGAAATCTAGAACGACTACGAGGTCTAAGTCGAAATTCAATTTTAATAATAATAATTCAAGTAACCGCCAGCCTCAAACAATAGATATTGCTTATTTTCTATTCTAGCTAATCCTAATAAACTGTGGTATATTGGTACATTGGTATATGTTCCATCCAGCCCAAAATAGTTTCAAATATTTTGCCTTGTCCTTATTGTTCGTAACAAAAGAACAATAAATCGATTTTCTCAAGAGGAATAAATCGTTTATTAAAAGATTTTGCAAAAACTCGCCCCTGCCACAGCTGACAATAGCGTTCGACATGCGTAAAGCACAGGTTTCATGCACTTAATAATACGCGCGGTGAATGGTGCCGCACCCCAAAACTTTAATGTAAAGGCACGCAAAATGCACTGGGAGTTCCGGGCGATTCCGTGTGAACCAAATATGCAATTACTGTAACGGAGGCCTCAATCAGGGGAACCCCGGCGCGAGTCCTGCTGCTGAGAAAGACTCGATTCTTGCATTCGTTATCGAACGGCGATTTTCCTTGCGCTTAATTTTTATCCTCCCTATTTTTATTGCGGCGCATTGTTTGAGCTGAGAAACATTTAAATTTGGGGCGTTTTCTGAAAAGCCCGAATCCTTAATTCTTAATGCTCCTTTGTTGCCGGGCTTGAATGCCTTGGCGACTGCTCTCAACCAGCTTCCGGGAGTTTTATTTTGTACTCGCAGCGTTGCAAACTTTTGTTAGAAACGTCTAGGCTGTCAAAATATTCCCGATTTATGGAAACGCCTCTGACGTTTAACGGTATAGTTATAAGTTATAAAGGTAAAATAACTAATACACTGCTGCTTATTATAAAACAAATTAATCGCTTAAATATGAAACAACGTATTACAGAGATAAGTCTTTAAGCCTTTAATAAAATATATTTTCGATTCGCCAATAACACTATATTCCGTATGCGAAGCTATACTTTATAGTATCAGAAGTGGGATGTTATAATTTGCGGTAGAACACAATAAAAATCTTAAAGCACGTAGGTACCTATTCGATAAAACTAATCAGCAGACATTAAATTCAATAAAAATAAATCGTTATCATAAAAGTTTGTTTCGTTAAACATCTATCGGAAGAATATGTTTATCTCAGACGTTTTCCATATACACGGTTTTAGGATAATAAAAAATCTGATAAATTGAAAAATAATCAATGCAATAACATAGAAAATAATAACAAAAGACACATTTATAGAAATATTAACTAGTAAAAATAAACACACCCTATTTAATAAAGAGGATGCCAACTGATACATAGAGTAATACAGTACCGCATAGAAAAAATTGAAGACATAGGTACAGCAGCAGCACTTCCGTAAACTTTTATATGCAGGGGAAGAATAGTACACGAGAAGCAATAATGTAAGAACGAGGAGAAAAAGGGCCTATATCAACAAATCCACAAAGATATTATCAAGATGTGTTTACAAAATGTGCAAATTCATCATAGTTGTAATTTTTATAAAATTTTAGACAATTGTTTTCATTTTTAGGCAAAAAAACTTACCAGTACGAATAACACTTGGAGCGAAATGATAAAACTTCACATGAGAATTTACAGATTAATACTAGGTGTATAGAAGAGAAGCAACATGTTACAAGCTGGAGAAATAAAGTCCTACATCTCGTATAAGAAAAAATCAAACAAACAAGTTACAGTTGTAGAGATATAATTTCCTTAAATATTGCATGCAAAACGTGCTTATATTTGCTACAACAAATAAGTAAATACCCAGACACAGAAATTGGAGACTGCCATTAATTTTAATATTTTTACTAATAAGATAAAAACCATTAGATCATATGGAATAGCTTAAGCTTTAAAATATTGAGGAAATTAATAAAATTAACCAAAGTAACATTGGAAAATACATAAACTAGGGTTAAAACGCTATTAAGGTACAAAAGTCAGCAAACCTTTAGTCCATGGGCAGTATGTTCGTGACTGTCCATTGTCTGGAAAACCAAAGATTGCCAAATTCCAAGCAACAGACAATGGGCAGCACTGTATAAAAGAGTTTGCAAAGTTAAACTCTCTCACAATCCATATCAATGCCTCGGCAGTCGCTTTAGCGTTATTATAATTGTTCATATTACATTTGTACTTTTATAGGTTTGAGAATTAAATTACTGGATGTTAATCTACTTCGTACGCTATTTATTACTTCATTTTACAATAAAGGAAGTATTGGATTCATTTCAAAAATTCGAAATTGAGTTTTCAACAGATCTTCACGTTTTAGAGTCCCCTGATCCCAAAAAACATATTTTTTTTCATTGGTCTGTCTGTCTGTGTGTCTGTCTGGGTGTCAGTGAACAGAATAACTCAAAAACGAAAAGAGGTATGGCATTGAAACTTTCTATATAAGTTTTATGTACTATGTAGATGAGACAGCAAGCTTTTGAAGAAAATCGCATAATCGGAAGTAGGTGTTTACTCTTGTGATTTTTCAATTTTTTTCCATTTTTTCAAAAAAGACTAACGATTTTTTTCAAACTTCTAATTTTTATTACATTTTTAATGTGTATTGATGTGAGATAGGTGATTTTCCAGTTCAATACTTCTAAAATGGGTTTCTTTTGTTTTTTTTTCTATTTTTTTTGTTAACTCCTATTTGAAATAGAACACCCGGTATATTATTACATTTTTGAATTCAGATTAAAATTCTAGAAAAAAATTGTCTCTTTAACTAACTCTCTATTTTGTACCGTTTTTGTAGAATTTGCAATTTTTTAAAATTTTTGACAAATGCTTAGAAATTAAAAATCAAATTTTTGGCTAATTATAAGATCACTGTAAAAGGAAGTTGTGTGAGTGTATCACACCAGATTTTTTCAAGTTATGACGTCATTTGCCCTTCTAAAATGATCACTGCCACCTACTCCAAAAATAATAATTAAAAAAAGGAATCTTTAACAACTTCATTCTTAATATGTAACCACCTCCCTTCTAAATATTGTTTTGAATTCTTGTTGATGTTCGGATCATTTGTTTTTACACTTTTTAAAGATATCTGCATTTTTTACTTTGGAAAAAAAATGAATTATTAGCACTAATTTCGATAAATTTTTTTGTAGCTAAGTATAAGCGATGTTGATGTTTGATAGTATATCCTTACCGTATCCAATAATAAGTTAACTCTGAAGTGTAGTACACAGAGTGGTAAAAAAGGACAACAGAAAAAAATATTTCTGAAGTAGGTGGCCGTGACTTCGCATTTTAGACCTTCTCGTAATTCCCCCGTATACGAAAAGAAATATTTAAATATTGGGAAGTTTATTATGAGTTTTAGGGACTTTACAAGGACTTTTAACAAGAACAAAATTGTCCAGTAAATGGATAATAAAAAAGTTGCCTCTTTATTACCCATTATTCTGATCACTCTCTATGTGCTATTTGTAAAAACCTAACGCATTCATGGCATACTTCCTAGCTGTCTCGTATAACTCCTGCAGTTTGGATTTATTTTTATTTCTTCTCATTTCGTAACACGGATGTATTCTCCAGCTCATTCAATTAATTCCATATTAGCTTTATTCTTAAATTTCCTAGAACTTTATTTTTGGTCTTACTTTTTGGATTCATGATTTAATACTACATACTTCACAATATTTTTATTTAGATCTTTAAGGATCAGTCATTCATTTATGCTTTTATAATATTTAATCTTTTACCTTTCGATATCAAGGACCATTCATACAGCAGGAAGTGCAAAGGGGGTAATGAGTCGCATACTAATTACATTACGCTCCCTTGTATCAAAACACCACACATTCAACAAACCTTAATATAACTAACGAACTAAGTGAACTTAACGAACGAGTTCAAATTCATTGCAGCTCAAAGAAAAATCTCGTTGCTAAGCTGGGTCCTTACCCACTTCAAGCACGCAGAGGGCTGAAGTCTTTAAGATAAAATTGTCCTTTTGAGTTCTATCGAACAGAACTTTTTGTAAAACTTGTTTGACTGTGTTTGTCCTGAATCTAGACCTTCGTTTCTTTTCGTATTTCTACAAAGATTCCACTTTTACTTGGTGCTTTTTTGCTTTTTAAGAGCAGTTATATTTCCTTCGAATACCCTTTAAAATTGGATTTAATTTTCGATTGGTACCTATAGCCATAAAAATATTCTCGTTTTTCATGGAAATCTGTGTCCTATTCCATTACTGTATCTCAAACAGTGTGTATACGTATGTTGATTTTCTAAATAAAAGCACTTCTCTTTGGTGTTGTCAGATGTCTACATGTATCATTCTCTTCTACATTCTGCTAGTTCTTTTTCTTTATCTGAATTTTCTTTGCGTTGGTTTTGTGTTTTTTAATCATTTAGAATGTTTCATACTATAATATTTTCCCAATACGTTTCAACTATGGCGGCCAGAAAGAACTCTTAAATCTAATCTAAGGAACATGGATGATTCGATTCTATAACATTACTGTCATTGCTTGTTTTCCCCCTTAGCAACGTGAACAAAGGTAATACGACGTCGTCTATGGCTTGCTGTGATCATATATTGCAATGACCCTGTACGTATAATATTTGTATGTTTATAATTAATGTGATAAATAAAAAGAGTCACCACACAATATTTAATTTAATTCTACCACTTGCTAAATCAAACTAACTGATTAATTAATTTCGTTGGGTACGCCAAAATTGAGAATTACTCTTATGGTAGTTTGCCCTTTTTCTAATCCATTCATCTGATTTCCTAACTTCGCTAGCTCAATTTTAAATAGAGACATGAAATTAAAACTCAAAATCTCGGGTGTTGGGTTCCTGACTTTCCAAGTTAAAATTCTACGGTACGCCTCTGAAAAGTAGGCAGATTGACCTGAAATGTAGGCGTAATGTGCCGTTTGTACGTCAAATCTATCACAACAAGTTCTAATTATTTTCAGCTCGCGTGTGAAATTGATTTATCAACAATTAAATGAACAAATTTTGATGGTAAGATTTTGAATAATTGCCTTCAAGCGGCTTCTAGGCAATCTTTTGTTTTTCCAGATCGTTAGCTATTGGTGCATTCTTAAAAAGGACGCCGTATTCGCATTTGTTTCTTGGTGCCTCCAATTGACGATTTTAATTGAAAATCCTGGGAAAATACCTCGCCATCCACGGGAACTGTTACGATTTTCGTGTTCTCCAGGTCGTAATTAACGTATGCTCAAATTTTCACACCGATCGGGCAGATCAATATTGGACAATTCACTAACCTCACTTTCGTAGATTCGGGACCCCCTTTTGATGGTGAATCTGGCTGTAATCTTGCTCCCCGGGCTGCTCGTGATGCTGGATTATGTTCTAGCCTGAAGTGTGGAGCTGCCGGAAGAATCCTGACACCCTATGCCTTCTCACGATGCTGCAGATTGATGCTGCGGGAAATCGCCTCCAAGCCGTGGCTGCCGTCGTCGCCTCGGAACGCCAAAAACTCAAATACCTGGAATCTCTTGCCTCCAATTGTGCTGATACACTCGAATTCGCTGATTACGATGGTGCTATTTATTTTTTTATACATTTATGCTTTCTATGAAATTTTGGTAATTAAAGATCGAGCAAAAACCAAGCACTTTCCCCAATTTATTTAGAACAATTGCTATCCTTGTCGTAATTGACAAAACACTGTCTACAGATTTGAATTGTAGGAAATCAACCAGGTACAAAAACATAACTTATAATCTAATTTAACAAAATTTTATCAGTTAATTACAATCTCTTATGTACTAGAATTATTGTCTTTTGGAATTGTTTATTTCTCAACGTTTTTTTATGCGCCACTCACTTGATTTTTTTTTCCACACTTAAATGCTCATTGTTTATCACTACACTGACTAGTTTTTTAATCCACCAACATCGTCTAATTTCTTGCTTATTTGAATTCCATCTAATTTCTTGCAATTTCAATCTCTTCAAATCCCCAAGTCTTGTATTTTCATGTAATAAATGACTTGCCTGGCTTTTCTATGTTCTTTGCCTTATTCTTCTAGTTATTCTTGTTCTCACCTTTATTAAAAATGTTCATTTGCTACCCATTCTCTAATGACTTTACTTTCTACGCTTCCATTTTTAAGCTGTGTCTAACTTGAACTTTTTGTGCCAGTTCTTAATTAATTTAGATTCGGCTTTTAGTTTGTGCAAATCTATTATATTACGATTGAAATTATATTGCTAAACCCAATACACGGAATTCGAGCTTCCATATTTCTGTGCCTATTCAAATATAATCAATGTCATTGGCGAATTATACCAGTGTTATTATGATTTGGCAATTTATGTGAATTTTCTCAGATACTTGCATTATTACAACTCTGTGCTTTAATGATTTAAATTGGCTATTTGCTTGTACTGCAATCAGAGCCGATTTGAGGGCTAAATACCATCGCAATATATGGTTTGAGGCGAACTTTTTCCCCAAAATGGCCGCGCCAGTGCAGTGGTGTGCCCTCAAATATGGTGCGAATTTCATATTTAAATGTTACATGTTTCAAAGAAATGCCTCGTAAAAACACAAGTTTATTAGTAATTCTGATTTTTTTATATATTTATAACGTTTATATCTCAATTATGAAACGGAAAAGTGAATTTTGATATACATATTATCAAATGGTCGAAATCTGGCAGACATCCTTTGGTAGATTTACATGATTTTTTACATAAATTGAAACATCACGCTTGCAAAGTTACACAAACAAAATTCGTATTGACTCAACAAATTTTTATACAGGGTGTCTCAAAATTGACGCCCGTGCTTCTGGGATTTGATTCAGGGAGCTAAAAGAACTCGAAAATAAAGAGTGGAAAATTTTCCGTTTGTCTTTTGGTATCGAGTTATCAATTAAAAACGAAAATTTAAGATATAAACTTTAAACTTTATTAAAAACGAATAATATTTGAAAACAAGTTATTTTCCACATCTGTTGTCACAAAATGTGTTAGGTTGCCTCCTGCTTCAAGGCAAACATGCGTACGATTTTTCATTGAAGTACGAACATTTTGTAGCATATTTTCGTCTATTGACGCCACAGCAGCGTGAATACGAGCTACGACATCTTCAGGATTCACAACAGGTAAACACACAAAACCGAAGGAAATACTTATCAATACTACAGAACGATTAATAAATTTTTAACATCGCCATAGCCACCTTATTGAATTATGTTACACAAAAAATTGGAGCGACTGGGCGATAGAAGCTATTATTTTCAGTCAGTTTTGACACAGACTGACTCAAAACCTAACCAGCTAACCTCGAATTTGACATAGCCTTACAGTGTCACCAACAATTCACGTAAGTACTGCCAAACCTAAAACGAATCGCTGTTGCTAT
>OW679194.1:84346683-84447441 GCA_940337035.1 Agriotes lineatus | reverse complement strand
GAAAATCCACAGTATTCAATCGATTATCGTGTAAAGTTTCTCGAAAATTAGAGAAATTAGAGTATTTTCACATTTTTTTATGTAAAATTCTGTTTCCAAAAAGTGAGCCTAAAATATATAAACTAAAATGGTTTGGCAACAAACTTTCCCATAAGTACACTTAAATTTTTCTTTATTATATAGTCAGGATAATTCATCCTTTCCTCCCATTTAAGCAACTGAACTTCATATTTCAGAAAGCTAAATAAGGTGGGGAAACATATTTTCTTAAATTTTAGGTGCCCTGTATGGTCAACGGTTGTCTAGGTATAAAGTAAAGAAACACGCACAATTTTATTTAAATTGAATTTTATTTACGTGTTACGCAGTGCACGTGAAATTACAATTTTTTAAGATTAATTTTTGTGTGTCTGTCTGTTGTCGGTACTCAAAAACTGTTTATTGGAAGAACACGATATTTTGCATACGGATTATATGCCTTCCTGTCATGAAGCTGAAAATCCTTAGGTAAAATATATATTGGGTGAGCTCCTTAAAAAATTAAAATTTTGCCTATTTTTGCTTTAGCTCAAGAACTAATGAAAGTAATATTTTGCACATAGAGCAGGTGTTTTGCCTTAACGAATAAGAGAATATTTTGGACCCAACATATTTTTGTTTTAACTGAAAGTAGATATAAGTAATAATGTCCCCAAAGTTCAGGCTTTACTCGTGATGAAAATGGAACCCACAATAAACTTTTCTACAGCACTTGCTGCTATATCACAAATATTGTAAATGGCAACAGTACCCAGTAATTTTAAACGCATGTTATAAAAACATTGTAAAGGCTTTACTCAGAGCTTCCCTCGCAAGTTGTGACGCTCAAGAATTCCGAAAACAAAAGAAACTAGAGGTAAAAGTATTCGTAGTATTAAAACAATAAAAGGAAACACTTGGTAATGCAAATTTCATCAATTTTCAATTAAAAAGCATTACCGGCGGTGGAATTCAAACTTCGGCGCTTGCGAATGCAATTTTAACGCCCGACCATTTGTGGCACGCTGCCACACGCGACCCGTCGGATCTCCGTGATACAGCTACACAAAACACGACTCACTTATTCGTTGCCTCTTTTTGTGTCTTACAAAATTAGTTTTGTATATATTGGGTCCCATTTTCGTCAAGGGTAAGGCCTAAGCTATGTTTAAGTTATTGATTTTACGTATTTCTCAGATAAATCAAACATTATTTTTTAAGGTGCTTACCCTGTACCCTGTTTTCTGGTCGAAGCACTCTCGTTTGGCTTTTCCTAAGTAGGCTGGCTAGCAAACAGTCGAGTTTCTAGATATTAATTTTTCACGAAGCGCCTTCGCGGATCTGAAATTCTTGGAGCTGGTCGAGACCGCTCTTGTTTAAAACAAACGCAAACCGCCAGTAGCGTTTATTATAATTAATAAATTAATATTTAGGTCGGTTCCCATGCGGCTTCCTTAAGGGCATTCTACAGTTGCTCAAAGAATCACTGGGTCTCCCATTTTTCGCTTCTACGCGCACGCTGGCTAGATATTCCAAAATGCTTTTTGCCGCAGTGTGCTACTCTCTTTGATAGTGCCGTCCTTAGATTTTATGAAATATTACATCCAAATCCTGCTTAGAAGTCCGTTTTGTCAAGATGCCACATAACAGGATTTTCCCTCACGATCGCTAGACATAACACTGATCAAAAGGCCGTTCCCGCAAATATAATCAGTTCTTGCTAAGGCCTTACAAATTCAAACTGAAGCGTCTCTAATTACTTCTTTTATTCACTCAATCCATAACGCTAAAGAGCGAGTGATTAATCGTTGTCAAATTGCTAAAATACCCAACATTCACTTCGGCCGGGTCCCTTGGACGTTGTGCCCACATGTCAATTACAATATCCTAGATGGCGATCCTGTGTTGTAACGTCGAGCTATAATTAGCATATTTTGTGGCTAAAATACTTGGAAGTAGATTTCTATTTATGGTTTATTTATTTGTTAGACAATTGTCCTACAAATCTAAGTTGCTGTCACTTTAGCGTTCATGGTTTATGTATATAATTCACATGTTATGCGATATTTTGTTTGTTTTTTTGGTTTGATAAAATGCCCCTATTGCGGATAATATTTTGTATGTTTTTTCGCAACTCCTTCACCGGTACAATTTATATAGGTATGCAGCGAAGCACTAAAGGTAGGTGGTGTGTTATTAACTAGCTAGATTTATTTCTAAGTTGTGAGTAACGACAAGGCCCCCAGATTTACATAATTCTTCTGTTCAATTTTAAAGCTTGAAGCATTTTCTTGCCTCGTCCTTACACCACGTCATATTCTACCGAGAGTTAATGAGCTAGCCCAGGCCGTGTCCATCCTTCTTTTAAGGGAGCTGTACAATACAAATTTGAAGGTGGTGTAAAATAAAGTACTTTAATTCCAATAAATATGTTGGCCTGCAGTCTTAAAGCCTGATTACGCAAAAACAGTTAGTCTTTCAAAAAACTTCGAAATAGCTTTTATGTAGAGAATTTCCCAAAGTTTAAACAATTATAGATGTAAGTTTTGGTCATAAAAACAAGAGGAATAATATTCGTCGGTTTCAATGAAACCAAGTGTACAAAGTGTTTACGCTAATAGTTTATCTATGATTTCGAGTTAACATTAGGAGTAAGTATATTACTGTTAATACTATTTTTCTACTCACTATACAGAAAGTCGGCTTTTGCGCTCAATTTTTTTAAACAAAACTGTTAATTTCTAATCAGCGGAAGGCAATTTTTATTAACGTCCGGCGGGAGCCAATATTTTTTGCCTCCTGCATTTGTGTTTATGTCACCATGGATACCACACCAAAGCTTTACAACGATAGGTTGATTTGGAAATCAGATAAAATGTCGATACAGAAATCTAAAGTCACTATAGTGGTTTCCTTAAGCAATTTTTTTCTAAATCGATTCATAAATAAAGAAGCTATAAGCATGGCCCTGGTTTTATTGTCACCCAGTATATCACTAGAGCAAAGATTCGTTTCAATAAGAAATTAAATAATTTACATTTGAAAGTGGTTCTTTAATTAAAATTTATTAGAAGAGTTAACATTGATTTTTATTTTGGCTAAACAAATACATTATTTAGGAGCCACAATCTTTTTTTCTATCAGTAATTTTAATAAAACCAAGACCTGAAAGTCTCGAGTTAAATTCCTTTTCTTAAATCCCTGTTACTCCGTAATGACTATTGACAGCACTGGTTTGTAACAACTGCCAGAAGCAAGCTTCAAATCTATTTTTAGACTTGGGAGAGTATATGTATTTATGTACTAGGCAGCTATTATAAATTTTGCTAGGTGGATAGTATTAGCAACTACGATAACCTTATCAGCATGAACAAATACCTAGAAATAGTACAACCTATAAATCGACGTAGCTTAGAATACATTGCACACATTGTAATATATTCTGAAAACTAAGAGGTACTACATCTGATAATATAAAGAAAAAATTTGGAATGGGTAGCTTAGCCAGAAGATCTTCATGACTAAGGAACCTACAGCAATGGTTAGGTATATCTACATGGCAACTGCTCGGAGCAGCTATCAACAAGATCATGGTAAAGAATATGGTAGCAAGCATTATAACCAACGATTAGTAACGGTCATCGTAGTTCAAAACAACACCACAAACTGCATTCGAAAAGAAAAGAAACTAATACACGGCATACAAATTATGGATACCCTGTATGTACCATATTTGAAAGAATTGCATTAATTGGTTACTATCTTTTTATTATGTATTTATTAAAACAATACGGTATGATAACAATTGTCTTTACGTAACAGTATTATTTCGAAATTTTACGGTTGTAAAATATCCACATTAAATTTAAAACCTTTGCACGTTCGGTATCAGACAGAATATTATTTGAGTAAAATTTTGCTTGCGCTTAAATGGCAATATATGATTTATGTACTATTTACAGTACCTACATTAATATATGTTCATGGTCACCTTTTTCACGAAATTTAGATAATTTTGAAATTATTTTGGTTCACTGCTGATATAATAACTATATATATTAGCTGCATCAATGCAATGCACTATTTTGAGATATCGTGCATTACTTTAGTAATATACTGACTGACCTATGCTATCATCGGATAGCAACCAAAAGTTCTTTGCAACATCACTACGACAGCATGATGCCTAATACCAATATACTGCTATTATTTGGTGCAACTATAAATCTAATTAGTTTACTAAGGTATTTCTATTTCTTTAATGAATAAATTAGCTTATCGTTTAATTTCAGAATACATTCTGCTGCTGTGCATCAGAGTAACGACAATGAATCATTGGTGCTACTCCACGTGGTAATAAGTGATAAGTCTATTGAGATTTCAGGTAATTTCTTTAATGTGCAATTTGCAGCTATTTAGGCACGGCGACCGAACTCCAGACTTAGTAGAAGTTTACCCTAAAGATCCATACGCTAATTTGACTTATTATCCGATAGGGTACGGCGAGTTAACCAATGTACGTAGTAATATGCAATATTTAACAGTTAATAATAAATATTATTTTTTAATTTAAGGCTGGAAAGCGTAGAGAATATCAAATTGGCAAAGCTTTGCGAGCACGTTATGACAATTTCTTAGGAATTTATTCACCTGATGTGTTACTAGCGCGAACTACAAATTACAACAGAACAAAAGCGTCTTGCGAGTTAGTTCTGGCGGGATTATATCCACCGACAGCTGAACAACAATGGGATGCATTTTTGAACTGGCAACCAATACCATATTATTATGAAATTACAAAGAACGATCATGTAAAAGAACATGATTTTAAATAAGAATGTAACTTTACTATTGTTTTTATTTTTAGTTATTGGGAGATCCAAGATCAAATTGTCCAAATTACATTACATATTATAATGATTATCTAAACTCACCCAATGGCAAAATATTATACAACAAAAACAAACTTTTCTACAAATACATAACGAATAACACAGGATGGAATGTAACAACTCCAAATTCCGTCTATAATTTGTATTTTGTCCTGAAATCTGAGGTAACTATTATTACTTACTTTCTGTTACTGTTACACTATGTCTATTGTAGAGCGAGTTGGGGTTTGAACTACCGGCGTGGACAAGGAGCGTGTGGCCAAAAAACATAACGGAGGTGGCTGTGGAAGAATACCAAGTCGGTTCTGCTACAACTCAGATGCGCAGATTATCAGGAGGTAAGTTTATGCTTCGCTGAATGCAATCCGTTCTCTTACAGTGTTAATGAAATTTGTAATATCCTGCTAATTACGTAAAACAGAAATTGATATCCTGTATGATTCCGCAAAGGTTAAAAGGTTAATCAGCATACTAAAGCAGCGATACCTTATTGAAAAGTTAGTAATAACATTAAGCAATAATAAATGGATAACTGTTTACTGTATATGTGAAGTCTACGGTTTCTTACTGCAAGCTAATCATAGCTAGTAACGATATTGTAGAGTAATGGCATGGATAACGGAACTGGAACTGTTTATTATTTGATTTTAAATTGTTTGATACTGTGATCTTAAAATCGACGTAATGTTTTGTAGGGAATAATATGTAGAATGTGATGCATACATATGCATAGTATAAGTAGGTCATATCAAGCTTAATTTTTTTATGTTCGTCTGGAAAGAAAGGAAAATTATAGCCGCGGTAACTAATTATAGTTAGCGCAGTTTACATTAATTTACAAGTTTATTTTTTAAGTGATTATTTTATTCGTAGAGATTTCAACCAATCAAAAGGACGGATTTAGTTAAGTTATCTTGTATAATTTCGATTATACAAAATCGATTATACTATAGTAACTTCACTAGGCAACGCAATACATAACTTTTGTCAACTTGATGTTATTTTCATGGAGATGACTTTCAGCTAGGTTAATTCAAACAAATCGAGCTGCCAATAAAATATTTATTTGTTCCTAATATTAAAATTTTCTCACAAAATAATCAAATCGAATACAATGCGTACTTCGAACAGGTTATACGTCTCAAACTTCCTGCACAATAACAAATCGTGTCAGTTTGACAGAATAATCCTCCCGCTGACGCGGTCGGATTATTTAACCTGTCAAACTGACACTCTTTTATTATTGTGCAACAAGTTATCGACATATAACCCGATAATATCGAAGTACTTATAGTATTACTTTTGAATATACGTCAATTGCCAAGCCAAGTTATTACTAATAACCCCTTCCGTAATTAATATCATGCCCTGAAGTTTCATGAAATATTGTAAGCGTAACCTGTTTACATTAAGTAATTATGTTTATATTTGGTAGGTTTTCTTCTGCAAAAACTTGTGAAAGATACACAACAGAAAATCGAAGGAAAATTGCCGAAGGAACGTAAAGTTTTCTTGTATTCCGGTCATGAAAACAATATAGCTTATTTATTACTGCTGCTGGATGTATTTCAACCTCATGTTCCACCGTTTGGAGCGTACCTGTCTTTCGAAGTACATAAAATAAAAGACGTTTACTGCTTTAGAGTAAGTCTATTGAATTTCTATAAACATTGGAACAACTTGCAACAGTTTAGAAAGCAAAACATTAATTTATGTACTACTTATTGATCAATGAATTTTCAGATTCTCTACCAAAATTACTCAGAAGAAAATAAAATTCGTGTTCTTAAATTACCAGGCTGTGACGTATTTTGTCCATTAGATAAGTTCATAGAATTGATTGAAGAATATTTCCCTACATCTGCCGACACTTGTGGAAATGAAAATTAATGATAATTATTATTTATATTGAACAGTAATTTATATCTTCCAGTAACATGCAGAATGCAAACTTAAGCTAGTTTTTGGCATTAGAATATTTATGTTTTTATCATTGTATAATATCCTAAAATCAACAAAAGATATCTCTAAGGAAAATGTATCCCTGCAGTTTCAAATAAATAATATATAATTAATTCTTTTAATAGCCATTTATGCACCAAGGAAGTAAATTATGAGTTCAAGCCCGAAAGTGCAAACTAATGACTGAGGAGTCAATTGGAACCGTAGGCATAAATTCTTATCGTGCCGTTTTCGGTAGATTGGCATTGAAATTGTAATTTAACAAGCGAGTTGTGGACGTGTTTGCAGCCCATCTTTATTTTGGTTGATTAGAGTACAAAATTATTTGATCAGACCATAAAACAAATCCCGGAAAGTTTAAAACTGAGATCGTCAGATTTTAAATTCATAAGTTTTACTTGAAAATCCAGAGTGTAAAGAGTTGTTAGCAATTTTGTGTATCCAATTGTTCTCGATACTTAGTATTAAAGCAACACTTGTGATGTTTATGCCCGTTAACAGGCAAATAAAAATTAATCGTAGCGTGTTTAAGTATATTGTTACAGTTGTGAAATCATTTAGATGCAGTTGAGGAAATGTTTCGAGTGCCCTACAGTTCCTAAGTATTTGGTTGCATACTCATTTTTCATTTTTGGGATTATAATAACTTTTCCAAATAGATTGTGGGTACGATTTCCGGCGGTGATTTTATGCCTCTGATTTTTGGTGTGATTGTTTCTGGGTAATGTAGGTGAATTTTGCTTCATGCGTATCTACGATTCCAGAGCTATTATGTAGATCGTCGTTCACTCGGAAGGAGTTCTGCATGAGATTGCTAGAATGAAGCCAGTTATACTGAGATGATAATTTATTGCGGCAAGATCACTTAAGTATGGCCACCTTCCAGCTTTGGTATGTTTTTATAGTTCTGTTTGAACACCCAGTTCGATATTGTGTCATTTTATGCCTTTTTAGTTTTACTTGTGCATGGCTGTTCTGGCGGCGCCGCTGTTCCATGTACCCAGGTATCTTCTGCGTGTTCAGCGAGCGTATCTAGCCATCTAATTTATCAAAACCAAAAATACCGTTAGTGCTGTTGCTATGAAATTTTATGCGTTTTTCTTACCTTTTATATTGGCGAAATTCTTAACCGATTGTGCTAAGAAATCGAGAAAACCTGACGTCGCCGCGATATATTCATCTTGTGCATTTAGTTATGGGAAATAGTTTAGTTTTTCATTTTTTATGTATTTATTATTTCCTAGATTGGCGAACCTGTTGCTTTTCGGCTGCGTTCAGCTCGGAAACTGAACTCAACGTTTTAAAAATTTAATGCATTTCACGTGAGAATCTCTGGGAGCTTTTACACTAAAACAACTCCTTTTTTTAACGCTGAAAATACACAGTAAGCTGTGTAACACCCTAGGCGTACGGTACCATTAGCAAAGGCTTCGTGTTTAAAAATGTATTGATCATTCAAGCGATTTGATGAGATAGCTGTACTGGAGCGAATTGCGAGTTAAAATCGTCGAGTTTTGTTTTTTAATTCAAATTTATTAACTTTAAAACCTTGTATATTTTATACTAACTAAATTAAATCTACAATTCCAATTACAAACAAGAATCCTATCGCAGATCTGTTTAGCCTTCTTTGAGTATGGTGCTTAGTTTGTGCGTGTACCGGGTGTCCTATTTTCGATGATATTACGGGGTATCTCACTTACGAGTAAAGATAGAGAGTTGCGGTTTTCGCAATACTCTGCTACTTTTTTGTGAAAAAAAAGATGGTATAAACAAAATTTTCATAGCCCGCTTAGTTTCTGAGATACAGGGCGAAATTAAAAATATTGCATTTGGGACCCCCCTCGTATCTCCGTTATCCTTTAACATATCGCAAAGCCAAAAACTGGCTCTTATACAGTTTTTTACGCAGAATCCAGTGGCGTAGTCATATTTTTGCTGTTACCTGTGAATTTTTATTTATAAATCAAAATTATGTTTTTTTAACGGGACACTGCATATATTTTTGTAAAGCTTATAAAATTTCCAATCAAACGAAAAAAAAATATTTAGAGAATTTCCAGTTAAAAAAACATAGGTTTGATTTATAGCTAAAAATTGACAGCTCACAGCAAAAATCTGACTACGCCACTGAATTTTAAGTAAAAGAACTGTATAAGAGCCGGTTTTTAGCTATGAGATATGTTAATGGATAACGGAGATATGAGGGGCGTCCCAAAATGCAAATTTTTTAATTTCGCTCTGTATCTCAGAAACGAAGCGGGCTATAAAAATTTGGTTTATACCGCCTTTCTTTTTACAAAAAAGTAGCAAAGTATTGCGAAAACCGCAACTTTCTATCTTTACTCGTAAGTGAGATACCCTGTAATATCATCGAAAATGGGACACCCTGTACATACTGTAAATAAATAATTAGGTTAATTCAAGCTCTGGTATTTTCTTCCGTATATTACTTTTATGACACAGCTAAGTGGTTTAGAAACCTACTCGGACACCTGTAGGTTCTCTGATTTCGACCGTTTCGAATTAGTGGCGCTTCCGGACAACCCCCCTACCCCATTCCTGCTCGAGAACTAGCTCGTAAAAATTTGCTACACCGCGTGACAAGTCCTGAACCGCCGTGTTGTAAATTATTTAATATATATACAGGGTGATTCACGAACAGTGTCTGATTTAGCGCCTTTATTCCTGCAACACAAATTACTTTGTCACAGGATGCTTCGCAGTTTTTTATTTCAATTTATATTTTGCAATTAAAGTTATCTAATTTTGTGCTTATCGAAAAACTTATTTAGCTCCTATCATATACACCGAGTGATTTTTACTTGCTTAGAAAATGGAGTTTTTCGAAATTGTCAAAATCCGAAAATAGCTGTTTTTCGGAAATTAAGTAAGATTTCAATGAGATTTTTTTTAGAATGTGTTATTTTTAGTTAATTGAACAATCTCAAGGTCAGAAAACCCATATTTTTTAACTTAGGCTAAAAAATTTATTTTTAAATTTTTTAAATATGTTTTCAAAATTTCACATATCAAGACTTAATATTCAAATTAAAATGTTTTTATGTGAAGACTTTAAAGAGTCCTATGGGATCGTATTGTCAGATTTGAGATTATAATTCATAATATTCATTAAAAAAAATATCAATAATATATACCAGAGAGTACTATTTTATTTCTTGAGTATCAATTGTAATGATCAATGTATGTTCCAAGCACGACTTAACCTAAGAAAATTAAATGATATTTCTAAATTAGTTCATTTGACACATGAAACAAAACCAACTTAGCTCGTACCAAATCGAAAATCGTCAGTCGCTATATTGTGAGTATGGTAGAGCTCCTATTAGCCAATGTCCTAAATTTAAGAGATGCCGATTGGCTCAAAATTCAACGAATTATGTTGGCAATGTATGGTCTGATGAAATATTCAAACCAACAGCATGAATTGTTGGACGCCAAAGAAAGGTTTTGGGGATTAACATTTTCCATAGTGATTATTCAGTAGTGTAAATTCCAGACCACATTCATCTGTTTATATTATTATGAGGTTATCAGTAAAACTGAGTGTAAACAATGTACTATTTTGATTGGCATTCCCGTTTTTTCAACACCTATTTTGAGTTTTGTAACTGTTTACACAAATGCACTAAGTGACAATAGCATTGTCTTAAATTTTTAAATAAGTGAAGTGTCAATTTTTACATATTTAAAATTCCTGCAGGAAAAGTAGAGGTGTAAAATTGCATATATTTGGGTTTTAGTAGAAAAGTGAAAATTGCATGAACATAAAGAGGGATTTGGGCGTACAACTTCGTTTTATATCAGGCTAATTTATTTGCAACGTCTAAAGAATTGTTTAACAGATGCTGCAACCAGATTTTCAAATTGAGCATTAGTTTTACCAAGAAAGGGTTAAAATATCGCGTTAAGTTGAATGGTCTGTTCATAAAGATTTTTTTCAAAATGTCAATGACAAAATTTTTTTAGAAGTATTGATCATTACATGCATTTCTTCGGTTCTCTTAATATATGCTGAATTACTTTTCTAGTTGTTACTACGTAGTGGTGTCGTAGTAGACAATACATGTATGTCCACATTCATCATCATCATCACTCAACCTAAAACATAGGCCTCCTCTAGATGTTATAAAATGTCTCTACCTTGAGCAGTTGCAACCCAGTTTGTAGAAACCCCTTTTAAATCGTCCGTCCATTGGGTGGGTGGTCTCCTTCGACTTCGCTTGTCAGCTCTCGGCTTCCACTCGATACATTTTTTCGTCCATCCTTTATCTGGCACGTAGCCATTTAGATTTGGCTATTCTTTCTACTACGTCCTCTACTCTCATTTGTCAACGTTTCTCTTCGTTTCTTACTTTATATTTCAGTGTTATCACTAACATCAATCTTTCCATATTGGATTGTGTAATGCTCAGCTTTCTTGTTGAGGGTTTTGTTAAAGTAGAGTTTCTGCTCCGTAAGTAAGTATTGGTAATAAAAGTTTTCTTCTGTAAACTCATAGGGATGCTATATTTAAAAATGCCCACATTACTGCTACGTAAACCTTCTATAAATCGTTATTTAAAATTTTCATATATGGTTAATTTTAAAATTTTTACTTTTTGACTTCTGAGTCTTTAGAGTCTCTTAACAATTCGATAATGCCACACTCCAGTCAGAGCTTAGTTGTATTTAAAAATGTATTTCTTTAGCTTTAAGTTTTGGTATATGTAGTTACAAATATGTAGTACTAGAAGCAGGATCAATCAGCTAAAGAGTTGATTCACGTGAGAAGCACAAATTCTAAAATGTTCAATCAAGTAGGTAGTACATTACGTAGGCATACATTTTATTATCTATGATTATTTTTGGATTTTTGTGCAATATTACCACGAAATGAAAATTTGAGAAACCTTGTCTTATATTACTCGCGGCAGAAAAAAAGTTCCATGTTTTTAAAACAATCTAAACATTGCAATGGGATATGGAATAACTAACCAATATCATTACGTCGCATAATGAACCATTGATCTAAATTGCAACACTCTTGTTTCAAAATCTCAGTGCACTTACGTTAAATATTTTGTTTTGATGTCAACAACGTTATTAGCTATGTTTATCAACCCTTTTCCTATCATATACGTATATTAAAAACAAAAGTGAGGTAGCAACACAAAGTAAAAATGTAAGTGAAAGATTGTGCTAATAATTATTGTAACATATGAATTTTTGGCCATCATATGAACCTCAACAGTAAAAAGCTATGTCTGATGGTTAATGCATCGGATTATTTACTTTTGTAAGAAGGTAAAGAAAAAGTTCGATGATTTAGCAATAATTAATTACACAGACTGACGATTGCCTGCCAAAATATTATTTTGATTGAAATTCATAATTATAGACATATGCATATAAACCTTAAAACTAGTTCTTAGATTTTTCATTTGGTGTTACTAGTTCTATTATAACATTTTCTAGCTAATTAGAAAAATTGATGCTGTTATGAAGTGCTGTCTAGCAAGTAGCAAGTTTATTCTAATTACTCAGTAATGATTTCAAGGGGAAATGTTTGATATCTAAATACAAATTAAGAAATTATATTTTTAGATACGGCACGCAGCCTTAAAAATTAGGAACCGCTTAACACTGGCTGATTCTTAAACTTTTAGCTACTACTGAATTTTATCTGTACCACTATTTTTTGATACTTTGAGCCTCATTTGATCGCACCGGCTTCAAACTGGAATTTTCAACACATATTTTTAGCATCGCTTTCTCCCCACAAATAACACGGTCACATTCGAACATTGACCTTAAACTTGATAAGAACCCCCAACAGAAGACTTTATCAGCTACACGGACGATATAAATATAAACCATATGAATGCAGCAAAGACAGATTACTTCCGTTCTTGATTTGCTTTCATTCGTAAAGTAATTTTTATAGCACTCGCAGTAAGCTTTCCACTTCGTTTATGTCTTTAGAAACAATATATCTGTTTCGCTGATAGACAATTTGTTAAAAGCGTGCTTAGAGTTCGATAAAATGAGAACGTTTTTTATAATTACGACTTTATTCCTGTGCCTCAATTGCCAGCAATCCGACAATACAACTTTGAAATTAGTACACGTGGTAAGTGAAATCATATAAAAAGTAATTTGGTTGCTGTCAATCAATACTTTAAAGTTTTTTCGACATGGAAGTAGGACACCTGATAAACACGAGGTCTATCCCCAAGATCCATATGCTGTCAATGACTTTAGACCTACAGGCTACGGGCAACTAACTAATGTAAGTGAATTATTTTTAAAACTGTTGTTTAAGTATAATACCAGTATAAATCATTTCCTAAAAATTACAAAAAATGTGAAGTTAGCGGTTTTACTTAATTAGTTGGACTCGAATTGCAAAACTGCCAATTATTTTCCTTATCAAAGTTATAAATTATTTTTATTAAATGTTTAATTCGGCCAATAAAGATAATAGGTACTCAATAATACGTTGAATTAATTTTTTCTGATTTAGATATTTTAAATTCTTGATAACTATGGTAAGTAATACCTTTTGCGCTATTTGATATATCAATATATCCTTATATACCCGTTTCTATTTCGTTATATTGAGTTTTCTAACACTGCCTACAACGTTGTATATTAATATTTATTTCATTATATTTATTTGCATTAAATTTGCTTTATTGGGTTGTAGTTAAACGTAGATAACTGATTTGGTGAGGTAAAATCAATATTAATACAACTACTATTAAACACACAAATTTTATCCTGTCCAAAAAATTCAATCTTGCCGTCTCATCATATATGTTAAATACAGTTGGTGGCCAAAAACCAATGTAGCAGCAACATCGGTTGCTACTAATGGTCTAATGGGCATTCTCTTATCAATAACCTACATAGCTGTTATGCATTTACTATTATCTTTTAACAATCCTTGAGCTAATTTACTATTGGAAAAAATTGCACAAAAAATCTCTTAATTTCGAAAGAGCAATGTTCAAGTCATGCTCAGAAGACCATTATTTTTGGTATAAAAATGTAATAAGCATTTAAAATAGTCTGCTTATTTATAGCCCAACATCGATCATTACACTGCAAAAACATTTTATTTAAAAGAAAAAAAAGTTTTGTAACGCACTCGCCTTCAAGCTCGACCTTTTTTGATCACTACTATAGTTTTTTATCATTTCGAAACAATGACGAATCCTCTTTATCTCTACACACGCGGTATGATGCTGACTAGTATTGCAGTATATACATTTGATGATCCTTGACCAACATTGCGATAATTTTTGAAAATTTTGTAGTTATAAATGTTATAATCTTATTTACGTCATTTTACTTGACGCTTAAACTTTGAAGGTCAGCATAGTGGAGCTTTGCTCTTTAACCTTTTGGTTAGCGTGCAACTAATGTCGAAATACGTGCAACGATAATAAGCCAGACAGCTAGACCACCATGATTTTTATTTATTAAACATATAGATACAAACGTCACTCTTGTTGTCACTGCTCGTCACATAAGCTACCCCAGGCAATTTTAATTTTCAAATTGTCATTACACCAATACATAAATTTAATCCAGATATTGAATGTTCATTGATTTTTATCGGCACGTTTGTACCGTTGCTCTCAATATATGATAATTACCTCATTAGTTAAAATGATTAGCATTAAATTAAAAAAAAATAATGCAATACTATTAAACTATTGCCAATTCTTAACTGACGAGCAACACGAAGAACTAATGTCACATTTTAAATATAGTTGGTGTAACCGAATTGAATGATTTACATTTATACAGGGTGTCTCAAAAAGAATAGGACACAGATTGGTTATATATTCTTTAGATTCTAATAAACCGATTAATCCTAATATACCTTAGTACAAAGTTCTCTAGTAAGAAGTTATAGGGTCTTAACATTTCTTTTTCTTTTTTTTTCATGTTAATTTCTACAGATGTAAAGATATCGATTTCACGGTTTCGCTATGGGAGCCGGAATATTCCGCAAATCACTAACTGTCAAATACCCCAGAGACCTATTGTGATCCGAATCTCTTTAATGCATTCTTCTGTTTTGACCACAAAAAAGGTTTTGTTTACATAGGTTGGTACTAAAGCAGGTGGTAGGGATTTAAAGATGTGCTGTTTATGCGGCTCTTTGAGTATTTAGACAAGTTTTGAGATTATAGAATTGTAATTTTGATTGCGATAGCGTTGAAATACTTGATGGATGCCGAGTTGGAGAAATGTTTATAGGAAAGAGGTCTAAAATTTCGAACCTGAAGGTAGTTCTAATGCATCTGAAAACGGCGAACAAAATAATGCTGGGAATAATTTGAGCCTTAGATTTGATTGAAAAGGAACTGTTAATTTTTAGCCCATAATTCACTTTTTTTATAAAATGGACCTAGGTGCTGTGGATTCGAAAATAGGTGATAATCTTTCAGTTTAGATTGTTTCGTTTTTTTCTTCCGCCAAAAATTTGTACTACCACCTGAATGAAGACACCCCAAATCAGTATAAAACACTGCTGGAGCCTGTGGTTTAAAAATATCACAAATCAGAATCACAAGAAAATATGAACCGACATAGACCTCTAGGAAATGTACCTTTTTGTTGCACTAACCTTTCTAAAGCCTTAAATAAAAAAAAGCTTACTATATCAGTGTATCCCAATGATGAAGGGTCACCCGCCACAGTATCGATCAGGTGGATTGCTGAAAAAGTTCGGCCTATTCGCGAAATTAAACCGAGGAGTTGTTTATTGCAAGCCTAGCACTCTACCCACTACGCCACCTAGATGGTTGGTTTTTAATATTATTGGTGAATTGTAAATAAAAGCCAGGAAATGTAAAAAAGTGGCGCATTACTTCTGACATTAACGGCGAGAAGAGGACAATTCCGCAAAGCCAAAATTCATCAGTCCCGACAACACGGTAGTCAAAATTTGCCCCCTAGCGAAAATGCCAGGACAACGAATCCTAATCCTCCGAATGCTAAAATATTCGTTATGCCGGAACATGTTCGTAAGTACAAAAGAAACATGTTTTTTCCACGACCAGGAATAGAAGTCGGTTTCTATAGCATCAAAATTGTGACAGAAGTAAAACATCCCCCAACTCCCTAGAGACAAAATAAGACAAAAAACTCCCTAGGGAGTTTCATTAAAATTCGAGGTAACCTCTAATTTGACATAATTGTGAGCTCTTGTCATAATGACCTACAGTGCCACCAACTTTAAAATTTACCATAGGCTACTAATTTTAAAATAATTGTAACTAAAATGTCAATAAATGACGTTTAAAAACAGGTTTTTCGTTTTAAATCTTCCTGCAACGTGAAAAAGAT
Source organism: Agriotes lineatus (assembly GCA_940337035.1). Classification (NCBI taxonomy): domain Eukaryota; kingdom Metazoa; phylum Arthropoda; class Insecta; order Coleoptera; family Elateridae; genus Agriotes; species Agriotes lineatus. The sequence goes on along the minus strand of OW679194.1, from coordinate 84,431,203 downwards.
AGTGTATGCAACTCGGAGAGACCGCTATTTTGCTTCAGTGCAATTTCTGATTCTCGGGCTTTCCCTCGAGTCAGAAATTGCACCTCAGCAGAATAACGCATTTCTCTCCCTCATTGCGTAATCTACGTCATTTTCGTTTACTAGACCACAATCATAACCCACTGTTTTTGTGAAATTGGCCTACTTGATAATACACGTCTTAATGACAACCATAAACTTTTGATAGTAATTTTAAGATAAACGGCTGCCTTTACGATTATGAACTAAGGGCACTTAATTTTGGCGCTTTATAATTCCCTTTACGGTACTAACTTAAAATAAAACAAAAATACAGGTAATAAGGTTAGAACTAGAAAATATTTCAAATATAGGTAAAATGCTTCTTACAGTCAAGTTTGGCTTCTCAAAAATGTAATCAGTGTAGTACATATTATTAACCGTATGCACAAAAACTAAAATCATAATCTTGACATATACGGTAATTTGCAAAAAAAGAAGAAATAACAAAGTTTACTTTAAGGCCCTATAACTTTTTACTGGATGGACTTTGTACTAAGGTATATTAGGTTTCATAGGTTTATTATAACTTACGGAATTTATGCTGCTCAATCGATGTCCAACTCCTTTTGAGACACCCAGTATATTTATTAGTTTTTAATATATGTATGATGATGGTGGTGTAATGTACGGTACCGTATTCCTAGCATTTTTCTGTTAATGGCACCTACGTTTTTTCTTTAGGCACACTTTTGTCACACTAGAATCACATGTTATATTATTATTTGCTTACTTTTAATACTCTTGTATATGTTATTCTACGTTACTAACATTCAATAAGAAGATACTGAATTTTGCTTTATTTATTGCACTTCAGAAAAAGAACCATTGCAACATTCAGAAAAATACAAATTATCCTAGAATTAACATTTCACTTAAATATTGACCTGTAAGTTGTCAATTAATATTATACTCTGATGTATTTCAAAATCAAAACTATTATCACAGTGCAATAATAAGCGAAATGCTTAATTCAGCTGCATTTAAACTAGCATATACAAGAACTGCAATGTCATTCTGCATCTCATGCTAGTTATTACATGTCTTAAACAAAAAACAACTTTCACTCATAATATGATATATTATCTTAAAATTTGTCGCTGGTTTTGTCATTGCCGACGGCTTCTCAATGTGTCCTAAAAATTAAACCATTAGTAAAAAATAACTTGAAACCTTAATTAGCTGTAAGTTGCTAAAAACTGAAGGTTTAACATCAAAGCTTTCCTGAAGATATAACTCGCATACGTTAATATAAGCTACAAAACATTGCCAAATAAGCAATTCTTATAACAAATAAGTTTAAACGATAAAATGCTGCTTCGTCAATGGTAGCTTGATTCATCTTGTTAAAACAAGATTTCAAGGGCACTGCCAATGGAATTATACATAATCGGCAGTTATTTTTAATTTTTTCGGCAGTTTATCGTTAATAACAAGCCGCATGTACGTACTCTGACGTAGACAAATGAATGTAGTTTTTTACTGCATGTTAACAAAAATAGCTCAACGTTGATCTTTGAAAATTCCGTTAACATGAGTACTTCAAAATTTACCTCTAAATGGCAGATTGTAGTGCAATCTTATTTCAATTTCACAACGAATCTTATATTTATATTTGGTTGAACACCTGATTAACATTTAAAATTTTTAATCAAAACAGAAAATTGTGCGGTGGTGCTCTTTTTGTTGTTTACTCCTTTGCAAATTTATTTGAGTTCTTTTGAAGCTTTTATCCTTATCATAATAATTAAATGTTTTCATCGCAATAAAGATCAATATCAGTGTAATGATATTCCGTACACTAGAAGCAAATTCAGTACCGAACAATGTTTACAATTAGATACAAAGTATACATTTTTATGCTACATATTTTGGTAATAGAAATTTAATATATGTTTTTTTCAGGATGGAAAGAAAAGAGCTTATCGACTTGGAACAGTTCTTCACAATCGCTATAGAAATTTTTTGGGCGAAACCTACACCCCAGACGTTGTACTGACTCAAACAACTGATGTCGATAGAACAAAGATGAGTGCTTTATTGGCATTAGCAGCACTCTTTCCACCTTCACCATCGGAACAATGGGATGACACCTTACCTTGGATACCTATTCCATATCACTATGAAAAGATGGACAAGGATTATGTAAGAATATATTTATTACACCTTAGTACTATGCAACACAAAAAAACCTGGGACAGTTAATATGTTCTGAGTGAATGTGACTGCTTTAATATGTATAGCTGTTAGGTATTTCTAACTAGATTGTCAACGTGTTTAGACGTTGCTATGAAACAAAATTGTTATCGTAAATGTAAAAGTTTAAAACATCATTTTTTGTATTCGCTCCCCAAACTGGTTACTTTGGAAACTGTCTAGGATCCTCAAAATGGCCATTTAGAGGCCTTGTACTTAAAGTCGTCATGGCGACATTTTAGCGGACTCAAACATTAGTTGCCATGACGACTTTAAGTACAAGGCCTCTAAATGGCCATTTTGAGGATCCTAGACAGTTTCCAAAGTAAGCAGTTTGGGGAGCGAAAAATACATTTTCGCGCGGCCTCCTAATATAATGCCGCGTTAATGGTAATTGAAACTTCATATTATAATGTTTGGAGAGCTAATACAAAAAACGTTGTATGCAACACGTCCTCAAATGGCTTTAGAGGACTCATCTTCATATTACGGACTCGGCTACGCTTCGCTGCGCCTCGTCCGGAAACATTACGACTCGTCCCCTAAAGCCTTGCTTTGAGGACTAGTTACATAAACTACTATTAAGGTACTTAATGCTTTAATGCTAAGAGTTATCCCAGTTTTCTTGTCTTACATAGTACAATGTCGTATGGGGGCAAAACAGTTTTATTTTACTTTATGAGACGTATACCTTTTAGTCTCTGCCAATCAAATTGAATGTTAAGAAACGCCTTATCTGATGATGTGAAGTACAAAATATTTACTTTGATAGGATCATTTAGTTTTGCACTTTTTATAGATTATCGAAATTTCAGGTATCACTGATTATCTGCTCTCGTGCTTTCTTACGTTATTTGCATTTACAAAGAAAGTAAGAATTTCGGGGGTAGGAAATATCGTAATCCTTTTGCACAGTCATGTGTGCACAAACAGTAACTTGAATAGACTGTTAGTTTATACGAGGAAAAACAAGTAAACGTAAGTATGATGGATTAGATTTCTAACATTTGTAAGAGTTATAGATGATTAACCTAACACGTTTTGGACTGACACAATTGTAAATGTTGTTGATAATGTTACTCCAACTTCGAAAATGACAAAGTTACAAAATATTGTTGCATAATCATTTGTTCCATTATTTTATCAAAAAACTACCTTTAGTAGAAATTTTATGTGAAGACCAAGTTCGAAATACCGTACTATGCGTTTGCTTTTTACTATTATAGTTCAACGTAGATGCACATAAGAAAGCTTCCTTTTTCAGTTTCAATTATTTACTTCGACTAGTTCATAATCTGATCATAAAACAGATCATTGTAAACAAAGATACACTAAAGCATCGAGCACTTATGATTAAAAACAAGATTACTTCGAAAACTACTTTCCTACATTGTAAGTACGTTCATTTAAAGATTATAATTTTTATAAGTTTTCCGGAGAATATTATCACGAAGTAAAATGCTGCAGTACAAATTGTATTTTTTTTTACGTAGAATGTAGATGATTTATGTGCTTTATATTTGATAGTTAAACGGCCAATATATGTATCGCATATAGTATATAGTATTAAGCTACATGTATTTAGTGTAACGTTTTTTGTACAGCAATTGAGAAGACCTAACTCATACTGCCCTGCGTACATGAGGCAACTTGAAGGCGTGTTATCTTCTGACGCCGTCCAAAAGACTTTGAAGGAGCACACCAAGACCTTTCAACACATCTCGCAACATACTGGTAGAACAGTTTCTACCTTGCAGGATATGTTCAATGTATACCAAGTGCTGACTTCCGAAGAAAATATGAATTTAACTTTACCAAAATGGACCAAGAGCATCTATCCCGATGAGGTTCATTATCTTGCTGCAAAACAATGTCATTTTGAAAATTATAACCGACTCATGAAGAGATTAAATGGTGGTATGTAACACAGAAGCCTCAAACCATAATTTGCTATATTTTATTTTGTTTTTAATATTTTAGGAAGGATGCTGAAAAAGGTAGTAGAAAATATGATTAAGAAATCTGAAGGCGTCTTAGTACCACATGGAAGAAAAATTTACTTGTATTCTGGTCATGATAATAATGTTATTAACATCTTAGCAGCGTTGAACCTGTACGAGCCTCATTTTCCTAAGTACAGTTCCGCAGTGATCATAGAACTTCACAAACCAGTTCAAGGTAGTCAGAACGTAGTTAAGGTGAGATCGGTTAAAATCATAGTAATAACACATCTAATCTAATATGACTCATTTTGACAGGTATTCTATTTAAAAGACGTTTATGATGAACCTGAGGAGCAATTTATACGAGGCTGTGGAACTTCGTGTGAATTAGGAACATTTATTCAAATTATGGAACCGCATCTTCCTGGAAATTTTACAAAGGAATGCGAGTCTGATATCCTGCTAGATTAGATAGGTACTTTATGTTAAAAGAAATATGACATTTAATGTGCATGCAGCTGCAAAGCTATTTATTATTATTTATTATATTTATTTACTACTGTCAGTAGTTATTACAGCTAGCGAAAGCTTTCAAATTCATCAAGTTAACAGTATTTTATGTTGTACCTACTTGGAATTCGGCAAACGCATTTACGCACTTTTTGTTAATGTAATTTAAGGTTAGTATTTTTGTTAACAGTCTTTAGATATTTCAAAATTGTTAATTTAATGTATAGTGATGTGATAATCAGCAATCTACTTCAAGGTCCGAATTTCAAAAGTAATTTGTTTTTAAGCTTTAATTTTCTATATTAAGTAAATTTAAAAATAGTGATTAGCATATTTTGTTATTATGGTTTGATTTTTATAGTTATATACTACGTATGTAATATAATTTTCACATGATCACTGTTTATTCTTAACCTGTTTGCATGATATGTACTAATGAGACATAACATGGGAATTAACTAGATTATTTCTCTTATCATTGGATTTATAATACTTACAAATGTGCTGAATGTCATTGGAGAGCAGTACTGACGTTGAGTAGTTTGCTATAGTGACCTTTATAGTGTTTAAGTACATACTATTTAACACGTTTTATACATACTAGTTGAGCAGTGAGTCGTTATTTAAAGTAAAAATCTTTGAAAATAGACGCTCAATAAATTGGGTTGAATTACATACGTTCAACCATTAATTTATTAAACTCCACCACAGTCAAACTTTTAGCTGAAGAAACACAATTTTATATCTACCAATTAATTAAATAAACCCAACTTTTTCAGTATCACTTCGGAATAACCATCTTTCAGCAGACGCAGACCTTATCAAAATGGTCGTCGAAGTGCTAGGACTTAAAATAACTATTATGTCTCAAATATATATCGAAGAATTACCAAAAAGCATCTTTCGACTTGAATGTAGAGCTGATATCTGACCAGTGGCGGTGCAAGAGCACCGTGGGCCCCTAAGCAAATATAAAAATGGTCCCCCTTGTAAAAATATCTACCTAAGTAACACTAGTAAAATATAATAATATTCAGGTAAAATCCTAAGAACCAAAGTCAAAATAGATAACAAATACGTAGTATTTATTGGTATCATTAATATCTGTAAAATTTCGTAAAAATAAATTGGTCAGAAATTCAAAAATGTATCTTGTTAGCCTTATTGACAGCAAATTGTTCCACAAGATTTTTATGTCCATCGTAGACGATGCTTTTTGCAAAACCGAAGGGTCATGTAGCCTATCTTGGCTCGTAGAATGTCTTAAATAGTTATGGGTTACTATTTTCAACTTGCTAAATGATTTTTCTATTGTGGCTAATGTTACAGGTAGAGTTATGAATAAAACCAATGCAGTAATAATCTCGCCAAAATTGCTTTCGAGAACACTATATTTCTGTAGGAATAAACTTGTCAAATCAGGAACACTCATGCTATCATTTAAATCCTTTTTTAGTAAGGATGTAACGATTCGCCCAGTCGAAACGCGTTTTTGTGAATTAAAATCAATTCGCGCGTTCCAGCCTAGCGATTTCTACGTTACAAGTTTGAATTTTTCGCACGCGCGGCCGGCTACGTCATCAAGAGATCCCTGCTCCACGTATTGCGCTGCTCCCCACTTAGAATTGCCCGAGGTGGTTACTTGATGCACGAAACACGAAGAGGAGCTATAAAATTCGCTTCTCGTCCGCATTCAGGGCAGACTTCATTCATACATTCTTTCATTCCCTCTCTTCATTCCCTTCCTGATCCTGTCCGACCGTTTAAAGAGAGAATTTTTCCCGTCCCGTCATTAGTATTTTCCCTTAGCTATGATCGAACCCGAAGCCTCCAGTCTTGGAGACCGTGTTCCTAGCTAATGTTTAATTGAACTCGTTCCCCGAATAAACAGCTTTAAGAGACGATGCCCACGAATGGGAAACCGTTTCGCTGTTTAAACTAACACTTGTGAATATCCTGAACTAATAAATTTTGAAACATCCCCTGGAGGACGCTAGTAAATAATTATACCAAAATTTCCTGGAAGACGTATTCGAAACGAGGGTTAAACAACCAGGCCGTTTCATATGTCAATTTGGTAACACTAAATAAATCCACCGTCTAACATAACATTTGCCCGGCCTTGAAGGCCCCTGTAAGATTGCACTTAATTTCTGTTTGACTACAGGACTGAACTTACAGTTCGAAACTTCTACCTGTCATAACACCGGAGATCTGCGGCGCCCTCGGGGCCGCGAGCTGTCGAAGTCGTCTCCACGTACCGGAACCCCAGGTGGACAAACGTCGATAACTTCTCCTCCGGCCGCAACTCGCACTACCACTTCACAGTATCCCCGAGATTCACAACGCCAGCCCGGTGTCGTAAGGCGAAAAACATAACATATTCGAAATAACCTATATTTGCAGCTACACGCGGTTTTCAACGTCGGACGTGACATTCGAGCGCGAAGGTTGGCTCCACTGCAAATTACTTTGGGCAAATCGTCTCCCCGGCCAGTGGCGTCCCGTCGATTTCTGCAGAAGGCGGCCAACCGGACCTTCCACACACAGATGCACAACGGGTTGCCGGCGCGTAAGGAACTGGCAACTGGGTGCCCATCATAATTAATTAAATACATTGTAAAATACATTTTATTTGATTTCTTAAGAGCAATACCTATGTTTGTAAATAGTAAACCTTATAATTAAACTGTCTAAAATTATCCTAGTGTTTGCTTGCTAATATCCAAGTGTATATCTGGCTGAACCAAATTATCTCCGACTGAGAAAGATACCCGAAGGAAATTTATTAAATTCATTAGCCTTAATTAGCAGAGGGCTAGTACCGTTTCAAGGAGATAGCGTTCACAAACTGAATGGCAAGATTATTATTGAGGACATCAGAATACTTTTTCTGAAGCAAATCACATCGGACCTGTTCAGTTTCTTGCATTCGTAAAACGTTTTTCGGTTCTAAAAATTCAAAATGTTTGTTAGTTTTTCAAAGCTCTCAAATCGAGTCTGATCACTGATGACTGATAAGTGAGAGTGGGAACTAATGTTCCAGTGCTATCAATCTACACCCAAATAAAGTAGAAGATATCTAGATATTTAATAAGCGAATACAGAACTTACCGGGCCCCCCAAAGGGCCCTCTAAGGGCCCGGCCACCTAAGCAACGCTTATTCCCGCTTATGCATATTACCGCCACTGTATCTGACCTCAGTAATGAACACATGGACAATGTTACTAAACTCCTGAATTCTATTGTAAAAGTAGAATCTCCGCACCCTAATCCTAAATTGCCCCAATGCTTAAGATGCCAACGTTTCGGGCACTCAAAAAACTACTTACAACCTCGATGCACAAAATGTACAGAGAATAATGCTATTGTGCAATGCGTACGTACAGTGTGGGATTAAAATATCAAATGTATAAACTGCGGTGAAAACCTTCCAGGGAGTTAAAAGAGACGTTCAATTTACGAAAAACTTTTACTCTCCTTATTGGTCTCCTGATCTACCACCAACAGCAGCTGTGAAGGAACTGGTGAGAAGTTGCAGAGGTCAAAGTTTGCAACTTATCATCGGCTGTCATGCTAACACACACCACATCTTCTGGGAAAGCAACGACGCCGATTTTAGAAGCGAGTCTCTTTTACAGTTCACAATGGCATTCAACTAGAGATACCGAATAGGGGAAATAAGAATAGCTTTGTGACAGAGCAAAGCAGGAAGTTATTGATTTAACTTTAGGTACCACTTTATTCCACAATTTTGTTAAAAACTGGCATGTATCTGATGAGAGCTCCTCAGATTACTAATAGTTACACGCCTTGAGGTTTCTGGATTAAAATGTGTAAAATATACCAACGGTAACACCCGCAGGAGCCGACTTGGAGTCCAAAAGGATCACATAAGTCGTAATCTATCGAGAACAATAAAGACGGTAAATAATAATAAGGAAGCGTTAAAAATAGTTCTGGAGCAGCTGGCTGCTTATAATAACAACTGCCCTCCTATTGTAAAAAGCATCAACAGAAAATACCTGCGGTGGAATTATGACCTTTAAAAGATGAAGGGGGAGGTAAGAAAACTATTACACACAGCACAAATATCAGGAGATTGGGAGGAATATTTAACGTATCTTGATGAATGCAACAATACACTGAGAAGGGCCTAGAGAGCATGGTAGAAAAGACACTGTGGGGAGATTAAAACCACTCCAGAATGTGCAGAATGTTTTCGAAGACACAGTAAACACTAAAAGCTACAATAGGAGAGCTCACTAGAACAGGGAAGAAAACTATGACCGAACTATTTCGGGTACACATTTCTGAATCCACAACCATTGCCCGATTAGAAAAACTAGGTACTTGATGCTTCTGCACACAAGGCATCAAGGGAGAACTGGCAGATTACAAGAAAGTTGTTCACTTTTGTCAAAGTCAAATGGACAACACTCTCACTTGAACAGTACAAATCTCCGACACCGAACGGCATTTTTCCAGCCATGTTCCATAAGGGATCCAACTGTTTGCTTAAGAGAATCTACATGGTACTCAGAGCCACTTTAACTTTTAACTACATGCTTATAATATTGAAACTAAGCAGGGCAGTTTTCATACGAACCACTGGTGAGGCAAACTATTGTCAAATAAAGTCTTTTCGATCCAATAATTGTATGTTATTTCTACTTAATACAGTGCAGAAACTATTCGACAAGCACTTTACGGATGGTTTTAAGGTAAATATTCTTCTACACCAACACCAGTTTGCATACAGAGCAGTTTTATCAACAGAAACAGCGCTTCACCATTTCGTCAAAAAAATGGAGCAGTAAGACTTCTTCCATACTGGTATGGAAATGCCTTGGATAACTCAATGACTTGAAAGAACAGAACGTCTTGAGACTATTTTGGATACTAGGTCATAGTGCTATAGACGGTAAAGAAAAAGCCGAAGATATAGCAAAGCAGATATCGACTGAGGCTTAACTTGGCCCAGAAGCAGCCTTAGTAACTTCAAGAAGTGTTATCCGAGGCTGTATAAGTGATTGGATCAGCACTCAATATATAATAGGAGATTGACAGACTAGAACGGAACCAAAGCAAAGCATTCAGAAGCGGATGTTGCAGGAATACATGGGTAGAACACAATTCAGGATGATCACAAGTTTACTAACAGGACATGCTACTGTTAAGGAACACCTGTAGAAGATCGGAAAATACAATAGAGACCTTACGTGTAGATCTGCAATAAGAAAACAGAAACAGCAAATCACACTTTTTGTGATTGTTATGATTTGGGAAGAAAAACCAGTGCATATTCGGCCAGCTTACTATGGAACCGAAGAACTTTAGCACGCACTCGGTGAAGGACCTACATCTTTTGATCCAAGGAATAAAGATCTCCGAAATCAAAAGAGGGACGAACCTTGAGGAAAAATCGACTTACTATATATAAAAAGTTTAAAAATGCAAACTCAATAAATTGCGTTGAATTACATACGTTGGAACTTGAATTGCAATCCACCACAGTCAAACTTTTACCTGAAAAAAGGAGAGAACCTTTCGATTTCTAATGCGTAATTTCCTTTCTTAAGCAGAAGCAGGCCGAAACAAAGCTGCCTTCAATGAGTTAGGATATAAAGTAGCAATTAACATCTAAGTATAACCAAAAAGCATCTTCCGCTTTTCAATGTAGAGCTGGTATGTGACCCCAGCAATAAACACATCTACAATGTTAACAAACTACTAAATAGAACCGCTGTACCCTAAACCTAGATTACCTCAATGCTTAAGACGCTAACGCATCGAAATATAATATATATGCAGATCATCATGCTATTGCACAAAACTTACGTGCTGTAAAAAACATTCAGTGAGTTATAAGGAGCGTTTGATTTACATATAAATTTAGAAGAAAGAGCCCCATCCTCTAAGATAAAGACAAACAAATATAATGAAACGAAATCGCAAACAAGCCATCTATTATGCCCAAAAAGCATAACTAAAAATCTGGTGTGATACACGCACACAACTTCCTTTTACAGTGATTTTATAATTAGCCAAAAATATGATTTTAAATTTTTAAGCATTTGTCAAAAATTACATATTCTACAAAAACGGTACAAAATAGAGCGTTAGTTCAAGAGACAAATTTCCTCTAGAATTTTAAGCTGCATTTAAAAATATAATAATATACCGGGTGTTCTATTTAAAATAGAAGTTAATAAAAAAAATAGAAAAAAAGAAACCCATTTTAGAAGTATTCAACTGGAAAATCACCTATCTCACATCAATGCACATTAAAAATGTAATAAAAATGTAAAGTTAAAAAAAAATCGTTAGAGCCGTTTTTGAAAAAAACGAAACAACTGAAAAATCACAAAAGTAAACACCTACTTCCGGCTATGCGATTTTCTTCAAAAGCTTGCTGCCGCATCTACATAGTACACAAAACTTATATATGAAGTTTCAAAGCCATGCCTTTTTTCATTTTTGAGAAATTCTGTTCACAGACTCACACACAGACACACACACAGACAGACCAATGAAAAAAAATATGTGTTTTGGGTTCAGTGGACTATGAAACGTGAAGATCTGTTGAAAACTGAATTTCGAATTTTTGGGGTAAATCCAATACTTCCTTTATTGTAAAAGGAAGTAGAAAGCAACCAAGAAACACAAAATACCAATGCAACAAAATTAGAACATCAATTTTGCGCAACAGCAACTTAACGGTAACAACCTAGAACAAAAGCAGTATTCAAATTAATGATGGAAAGGTTGAACAAAGTGCTTGATTTCGTAGTCACTCTGATTAACAAAACTGCTTTATAGCGCACTCTATATTAAAATAGCAATCCTAACGTATAGAAACCACATAAAGATTTCAAATTATACAGATTTCCGTATGCAACAGCTAGGAGGAAAGGTCCCAGGAAGTGCTGCTAGTAAATAGCACTATATCCACTCGTAACATGTTCACCCTAAAAAAGGGGCATGCCAAACTGTGTCGTTTAACTACATACCATTACCAGAGAATGACAGTGAAATACTTAGACCTTACCCTGAATGGAAGGAAAAATTGGGCTAAATATACATATATGGTATAAACGACGATTGTAACTTCCACCAAACTCCTTTACAAGACAATATCAAAACCTATCTAGGATTACTAAATAACTAAGTCCAACTTTAGAGAATCGCCAGTGATTCCAACATAGGGAAGCTGCAACACTTTCCATTCAAAGCTCTGCGACATATTTGTATGCGCCTAACAGTATACTTTAGCATGATTAGCAAATTCCGGCCGTTATCGAAGAAATTGCGTTGCTGAGTTGCAGATGTCAGCAACATCTAAGCAACCATTCTAATATCCAGGACAAGAATCTGCTCGCTGCTGTGACCATGAAAAAGCTCAAGATATTTGATACACTGGACCTACCATAGCAAACAAAGTTTAATTTTCATATATTTATTTCGTAAAAACTTTCATATTATTTTAGCCATTCAAATTAAATTACTTTAATTGTAAATTACATATATACATGTTAGTACATACCTTATACCTATTGTCAAATTAATAGACTGTAATCAGCTATGGATGAAAGAATATGTTCAGTGATGTTTATATTCTTTCTTAGACTTCTTTTTTAGCCTCTATTCGTTCGCTCCTAGACATAGGCCTTTCACAATTTTCTCCATTCAGAACTATTCTGAGCCTTCGTATGCCAACTGCTACCAGACATTTGTTTATTGTCATCCACCCATGGTGGTTGTGGTCTACCTCTGTTTTTTTGTTTCTCTTTCTATTGAACAGGCATTGAACACTGTATTAAACGAATACTACATATTAAAATAATAAATTACGCAATAATAGTTATACATGTTACAAGTGAATAAAGAGGCATTTTATCCATAAGCATACAGGGAAAACTTTAGCTCATGAGGCAAAACCGAGTGAGATAATAGGTGAATACGTAGGTGTACGTCTTCTGGTTGGGTTTGTTATGGATTCTTTTACCGCTAATTTAATGTTTTCTGTGAAGCTGTTTATGTAGTGATCAAGGTCTGCTGAAGTATTAAGGCAAGGGGGTGGTTGCAGTTTGCTGTCTAACTGTATTTGAAATTCGTCCCAATCGATCTTGCCGGTAATTAGCGTTGGAGGTCTGCATAGATATGCGGGGGTACTTAGAAAAGAGATCAACACGGGGAGGTGGTCTGAATCAAGTTCGTTAAGAACATTTTGGTATATAGGGCGGCTGAAGTTTTTTTGTAGCAGAATATCAAGAATGTCAGGTAGTCGATTTCTTTGATAAGGGTAGTAAGTTGGCTCGCTAGGAGCGGCGACCTGTATGCCTAGCTGCGTGGTGTAAGCTAAGTGTCGTTGTCCGTTTGGGTTGTTCGCCCGGCATCCCCAAGTTGTGCTCTTACAGTTCAGGTCTCCTAGTGGGTTCATTAGAAAAGAGAGTGAGGATATCTGTTTCAGCTAATCTTTTATTCGGTTGCTTGTATGCACATATAATTGTGAGTGAGCTTTTGTCATTGAATGTTATTTTGACTGCTGTAGCTTCTATTGTGGCAAGTTGTGGGAATTGTAGTTCAGTCAGTGAAAGGTGTCGTTTGGCGATAATTGCTACTCCTCCAGAAGCTATACCTCCTCTGTCTTTTCCGTAGATATTATACCCTGGGATTTTGAAGATTTCATTATTGATCAAATGAGTTTCAGACACGCACGCAATATCTATAGGGTGTCTAGCTAGAAAAGCAATAAATATTGGTCTTTGTAGTTTGATGCCGTTAGCGTTCCAGTTTGCTATCGTTAAGTTTTGGATAATATGTGACTTATTTACCGCCATTGAAAAGCAGGGCTGGTATTAGTGAAGAGATGAATGTCTTTATTTGGTCCATATAGGGAGTTATTAGTTCAATAATCATTTTAATGGTACTACAATTGGTGTATTATCGGTGTTGAATGTATTTGTTTCGTTTGGTTGGTTTGGTTGCGATCTTGTGTGTTGGCGTAGTTGGTTGGCGTATGTGTTTTGGTTGTTGATTATGCTGGAGCGTCGAGTGTGAGGGGTCTCGGTGAGTGTGGGCTTTTGGTTATTCGTTTGTTGTCGTTGATTAATATTCGGTTGATTCCGGTAGTAGGGGCATCCTTTGTAACTAGCGGGGTGTTTTCCTCCACAATTTACACATTGCGGCTTATCGTCTGGTTTTTTCGAGCAATCTTTATAATGGCGATTGCCTGTGCACTTGCCGCATCTGAGATCTAGACGACAGTAGTTTTTGGTGAGGCCATAACGTTGGCAACGGGTGCATTGTGGTATGTCTCTAGATTTGTGTCGCGGTTCTACAGTGACAACACCGTAGTGCAGTCTGGTGAGATTGAATATGTAATTTTCTGTACTGTCTTTAAGTTCAACTATAATAAGTGGCAAGGGATTTTTATCCTTGTTTAGCATACGCACAACTTTGAGAACTGGATATTTCTTTATGCAAAGTTCAGTCATGATTTCTTGTTCTGTTATTGATAGAGGAAGTCCTATAATTACTGCTGAGAGATTAGCATTTTCGGGGTTTTTAAAAGTGTGATATTTGATGTTTTCTTTGTCATAATATTGTGTTAAGAGGCGATCTGGCGTTGAAAGCTTAATTCGGAGAAATGTCCCTTTGTACGATGTAGAAAATTCGTTTTTCACGAGTGTTTTAATATATTTTATTACTTCTTGAGTTGTCTGCGTTGTGTAGATAGAGCGGTGGAATTTTTACAGCTGCTGTGGTTATCGTTTATTTATTGCTGTTTCCAGCATTATTTTGAGAGCCTTCATTGGGAATGTAATATTTGTTGCGTGATACGAGTTCTTCATTGTTAAAGTAGCATTTTTTATTAGGATCTGCTTGGGATGATTGGTTTCCCCGTTTTCTGTTTGTGGTTGTGGTGTCCATTAATTCCGTTTTCAGTTTAGGCTGGTCATGGTTATTACTTGTTAACATTTTTTTTGTAATTTTTCCGAATCTCCCCGTGGAGAGATTCGGTTTGAAAATGTGTTTGATATTAGCTATGAGTGTGTTTGCGAAATACTCACTGTTTAAATATAAATTGTTTATTTATCGCGCTTGCACGGATATCCACTGATTAAACTAAGCAGAGGTATTTGGCCGTCCGCTTGTGGTCACGGTCACAAACTGAATAAATAATTTCAAATAAATACCTATCGTGTTACCTGTTTCTGTACTAGCTACCACAATAACACTTATTTATTTTGTTAGTTGCTATGGATTATGAAGTATTATATTCACTAGTGAATAAAGTAGCATTTTATCCACACTCATCGTTAAAGTGTTACTTTATCATACGGAGGTTTTCGTAGATAAAATACAGCTTTACAAGTAGGTATTGGAAAAAGATATTTCCACTCAGCAGAAGCAATCAGGCGTTGATGCAAAAACTCATTGTAATCATAGAAAGCATGTTTAATTAAATATGTATAAATAAATGTTTTAAAATTAAATTGTTGAGATCCATATTTCAAATTTCGAGAGGGATATTATTGAAGAATTTGATAAACAAGAAATCACGACCATTCTGGCATCTGCACACTCTGGGGTGCGGCACAGAGAGGTTCTGTTCTCCCCACCTTGCGTGACCATGCCATGTATCTCGCTGTTTGTAGGGCAAATAGATTTTTCTATGCTGATGTACTACATACAATGCATTTTGCAATAGGTATATACTAGGAAAGGTTAAAATACTTTCTTTGGTTAAAGTATCCTTACAACCATCCCTATAACCAAGGCCAGCGAGAACATGCACAGCCCTGCGCCACCCAAAAGCGTGTCCCCATGCACTTGTTGCAAGATAACAGAGTGGCAAAGGGCAAAGCTTACAATTCTTATAGTAAGACTGCGAAGTACAAAGACGTTTCCACTTAATTTGCTTGCAACAGCTTCAGCGTGCGGATCTGTCTAATTCTGAATCTAAGAGTACCCCGAAAAAGTTTGTTGAATTTACTACTTGGAAAGGTGTTTCTCGCCTTGCAGACAGTAAGACGATCATGTAATTTGTTTTATCCCGGTTTAAATTTAATTCGTTGCTCCAGAACCACAGCTCCCCCTCCAAATACATTCCACATGTCCCGCTAACAGTCTTCTCAAGAGTATTGCAGTAGTGTCATCGGCAAATAATATATACCGCCTTGTGCGATTTTCGAATGAAAAGTTGTTGATATACAGGGTTAGTCAATAGCACGAGAAAGCTCGATTGCACTTACGCCGTTAAAGATATTAAAATGAATTAGGTGTCATTGTATACAAGAAGCCAGGGTACAGTTTGTAAAATTATTTTTCCCTACACAGGTTGTACCATTTTTGCAGATCCTCATTTAACTTTTTTTTAATAGCACCCCCTGTATATTCCCTTTTCAAGCATTATAAATAGCTTTTGAAATTTACTTCAACGGTTTATCAGTTATTTTACTTTTTTTTCTGTAAAACGTGAGCTTGCAGGCAGTTATGCAAAAACTCACAGGACATTTTATTCTGGTATACCATATTTTAACAGAACATGTTAAAAATGACGGCCTCCGTGCGTTCATTTGTCAATTTTTCTTAGAAAGGATTCATTCACGGCTTCAAGTGTTGCAGGGTCAATGTTATGGAAAACTACTCTAATTCTGTCAATATTAGAATTAAATTTCGGCTTAGACCGCGTCGTCGTTGTACAGTGCCTTCAAAAATGATCGAATGGTTTTTCATGGTCATTATTTTGGCACTATTTATTTTAACTATTTGATGTTGCCAGTGTTATATTGTGACGTTGAAATTTATCATTGGCGTTCGTTGGTCGTGCTTTTAGGTTTACAGCCAATGTAAGTTATTATTCTGTAGTTTCAGCGTACTATTCTTTTGCGTCACTTCTCTATGTAACGAATTTATGTTGGTGTAATTATACACACTAGTTAGCAAATTTCAAGTTTTAGGTTATTTTCACATTTTAGATTACAAATGCCGTTCACACCTGAACAAGATGCTTGTATAATCATGGCTCACTTTCGCAGTGGTACCCGCAATCAGGATGGTTTATGGTCATATTCAATTGAGTCATGCATCGAACAATTTACTCAGGCATTTCCAGGCGTGCAAATCAATCACAATGCTTTTGTTCACGATACGCGGATTATTATTCACCGTTTCGAAGACTCCAAACAAAAGAATGGATATACAACCACCGTCATACGCAAAGCGTAAACAAAGCCATGACACAAAAGGCTAAAGATGAATTCGCACCTCTGGAAGGCTTAGCCTTCTTATCTTACAGTAAAGGCTCAACTGATAAGATAGGACGTGTCCTAAAACGATGTAATATCAAAACTGTGTTTACAACCAATGAAACTTTGGGTAACGGTTTCAGGTCAGTAAAACATGAAATATTAAGTTTAAAAACTGCTGACGTATATCACATTCCTTGTTCTTGCGGTTCGAGTTACATTGGACAGACTGGCCGTTGCATTGATCTAAGACTTCAAGAACATAAAGACGATTTCAAACACAAACGCATTACAAAATCAGCCATAGCCGAGTACACTTTCACAAATGGGCACACCTTAGAATTCGAACAGGTCAGAGTACTTGCCAGAGTACCTGAGTACTTTCCTAGAATGATACGCAAAGCCATATAAATAGAAAAACATCCAAATAATATAAACAGGGAAGATGGATTTAGACTTAGTAAAACTTGGACTGCTGTCATTCACGGTCTTAAGTATTAAAACCACTGAACATCATAGTTTATATGGGTGCACAAACAGTAAAAACACCAAATATGCCTTGTTCACCAGGTACACTAATAACACTGACCAAATCATTGGTGGTTCGTAAGAGTTCACGAGCCAGCAAAGAACAACCGTTACACAAACCATTGCTTGAGTTCACAAGGTGTTAGGCACATTAAGCTAACAAATGCTGGGCGTTTATCTACAAAGACGACGCGGTCTAACCCACATTAATTCTTCTTTATTTAAATGATTGCAGGTGTTTGATAACTAGGGCGCGGATTTTAGGCAGTTAAAGAAGTTAAAATAGGCTCCTTATTCAGGCTACAAAAATGCCTGGTTTAGGCACTAAACACCTAAAGTAAGCAATTTAGGCTGCATGGCCTAAATTAGGCAAAGAATAATGTTTTGATTTTCTGAACTTAAAACGACTTTCGGATGTTTTCTAGGATCTATAGAAATATTTGAGAAATCACAAACTTTAGTTAGTAATTTTATAGAATGCACGAGTTAAAATACCTACGTTAGTGTAGCATTTGGGAATATAATTCTTTCTTAATGTTGATTCATCGGCCATTTTTTCTTAGTGTTTTTTTCCAGGAAGTCTCTTAAATGATCGTTTTTTAACTTATTGAAAGGTATGTTGGCAGCAAAAAAAGCAAAGCACATCTCCGAGGCAATGCTCAACCCAAGACAAAAAAAGCGGGCTGCGAGATTCGGGATTGTGCAGATTTGAGGTTAGGTTTTAGATTGGTGGCATAGATAAAGAAAGCGTCTTTGTGTAGTTCGGGGTTTCCAGGACGTTAGGAACTATGGTCACATGGTTATGAATTCGTTTAAAAATGTTCTATGCTTTTTTATTAGACAAAAGTAGGTGTATTGCGGCGTCTTCTAGCGGTTAAGGCAAAAAGTGTTCTACGGCGCCGGTTTTACCAATACAGTGCCCACGGCAGAATTGGTGGATCGGTAATGTCGGGATTATTGACAAATAACGATAGGGTGCGTTCAGAAACTTCGCTCGGGCGTTGTGGTCATGTAGAAACTCTTGTAAAGATTCACCCCAAACCGTTCATAAACGTATTCTAACAAAAAAATACTTAAAAGCTCACGTTCATGGACTTTGTTACAAAAATTCTTCATGCTTGGACAGGGCTTTGAGATAAAAAGAAGTCACATCGCTCAAACAAAAAGCACTCTCATGAAAGTGGCCAAGGTTTCTGAACCACTAAAGTTCGAAAAACAGCCAAAGCCTACTTTAGGCAGTATTAAAAGTTGCTTAGGCGTTTATTTCACATTTTAGGCATTTAGGCTTTAATACATATGCATTAAAAAACTTTGTTTTGTATGAAATAAATTTCTGTCGTAGTTCCATTCATGGGCCTAAAATAATGACAATTAGGCAATTGCCCTAGAATCCGCGCTCTATTGATAACTTCCACAAATGTCACTAAGAAATTTTACATGTTCACGTGTATCATACAGATTTTATTTTTTTTAATTAGCTATTATTATTTTTTACGAAAATGTGTCCTCAACATCTTACTGTATACCTGGGTCGGAGATGCATGCTGAAGATGTATGATGTAAAATATTAGAAAAACCTATTGTTGGCCTCAGTAATCGGTATGTAAGCTTTTCGAACACTATTACTAAAATCAATCATATCCTTTATGGGAATAAGGATTTGTTGAGCAAAATGATCAGAAAGGCTGGTGTTCATGAAAGTTGAGAAACATGTTATTTATGCAAACTTTATCTCTAGTTTCTGATAATATCAGTTTAATCCCAATGAGCTGAAGAAGCCATATATGGCATGTCTTTGGTTAGTTCCTAATTGGACATTGAAGCCCTCAACAGAGCTGTATTTTTTTCAACCCATATTCGCTCCAGTAATTGTTTGCTTTTTGCTAAGAAGGTAACAATATCACCATTAGGTTGGCTGGAAATTTATAATATATGGATATTAACCGCCATAAGATAAATGCCTGAGATTGCCACTGTTTTATTTACTGAGGCATTATCAAACTTGATCATTTTTTACTTGCTATACTGGACTTTACAAAAATACTATCCGCCTCTTACTGAGTTTTGGTAATAGGATGCTCTTAGCACGTAATTTTGCAGCTGATTATTTGAGCCAATGTCACAGTTAAACTAACAATGCCTATATTTTTGTCAATTAGCAATGTCTCTAGAGCACCAATTTTTTCGCAGCGATTGAATATTAGTCTGCAACACATTTAGATTGTTTTATAATTTTTTGTTGTTCCCCTATTCGTAGAGGCCGTCATCACAGGTGGAAAAAATGGTGCAATGAGATGCTTTTGGGCCACTCAGATAGAAGCTAATATTTTCTTTCTGCTCACTGGAGACACGTACTTTAAAAGAACTTTTTACTCTACCTCTTGAAGTCTTCGGTTTGACACATTGAGCTTTAATTTTCAGATGGTTCTTAATATACTGTTTAATTTGATAGGAACTGATTTTTGGACCAAAACTGTTTGTAAACAACCAGGACATCCTATTTGCTACAGGGATATCCGCCTGCTCTGCTGCCTTTTATTAGGACTGGCTTCGGTATCTTTGGCAAACGGCTTTTCCTAGTGACTGTTTTCCAGTCTTTCGTACTTCCATTTTCACTTTTTTAGTCTGTCCTCTCAGAGTATTGGAGAATGTTTTCTCCGTTTGATGTTAGATCGTCAACAAACTTTATAGCCCTGTCGATAGCTGGGTTGTGCATTTGACCTAATCTGTTTTTGAAGGTTATTTTTATTTCATCGGCCCTTAATCTCGCTTGCTGACTACTCTCTGCTGCGAGTGGTTTTCGGGTATATCCGTCATTGTTTGACATGTACTCGATGTTGTCCCCTAGGAATTTAATTTTTTCCTTCAAAATGTTGATATGTTCTTCGATTTCTTATCTTTGCCTTTTGATTCTTCCAGTAATGCCCTTAACAGAAATATCGGGCCGTTGTTGGTGTTGTTCGAGTCTTCCATTTCGAGGTTAGTTGGGACAGTCACACTTTGTTTGGGACGCTCTGGAAAAATATATTCACCCTAGCGGCACTTTTAAATTTTTTCAATTGGACATGAATTATGGAAACACATTGCACAGTTTTTGCACTTAACTCTTTCGTTTACTGTCCACGCTTAGCAAAATTTCTCCGTCCTTGTCGTTTGACCCCATTTTATTACGTTTGGTTTATTATTAAGTTCTTGTAACATCAATCTGACCTCAGCTTGTTTTCTATTATTAGCACTATATCATCTACAAACCGAAGATGAATTAAGTACGTATATTCCGTCAATTTTTACACTTTTATTTTCCCACGAAAGCTGTTTAAAAACATCTTCAAGCGGTAAAGTAAAATGGAACTACCCCTGGGAATTACATCTTTTCTGCCGTAAAAAAATGTAGTTGCGGAGCCTCTAAGAAAGCCTCGGGCAGAACAAAAACAACGACGACGAACAAGGCTACAAAATATGAATTTTATTTTGGATACATGGAATGCTAGAATGCTATGGAAACCGGAGGCTCAAGCAAGTTTGCTGAAAGAAATTAAGAGAGATGAAATAGGAATAACAAATATCCAGAACATATGATGGCTAGGAAAAGGAATTAGAGACACAAAGACACATACAATATCATATGGTAGCAAGAAACAAGAAAAGAGAAAAATGGGAAGAGCTTTTATTGCAGATAACAGTCTCAAACACATGATTATGGACAAATCAATTACGGATAAACTATTCCATTTGAGAATAGCAACCAAATTCTTTAATTTTTCCATAATAAAGGCACATGCTTCCACGGAAGAAAAAGAAGAGGAAGATAAAAACAACTTTACCAACAATTAGAAATAGAGTACGACAGCTTCCGTCAGAACCATATTAAAATCAACATAGGGGACCTCAATGCAGAGGTAAAAAAATAATATGAAGAAACAATAGGCAGACATAGTCTAAACGCATTATCTAACAACAGTGAAGAAAGACCAGTAAACTTTGCAAATAGCAGAAATATGGTCATTAGTTCTACATGTTCTTTGCATAAGAATATCTACAAGGGTAGATGGTTTTATCACCGGATGGAGCAACGACTAACCAAATAGATCATGTTGTGATTAATAAAAGGGGAGCAAGTAGTATGATGAATGTAAAAACTAGACAGGGAGCAGCCTGCCGCCCAGATCGTCTCCTAGTGCAAAACACATTTTAGATAATAATAGTATATTATTATATGAGCGATTATGACAGCCATTATTCACGAAGATGACATTTGCGCCACAAGCCGAAGGCGCGTGGCGCAAGTCATCTGAGTGAATAATAGCCATAATCGCGAATATAATACGATATTTTATCTGCTCCTATGCAATAGGAGCCTTGTGTTCATATTTCAGAATTATGACATTTGTGACAGCTGTTAACTTCAAAAGTCATTTAATAATAAGAATGAATTTTGTGATTGGCTACAACCTATTGAATAATGAAAATAGAATTTTTTGATTGGTTGCAATTTGCAAACTATTGAATAATGAAAATAGAATTTTATGATTGGCTGCAAACCGTGAATTATGAATCATAATTCATGGCCATTGTGCAGTAGGAGTAGATAAATAAATATAATAGACAGGCTAAAACAACCAGAACAAGGGATATCGACCTGGAAAAATTGAAAGGGCGAGAGATACAACAAAAATTTCGAAACTTTGGTACAAAAACTAGGGGCCACAACAATCTGATGGCAAATGGACCAAATTAAAAAGGCAACTATAGAAACAGCCCATAATCTACTAGAAATTAGACCCCGCTACATAAGAAACATATAGTTTCACCAAGAATATAAACAAGCTATCCAAGAAGTACATATGCACATGAACAAAAAATAACAAATAACAATACGAAGAAACAAGACTGACAGCCGACAAAATATACAGACGAAAGAAAAGGAAATACGAAACTGAGCAAAATCAACAAATGAAAAAAGTCTTTAGAGGAAATAGAAAAACAAACGCATATAAGCTAACTGAGTAACTGAGAAACTGAGACACCTCGGGGAAAAGAAATCAGTGACACTGAAAATATTAAGAAAACGTGGAGACGAAACTTCCAGCAGCTGCTAAACACACAAGGGGAAAGACCAAACTCAGCAATAGAAATCCCTGAACCACCGGAAGAAGTTAAAGCTGTTATAAAGGCACCGAACACTAGAAAGGCGCCGAGAATAGATAAGAGACCATTCCAAAATATTAAAATGTGGGAGAAAGCAATATTTACATAGATAGGTACATGACCTAATAATAGCAATATGAATAAGCGAAAATATCCTTAATGCATGGAGTAAGAGCATAATATATCCAATACATAAAAAGGGGATCGACTGCAATGTGAAAACTACAGAAAGATATCTCGCCTCAGCACAACATCTAAAATGGTATTAAACTACATCATACCTTACCTTGAAAGCAATTGGAGAGTACCAATTAGAATTTAAAAATGGAATTTTCAGCATAAACCAACTTTTTACTGTAAGAAAAGTTCCAAGTCAATGCTGGGAGGATGATATAGATGTGTGTCAGATATTTATAGACTTCCTCCACGCATGTGATAATATATTTAGAGACAAATTATATGAAATTATGCTCAAATTTAAGCTAAGAATAAAACTAATTAGACTCTTCAAAACCACAAAGCAGAAAAAAAAACAAAGGCGCACTTCAAAATACAGAATCAATGGATTTAATCCAAGAATTAAAACACTGATCTGGCTCTAATATCATTCAACCTAGTCCTAGAACATGTGGTACAAAAAACTCCGATCAACGAGACCATCTTATTGTACAATAAATCAATTCAAATAATAGCCTATATCAACAATACTAATATAGTAGCTAGAGCAATTATTACCAAGAAAGAAGTCTACACAGAATTTGAAACATAAGCAAAAGAAGTGGGTCTAACAATCAATGTCAGAAAAACGAAAATGCTGAAGCAGACAAGGCCGACAAGATGGCTGCAAAATTTAAAGATTGGAGAAGACAACATAAAAATCGTTGAATGATTCTCATATCTATGATCCAATATCATAAGAAATGGAGATGAGAAATCAAAGATAAAAGAGAATTAACATGTTAAACAAAGCATACTTTGCCCTAGTACCAATTTTCAAAAACCAAAATATACACAGAGACACGAAAATCAGAATACATAAGACTAACGTAAGTCCTATACTATGTTATGGAAGCGAAATCTGCGCATTTAATCACATTTAACACTTTTGTAAGAAAGTTTTTACACCACCTACTCGGCCCGATAAATGACAATGGAAAATTAGAAACAGCCATGTAACCAACCTCAAAGAACCACCAACCGAAATGTACATAAAAACATTAATAGACTAGGATGGACGGGATATGTAATGGGCATTGAAAACGAACGACATCCCACAACAGCCTTCCTAGGATAAATGGAAGGAGGAAGACCAAAGGGCAGACCCCGGAAAAGATTAATGGAGACGTCGATGCAAGAAATATCTTAAAGGTACAATACTGGAAGATATACTCTACTGATAGAAACAGATGGAAGGCAAAACTAGAGTAGGTCAATGTCTGAATTGGGCTATAGCTCCATAAGAGGACCATGGGAGGAAATTAATAGAGCATGCTATAAAAATATATGCGATTTCAAGGACGTTTCAGGTAGTGGCCATAGACTTAGAAGAGCCTACTTCAATATTCACTGTTTAAAAGAGAAAAACAAACGTTTGAGACCTACCTAATCTCCTACCAATGAGAGCTGGAAACTACCAAAACGAACTAAAGAAGAGATTAAAACCAAGCGACCTAAAAAAACTGTAAATATTAGGTGTCGGCCTACTTGCTCCCAACTCATATGCGCCTACCACCATTTTCGGCCCATTTGTCCCTCAGAAAAATATCAACTGTAATTACAGTCTCACTTGCACCCATGCTTGCAACTCATTAGTCATCACAATATTTGAAGTTGACCGACTAGTAGGGCGGTCTTCTACATGCAAAATAGTTTTTACAAAAAACACTAATTTTAACAATTTTTCGCATAGCGGCTTTAATTCTATGCCTTTCCGTTGGTATTTTAATTTTTGTGTTTATTTGAGATTTATTTTAAAACTTAAGAGTTGTTACATTGACGACAAATTTATTGATTAATAATTCAAAAAAAGTGAACTACATATTCTTGAGACCCTGGATTGTTTTTTACCAATAATAGAGATTTTAAAGCTTTTAGTAAGTTTTTCCAGATTCAATAAAAAGGTATGGAATATTTAATAATAAGGTCTAAAGGCCTATAATAATAATAATAATCAATTGAAGCAGCAGAGAACAAGTATTTAAACAAGCACGAACAAAATTTGTTCTAGAAGAATAAACCCACCGATAGTAAACTAACCCCACCAACAAAACAAAAGAGTAATGCGAAGAGAGAGGCAGATGAGTACAAGGAACTGAATAAAGTAATCAAAAAAGAAATACAAGACAACATAAAGAACCACAATGTGCAACTGATAACAAAATACAATTGAAAGAAACACAAACATGAAATGACTAAGATCGAGACTAGCCGGGCTCCGTAGCTCAGTGGTTAAGCATTCTGCCTACTGATCTAAGAGTCGCGAGTTCAATCCCCGGTCCTGGTGAGATTTTTAAAAATAAAAAAATGCTGATGAAAAGCTCTACAGAATGCTATAATTCGGAAGTGATGTAAAGCCGTGGGCCCCATGTAGTATGTAAAATATTCCTTGCTAATCTTGGAACTCCTTAGTCTTGGCAAACTTCTAAGTAGGGTTTTGACCATATGACCATAGAAGCTGGTGTTTAGGATACCTGGTACTCTGCATGCCTACACCTTGTCCATTACAAACAAATAAACAAACAAGATCCAGCCTATCAAGGGGAAAATCTAGTAAAGCTAAAAACAAATGATGAAGAACAGTAACAAGCAATTAGCAGCACCAGTTAACTTTACATTAGTTTAAAACCTAGTTGTTTATTTAACCGCGATTTACCGCTGCAGCTGCTTTTGTTAACAATGTATGAACCCTATTGTCGGTAAATCAACAACACTATTACTTTTCTGTTATTTAGACAGTAGTTTAAATACCGTCTAAGTATTCACAATAATATTCTTATATAACCGCGATTTCTTTCACGTCTCTGTATAAATATATGTTACATCAACCATACAGAATAATGTCCAGTTCAAATACGTAGTTTGATACCACTTTTTTAATATTTGTTAGGTTGTAGGGATTTGTAACGAAGTATAGATTATTATTATACAGAATACAAAACCATAGAAAACACTGAAGTAACCCATACGGCATAAGCACCAGAACAACTTTCATGTCTAGCTATGTAATTTATTTTATACAAACTTACACAACCTTGTCGATGGATTTGTTTCAAGTTGATAACGATAACATCTTACTTACAATCTGCAATACGAAAAAATCAATTATAATACATATTAGTAGCGTTTTTAAAACGTCCTCCTACACTTCGCTTTCTAAGTTTTGATACTGCGTTATTTTTAAATAATAATTTTCAATTCCACATGGCCGAAGTCAGAGGTTATTTTCACAAAGAAAAAAATCGGTTGATTGAAAACCCACCTTAAAAATTTACAAAGTCATCTTAAGGTTAAGTCAACGAATTAGCGTAGGTAGACAAATAAAAGTAAATAGCTTATGTAAAAAATAATGTAATCTATATATGCTAAGAACATTATAGATAAAATTCGTACTTATACTCCAGTTTGTCAGCAAACCTTTAGTTAGCTTCTTACGAGTAATAACTAATGAAATTCACTGCACAATCATAGGCATATATCTTCTGATACAGCTTAGAAAGTTTTACAAAACTAGATCACGTTCAACGAAATATGACGAGCTACACAACAGTATGGCTCATAATGAAGGGAAGTTTATATGATCTATGGTTGCGCATTGATGAAGAAAAAGCGTCGGAGTTCTAAAATTACAATTCAGTATACATTGTGCGTTATCGTCCTTTATTATGAAGCATGATTATAAAATAAGCAACAACGTATAACAACTTTTTAAACTATCTTATTATTACATATTAAATCGTGTTTATTCGCTAACTCCTAAACAGTACAATCTATAAACAGTATGTTCCCTTTGTGTCCTTTCGGGCAGTCTATAAGTAACTCTAACACTTTTAATAACCTATACTACCATATTCCATTTTATCTATTCAATTTTATCTATCATTTTAATTAGTAACATTCATTTTTAATCGTGCTATTTTATATTATAATAGGTACATTTTCTACTTATTCGTGAACTCTAGGTATTATTAAAATAAATTGTCGCCGTTAAACAAATACGCATTACTATCTTATAATATTTGTACAAACAACAAAAACTTTTGTTATAAAATATTTATATCAAAGTTTAGTAACGTAACCAAGTTTAGCCAAGATTGTAATTTAATAAAAGAGGTTACTTTATTTAGATTTATCGTTACAGCTTTAAGCATTCAAGAGGACGACTTTTCCTATTCGTGGACATAGATCTATTTAAATAATGTTTTAAAATATATTTTAGGTTCAATGAGTTTAATACTTGCTTTTAAAATATTAAGGCATGCAATTGCTTATATGCAAAGTATCCTGAGGTTTTAAATACCCTGTCTCAAAATAAAACAATGTTAACTCGTTTTTTACAAAACAATGTGGTTTAAATCTCTAATTAGCGTTTCAGATTAAGCATTGCGCAATCCATGTCCACCGGAGTATATTTTAAACACACGAATGTGTTGGCAATTATCGTTATTATTATTATTCTTATTATTACATACCAGATCATGATATGAAAATATCTCTAGGATAAGGCATAACGAGTCATTACTGCGGAGGGTAGCGAACGAGTGACGTGGCAAAGTCCGAGAAGTTATTGTCTATGGGAACACGATCGTCGTAAAGTGTGGGAGCTTGCAGAATTATTCCTGCGGTTCCCACTAACACAGCCAGTGTAAATATCCACAAAAACAGGCGATCTAAAACCATCGCCACGTACTTCCAATCTTCTTTTACCTACGGAAAAGAAAACATAAGTTAATGGCGTGTAACATCTGATGGTGAAGTAGCTGTGATACAGTTTTTAGTTCAGATA
This sequence comes from Agriotes lineatus, assembly GCA_940337035.1. NCBI lineage: Eukaryota > Metazoa > Arthropoda > Insecta > Coleoptera > Elateridae > Agriotes > Agriotes lineatus. The sequence continues at coordinate 84,403,561 of OW679194.1, read as the reverse complement.
TTTACGACTGAAATAATATCCTTACGGTCAATGTAGTACCAAACTTTCATTTTTAAATAGTCTATTTCTGGGTACATAATAATAAAACAGACTAAGTATAATTGTGTAGTTTTTATGTTAATATGCAAAGCGTGTTGCCGAATATATTTTAATAACATTTGAATCTCGAGGACTGTTCAAAAATAAATATTATCAAATAAAATACTTTTATTTCATTTTGGAACCATAATCTTGTTATTGGCCCTCGATAGAGGGCGTAAAATGGCTTTTATAGCCCTAGGGCAGTATAACAAGCACCAACAATGTAGTATAGCAACAGCAACAATCTGCATAGAAACCATAGCACACCAGAAATGCACAGCGCCGGCATTACGACGATGCAGTAGTCTGTAGCCAAAATACTGAATCCTTGAATTTTGTCCATTTTGAGAACTAAAATGAAATCAAACGTTCTATGTACCACGTGCCTAATCACGATTATAGCTCTCGGGAAATTTAAAGCTCTCCGCTTCGCGTCGAGCTTTAAACATTCCCTCCTGCTATAATCTATTGATTAAGCCCTTAATACATAAATAACTATTACGGTAAAGAGTATAGACTACACTATGCATTTAATAAAATTAATAAGAATTTGTTGCGTATAAAAATAGTAGTATAAAATTATTACCGGCCAGTACATGCTTTGGATGGAAAAATCAAACATGTAGTTTGAAATTCATATGAATCTAGTAGTAGTATAATTAGCTATGCTGCAAGCAAAAACAGTTTTATATCCAGAGGATTAGTTACTAGTTAGTGATAATAACTTGCTAACACATAGCTTAAGAATAAATTACATGGATGTGTAAATAACCTAGAAATGGCACAATAACGATACATTTTTAATGTATGGATTGTTATAATCACGTCGACGTCACCAATCATTTGCATAAAACAAAATATTCCAGAGACTATTCAATTCACCTGTCATCTGTCAAAAAGTGACCAATGAAAATCCAGAATTCTGACGTTTCTTGACCAATCAAAAAAATATAAGTGGATATATCTTCCTAGAAGGTATTCAAGTGACTATTTTTAACAAATGCGATTTTTATTAGAAAAAGTCAATATTAGTGTTCTGTTACTATAGAAATTGCGTAGTTTTTTGCTAGATTTACTGAAAACTAATTTGAAAAAGTAGTTTGGTTCATTAAATAGTCCCTCGAATACCATTCTTAGTCAAAGTTAAGTAGATTATTTTTGCGGTGGTATCACCACTCATGTCCATTGCGCTTGGGATTAGGACTCGTGCTATCGCACTCGTCCTAATCGTACCAAAGCGCAATGGACATTCGTGACACCACCGCAAAAATAGTCGACATAACTTTGACTACTCATGGTATTATAAGTGAATATATAAGCTTCGTACAGATTTTGATATATACATATAAAATACACATCTTTTTCAATCGCGCTATGGTATATACCAGAAGTCAAACTTCTGTGATAGATTATATTATCACCAATAGACACGCACACAAATCCAGCGTTCATACTTTAAAATTAACGAATATAGAATCAGATCACGGACTTCTATTAGGTAAAATCAAATGCCGTATCAAGTTTCTAAAATAAATCTTACATACACATACAACTTTTAGTTCAAATATGATTGAAACACAAATTTGATCAAATAGACACCTCGACAGATCACTTAATGCACCATAAAATTTGGGAAATACTGAAACAATCAGTAGGAGTGAAGGAAGCACTACGTAAAAGAAGCGAAAGGAAGTCATAATGGCTAAACCTACATCGAAGAGGGTTAAAGAACTATCTAAATAGAAAAGGAAAGCATTTCTACAGTAACAAAAACCCTGCTGATTGCGAAAAGTATGTGAATATCAGAAATACTACTAAAGAAAATATTAAAAGAATAAAATATAACATTGAGAAAGGCACACAAAGAGGAAAAAATATAAAAACGTCAGTGAACACGTCAGATAATTATAGTTGCTAGAGAGCAATGTCTAGAATGCTGTAAAAAAATCTATACATCTGACTCTACTGATGGCAATCGTATAGAATTCGAAAACAATAATCAACCAATACAGATCACTATTGAACAAATACCCACAACACCAATACTCAAAACAAAAATCCTAAATCTGGGGGTCCCGAGAAAATATTTAAGCAATTGTTGAAGTACGAAGGAGATCTGTTAATCATACCACTACTACAGTATTTACTGAAATTTTAATAAGTAGAAGGAAGAGTACCACAGATAATTATATACAAATGAATGAGATAAGTAGACATCGCAAACTTCATACTATTTAATTTATATTCAAATGTTAAAATTTTCTTGAAGTGAAAAAAATCCCAGCATACCAGGTAAAAAAAGGGAAAAGTAATCTGAAAAACAGAAGTTCATAATGATAATGATCTTACGAGAGAAGAAATGCACATTCAAGAAATAATTAGGGATACAGTAACGGCTAGAAATCGAATAAAGATAGGATATAAACAAACATATGATGAATGAAGTCCCAGGGTTGTGGGAGACGATGCATTAAGCCTTAACCAAAGACCCCAGACTACAGCATGGAAAATAACTGGATGAAATACCTGCACGGTATTCACGAAAATGAAGGTAAACTAGTTTCCATATTTTAAAGAAGAGAAAGGAAAATGGTGCACAGAATTAGATGGAGGACATGTTATGATAGACTCCCGAGTTGAAATAAACAAATACGAGCAATTGTGTGTAGCGTGTATAATAAACAGAGAGAGTGTAGAGGAATGACAATAATGTAATGGAATTACAAACAAAATTCTTAGATTAGATTTAGAAAAAAAGAAAGAACGTAGGAAAAAAAAAGAAAAATGTGCATTAATAATATTGTAGGGGATTGCAATGTAAGAGTTGAGAGTTGGAAACTGCCCAATAAGGTTTGAAGAAAGTTTAAGGAAATTCGAAGAGAGTTCTAAGAAAAGTAAGAGATAGAGCATCATAGACTTTATTATTTTAAATAATATTGTAGTCAAAAACACATGGTTTTAAAATAGAGATATAAACAAATACACCAGAAAGTTCCTAAGTAATAAAGAGAAATCAATAATTGACCTTAGCCTTATAAATAAAAATGAAATGATGAAAGTGAACGACATAAAGGTGAGAAGAATATGTGACTTTGGTAGTGACTATTATTTGGGATGGTAGTTATTAAAAGGTCACAGGGGATACTACGAGAGAGGAACAGACAAAAACAATATTTTTCTTTTCCCCCAAATTTATATTTAAAAATGTTTAGTGCGACGAAATAATTAAAAAGCCATGAATAACATTATAATGCCACAAATTGTTTAGAGAATTTCTGAGAAGCATATTTTGTGGACGTCTTTATTAATGTGCTAATTAAAAAAAGTAGTAGATGCTGATACGACTCATTAAAAGATGATAACATACGATACAGACAATTATAAATAATTTTGAGCTTGGCAAAAACTTGAAAAATTTTGCTTTTGCCATGGTTGGAATATATTCGATGAATAATTGTGTTGCAATTCAATGCATGTGAACTTTTGCAATCAATATGTTTATACATGTACTTATTAAAACAACACTTCAGTGTCTAAGAATTGAAGTTGTCAGTTTTTCAGATCATCTCTAAAGAAATTTAATTACAAAAGACAAATAAACCAAGATCCTGAGTACCATTGAACAACAAATTGGACGTCAGATGGTTTATTTTAAAGAAACTGCAAATATAGGAAGACAAGGAATTGAAATGAAACCTGATAAAAAATTACAACAATTAGAAGAACTAAGAACTACGGCACGCTATTCAGCAAATCAAAAAACGAGTTGACCAATTAACAGAAAATATGTTGATGATACATACGAAAGCCTTTGTAAATATCTTATACTCACTTATGGTTAAAAAAACTGGGAAAAGTAGATATTTCATGAGGACTGGAAAGTTAGATTGATAGTAAAAATTCCGAAAAATGGCAATAAAGATCTAATATGCTGTGACCGCTTTCGAAAGATATAATTTCTTAGTATGCCAAATAAAATATTTTATAGAATATTGTGAAAAGAAATAACAATATTGATTGACAAGTCCCTATGTAAAGAGCAGTCTGGATTTAGGGAAGGTAAATCTAGCTAGGACCAATAATAAACTGTTAGAATTATTACTGCACATCAATGGTATAACAGTTGCCCTTGTATCTGTTATTTGTAGACCATGAGAAGGCTTTTCACTCCCTTAGCAGAGAATTTCTGTGGAAAGCTTATGAAAAAAAAATGATAGCTAGATAAGATATTAAACCTTACTAAAGAAGAATAGAACGGATACAACTGTCTGCCAGGAGTGCATATTGCCACAATTCTTTTCCTAATAGCATTACATGAAGAAATGGTAAATACAATGAAGAACTGTAAAGGGATATTGTCTGCATTTACGAGAAATGCAGGAAAAAATTGATTTTGCAAATTACATATGTATCCTATCATGTAACAGTAAGCACAAGCAAAATAAAGTGGAATACCTTGGCAAAGAGTCTGCTAAACCAGGTCTAAAAACTAATAAAAGCCAAACCAAATTAATGTGCAAGTAAGAGATCGATAAATATTAAATTGACTAAGAGGATATGTATTAAGTACAGGAGTTTCCTTATTTTGGCAGTGTCATTGCCACGAAAAAGTCATCTTAACAATATTATGGCCAGAGATTATTAGCAACGAAGAGCTATAGAGAAGGACAAACCAAAATTACATTAACATGGAAATTAGGCCAATGAAAACGAAATGGTTGGGATATACATAAATAAATAAATAAATCTTTATTCAAAAAGCTGAATTTATACCTTCAGAAAAGACAAGAAAGGGAATTGTATCGTGTGTTTCAAAAAAAAACTCATTCGCAGCATGCCATAACTCGATAGATACCCATTGAAGCAAATGAACTAATATAAGTCAGAGTGAACTAAATTACATCTTGATCTTGAACTGTTTTCCTAAGAATATACAAAACACTAAATTAAAAAAATATTGACTGCTGTGATTAATACACTCGTTGTTTTTGTGTAGATTGCATCTTATTTTTCTTTTCGCTTAATGCAACTAAACTTAATGCAGTGTAAACTTTTACCTCTCACAGTGATATATGTTTTCATAAACAAAATGCAATGTGACATTAACCTACAGACTTAAGTTAAGACATGACTGGCTTTTCTATATTACTTTCTAAGGGCTACCCGAAATGAGTTTCTTTGGGAACACACGATAGAATGGCAGAACCCACAAGAAAAAAGAAAACCAATCCGTCCCAGACAAACATGGAGAAGAATAGTAGAGAATGAAACAACCGACTCCATACCCAACTGGCTTCAACAGCAAAACGAAAAGATAAATGGAGGATCTTCACAAGCTCCATATGTACCCGTCGGAAATAAGGATATTTATTATTATCATTACTTCGGAAAATGTGATTGAGTTTAGTAAGTTAAAATATAAAACAAAACTTGATATTGATCCTACTGACCTACTGTTACGTGTCCGCAACTTCACCTGCTCTCCGGTACCGTTGCCAAGAAACTATGAAAACACTGAAAGGGAAGGGGTGTTTAGAAATACTTTTAGAGTGAACATTATTTTTCCTAAGAATTTTCACTGGCCGATCTAAAGCAACGGAGATATTCTGAAAAACCTGATTTCTTTTGGGTTTCTATTCGACAAGAATTCTCTCGTAGTTCAAATGACTTGCAATTTTTGAATTTCACTTTAAGAAAATATTGTGTATGATGCTCAATCCATGATTAATTTTAAAAATCATGATTAAAGGTAAGTTGTAGCTTCAGTTAGAAAGTACGAGTATATTTCCACCTTTAAAATCATTCGAGAGAATCGTAATATCAGCCTCGATTAACAGCTTTTAAAATTTAGCTGAAATGATGACAAGTATATGAAACTAGCTACTTTGTAATACTCACCTTAGTGGAATCTTCTAACATCTTAGTGTGTTCTGCAATAAACCGCACGCAGAAACAGGATTTATGTATCTCGGGCGGACACCGCGAATGTGAAAATACCACATTTCTGAGAACGGGACTTTTGACTGCAGCATCGGCTTCTTCTCCGGATACGGTTAGATCTTCGGATTCGGAGTGTGGCATTGTAACAGATCCATGGATTTGACATCTGCCTCCAAATGGCCCTCCGTCAGCCAAGCTAATATAAAGTTGGAATATTACTGTTCTGTCTTTGTTTGGTTATCTGAACTAGAAATCCAATTTAAATTTGTGCTTTAAAATATTGCTGTTATGCATGAACATGAGAGAGTAGGGCAATATGGCAGGCACACAAAGGGTGAGCTTAATTCTATGTAGTAAACTTACCATACTAATGCTTTAAAATTAAATAAGTCTAACGCCTACTTCGCATTTAGAATGCAAAGCTAGAATAACATACACGCTTCTCGGATTAACATCATAATACCAAAGCATTTACGGTTATTTCGTTTGGCCCATGTTAATTTCTGTGCGTATTCCCTCGAGTCAGAAAGTGGCAATGCTAGAATTGTATTTTGAAAATCCTCCGTCTTTTATAAGTAGATACGTTGTTAAAATATTTAGGAAGATTTACCCAACTATTTAGATTTGTTTTTCATCAATACGTATTTCTAAAATACCTTGCACCGCTTTAATTGTGTGGAATAGAAGTGGAGTTTTTAAATTGCATCTATTAGTGGTTCTATTTAGGTCTATAATGTCAGTCTGTAGAACTTGGGCTTTTTGATATCTGAGTTTTGTAACAATGTACAGCAAGGAAGAAAATAGGATAGAATTGAAGGTGCATCAACGTGAGTAAATGCATTTTACATCATTAATTCAGCTCCAAGCATTCCACGTGTAGATGACCAGTTAATCAACATACGTATGACCAAAGACTCTTAACTGTAAATTACCATTTTTTTAAATCTAATTATCAAGTTATTGATATCTTCTACTAATGTAACTCTAATTCACATAAATATTATCTTTAGAGTATTAAATTCTGGGGTTTTATAGAATTGTCAATAAAATCAAAAGAGAAGGTCTTTATCGTATTTCATATGGTAATGTACTACATTTATACATACAAAATTGTTTAGTAATGTGGTGTTTTGCACCACAGCAACCATTACAGTATAGTAACGACGATTCGTTTGACGTTCGGCAATACTGAAATGTATCTTATCTACGACAGTGTATAAAATTGACTTGGCAGTTTTCAGTTTGTAAAACGACTGTTTAATAACATGATTTAATTAGTTTACGTAGTCAGTAGCAAAGTGTTTAAAAAATTACATTAGGCGCGTGTTTTCTAGATTCTATCGTAGATAAAAAATTGTACGATACACATGCGTAAAGCATATTTAATCACTTGTATAATAAACTGTAAGTTTATGTCAAATTCAAGGTAAGCAGGTTAGGTTTTGCTTCAGTTTTGACAGAGACTGACGCAAGACCTAACTTGCTAACCTCGCATATGACATAGACCTGCAGTGCCCCCAGTAATACACTTCAGTACTGCCAAATGCATAACATCAAATGGGTGTGCTTATTGTGCTTTAGTACATAAAAACAAGTTCTGCTCAGCTTGATTATGTTTTGACATTTAATGCTACTTTTATACAAAAATCTAATATGGCACATTTCTACATGTAATTCGATAAAATAGTATACGAAATGTGTTAGAAAAGTGATTTTTTATATTTGTTGAGTAAAACTTCACTTTTGTAAACATGTTACGTAATATACTATGAAGTCTATAACAAGTAATAATATATTCCGGCAGTGGGAGTTTAGTTATGTTAGTCTTGTTTGGTGTTATTAGGTTGGCAAGCTGTCGTATATTGAGTGTGTAATATTTACAAGCTATATTCTAGGTTTTTCTGTCTAAAGTTTATAATTTTGATATGCAACAAACTAATGAAACTCAATGGCAGTTTTTACATTGTTTAATATCCTCGATGTAAGTGAAGAAGCAATAGGCTACAGACCCAGCAAGTAAAACTAGAAGCTATGGCAGTGGTCTTTTGAATTTCTCTATTATTGTAAATCTTTGAAAAGCAATGGCTGCACAATCTGTTGTAAACGTTTAATGGAGATAGTTGCAAGAATTCCGAGTTTTTGAGAAATCAATTCTGGGAAGAAGGTATCAATAATGTCCTTAAAACTGATGAACCAAGCCATACACGAAAATTAATAAAATACAAAGTTATGCTAAAGCAAAAAATATAATTGTTGCAATTTTATTTAGAGAACACTTAAATGCTCTGAAAATGGATCTCTAGGTGCGTTTATTACATAAATTGAGAAAGTTTTCGAATTAAAGGTCAGTTGAGGAAGTGCGATACATGATACTTATCAAGCGGTTAACACATCATATAGATATTGTATTCAGTTCGGTCCGAAAAGATCAGGGTGCCCATTAGAAAAATTTGATAAAGGTAAATACTGTAATCCGGCTGACGTAAACAAGATAGCTTATATAATCTCAACAAAAACTGAATGCACCAAGTCTGCTTTAGATAACACTATAACTTTTGTAGCTGACAGCGATGCAACTAACTAACCAAAATGAACTTTGCGAAAGGGAAGCCATAAGAAAGCCCTGAGACTAGGGGCAATATGCAGTTCTCATATTATCTTTATCTGTAAAAGCAATGAAAAAAATGGGATTTAAGGTTGTCTTTATCGAAATCTGTATGTTTTGAACTTTACAGTATAAGTGAAAGAGGTTAATATAGTGAACAGAGCAAACCACTGGCGCATCGTCGCATAGCAGACGATACTTTGTTACTTACATTTATCACTGTTAACATTTTACAGTTTGTTATATTCTTCGAAAAGAAAATTAAATACTTGAAATTTTTACGTCATATGTAGCAACGGCAAATAAAAATTAAAAATTGGAAAATGTAGATGCGTTAAAAAAATTCGAAATATTTTTAACTTAAAAGGAGTTAGTATTCAGTATCCTTCTTATACATTTAATCGCAGAATAATGGACTCGACTTTTAATCTTTAACTCAAAGTTTGACGTCCATTTATGTAATAAATACGACTGAAACTTCGATTATAGAAAAAAAACGCCAGCTAGCATTTGGTATGAGGCCTAACCAAATCTAAACAAAATTAGAGAACTGCATATGTATATGTTATTAAAAAACGAAGGACTTGCAAATTAGAGTTTCACATCAAGTAATTGATTATGGTGTAATTCACAAATAACGGATATAGACTATGGGATGAAGAGAATAGAAAAATAACAGAACACGTGATGTTATTTTCTATTAATAAGTTGAAAACGAAATGGTAGTGAAACAGAAACATGCAATTATGAAATATAGTAAAGATTAAGTTTAAATATAAGCAAATTGAAAATTAAGACATAAATAACATAAATAGTTATATATATATCAAAGTTTTGAAGGTTATGAAGTGAATGAAATGCTATTACTAAGAATTATAATGAAGATATTGGAACATAATGGTTACGGGCAATGGGTAACAATCTAAGTAACTTTAATTTTGGGTATACTATCTGACTAGCTCATCCCAAACATATTATTCATAACTGCCAGCTTAAAAACTAGCAACGCTTTGTTCTGTGCAGGCACAAGAACACTACCTAGACAAATTCGAAAAATTTACGTCGCCGTCGGTCGAGAAAAATATTATATTGACAAATACGTCCAATAAATTTTAGTTTGAATAGTGTTAAGTTTCTAACCTGTAAACTTCAGTCAAAATTTAAAGTCTGATTTACTGTATTTATATAATACTTTTACATGTATTTGTTTTACCTGGGAGACAGCTCCTCTTTGGATGGACTTCGACTAAAGTACCGCTTCGGACTACATTCATCAGTATCAACAGTAGTTTGGTAGGGATAAAAGTAAGGCTGAAGTTCTCTGCCACGTATCAACAATCGTCTGGATACGTACCTGCAATATAAGAAGTCTAAATTCTTGCTAATAAATAATATTACTTTATAATAATACGGGTGCACTGCATAGTAAATATGACAATAACAATTACCAGTTCATTGGACACAGGTTTCAAGAAAAAAAACACAAGCATGGATAAAAATTTCTTAAGATTATCGACTACTAGCCAAACTGGAACTAAGTTAACTTAGTATGTCATGACACACCGCAAACTAACTTTGGAGCTTTGGTGACGTGTACTGGTTTAGCAAGTTAAATTTCAAGTATAGTGCCCTGATTTAAGCCGCTATTTGCGACTTATACATTATTTGTAATGCTTACTTTAGCAAATTATATTAGTTTGTAATATGTGTGCAAGTTCAGAACGTTCTCCCAATGTAAAATTGCCTGTGTTTATGCTAGTTTAAAGCCGACCTTAAGTGAGATTAATCGGTTTATAGCTGGAAGTTTAATGGCTGTTTTCAGTAACTTCAGGTCAAGCGCTGAAATTACCGTATGGTCTACTACCCCGGTCTATAAATTGTATGAAAATATTAAACATTGCAATGGCGGGTTTAAAAAGCATTGGAACGTTACACGTGTAGTAGACCATAATTCCATGTGGGGAATATTAGAGTGAAATTTGAGGGATCTAAATAAAATTCAATAAATATTTAATCAAATCCTGCATAAAATTTTATCAAAATTCTGTGTTAACCTATACTAATTGCAGTCAATAGACTATACATACACGATTATGTCTTTTCTGTAATTTTTAAAATAACGTGGGAGAATAAAGTGCAATTGGAACCGTAAGGTAAAGGAAAATAAAATCATCATTCAAAGGCATTTACAATTTGTGAAATTAAACTACACAGGAAACAGCCAAAATACCATAGTTAAAGGTGGTAACAAAATTTAAATAATGTACAACGGAGACACTTTTAATATTAACGCCAGTATTCAACTTAGGCAACACACAAATCTGTATTTCCTAAAAAGGGGTATCAAGTAACAACTTGATGTAAATCACAGTGGATATAAAAATGGAGACGTTAGTAGCAAAGGAAGTAGCCGATTTGATCGCAAATCTGTCGAAAAAGAATGAAAAAATTTATGAAAATACACAGTACCGATGAGATTTAATAGAAACAAAATAATGTAATCAACGTACATATAGTAAGTCAAAAATAGTATATTATGATACTAGTGTACAAGTACGCCTTTAAAGCACGTGCGACGAGTATAAGAGCACGACGCAAAGCGGAGTGCTTTTAATTTCGCTAGTGCTTTATTGGCACTTATACACGTGTATCATACGCTACTTTTTCTAAGATCGTAACAAAAATATATAAACTTAGTTCGGTGACACTTTTTCCATCACATTATGTTAGATATTGTAGTTTATGTTGACATTCAAATTTATGGCAAATCGTGCTTTAATATAGTATTGAAACACGCCAGCAATGGCAATGTGCAAAAAAGACGTAATTCGGGCGCCAGTATTAAGAGTGCTAGAAACGTCACTTTTGACATTAGAAACTGTGAAAAAAGTTGTCATTTTGACACGATCGTAGAAAAAACACATTTAGGGTAAACCTTGAATATGAATATATCATCGTTAATTAAAATCTACTCAAATTAAGATAAAGTTCAGTTTGGTCACGTCTTGCTCAAAGGGAGATATTTTTAAAACACACTCAGGTTAATTTGAGTAGTTCAATTAAATGTTATATATTCATTTCTATCCAAGGTCTATCCTAAATAGGTTTTTTTAAACGTACAATATAAACAGTGTAGATAGAGGACAAGAAAGGAAAATACTCGCCACTCATATGATGCTATCCAAAAAGTATTTTGAGTTTAATAAGAAAATAAGAATTTATAGCCAATTAGGTGATATCATTTAAGGTGAGAATGATATATGCCGAAATAACTTTAATGGTGGGTCCAAACCACTTTTAGAACCCACAATAATATACCTGTGGGTTCTTGAAATCCATAATAGTTAAAAATGCTGCATTTCCAATTTTGCATATGCGTATAGACCAACAATGATTGCTCTACTTGTGAATTATAGTTGTGATGCAAAATGCAATTTCCTCAAATATAGTTTCTTCCATATGATTCGAGATGGACAGAATCGAAGGCAAAATACAATGTGTTAATACAGCTCGTTTTAGTAAAATAAAAACAATAGATAATACAAACACGATAAGCATTATTCTCCCATGAAGTATTTATCAATTCAAAAATTTGTGGACACATTGATGAACCGAGTAATGTAATAATCCTATAACATAAAATCGTTGCTCTCTTTCGTTCTTTCTTTCTATGTTTGTTCGCTATCTCATCCGAAGATACTGGACCGATTAAGTTGTACGATGGCTTAAAAGTTTGCTAATTTTTAGACTTAGATCGTAGGCCTGTTTTTATTTACAAAAAAAGTATGAAAAAGTTTTAATTTAATTAAATCCTCTAAGCAGCAGAGCGGAGCGTCTGTCTCCGTGGGCTACGGTGTGCTGTCGCAGTGTGCTATTAGCTCGGGTGAACACCTATATTCATATATCATTATAGGGCCGCATTATTCAAACAACCCAGTTTGGTCCTGAGCTAGAGTGCTCGCCTGCCACGCGAGCGGCCCTGGTTCGATTCCCGGCCGATGCATCCTTTTTTTTTTTATTTATAGTAATGAATCTCTCTTAAATTAGCGAACTAAAGCGTAGTTCGAGTGACTCACTAGTTTTAAGTATTAATGATGAGAGCAAGTAACTTCAACGATCGTAGACGATGACGGTTATCTTACATTATTGAGAATGAAGTACTTGCAATACTGTCATAAAGTACTTATACATCTAGATGCACAAATAATTAGTTTTACTGTCGAAGATTTTTTTACGAAGCAATTCATCACTACAGTTGATCCCACAATATTTTCCGAACATTCTATATATTCATTCTATTTCGTCCATTCCCAATAAACCAAAAGATTTATTTCCATAGAGTCTATTCTTGTCAATTATTTGACTCTTATGGAGTTTATGAGAGGACTATCGAAATTGGAAATTAATTAATCGGGACCAAAGCCAGTGTCTTCCTCAAACAAAATAAAACGTTTAATTTTTTTATCATCTCAGAGTACTCGCCAAGATTTTTAACAACGTGGATGCTACTAATACAACTATACCGGGTGTCCATTCTCAAAGTCGAACATAGGCAATTAACATTAGTGCATTCACTCGTTCTTCATTGAAATAATTTATTTTTCTGTAGATAATTTTAACAGACGTTGACAGAAAATACCTGATTTACGCCAACTAATTATCATTTGTTTTGACAAATGCTATTGAACTTGAAAAAAAATGCCCAAGTTTTAAATTAGTATTTTAAAATAAAAATCGCATCTTGAATATTGTTATTGGTACCATTTGATGCGGAATAATTTTATCTTTCCATTGATACCATTACCTTCCCTGTAGGTTGAATTGGCGATCAGGAATCGACAAAAACGTTCAATACAATGTTAATCGCCTATGTTTGAGAACGGGCACCCGGTATATTCAAAAAGTTAATTTATTATTTCAAAACGAGCTTGCTTTTGGGAAGTTTGGAAAAACATTATCAAAAAACTAACTCTTTCCAACTGAAACTACATTGCCATTGACATATATCTTGTACGAACCTATTTGTTTTGTATTTAAAACAATACAAATTTAAATTTCCAATGTTGTAGTATAAAAGACCCACAATGTTTTATACAAGCTGGCGCAAATTATTAAAAAACGACTTCCGCGATTGGACCTTGTCATTATTGAGGTTGAAGAACTCAACGTTTCGCCCACTTTCGTAAGGGGCTTCATCAGAAGGAAAAGAAAAAGGGCACGGTAACTCAGCGTGTAAACTACGCCAGAGGCAAAAGTCTTTTGCAAGGGAAGAGATAGAAGAGCACGGTAACTCAACGTGTAACCCACGCCAAAGGTGAAACTCTTCTAAGAATGGGAAGGAGAAAGACGAGAATTTATTGGCAAGTGCCGTGGCGGTTGAGTGATGGTGGGTAGGGCTTAGAAATTAGAACTTTCCACATAGAAGGAGAGCTTTCCCCTTCATCTAGATTGATATTATTAGGGGGTGTTTGTAAATCTCAATGGCTTCGCGAATCTTTTTGCTAAAGAAGAATGGAGATTTGCAGGTAATAGAAGTTTCATCAAAATGGATCTTGTGGCAGGTATCGCGTTGGTGTTTGGTGACGGCTGATGATGAAACGAGATCCGACTTTAGATAGGGCTGGTGTTCAGAGATACGAGTTTTTACCGAACGTCCTGTTTCACCAATGTCTACAGCAGTACAAGAGCAAGGTACTCTATACGTACCTTTAAATGACATAGTGTTTAACTCATTTTTAGGTGGAGGAAGAACCTGTGATATTTTGCTCGGGGGTTTGAATACTATGTAATGCTTTGTTTTTGAAGAAACTTTCCTACGCGATCAGTGACCTGGTGGATATAAGGAAGAAAGGCTGCTGCTGCGTGAGGATCGGTTTTTGGTGGTTTAAACCAAGGAAGTATTTGGAAAATGTTTGATAAATACACGACGTAGAGAGAAGCGAAGCTACGGAAAAGTGTTAAATAGGAAAAACAAAAATTGAGGCAATATTCAGACTTTAAGCCAATACGAAATAGAAAATTCTTTTAAAATATAAGGCAATAACAAATAATAAAAACCAACATTATATTCAAAAATGACGAAAAATCACAGATTTTGAACGAATGTTTACAGTTAGAACGAGAACTTAAGCAAACTAATGAAAACTTAAGCTGAAGCAGAAATCAAGGTAACACTAGTTAAAATGAAACTACCAAGTAACAAAGAATAGCACTGCACCAAGGAGTGGTAAAATAATTAAGCACAATACTATAATAAGTTATATGATAACAGGATAACAGGGAAACAGGCAAAGACGTTTGCAGACAGTCACGAATAAAATCGTTTTGCACTCTCACCTGAAAGTTGACACTGTACCCATTAATCAAAGTCAAAAATTGACGTTAATAAGATTTTAACAAAAGAAACAGTATTGAAGGCATAATGATGGTATCATACTATTAAAGAACCGTATTCTAGACGTATCGAATGCATAAAGAAATTTTATGATAAGCAGCTTCAGTTATGGTTGGTATTGTGTCAAAATATATGTTTCAATCTGTGAAAAATTCATATCGTGTTGCCAACGTTCAATTACTTCAAAATGTGGGTTTTTTCGTTTTTTGTGGTGTTGCAAAAAGTATTGTATGTAATGTGTGATAAATATACCTTCGATTTGTCGTCCTGAAACACGCGAATCGAACTCGAGCCAAAAAACTTCAGGATTGTAGATTTTGCTTAATTTGTGCTTTACTATTACTTGATTCTAAGTACATATATACAGGGTCCGGCAACTGGTATTACCTATTTTCCAAGACCTGCCCTAAGGATAAAAGGTGATGGATTGAAACTAATTTCAGATGAATATCAACTTTATTATGTGTAATTTTAGTTCCTAAAAATTACTTCATTTAAATGGCCTCCCTGAGCTTCCATGCAGTACTGCAATCTCAATGCAGTACTGCAATCTTTGTCTAAAGTTTTGCATCACTCTTCTCAACGATTCTCGTCCAATACTCTCTATTTCTTCCGAAATGCGCATTTTGAGGTCTTTTATTGTTTGGGGACGCCTCTCGTAGATTTTTTGCTTCAGATATCTCCACAAAATAAAATCAGGAGCTGTTAAATCGGGGAATTGGACGGCCATGTTATGTCACCAAACCTCGAAATCAACTGTATTCACAACTGATTGACTTCGCATAAAGCTTTTAACCACGTATACGCGTTGATTAATTGGGAATTTAGCCATGATTTATTAAACTGAATAAATTAACGCACACAAATCTGACAATAGAATTGTCAATAACAAAATATTGTTTCCGTAACAGTGTACTAAAGATAGGTGATACCAGTTGCTGAACACTGTATTACGTATCTAAAGTATCCATTTCTGGAGCCAATGTAATTCATTCTTACAATGATTTGATGGACACTCACTTTAGTGTAAGGGTAAATAAAGAATGTAATTTTGACTTAGCAGGCCAAGCTCCTTCATGGGGTGTTAGAGCCTCACCATTATTATTATTGTAATCCAGATATGAAGCAACTGGAACTATGAAATTGTGTATTTTGCTGAAATATGTGATATCACTGTGGTTATGTGCATTGTGTGTATAAATACTTGTGCAAAGTGTTTGTTTTTGTGCTGGTTCACATTCTCTAATAATTAAAGTACAAAAGTATATTTTTTTAAATAATAATTAAAGAATAACTTTTAATATCTATATTTACGGGCAGTTACTTGCTCGTTATAATTCATACATTTCGTTGAGCTCAGCTTTCTTGCTTCGATCTCTTTGTGGTAAACATAGAATTAAATAAGCCAGAGGACTGTTATACATCTATAGAAAGCAGATAACGAGCGGCTCTTTTAGATAAAATTGAGTGCACAGCAGACGTCTCAATATGCAGAAGTGTACTTGGAAGGCATACGTATAAAGATTTCAAACGAATAAGTGGAGATATTCAACTTATTTAAAGCTCCTGAACCTTTAGAGATTCGCTTTCCTTCATAACTGTATTATGCAGTTTAGTGTTGGAAGACTATTCTAGTTTTGGTTATCCGAGCGACATTGTGTATTCAGCTACGCTATAAGCATTTAAATCAGGAAGTTCGAACTGGGATTATGTATATCAAACTAGAATGCAATTTAACCCTTTAGAGTAGCGGAGCTTTACTGCAGTTTAAACTTTAGCTCACACAGTCGAAGATATTTCTCTGGAATAAAAATCACGTACCTATGTAAAAGACTAAAATCCGCAAAACTAGGGTCCACTTCGTATCTTATTAAAATGGCAAAAAATAAAGTTAAAAACCACTTGAAAAAAGGGTCAAGCTTAAATCGATTCCGTCTGTCTAGTTTCACAACTGTGGCTGATAAGGATTACATAAGCCTTTCATGGTCGTAGCTTTATTTGCCACGGACAAAAGTGAACCCTTCGGTCTATGTGCTTAATAAATCTCTTCCTGTAAAATAAGATAGGCTAACTATAATTCGAGTTTTGTTGAATGAGATAACACAGCTAGTTATACACGCTTAACTGATTTGGGTAAATAAATGGGATATTATTTCATACAACATTTTATATTAAGTCAGGAAAAAATGAAATAGACAAATAATTTTGACACAATATGACTCTTCCAATAGCATGAAAGATTTAACCTACAAAGGTGTACATAATACCAATATAATCTCTGCTTTGCTATCTAATCCTGACTACACCAAAAATATTAACCAATGAGAAATTTTGCATCGCTTTTTACTTGTTTCTTTTTACAAAAACACACGCTGCTAAGCAACGATAACTCTAATAAAGTATAAATTGTATTTTCGAATTTTGTATAATAATGTGCTATTTATACTAAATTCAAAATCGATTAATAAAGTGGGACTTTGGTGTATAGAAATGTCACTTTACTATATGGTAATGTTACTGTCAAATTTGAGGTTAGCAGGTTAGGTTTTGTGTCAGTTTGTGTCAAATTTGAGGTTAGCAGGTTAGGTCTTGTGTTAAAACTGACGCAAAACCTAACGTCGAATTTTACATAGACTTACAGTGCCCCCAACATATTATTCATACGTTTGAATTTCTACAGCCGCCTTTTTTAATGGACATGTGATATGATGCCTTCACATAAATGTTTGTTTATAAATACTAATACAAAATGCGAAAAAATAGTATACACACTTCGTAAGAAAAGTGTGTTTACTAAACCTAGATATCCGTTTTCATGTATTCTGATTCAGAAAAAGCAGTTTTTGAGGTAATGTCTCCCCGTGAGTCTGTCAGTCTGTATGTGTCCTCTCTGCAACCCAAACGATTTAATCGATCGGCCTGAAAACATTTACGTTTTAAATATAAATTTGCAAATGCCAGTCATTTTCGTATAAATTCGGTCAACCCAAACTGGTATTTTATTCTTATGTGTTCTACCATTGACCGAGAAATTGTTTGATAGAAATAAAATTCCTTAAAAATGCTATATATTATGCAAATATCTACAATGTTTGTTCAACTTGTATTTTACCCTTACGAAAAGGGTCGTATATTATGCAATTATCTACAACTTTTGTTTAATAAGTTCTCTTAAGAAGTATCGTTTTTTACTTCCCTCGTCTGAAAGACGAAGGAAGTATTTTAATCACGAAAAAATCACCTTCCGAAATTTTTTCAGATCTTCACGTTTCAAGGTCACTAGATGACGAAAAAGAGGTTTTCTCAATTCCGTCAGTCGGTCTGTCTGTCTGTCTGTCTGTCTGTCTTTCTGTCTGACTGCCTGTCTGTCTGTCTGTCTGTCTGTCTGTCTATCTGTCTGTCTGTCTGTCTGTCTATACGTCTGTCTGTCTGTCTGTCTGTTGGCAGTATAGCTCAAAAACTATTTGTCGGAGGAAGACGATACTTTGCATACATGTTAAATATCCACGTCGCATAAATAGTCCAGTCGTTGAAGGTAAAAATATGCTATTACCTCAGAATTCTTTGAACCTTGACCTATTGACGTGAAATTTGGTAAGTGCTTAGGGGATGGCTCACGGAGCAAAAGTGACATAGCGCCGATGTGCGCTTTTACCCTGAGAGTGGATGCCACCCCTTCTCGAGGGTGGAAATGTGTTTACTGAAAATAACCCCGGTAATGAATAGAGGGACAAATTCTAAGTAAAAAATGTTCTATATAGTTTTTTCGATAGATCTATATTTTTCGAGCTATTCGCGATTGAAAACTTAGATTTTTCCTGATAAAAATGCATGTTTTTGGACGGGTTTTCGCGAATAAGTCGAAAACTTCGCTTTCCATCAAATAAGTTGTAATAACCAGAAATTAAGCTTAGAAAACAGCAAAGAGATTGATTTTTTTATGAATGCTCTAGGTCCAAAATAAAAGAAGTTATGGCTCGTTGAAGAAGATTTTTTTTGCAACAACTTGGTTCGAAGTAATCAACGTTAATTAACGAAAAACCGATGCATTTTTCGCGAAAAACTTATAGAACGTTTTTTGTAGTGATTGAAAATACCTTTAAAATGAGCACTGTTAAAAGTCTATTCCACTATTCAAACTCGAATTTTTGAAAAAAAATGAGCGCTAAAACCCCAGCCATTCCACCAGAATTGATACTGACCATTATCCCTTTACAAATTACTTTATTTTAGTATTACTCATGTAATACAAAAGTTTTTCGACATGCTCAGACTTTGCATATTCAAAAAGTAAAGGGTTGAAGGGCTCGGGAGGGGTGGTCCGCGCACTATAATATAAACTTCTAACATTTATATCTCCGTTATTTTTTTTCCTACAAAAATAAAAAAAAACTTAAATGTTCGTTAAGAAAAAATCCACATTTTTCTACTATATTATTTTGTAGGTTTTTTTCTTTAGTTTTAGTTATTTTCAAAATAAGGTATTTTTTTAAGAATTTTGAAAAATACGTTTTCCATTTTCATCATACCTTTTTCGAAAAATGCGCATTTTAACCCGCCGAAACTTTTGGATTACATAAGTAATACTAAAATAAAGTAATTTGTAAAGGGATAATGGTCAATATTAATTCTGGTGGAATGGCTGGGGTTTTATCCCCCATTTTTTTTTTTCAAAAGTTCGAGTGGCCCACCGTTTTTGCATCGTAACTCGCTTAGTTATAATGAAATGGACTTTTAACAGTATTCATTTTAAAGGTCTTTTCAATCACTACAAAAAATATTCTATAAATTTTTCCCGAAAAATGCATCGGTTTTTCGTTAATTAACGTTGATTACTTCGAACCAAGTTGTTGCAAAAAAATCTTCTTCAACGAACCATAACTTCTTTTATTTTAGACCTAGAGCATTTATAAAAAAACCAATCTCTTTGCTGTTTTCTAAGCTTAATTTTTGGTTATTACAACTTATTTGATGGAAAGCGAAGTTTTCGACTTATTCGCGAAAACCCGTCCAAAAACATGCATTTTTATCACGAAAAATCTAAGTCTTCAATCGCGAATAACTCGAAAAATATCGATCTATCAAAAAAACTATACAGAACATTTTTTACTTAGAATTTGTCCCTCTAACCATTTCCAGAGTTAGTTTGAGTCAACACATTTCCACCCCCCGAGAAGAGGTGGCATCCACTCTCAGGGTAAAATCGGACATCGGTGCTATGTCACTTTTGCTCCTTGAGCCGTCCCCTAACCATTCACCAAATTTCACATCAATCGGTCAAGGTTCAAAGAATTCGGAGCGGAAAACCTTCAATGACTGGACTAAAAACCGATACAATTTCATACAAATATGTGCAAGGTAACCACACTAAAAAAAATTTGTTTATTTTTGTGTTAATTTTGAAATAAAAGAAAGTAGTAACTTTCACATAGGTGAGGCTTTACATTTGCCGAAAATAAGACTCAACCGATAAAGGATAATGTCACAAAAGATAAAAATGTTACCATTACACCGCGCTCTTCATGAGACGCGCGCGCCGGACCTTTCCTGAAGAGACGCGGTAGCTCAGATGGCATTCCGCCGCACATACATCCTCTGTGGATATTCAGCCAGGATCGAGCATTCTGCAGAGCCCCAGATGCGGCGGGTTCAAACCCCAGCGGGATACATTTAAATTTGAAAATGTATTTCATTTATTAGAAACGTGAAGATATTTGTACTCCTAACTTAATTTGATTTTTAAAATTATTTAGTGTCACAGTGTCGACGAGAGAGGTTCTGCGTAAAGCCTGTTACGATTTGCGTTCTTTAATTTAATGAACTATGTAGGAATATACTGTACTTTAGTTAGCTGTAAGCCATCTGTATAATATTTTAAGGTAAAATTCGTAGGAAAATGTCATATTTAAATTACAACAAGCGGATGTTTAGAAACGTGCCTTTCGCTTGGGAAGCTGGAGATATTCCAATCTCACGAATAAGATTAGAGTAAGTTTATGCAGCGTTTACTTCATAAACCGAAATATTGAGTGATGTATATGACCGGTACGTGATTAGAAGAAGCAACGGTTGCAACTCGATCATAAAAACTATTTGCAGCTGGGACCAAATGCTTTAGTAGAATTTTAAATCTTTATAGCGGTAATTTACTAAGGGTCCGAACAGGCCACATTTTCCCATGGGAAATCCTCAAGCTTGTAAAAATTCATAGAACTATTATGAACGGTCACGTCCGCGTAATGCCAAATGTCCAAAATTTAGACCAGCTCTGATAGGTTATTGGGAACTTTGTAAACGCCCACCGAGCTTTCTTGGTCAGAATGGACTTAGAATTAAGTTAGTTAATAAGAAGATGTAAATAGGTAAACTTAAGGTTTCTGTAAACGGCAGAAAAATAAATGCAAGTATTTGTATCTACTTAAGTGTTCTTATTAATCTCAGTAGCTTTGGTCTTCGTGTCCGAGTGTGTTTCAATTAAAAGGATTGCCAGTTACCCCGACTTTAGGCGTCTCGCAATAAGCCCTTTACAGATTTTTTTAAATATCAAAACAAGTAGTTTAGAAGAATGTTTCTAAATTTCAAAATTTAGCAATGGGAATACATTTTTAAAAACATTGTTATATATTCCGTATATTTCTAGAGGTATTTCCGTAAGAAGTACAGTTTTTGAAGAAATTATATTGTTAGAACAAAATCGTTGCCTATGTTTTTTCGAAGGAAAAATTGTAATGTGTTTTGGTAATAAAATAGCCGGAATAACCATTTTTTAAACCGACCTGCAGTCCATTATTTTTATATGGAAATGCAAATGGCAAAATACTGGGGATACCATTGGCCTCAGCACTATTACTAGATTGAATTGGGCTGAAAACCTCTACGGAATGCCATCCTTCGGAAGTGATGTAAAGCCGTAGGTCAAATGTTACTATGATGTGTAGCATGTAAAAGATCCCTTGCTAGGGTTGGAACTCCTTAGTCTCGGCAAAATTCTATGTAGGACTTTGGCCTTATGACCATAGCAGTCAGTGTCTAAGATACCTGGTACTCCGCATGCCTAAACCTTGTCCATAACAAACAAACAAACAAAATAGCAGTTGTCTAAACTATTTGGATAATCTACTATTAGTACAACTGTATGTCACTGAAAATTACTAGTGTCAAAAGTATTTGCTCTGAAATTTTGTGAGATTACAATGTAACATCTAGATATTATATTTCCAACAAAGGACTATAATGATTGCGACAAAATGATGAGCACAAATCTTGCCGCTAGATTTGTGGAAAATTTATATTTTCATTTATTATAGACTTTAGCTACATGCTGTCATGTCACTAAGTTGAAAGTTACCATTAAAAAACATACATTGCTACCAACAAATGTCATGTTTGAGCAAATCAACTGTAAGTTAGATGACGACCAGTTAACACGAAACCTAACGACTCTGCAATAGTACAGGGTCGTACGACCAACTTCAAATATAGGTAGTTTGGGTAAATACAAGAAAGAAATTCTAATATATTTTTGTGAAGCATCATAAAGCTGCAACAGAGCATTTATTTACACCATCCTCAAGTTTGAGTGCCACTGTTTCTCTCTTTAAAAATGAGTAGGTAATAAAACAATGCTAATCCACCCGCGCTTCTGACTAATACAAATTTGTAATAAAAGTTGGCTTTTTTATTGTAGAAACTACTACATTTCGGTAAATTTATCATCAATTAACGAAGAATATAGTGGTTTATTATATATTTTTTTAATAATAAGAAACAAAAACAGCAATAGAAATAACAGTTAAAAGTAATTTATTCTGAGTAGACAGAAGCACTAAAATAACTAAAGTTAGACTCTAAAAAAATTGTTCAAAATGTTCCCTTGAACTTCAATACAAACTTAAGCTCTCGGCAAGAGCGAATTTCGAACGCTTTCAAAAATATTAGGATTTTGTTGGATACCTCGACATGCATCCTGAACATGTTGCCACAGTTCCTCTACACAATTAAAGTCTCTTCCATAAACACCTTTTTAATTGTACCCCAAATGAGGAAGTCTATTATGTTCAAATCTCGGCTCTATGCAACTGCATCACCTCTTCCTATCCATGTATTTGGATAATTTTGGTTCAACCAATTTCCCACCGTTACGGCGTAATATCCTCGATAAGTTCGGATAAGTTATTTTCAAGAAAATGTAAAGAGTTTTCTCCTGATAGTCTTGGTGGTCCACCTTAACGCTTGCCACAAACCCCTACCCAAAACATTTATTAAAAATTTCTTTTGAAAACGGGCATGTCTGGTTGTGTGAGGGTTTTCTTGTTCCCAAATGTTGTAATTGTGGTAGTTGGTGACGATAGATCAGAACAACCTCCAGAGTTCAAGATAGCCTGAGAATAACAATAGATGAAGTCACAAAGGCAATAACACGACTTAAAGACGGTAAATCTCCAGAGCCAGACATGACCATGCTGAATTTCTCAAGTTATTCAACGCAGAAGGCATTCAGTAGTTAACAGAAATATTTAACTAGGTATATTCTAACGGGGAAATACCAAAAGTATGGCTAAAGTCTACATTTATCCTGCTACCTAAAAATTCAACGCAAGTACTGTAGCGATTTCCGAACTATCAGTTTAATCAGTCACCTTTTAAAACTCTTTCTGAAAATAATACATCAGAAAATTCGCAAAGTGCGGAGTGTGAAGAACAAATCAGTTGCACACAGTTCAGCTTCAGGAATGGAATGGGAACAAGGGAAGCCCTATTTAGTATTCAACTACTTTTTCAAAGATGTAGGGATGTTGATTGCGATATTCATGTTACTTTATCGATTATCAAAGAGCTTTTGATAATGTACGGCATAATAAACTTATCAAGATACTAAAAGAAATTGGTTTGGAAGATAGAGATTTAAGAATTATCGGCAACTTATACTGTAACCAAACAGCTTCCATACGCATTCAAGAAGAGAACTCCGAAGATATTGAGATCAAACGAGGTGTCCAACAAGGGCGTGTGTTATCACCGATGCTTTTTAATGTATACTCAGAAAGAATTTTTCAAGAGGCGTTAGAAGACAATGACATTGGAATCAAGACCAATAGCGACTATCTAAATAACGTAAGATATGAAGACGACACAGTAGTGTTTACAGATAGTCTAGAGAATATACAAGAGCTAATGAACAGAATAGTAGATTCTAGTCAGACAAACGGACTTTCAGTTAATTTAAAGAAAACAAAATATATGGTAATCTCCAAAAGTAATAATCATCCTGGTCAACTTTTAATGAATAACCAACCAATAGAAAGAGTACAAAAGTACATATATTTGGAAACAACAATTAATGAAGATTGGGACCACTCGTTAGAAATAAAAAACAGGATAAAAAAATCCAGAGCCGCATTTCTGAAGATGTCAAAAGTATTCAGATGTCAGGATTTATCTTTACTAACCAAAATGAGATTATTGAGATGCTACGTCTTTTCCGTATTGCTATATGGAGTAGAGTCTTGGACCTTCACCGAGGCTTCCTGTAAGAAACTTGAAGCATTTGAAATGTGGCTATACCGACGTATTCTGAAAATCCCGTGGACAGACCAAACCACTAATCAAACTGTTCTTGGAAGAATGGGTAAAGAAAAAGAACTGCTACTAAAGATAAAAACGCGTAAGCTGGAATACCTAGGGCACATTATGAGAAATGGACAGCGATATGAGCTCCTTCAACTGATTATTCAGGAAAAGATGGAAGGAAAGAGAGGCCCTGAGAGCAAAGGAATATCGTGGCCGAAGAACTTGAAAACGTAGTTTAATACAACAACGGTCGGACTTTTCAAAGTACGAATTTCAGTAATGATCGCCAACGCCCGGAATGGATTGGCACCATAAGAAGAAGAAGTTATACCATGTCTGGAAAACGTGGGCTCATCAGTAAATCAAATGTTCTGTATAAATTCGGCCTAATTTCTGTTTTGTTCTAAAAGCCACTCATAAAACTCTACCCTTCTAGCATAACCAGCAGGTTCTAAAGCTTGAACTCGTTGATAATGATAAGGGTACAGTACATTTTCGTGGAGAGTTCACCATACCACCTGCTTAGATATACCAACGATTCTAGCTATTCCTCTCGTGCTATATGAAGGATTTTCATCGACCATCCGAAGAATTTCTTCAGCCGCATAAATTTTGCTATTCGTTCGTTGCCTACCAAACTCCCTGAATTGAGGCTGAACAGTTCCACTCTCGCACAAACGCTGATGAAGCCTTATAAAGGCCTTCACAGATGGTTGTTGACGATTAGCATGTTTGTTGATAACGTCTTACCGCTCCTTTTGCATTTCCGTTGCACTGTCCGTAAATAAGACGCTTATCAGCATATTTTCCATTTGTGAAGAACCTGTTCACCTTCTGTTCGAATCTTAAGATACAAATTCAGTTGTATTCGTTTGTTTTTAAGACCTACTTTAAGTTTAATTTGTAATATGGCTGCTGTTACTGACTAAACCTCAAACAAAGTTGTTACAGCATTCTAGTTTTCACTTTAACAAAACTTGGGAATGGTGTAAAAGGATCCTCATTAACAACTGCATGAAGCTCTAAATAACAAAAATGTATTAGAGTTTGTTTCTTGCATTTAGCTAAACTATCCGTCTCTAAAATTTGGGTTGAACTTTTTATGACACTCTGTATATTACGTCACAAGATCGGTAACTGCTTTCGAAGTGACCGAGAAAAAGTTAGAAACACGAGACCTGAAGGGCCTGTTATCTTGTTGTTGTCATACCAACCAACAAGGATACGGTAACTTGACCTTTTAGTCACAAATAACAACTCCGAAAGAAAGTAAAAATAGATTAGTAGCGGAAAATATAGTAATAGAAGTTTATGCGCCAACACAATTCAGTCTAGTGACAATTGTCGTTGCTAATTTTGAAAATATGATGTATTTTGTGCGTATATCAAGTGCTACAAGAACGTAGAACTTGCACGTCAAACATACGGAACACACTGACACTGCTGGAAGGCATGTATGATGATAAGCGTGCTTTTTGTTTCAAAACATAATTTTACAGATACCGTAATAAACAAACAACAATATTATTGTGATCATGGCACTAGTGATTTCTGCCTGTAAAAAGAATAAGCTCAGTTTTTCAAAATTTTGAAAAAGTTTCCGTATCATGTAATACATCATTGCATTCAGAAAAAAATCCTCACTTAAAAGAGCCAAAAAAATTGCACGGTACCAATTTAAAATTTTGAGGTTAGGTTAGATTACTAAAAATTTACACAAATAAAATTGGTTTTATTAAGTGCCAATAAAAGTATTTAAATTACCATGCAAATAAGTTCAAATCGTATCTCAATATCTTAAGTAACAAAAAAGTTACGGCATATAACAGAAATGAGAATATTTTGTTGTTTTTTAATCTTGGACAAGTGGGCCATGACAAGTAAAATTTAAAGATGGATTCTTAATGAGCTCTCAAACCTGCACCTTTTTGCTAATTTAACCATCTCTCTATCTCTTCAAATACAAAAGTTACTCATGTTGTCCTTACGAAATTCGGGCACCCTGTATTTGTATGAAATTGTACCGGTTTCATGCAAGGTAGATATATAATATGTATACAAAATATCATCTTCCTCCGACAAACAGTTTTTGAGCTATACTGCTAACAGACATACAGACAGACGGACAGAATTAAGAAAACTTCTTTTATCTACTAGCAACATGATATTGTACATTTTCGTCATAGAAACAAAATATGAAAAGCTACTCATAACTCCCAAGGGACTTGTCAAATTATTTCTCCCTTAAACTCATGGTAACAATGCAACTACAATTAACGTCTTAGCAATCATACAATGAGGCAATCCTTGATGTTACTTACACATTCTAATTTTAAATGTCATTATGACATTTTGAAATTTCATACTATTTTTACGAATATGCTAGTAGATAAAATATTGTATGCGCCACGGGAGATATTCATGTTTTTTACCTTCGGTTGACATGTCAACCTCAGGGAAAATCATATTCATATCTTCCTTAATGCATAAATATCTATTTCGTCATCTAGGGACCTTGAAACGTGAAGATCTGAAGAAATCTCGGAAGGTGATTTTTTCGTTATTACAATATTTCCTTCGTCTCTCAGACGAGGGAAGCAAAAATAGACTATACTTTGATTATTACACACAACTATCACATGACTGATATACAATGAGAACCATGAGTTTTTTGAAAATCGACCAATCCCGAACTGATTACCTGATAAGCTCCCTAGGGAAACTTATCAACCGATAAGCTCCCTAGTGCTAATCATCGACCCGGTAGATATTGTCAGAATTAAAAATAAAAATGCAATAAACAAGCAATTTTGGCATTATTAGATCAGTTTTATCTCATAATTCGTATAAGGGTTTTGTGTAATAATCTTCAAAATATAAACGTGGGCGACACACTTACATATAATTTTTCCCGTGCCAAGAGTCATCGTGCTGGTTGCCCTTAGAAAACTGCCCTCGGGCAAGCCCTCGGGACAGTTTTCATTGCAACCAGCACTCGACCCTTGGCGTGTGCAAAATTATCGGTAAGTATGTCTCGCCCTTGTTATATTACTACTGATTATTCAACACTATAATGAACGAACCAATGAAAATTGTTCAATTTGTCAGAAACGGCCAATCAAAATTGACTCTCATTGAAAACACCTAATGTCACAGTGTTTTCACGCGAGCCCAATTGGTTTCAATGATTTCAATTTAGTGAGTAGCCTTTGACTGACATTTCACCAAAACGTCAAAGTCAAAGTTTGCAAATCAGCTTCATTCAAAAACTCATAATAATCGTGTTGGAAGCTCCAGTATTGAATTAATAGTGAAAAACGTTAAAAATGTGTGCTGTCGAACACGGTAAAAGTCATCTACCCATATTGTTGAATAATCTTTCCAAATACCACTCAAGGGAAAATTTTTTAAGAGAATTTATTTCGTCAACATGCAAATTATTGCAAATTTCTCTCAACAAAAACTGCTCAAATTCCACTCGACCTGCGGTCTCGCGGAATTTTTAACGCAGTTTTGGTTTCGAGAAATTTAAACGCAATAATTTGCATGTGAACGAAAAAAATTCTCAAAAAATGTTCACCTTTTGTGGTATTACCCTTGATAATTTTCAACATAGATTTCCAAAAATACACAGGATAGATAATCTAAATTGGAGTCCCTTAAAGCATGGGACTGTAACATAATCATATCATAGCAAAACAAATACCTAATGCTTATCTAAACGACATTTTGATCAGAGTTGAAGCGCCTTAACCCTGCAGGAGTCGCGCTTATACTGAAACATGAGTAGTCGCTGCGGACTCACACTCCCCATGGCAAATAAAAGATAGTTTAGGGACTACAAACAGAAGTCATATGCCAGTTTATTTTTTATTTATTGCAAAACAATGAAATATTTATTTATTAAAAAGAAACCTTACAAATAATTGTCCAATATTAACATTTAACTTAGGATTTTGGAATTTTAATAAAAATGAAAAAAAAATTAATTCTGCCATGCACTCTTACGGCATTCGTTACAAATAATGGTTGAATGTTCTAAACACAAAGAAATATTACATTTGACGCAATAATATCTTTGTGGCCAGTTTTATCATTTTGGTCAGATTCTAAACACTCTTTCATTAAACGCCGAAGGCGATCCTGCTGTTTCTCGTACTCTCCCATAGAAACTAGAAAATTTTAAAGTAATTTTGTAAGTTAAAATTACTAAAAAACTTACGGTAACTTACCTCTGTTTATAATCAAATTGAATTTAAAATAAAACTATTTTACAAACGCCGGTGGTCGCTGCGGACTCTCACTCCGCAAATACTAATCATTCACACAAATGTGCACCCACTAACTTGTTATTTGGCACCGACAATAAGATACTGTTCCCCGAGAGGTACTGAGACCGGCAAGACCTACAAAGTAGGGATTGCCAAATAATGGCTGATACATCTTGCATGCGGAGTGACTAAGGTCACTATATCAATAAGGTACCGCCATTAGTGATTTTTTATATCTATCCTTGTCGCACAATTTTCTCCAACTGGGGATAAAAACACATAACCTAACAGATTCCTCACTTTACAAGTGCCATTACACCAAAAAGAAAATCCCCAAAAAGTAGTGTCTTCCCTATTGCACTTGGGAAATTTGTATTTGTTATCCTTATCTCACAATTTTCTCACATTCTCACACGAGGAATGTAATGGCGGTACCTTATTGATATAGTGACCTTAGGAGTGACAGTCCGCGCGCGACCTCTGCAGGGTTAACTTAATTCGACCTTATTTTAGTATACAGTGTGGTCCATTAAGTGTGCAACAAATGGGAAATTTTTTTATTAGTTGTACAATCGAAATTTAAATACTGCCAAAAGTTAGTGCATGTTCGATAACCATATCAGATGCCCATAGAATGGCTTCAAGTCAAACAATATACAGGGCAGGACAAAAAATATGAAATTCGTTCAAGAACAAAGTTACCTTATTTCAAAAAATATAGCTAAATTTTATTGAGAAAAGTTGTTTAGAATTAAAAGTTATGCTCAAATACAAAGTCACGGCCTCCTATTCAAATTTTGATTCTTTTTTGGAAAATTTTGTATGATACATATTTTTATTATTTTGATTTTATATGTATTTAAAGTAGCCACAACCACATCCCTTTTAAATAACTTTTAGCAACTTGAAGCGTATTTGTAAAATTTACTTGGATTTATATTTTTTTAGGTAAGCGTCCAGTTCATGTTTATTGCAACGATATTTAACAGCACTTTAGAATTTCGCAAATATTCTTCTTAACAAAGCAAATGCTTTACTAATAATAATTTACATATGAAAAACTCTTAATAAAATCAGAGTAATAAAAATATGTATCATACGGGGATAATACAAAATTTTACAAAAAAAGAATCAAAATTCGAATAGAAGGCCGTGACTTTGTATTTGAGCATAACTTTTGATTCTAAACAACTTTTCTTAATAAAATTTTGTTATATTTTTTTAAATAAGGTAACTTTATTCTTGAACGAATTTCATATTTTTTGTCCTGCCCTGTATATTGTTTGACTTGAAGCCATTCTAAGGGCATCTGATATGGTTATCGTACATGCACTAACTTTTGGCGGTATTTAAATTTCGGTTTTACAACTAATAAAAAAATGTCCCATTTGTTGCACACTTAATGGACCACACTGTATATGTATATGTATACTAGCTGGCCCGGCAAACGTTGTTCTGCCCAAAAATAATTTGTCTCTGAAACCCCGTTTTACCTCTATAGTGTTTTAATTTTATGTCCATGTGCATGCCCATCGTCTTGAACTTAAAAATAAATGCCATTTTCGCAATCAACTTCCCAAAAAACCTCAATAACGACACACATATCAATTTTTAAGCTTATTTACCCCATTTCACCCCTAACAGGTAGCGGACCCGACAAACGTTGTCCTGCCCGAACGTTGGTTTGCTATGCATGCAATTAGCGGGTTCAGCAAACGTTTTTTTGATATTCGAATTTTCGATTTTTTTTTATTTTAAAAATATTGGGGGGTGATATTTTGGGGTTATATATTCTAATATACGAGAAATCTTACAAAAAAATGTAAATTTTTTAAAATCCCAGAACCCGATTGTAGCGCCACCTACCGGGTCCAATTGTGAATCTAAACCATCCAGGGACCCACTCAAACACACACAAAAAATTTCATCAAAATCGGTAAAGCCGTTTAGAAGGAGTTCGGTGATGTACACACGTACGGAAGAATTATATATATAAAGATTTTTATTTTAAAAAATATTGGGGGGGGGGGATTTTGGGGGACCCGACAGACGCTGTCCTGTCCAAACGTTGGTTTGCCTGCTATTGGCAGGTTCAGTATATTTTTTTTCGATTTTCGAATTTTCGATTTTTTTCATTTTAAAAAATATTGAGGGGGGGGGAATTTTGGGGTTATACAGAAATTCGTCAAATAAAATTTTAAAATCCTAGAACCCGATTGAAGCGCCACCTACCGAGTCCAATTGTGAATCTAAACCATCCAGGGACCCACTCAAACGCACAAAAACAATTTCATCAAAATCGGTCAAGCAGTTTAGGATGATTTCAGTCACATACACACGTCCAGAAAAATTATATATATATAATGATATGCAAATGCAGCGCTATCGTCGGTATAGAACACCACCTGAGGACACGTTCCGTCAGCTGTTGGTTTTAATAAATGGGTAAGAAGGTTTCACAGTAGATGAGAAAGATCATGATTTATAACAGTCATAAATGAAGTTAATGATGCTTATGTAATTCGGTAGGACACTGAAAACCCTCATATTAGTCAAAGGTGATAAGCAAGACTAGGAATATGTAGAGCTTACACCAAAGGCATTTTATGTGCGAATAAGTTCGTCGAAATTCGCTACTGGAAGAAGTTTCACTTAACATGAGGCAGCAGATGGAACAGCGTACCCTGTGCATTACAATATTAATGTTCGGAATTTATCTAAATAACGGCTTTCCAAACAAGTGGATTGGAAAAGTAGCCCTCATTTCTGGCAAGATAAAAGTTTATTCTTACAATACCAAACTCTTTTCTGGCATGAAATTAAGTCTGGCCATTTAATACTGACTGCAATTAACAAATGGGACTGAAAACTTGCGTATCAATTATTATTCGGGATGTTATAAGACTAGCTCAAAGGTGTATGGAGAATAGCAAGCTAACTGATTGAAAATTAACTTAATGTTATAAAAGCCCACAACTCAGATCAATACGTCATAATCATGTATTAGTATTTTATTGATTTATCACTACATTATCACATTTTAAATAATGAACATCTTTTTGAAACGTATCGCTTTGAAGGACGTTTTATTTAAGGTTAGGTGGTATAAAGACGGACACAGATATGCAATTTATAATCCACAGCCGCCCAGGACGCAAAGACTTTTTGAACACCCGTTATAATAAAATAAATATATATATAAAAATAAAGTAAAAATGGTTTTTTCTGAATCTAACATGCATAATAAAAAAAAACAAATCATTACGGTTCCTTGAAATAATGATTATGGAAACAGATTTCAGAAACAGGATTGTTCACTTTTGTTCACATTTGGAATAACTATT
Organism: Agriotes lineatus; assembly: GCA_940337035.1. Taxonomy (NCBI): domain Eukaryota; kingdom Metazoa; phylum Arthropoda; class Insecta; order Coleoptera; family Elateridae; genus Agriotes; species Agriotes lineatus. Next base: position 84,371,356 of record OW679194.1, on the reverse strand, counting down.
AGATTCAAATAATTTTCCAATTGTTAATGCCTTCTCTCTTTATTGAACTTAAAATACAATTGTGTTTCACTGCTTTGTTTAATTGTATTTTTCGTACACTAGCATTGAAAGAGCTACTTTGCCGTACAATTTATTAATCAGAAAGTTGCACTTTGCGGTATTCGTACGGCAAAGTAGTATTTTGCGGTATTCCTACGGCAAAGTAGCACTTTGCCGTACGTTTCCTTAGTTACAGCACATATAATATTACATTACATTAATATTACTCTACTTATTTGCTATATACGAGGATAAATTTAGTATTCCGTTTTGTATGCTAGTGTACGAAAAAATATTGTACGAAATTCGTATGAAAGTGGCTTTTCCATACTCGTCTCGAAATTCCGGACTCGGCCTAACGGCCTCTTCCGGAAACATCTCACTCGTACTGAAAAACTCCACTTTCTATACTTGTTACGTAAATTACTATTGTCCTTATTAACATACTCTTTTCAGAGCTAGCCATTAGAAGGAAACCATGTGCACCATTTAATGAAATATCTATATATGTCCTAGTGCAAAACCCTATCATAAACAACAAAAACATTTCCAGAAAAAAAACAGACGGTAAATGTTTGTAGGTTATTTTAGAGTAAAATTTGAAATAAAAATTAAAACAACTCAGTGTTGCCATAGTGTTAATAATAAATGCGAAAATATTATACAGTGAAAATTCATGAACTGCGAACACGAGTAAATCAAGGCGAATTTACGATTGCCTAAAAATACGCCAAGACCGATGGACAGTCGGTCTAAGGTATTCTGATATTAATCCACGGGTCGTCTGCGTTGATTGTTTAAGTAATTGTTCAACGCAAACGCCTAGTGTATTTTTTTTTAAATTAATTATTATATCACAGATAGAATGTATGAGGTACTGTTATTCCGTGATTAATTCAGGTGATAAATTCAGAGTTGAAAAACAGGATTTTTAGAGATTAACAGTACAGTAAAAGAAGGTAGTTCTTAAAGTAAAACGCATTCTGAAGAAAGAAATAATTTCTTCCGAACAAACTAACTCAGTAAAAAAAAGATGCAAACAAAAATAAAACTATTTTTATTTCAAACAACAAAATTCAAGAAGTTTAAATTAGCTCTTGTTCAAAGAGCCTGCCCTCTTGCGCTAAACAATATCCTAAGCGATCATAGAAACGTATTAGTGCTAGTACTCTGAACAACCCTTTTAATTTTTAAACGCAGTTCTTCAAATCGTTTGTTGTAGTGAAAACGACTTTTCAGAGGAAGTTTTAGGCATATCTGTCACAGTTTCACAAAATTCCATACTTCTGAAATGGCCAACGAGAAGAATATCGCAGCGAAATCTACTAGTTCTACAATTTATTTAAAAAAATAGTCTGGATAGTCATTAGCGGAAATACAAACCTCTTTTAAATACCTGTCTTCATTGGGAACATTAGGGCTTTCGTGCTTTTGGGGAGAAACACATCCAAAGTTTCCAAAATTTGAATACCTCCATGTAACGTTGATAACGATAAAGAACGCCTATTTTCAAATGTTGTGAAAGAACTTTGAATTTCCCGGACCGTTGGACCCTGATAATACCATTTTACAATTTGCACTGATCCATTGCTTCGTAGTTATCGATTTTAAGATAGAAATGACAGCAGATATTATCTAATGACAAAATACGGGAACTGTCAAAGTTAAATTCTCGGCATTTGTAAATTCGACATATCGTCTGCCGTGTTCGTAGTAAGAAAAATCTCTCTGTATAAAATAAATGATTGTGTCGAAAATCATTACTTGAACTTTCTGTAATTTTTATGTAGATTTTTTAAAGCTTCTATGTCATGATTTTTTGTGATGTCATAAATGTAATTAGACTATGTAAGGTTATTATTTATACAGTGTCCGCCAAAAAGTCGGCATAATATGGCAAAATTTTAAATTTTTGATTTAAAAAAAACCTTTTACGTCAATAATTTGTGCTTGTCTAAAAACCGATTTAGCCTGTATCATATATGGTGTGTTACTTTTAGGTAACTGAAGAATCTCAAGGCCAGAAAACACCAAATTTTTTTTAACTTTAGCTAAAAATTCATTTTTCAGTTTTTTAAATATTTTTCAAAATTTCACATACCAATACTTAATATTAAATTATTTTTTTATGTGAAGACAACAAAGAGTTCTTGTTATTATTATAGCGAGTATTTCAGCTATTGCTGCTTCTCGCATCGGTTTTTGTCGTTCCAGTCTGCTCTCAATCCTCTCTTAGTATTCTTTCTTCATTCATTCGGCATAGATGCCCGTGCCATCTTAATTCCTTTTAATTTATCATATCCATAATAGTATCTTTGCTTTCCATTTTCTCTCTGATAACTTCATTTCTAACGTGGTCGTACAAGGTTAGGCCACAACATCTTTTCTAGTATGTCATTTCCGCCGAGAGTAGCTTGTAATTCATCATTTTGTCTATAACCCATATCTCCGAACCATATGTCATAACTGGTTCTACTATTGTTTTAAATATATCAAAGATTTATAATTGGAAAAACTAATATAAAATGTTAATTACTTCTTTAGATTTTTTTTATTTACCGAAAAGTAGTATGTTTGCATAATTTTGACGTTTTGTATGCAATGCGCTTTTTAGACGAAATATTTTTTAATTCTAATTAATATCTATTGCAATGGCTTCAAGAAACTTTCATCTAGCCCTGTTAATGAATGAATTACTGTTACAAAAATCCTGTAAATGCCCTTTTACAGTTGTCCAAATGGAAATATTTCTCCATCCAATTTACATGTTCTAAAAAATTTCTGTAAAAGAACATTTACAAAATTTTTGTAACAGTAATTCATTAACAGGATATATACGATTTTTTTAGCATGGAGGTTTCGGAAAGTATTGGAAATAGAGCGACGGTTAAATGGAGAAAATAATACAGTTTTATAAGCATGCTTAAAATCTGTTTTTTGATTTTCAGAAAATATCCCTGCCTTACTAGATATTTCACAAAAATTTCATTAAATTCATCTAACGCTCGTATCATTGAATTTAGAAAAAAAGTTTTATATCGATGTAATTGGTAAAAAATATCTTTTTGATAATGTTGTAGCCAACTATTGTTCCCATTTAAATAAACACAGCATTGGATCATACTCGAAAGTGACAATTTGTATAAAAAACTGAATTACTCCTTCTTTTAAAGCTCAAGAATATCTAAAACTTTTGTTTCAACACTTTTTTTTCTAAATTCAATGATAATGAGCGCAAAATGAATTTAAGTAAAATTGTAAATTTCAGTTTTTGTGAAATAGCTAGTAGGCATGGATATGGATATTTTCTGAAAAACAAAAACAGCACCTAAGCAGGCTCGTAAAACTGCACCACTTTCCCTAGTTAACCGTCCCTCTATCTACAATACATTTCGAGATACCCATGCTAAACATTAAAAAAAAATCACCCTATTTATAATACTGTGGTTTGAACCAAATATACCTAGCGGAATGACAAGGCGTTTTACTGTAAAGTGTACGCTCCTTGTGTGTTCACATAAGGAAATTCCGACATTTATTTCTAATGCATGCAGAGATATTTTCATCGTCACTAAACCAAATTAATGAATTAAACCTACTGACGTACCTGTGATTTTCGAATACGTATTGAGGTCTTTTCATTACCAGAAGTCTGGGTAATATGTGAATGAAAACTCTTTTCACCCATGGTGCCATCCTGTGCGTTTGTGGCGATCGAAAATGCACGTTGAGTACTACTACTGTTACGCATATACTGAAACAGAACACAATATTTTGATTAAAATAATATTGCAAAACGTATAACAAGAGTTGTATTTTCATTTTGCAATAAGGATGATATTAAATCTAAGAATTTAAATGTTTCGAAGACGTCTACTACCTACACCGTTTCATATATTTTCAACTAAAATTTTTATTACGTGGGTGACTTAAATTGAGTATTGCAATTTCTATTTGGAAATTTTTCGTATTGAGTGGATCCCTTAATTCAAAATAAATTACACTTATCAGTTTCGTGTTATCTTCTGCCAAAAATCATTTGTCAGTAAGTTATCTTTTTTTTGTTTACTTCTGCAATAGTCACGCAAAATTTATTTCGTGCATAGTTCCTTTGCATCGATTAAACTGGCTGGGGATACTCTCCCATATTGCTTCTGAAAATAGGCACTCCACCTACCGTGTCGTGCCTATTTTCGTCGCAACAAGCGGTCGTGCATCAATATATCCAGTATTATTAGCAAGTCACTATGCACTTAATACATTACTCTTGATAATTTTCCATTATTTTAGGTAGTCTTATAATTTGTATTTGTTGCAAAGCCGTAAAAACGTCAACTATGTTAGACTGATATTCCATGTTATAAGTTTGCTTAGTTAAGTTTCTGCCACATTGAAAACTAAATGATTGTATGCGACATAATAATTTTTCTTAATTATTAGAAAGCGATTAGTTTAATTTAATATCATTTAGCAACTTGGATTATTTAGATATCCGATACTTTATTATTGGAGATGTTTGCTTTAGAGATTCTTTCATTTAGCTCATAAGAGCTGACGCAACTTTTCTCTCGAACAGGAAACACCTTTTACATACCACATCGAGAATTTCCACTAAAATAGTTATTTGAATATTTTAATTTGTTTCAATCTAATAAAATAATATTAAATCTTTTTTTACTTTATGTAACAACGCTACTAATAAATACTAACTAACAATAATTTGAAGTGCTCCACCCAATTATCTGGTATAATTATTGAAAAGTATGTATACCCTTAACCATCAACAATGGACGGTGCAATTGAATATGCATGTTATTAGAACTCAGTTTTTAGTCTACTACGTTATAGAAATATAGACCTATACACTTTGTGACTTATAGCTGTATATTAAAATAAAATGCAATTGTATCCATTTTGATTAAATTATTGTTCGACAGCTTTTCCTGAATGATGAATAGCAATGTTACTAAGTGTGCCAATTATCAAGTTGTAATTAAAAAGTGCAGATGTAATTACAATAACAGCTACATCCAAGGTAATTTGTTTTCTAAATGAGGGCAACGTCTAGAATACCGCCAGCATGCTATTACAACCACAACTTCACTCGCAGCCATAATGTCAAGATAAGCAAAGTCAGGTACTGTAAATTGCATATTATGGCTCAATTGTACTTATGCAGTTTAAACTGCAACTCCTGCACTAGAGTTTAAACTTTAAACTTATCATAATCGTTTAAAAGTTAGTGTTATTATTAAAAGTGCACCTCTTCCGTTTCTATTACTATATAATTAGTTAAACGTCAGAAATTGTGGAACTGAAAAATAGTTTGTTACTTTCAGTTCGTTGAACTTCATACTGAAAAGATACAAACAGCAGGAAATTACTTAATGGGAAAGTGAAATATTAGTCATTATTATTATATATTGATACTGGCTACGATAATTGCTCGCTTTGAGATTTTTCGGTGCGTTTTTGTTTTAATAAAAAACTTGTTTACAATATTTCGGCAGCAGATTTTACCCTTGATGTGTTTAGCAATGAGTTAATAATTTTCCAGTTCGTTAATTTTAAAATAATACATTAACTATACGAAAATGTTACGGGCAAAGTTTTAAAAACGGTATAAAGAAAATTGCTTTCCGCTAATCGCAATGATTTTATAGTGAGTAGGATACCCAAGTATTGACTTGTGTCTGTATTATCACGACTCGACTAGAAAACTTTAAATTGAATCTATTGTTGTACGATTACGAGAAAAGTTTATTGCAGCTTCATGTTCTGATATGAAATTCTAAACTTTCTAACAGGTCTATTTTAGTTTAAAATTATTAGTTCTGCCCGAACAGTATGGTTTCAAGGCTACAATAATAATGAAAATATTAACAATTTCCAGAAAAGAATAATTTCCGCTCGCTTAAAGAAAAATTAATACGCATGCATGACCAGTAGATACAAAAGCTATAGATGGCAGTGAAGTTGATTAGGTTGTGTATTAAATAACAATTTTATTCTTCTTTGTATTGTAGTAGAAAAATAGTATATGTGCTTCGTGTGTAAAGAAACTTTTGTGCTCTTACACGTTTCCAGAAACTAGATTTTTGTAGATTTAGTAATATACATATTAAGCATATAGTTCTTGAATTATAAATATCAAACAAGGTCACAATTTATCTTGCTGTAGAAGTCTGTTAAGCCATTTTGCCCTCAGTAGTCACTTAATTACATTTCGCGCCTTTAGGGTAGCTTACTTATATTTAAAACCCGTTTTCCGCCATTTAAGAGTTTCATCGCAGAAACTCACAAATACCGAATCCTTCTCTCTAAATTTCGACCACCCTGTAGCAAGCCTGGATTTTGTTCCGCTTCGATAACTCGCTTGTTAGCCAAGAATCTGAGCTGTTGGTGCAACTGCGAAGCCTCTAGCTTTCCTTGTCACCGCCACTTGCTTGTCCTGGCATCTTGTCGTGTGATTGGCTGGTTGATGTCGCCCGCATTTTTACCGCAGCTGTGCGAGTTTAACGGTCGTTTCTGGGCAGTTGATCTCAGGCCGTGGAAAGCAGTTAGTTATTGTGTTGCCGCGTAGGCGTCCTCGTGCGTTTCGGCGCTTGGGGACGCCTGCCTATGAGTTTGTGCCGTTGCCGCGAAGAGTATGTTTAATGTCGATTCTTCCTGTCGCGTGAGAGTTCCGGAAAAACTGCAGACAAGAGAGGTTGTGTGTTGTGCGAGTGGCAGTCATCACTTCAAGGCGTGGGTGCGATGGGCTTTGCGAGTCCGATTCTGCTTCTGTAACTCGATGCTCGAGGATCTATCCAGCAGGACGTTTGGACCTCTTTTTGCCGCCGTCGTTGTGCTCGTAGGAGTGCTTTCCATGGCCGCCATATTTGGCGGATCCTAGTCCGTTTGCCCCAAATGCCGTATCGCGGCTGATTCAACGTCACGGACTGCCGCCTACTACCAACCGATTGCACGGCATTCTCAGGGACCGTCTGCGGAATAAGGTACTTGTAAACGAAACCTTTTATACCTATTAGCTGTTGCTCATGCGAGCGAGGTTGTGTTTGTGCTCATTTTGCGTGGGCGGATTGAGGCCCGCTTTGCTTGCTCATTACGGCTCTGTGTGGTGACCCGAGGCACGCAATGCCTTACGACGTTACTTTGCCAGCCTCTCAGTAATTGCATGTGCGCGAGCTTTGTGTTGAACCGCCTAAATAGCTAAGGAACTCTTTGCATACGTTTTGTGATGCGGTCTTGCTAGCTTTCAGTTCAGTAAATTAGTGTGCGAGGGCTTTGTGCCTTGCTTATCGGGTGTTACACTAATTCAGCGACTGCCTGAGCGACGTAGCATTGGTTGGCATATATTCCAAATTCGCATACCTTTGCGAGGCTATGTTAGCCCCTTTTTTTTGGTCGAATACTGCAGTTACGCTGCCCCCTTTGGCTAGTGAGTTAAGTCTTCAACTAATTAGTCGCACATCTGTGCGGCGCCGTGTTTTGCCAACAGCTACACTGCTCCCGTCGCCTTGCAGGCCGGCGCATGCTTTGTTATCGTGAACTAGCGCTCCTTTTTTTTGGGCGCATATTTCTAACTGTTTTTTATTATGTCAAGTGAGGAGCCCACTGCGGCCAGTCACATATTGTGTTGTTCATTAGCATTAGCGCGTCCATCAGCTGATGCATAGTTAAGAAGTAACATAAGTTTGGCGGCACGATTTGCTGCCCGAATGTAGAAATCGACCAATAGACCCATATCTAATTAAGAGACGTATTATTCTTGTTCGCCTTGTGCATGCTCTGTTTCAGATAGCGCCCTTCAGTGTAAAGATTGGTGTACCACGGGACTTGCGAGATCGGAGCGTGCAGGTAGGTTTGGTCGTTGCGCAGCCGCGGCCAAAAGGTCCCAATATTGCAATCCCAGTATTTTCAGTCACGAAATTGTTGTGCTAGCTTACAGCTCGCGAGTACCCTTATCGACAGAGTATCTTGAATACTTCGCCACCGTTGACCGTCCATGCCCGGTTATTCGGTCACACCTTTACTACAGGCTTGGTGGAGCCCTTATAATTTTGACGTACCCAGTATATGTCTTAGCATGCTTGCCCAGCGACGTACCGTTTGAACCACGCCCGACTCCCTGAGCGCTTCAGCCGAGGCCTTTAGTCTGTTTTAACGAATCTCAGGGCAAGTGTGCCAGTTTTCCAGAGCTGATCCAGTCGTGCGATGCTCACCTTGGGTGGGTGTCGTTAAGTCGTTTTGATACCGTAACAAGTCTACTGGAACCACATAATTATAAAAATTGATGTAATGGCAATAACAGCTTAACTGAATGTGTTTCTGAAACGTATGCTTAAGACAAACTAATAAAAGGCGAATTACAAATAACATGCTTCTATAGTTATTATAAATCTCTAATTCTTCTAAATTATTCTTAGTAATCAAATAGAAGTATATGACTTTAAAACAATTACTGCAACATTTTGAATCGATATAACTAATATATTATCTTCCCAGAACGCATTAGTTGTATCCAAGTTGTAAAAGTAACACGTTGACCCTAAAATAGTAATTTACGATACAAGTGCGTAAAGCTACTCTTTAGCCACGAGTAGGGTGGAGTTAAAACGCAAGTGAGCGAGCGTTTTAAACCTCACGAGTGACTAAAGATGCTTTACGCATGGGTATCGTACAATATTTTATGTACGGTAGAATCGAAAAAATAAGGTAAATATAAAAAATATTTTACATGTAAATTAGAATTACTAGCAACCGGTCCTAATTTTGAGTGTTTTAAAAATTTTAAAACACGTTGCTACTAACTACGTGCCTAACAGGGGTGTAGTCGAGGGGGAACGCGGGGGAACGGCGGAGAGTTAATTTAATACAATAATTACGGCAAAAAAACACACAAGTAAAACTTATTAAATTTACTGGCAGATTTTCTAAAATGTGCGTTGTTTCTTATTGCAAATATTAAGCGATACTCAATTGAACGTATTGCATGGTGTAGGCCTACATGGAGTAAATACTGTTGTCTGCACAAACAATTTGATAATTGTTCATTCCAGTGTCATTTAAATAGTGGTATATGTTATTATTTACAAAAATTACGTCAAACATGACTTGCTACTTGCTATGAATATACAAAGTATTAAAAACAGTTTGAATTAGAAAGTTGTAGGCTTTATATTTATATATCAAGACTACTAAACCGCAAACATCGTAATACGGAAAATTTGCACCAGAAAACATCAAAACGCATATTTTTGCATCTATACTTTTAAAAAATTTCCGGAGGAGGACCCCCGGACCCCCTTTTCCTAGGAAATATTCCACGCCCCCCCCCCCCCTCCACACCCCGCGGAAGTCTACCGATCCTTCACTGCCAAATTTGCCAATACACCACTGGTGCCTAATTAAATTTTTTAAGCACGTTGCTATTAACGACGTAAACTAATGAAAACATGTTATTAAACAGTCGTTTTACAAACTTAAAACTGCCAACTAAAAGGCAATTTTACACACTGTCGTAGATAAAGTATTTTTAATAAATTGTTCAGTTATTCTAAAGTTTATTTATTTCAAACCGGATAGTTTCTATTACTGTTATTGACATATTTAAATTTATACAAAGTTGGTTATTCATTACACAATGCTTGTTTGTACGTTGAATACAGAGCTTTACTTTGCGCTTAATTGATTTAATAGCTAAACCATGAAAATTTAGTTTTTAGACAACCACATATCAAAGTAACATTATCGCGACAACAGCCTACTACAGAAAGTTGAAAATTTCATACACTAGCACGATATTATATAGTACTAGTCATATCGTAATGGCACAAAGTTAGTCAAATAATCTAGACGCTTTTGCATTATTCGTTGCTACGCTTTCCAACAAGCTCTCATTTTTTATAATTGTACCAATAATAATATACCTATCAATTTTGTAAACGAAATAAAAACAATTCTTAAAAATAGAATTTACTTTATGTGGTGGTCTAAAAATAGTGTTCATAACTCGCTCGAAAGTGCAAATATCTCTGCTCGTGTTTTAGATCCACTCGGGCTTCGCTATGCTATGCCCTCGTTTGCCTAATCAACACTCGCACGATATTTGCTACTTTCGACGCTTATTATGAAAATAACTATATTAAATCCTACGATGACAGTCTTACTGATTCCTAATTAAAATGTGGATATTTTATCCAAATAAGTTATAAAATAATGCAGAATGGTGGTGACGGTTAACCATTTTTTCTTAAAAATAGCTATTTCCATATCTCCAATTTCTCTGTCAAAATTTCCTACAAATCGAAGTACAATTTCTAAGTTCTGAATCTCAACTTTGGGGCGTAAACATTAATAATTTATTAGTATATCTTTGATTATGATAGAAGTAAAGCAATATACTAAAAAGTAGCTAGAGTACAAGGTGTACTGATATTAGTAGTGTTCCCTCCAAGGTTTCCATATTCCTAGAAAATTGACCGCTTATAGATGACTATGTAACTATAATCCATTCTTAACCCAAATGAACCTAACGGTCCTTACAAGGAACATCTGGAAAATCATTTTCTGTTTAAGCATATAGCCTCCGCTTCTAGGTAGCAGTAAGGGCATAAGGTAGATATAGCCCCTCTATATACAAATAGAGGGGCTATAAAGGTATAGTGATCTTTATTTGTATAGTTTAGTTTTCTATGGGTAACCTACAAGGATTTCATAAGTTTTAGTTGTGAAATAATCTTGTGCAGGAATCATTGTACAGCGTCAGGTGAACATGTGGGCGTAAGTATTATTAATATTTGTCTATATTTCCGGGGCATTTTGACACACAACTGTCTCAGATAGTATAGTAATTAGTGTGTCATGCAGTTTAGGATCTCACCTATATCTATTTTCTAGTTTTTAGCATGAGAAAATTACTGTTCTTTTAAAGGAGCAGTAGGATTATGCACCATATTTATATGACAATAAATTACGTTGCATTTTTTTGTTCTTTATAGATACAAACAGCAAGCTCTCGATGAACTGCTTGAATATGCAGAGAACACCGATTCGATACCAGACTCACCAAATAATATTATTATAATGCCACCTGATAGTGATGGATATGAAACTGACGAAGATTCTGAAGAGGAGGATGAGATAACATTGAATAATTTACCAGGAGGTTAACTGCGAGCTGAAGCTGAGTTTTACTATAATGAGGACATAGATGAGAATGAGGAAAATCAAATTGCCGATATGAGTGATGTTGTAGTTGATGATGCAAACTGGGAAAGTGAAGATGATTTGCCTCTAGTGACTTTCAGACTGAATAACAGGAATGAAGTGTAACCGGTGCCAAAACGAAGGAAGGTAGATGTGATGTGGACGAATGAATATATGCCAAATAAAAAATTCGCTATATTATAGGTCCCGGGTGGTGTAGCTTGAACAAGCGTCCACGTTCGATCAGTAGAGTTAAGCAACGCTCTTTCTGATCAGAAGTTAGATGGGAGTTTTACGGCTGCCTCTCTCAGCGCCTCGTGGTACGGCTGCCACGGAAATAAATTGGTCCCGGAAGTCATAATAACATCATGACAGTCGTTAGTGGGGTCGGAAGTCCCCATAAATGTACAGCGACGCCTATAATTGGCCTAACGGCTGTTGGCCGAGTACGAAATAAATAAATAAATAAATATTGCCTGGTTTGATCCATACCAAGGATCTTCCACAATCATCGACGAAAAGTATAAGCACTTAGGATTAGGAGCAAGTGTAGTTTTACGGTATGCCGCGGTTCTTCAGGCAATCCAAAATCAAACGTACCACTTATTCTTCCACAACTTCTTTACTTCATTTTCGTTATTACTGGAGTTAGAAGAAATAAACATCAAAGGAACGGGTACTATTACCGGATACCTAAATGTAATGATATGCCATCTTTAAAAGTGTTAAAAGAACGTGCAAGGGGCTCAATGTGTCATAAATTAGGGAACGGGTCTATAATAGTATTTAAATGGAATGATAACAGTGTCGCATGTGTTGCTTCAAATGTGCTGTCTGTATTTCCCTTGAATAAAGTCTAGCGATATTCACGAGGGGAAAAAATATATCTTTCTTGATCAACCGAAAATAATCTAATTATACAACGAGAATATGGGAGGGGTCGATAGATCTGACCAAAACATAAGTTTAACCCGCATATCCATATGAGGAAAAAAGTGGTACTTCCCTCTAGTCGCTCACTGTATCGACGCAATTCAGAATGCTTGGCAATTTGACCGGAAAAATGTGTAATAAACTTGATCAGTTGTCGTTTAGGAGAAGTATTGCAACTGGTTTATTGGAATCTCATAGAAAAACTACAAGGAGAGATCCATCTAAACAATCCAAAAATTTACACAGCCACTCGCGATATGATAGGTTGGACCACTTGATCATTTACCAGAATAAGCAGACTCGGTGTGGAGTGTGTCACAAAAACTCTTATTTTGTTTGCGAAAAGTGTAAAGTCGCTTTACATCCTAAAGAATGCTTTTATAACTACCATGATACATGATTATTCTGTATAGTATGTATCTTGTAAAATAAATTTTGTTAGCACAAAATCCTACCGTTGCTTTAAAAGAACACCGAAAAACAGTACAAAAAAAATAAAAACATGTAAAATAAAACACTTTCACTATGGAAAATGTCAACTAAGTTAACAAATACACGTTTTCAGCTTAAAAAAAATACAAAAAAAAAATCAGGTTTATTTGGGTTGACTGTACTATAGTGCACTTAGTGAAAGAATTTAAAAATTTTATTAATCAAAGACGACATTCTATAATTCACCCTAATGGCATCATCCTCAAACTGTCTATAACTTGCAGACATTTTAAAGAGCGGTAGCATTATTTATTGTGATTGTTGTCTTAAGGATTTTCAATAAAAGTAGTGAAAAAAGAAAGATAAATACGGCCCCTTTATTGGACACAGTTCGCTTGGTAAGTGATACCGATAAAGGTTTAAAAAAGAACGAAACGGCCATAGAATTCGGGATTCCTCCAAATAAACTTTTGACGATTCTAAAAAATCTTAGAGAATATCAGAGAAATCTTAAAGATGCTGTACTAACAATTTCAGACGTCTTAAAGCCTGTACTTACAAAGGCAATGACGAAGCTCTTTTCAAATAGGATAAAATAGTGCGGAATGGCAGCGTCTCACTTTCCGGGCCATATAATAGAGAAACAGCAAACTTAATTATTCGCTGGCGTGGGTTGGTTCGATAAGTTTAAGAAAGTTTATAACCTTATTCAAAAAGTTACATATAGTGAAAGTAAACACGCTAATGAACACTACAGAGAAGGGTGGTGAAATAATTTTTTATTGAAACCTTTAACGTCGTATTACGAAGAAGGCATATTTAACTCGGACTAGATGATTTTATTTTTTAATGTTTACCAGACAAAACGTTTACTTAAGAACGAAAAGTATTTCAAAGCATGGAAAAGATGTCAATCAAAAATTTAAAATTATCGCTTTAATGCGGTAAAATGACACTCCAGCGGAATTATCAACGTTACATTGTATTTTGGCAATTGAAAAAGCTTCTTTTACTATGCGATTGTAGACGAAAATATTATTTTTAATTTCTCTACTGAAGCCTTCTTTTACCGAACACACACTCCTATTTCACATAATTTGTCCAATAGCAATTTGGAATACTGGTAGCAGTACTGTAGCAGTCGTATCAACTTCTATGTAAAACCATTAAAATTTGTAAGGGCAACATCTGACAATTTTTTATCCTTTGCAAAGAGTATACTGGTGAAAACCTTTGACCCTGATAGTACAGCATAAGATTGAAAAAAATTATGTTAGCTATAAAAATTTGAAAATCAAACTTACATTGCATTATCAATTTGGACTGTGAATACTTAAATTGCAATATATTCAAACAGGAGGATGCCAGAGCTTATACATAGGGAAACATAAACTAGAAAATTTTAGTAAACGCTAACATGAAAGTTGCTATTATACATATTCTAAATTTATAATAATGCAGCAGTAACTTCCATAAATTTATAGTTTCTTAATATATCTTCACTGTTTTCTACAAATTGTGATGTAAATCTGATAATTACAGCCGGTAAAGTTATTCTCCTAAACTACACTTATTAAAGGTTCCATTAGAGGCAGGAAGTCGGCATGAAGCAATAAATCCACAAGTAAATGTGACATTTAGGGTTGTTTACAGTGAAATATGATACGAAGTAAAATCGTGTCTAATAGTAGGAAAAACCTTTAGTCCACCATCTCCGAACATTATCTTCCGAGATAATACGGCAATTATAGTTTTTGGTTTCAAGGAAATGCTCTTTCTTTAACACCCAATAGGCATATGAATATTGAGAGACTGAAAATACAAATAATTTGTAAAGATTCACCTAAAGAAATTTTAACTACGCTTTCTATTAATTACAAACCAAAGTTTTTCGATGCGAAGAAAGCTATTTTATTAACACCGCCGAAAAGTTTTAAATTAATTAGCTAATGACACTAATTACCTTAACGTGTTGTAAAGGAAAAAGCCTTTTAACAGAGTTTCTTGTCGAACGTTGATGTCCAAGGAAAAGCTTCGCAGCAGTGGACAGCTAATCATTAATGAGTTTGGTTTGACAGTTTGATGAATTAAATCGGAAAAAGTCTATGCGTTAGGCTGTGGTCAATTATTGCACCACAAATTAAAACTGCTGAAATGCAGTGTAACATTATTGTCATTTACTTGTGTTGTTCGTAATAATTTTCGGGTTCAAATGCTTAATTTAATTAAATTTTAACTGCAGATAATTATATCGTGTCCACGTAGTCATACATTATTTAGATAGCAGTAATTGCAATTGACGACCAGAATTGCTATTTATAAAAAACAATACGTTAATAAGTTCCATCTGTTAATGCTGAGAAATTGAAATTCTCTTACCATTAATCTATTTAACGTAATGCCATCCTGCAGTTCCTACAGGATAATATATTTGTAACAAGGGGAAATGCTTACACAATTCTAAGAGTTGCAGGTGCAAGACACGATTTTCTAACAAATAAAAGTCAATTCGTTCTGTGAAAATTATACTACCATCATATTTTATAAGCAGTAAATACTAACGTGTCCCAAAAGTCTTGAAACTAATTCTTGGCGTGTATGCAATAGAAATAACACTACGCTGTTTACAGAAGTGTGTTCGAAACACAACGTTCATTCTGGAAATCTCATGCACGGTGGTTGATTGTTACCCATTTGTAAACGCCATTTATACAAACCGATTATCAACTTTGTGGAATTACAAGCTTTACAAACTACTAATTTGTCAAATTAACACCTGACCTGTAAACATTTTATAAATTAGTGGCCTTAAATAGGCATCGGGTCTTGCCACTGTAATACATCCAAGACTTATGAGAAATCATTTAGAACAATTTTTGATGCAAGATTCGTAACTGACAGGATTTGGTTATAATTTTTAGATTTGTTTACAAATGACTAATAGCAAATAATAGCTATTAACATATCTAGGAATGTTATGATTCATAATATCCGTGGTTTGTCCAATAGCGTAGGTACCTATCGGTTGCCAAGTACGGTAATGGTTGCCATGTACGGTAATGGACTATTACCGTACAGATCAGTTATGACTTAGTTACTAGCCCACTTTTGTACATGTAAACAAGGGATTAATATCCTGCAACCGATAAAGTATTGTACAATACACGCATCGCTCAACTGTTTTTACTGTCGCAGGAGGTAAGAGGCTCGCCTAATCGGCTCCTCTGTCACCTCAAAAACTGTTCTACCATACTACTAATGTAAAATACCATTTCCTATCGGTATTCTTTTGTTTCGAGTTTACTATGTTAAATAACATTTCATAGCCTATTGTGCATAGCACGTTTTGCACTTATAACACTATAATTTAAAAAAAAAATAATTGACTGGGAAAGCAATAGCTTCATTTCATGATGGAGGGATAAAGAAAGGTGTAGGTGAGATCGCAGTTGGGACCTTATTTTCTTCTGCAATAAGAGGTGGTCGCCTCAAGGATTATAAAGTAGCCAAGAAGCTGACCAGATCATCTAAAAACCATATAATGGTGGCAACTTACAGTGTTCCATCAACATTTTCCGATTATGAGGCTTTCGATCTAGAAAACAAAATTAGGAAAATAAAATGAGACGTAATTGGTTGATACAGAGTAAAAAAGATACAAAAATGTAGTGATAGAGAAGAGGTAAGTATGTGACAGCTTAATATAAAGAAACGAAAATAGACGTTGGACTAATAATAAGAAAAGGCAAACACATTATAAGAGGCAGGTACCGACAATTATAGCAGGGAACGAATGCATGAAATTTATAAGAAGGGAATAAGGAAGAAGAGAGATTGTCACACTCAAATATGGAAATGAAAAAAGTCGAGAAATAAAGATAGGAAATACTGAAGGAAATATGGAATACGCTAGAAGGCCGTTTGGAAGTATATAAACCTGAGGAAATTCTAGAACTAAGTGAAATTGTAAATATGCTGGATCAGAAGGGATACCCAAAATTACAGACGCACTGAGCAGGCTCAAGAAGAGGACGAAATCATTACAGAGGGCATTAAAAATGCTAAAAGCGCTGCAATTTCCGAAATTTAGGCCTAATGTGCCCGGTAAATCTCTACCTGAAATTGAGATGAGGAGTTAGTGGTAATTCTTTTCAAGAAAGGAGATACCATATTCTTGCAGAATTATTACTATAGAGTATGCTATTTTAACAATTTTCCATTTACAAATATATAAAATTAATTAAATGAGAAACCATTGATAAGGTTTGTTTCTGATAATTAACTTTATACGCTTTATAACCGTTTCAGTAATTTTTGAATTTGTATTTGCAGATATATAAAGCAAATCAGCTCTCAAATACCTTCAACTTTTCACCTTGACATATATAAACATTTGTGCTTCTGATATGGCTTCATCATTTTACTTTAGGAAAAATTCTTTAGTTCGAACTTTTAACTTAACACTAAGTGAATTACCTAATTTGCTTTATTCTTGTCAAAAGTTCTTAATACATTTAAATTACAGATAAGTACTTTTCAAAACACCCAGGTTTTTATTATTCTTCTCAATTAGTGATCTTCTTAATTGGAAAAGGAGGACAAGTAGTACAAACTTTATAACTGAAACAACTTTTGTAATTCCAAAGTAAAACAAAAGTGGACGTGACTACCTCCCTGGACTTTCCCATACTGGAAACTGTTCATATCGTCTTTATTCAACAGTCTTTACAACATATCAAAATTTCAACTCGATGACTCACGTATTCACCGTGATAAGCGTTTACACTTTCATGTAAATTGCGGGTAAATATAAAAGAATGTGTAGTTCAAAACGTGACCACCGAGCTTCTGTAGATGGCGCCAAGTGGACAAGCCGCCACTGTGCTAGTTTATGTATTATTTTCCTCAAAACGGCTGTAGCACCGAGGTGAAATTTTCTAAGTACCTGGAAATTATATTTTCTAGGGCATACAAAATCGATTTTTTTATTTTCGCGGAAAAAGATTCTTTGACGCAAAAATATAACAACAATTAGAATAAAAAAATTATTTTTCAAAAATAGAGGGGGGCGGGGGCCGGTGCGCTTACATATATCCACGAGTGTAATATTTTTTTGCATATTCATATGCTCCATTATGCACTGAGCAATTCAGTGAAAACCCCAGCTACCTATCTTGTTTTTTTTTATTAATTAAAGGGGTTTAAATGTTCAAACTTCAAAGCTTCGTAGAGGGCGCCACAGATAATTCATGAGATTCTTTAAAAAACAGATCGATAGCCCTTTTCGGGGTCTATCAGTGTATGAAGTTTAAACAAATTCCTGTTGGCAGTTTTTGAGAAATGATTTTTAGAAAATTTCCAAAATTTTGAAAATTTTTAATGTAGGCCCCTTAATATTTTTCAAAACACTTTTTATATCACCTCATGTTAGCCTTCATATACTATTCAGAAAAAAATCAATTGAATCGATTCATCCGTTTTTGAGTAATAGGGCGTTAAACTCAAAATTTTCAAAAAATCATAGCGCCCTTCATTTTAAACCTAGCGAGTTCGGCAAAAAACTAACAGATTTGTCTTATAACCCTCTATCGTTATCCGCGATAAAATTTTCAAAATTTTAATTACGAAAACAGTGATACCAAAAAAACATGCGTAACTTCCGCTTCCGGTTTCGGATTTTTTGAAAAGCTTATTTTGTCGATGAATTTTCGATACACCCCCGCATTCCAAAGCGCATCAAAATCGGAGTAATACTTTCGGCTGTAGGAGCGTCACCCACCCACACACAGACAGACATTTATTAAAAACCACTTTTTTGGGTTCCTAGAGGCCCAAAACGGATATTTCTGTGAAAATCTCGATTTCCAAAATTTTCATGATTCCAAGACTTCCCTATACCTATGGGCATGGGAAAGTAAAAAAAATAAGAAAGTTTGTTTGTTCACTTACTTATTTTAATGTATTGTTTTTATTTACAGATTGTAATATGTTCTTTTAACCATGTAGACTGAAGAAGACACAAGTGTTGAAATGTATTTCTACAATTGATTTCTTATCCAATTCTTTTATTTCAAGATGGAATTTTTAACAAATATTTAGCTGCAAAAATATCCTTTACAATTGAATATCTAGAATAAAGCAATATCAATAATCAACTTGCACGACACCATAAATACATTCTGGCTAAGAAGAGATATAAGAAAGTTACACCATTTCCACACGGTTACTAAGTTTAGCCTCATCTGGTCGACCCGTGGTATCAATATAAATGGCGGCATGCTGAATTATTGAAGGTTTGGGTTTGTGTTCAGACAATGAAAGTGATATAAGTAACATACTCATGGAATTAGAAGCAAGATGAATAAACTATAGATCTGAAAATGAGCATTACAAAGACAATAATAATGTACGCAGAAGACACCAATGTATACCAATACATCAGAACATAAAGATAGATAATGTCGCGGAGTATGTATACAAATGCGACACTCAATAAGGAAAACTAGAAAAGGATATGATTAAAGTGGACAGCTTTCGGAAAATTAAAACATCTACTAACGCGTAAGAAAATTCCATAGCATCTGAGAACGACACTGTACGACTAATACATGTTACCAGTTATGACATGCAGAGCGCAAAGCTGGGAGATTACAGAACTGATAATACGAAAATTAGAGATCTTACACAGACAGCGATGAAGAGGACAATGATAGTAGCGTAAAAGTAACGAACATTATACGTAGGGTAACACAACTGAAATGGGATTAAATAGGTCAAAATCATAACAAGGGTAACGGACAATAGATGGAATGCAATAATATTAATATGGCGGCCATGACACGAAAAGGGAAAAAGGCATGAAGATCTAAAACAATAGCAGAATTGGCTTGGCTGACAACATACACAAATAGAAAGAGGTGAATGGAGCTGAGAGAGGCATATAATCAATTTTGAGTGCAAAAAGGCTAAAATAATAGGAGGAGCACATTTAAGAGGTATGTGATTACAGTACTTCCCTGCAATATGTATCCTTTGATAGGCTTTTATATATTTATTACATCTTCTAAGTTTAGCAATATGTTAGAAATGCAATGTGAAAGATATAATACATCGTGGGTCGCAAAATTCTTGGAATCGAGCAGACACTGAACGTGGTTTCTAATTTATGAATGCAAGTACAACGTTCACCATGGTTAACAACCGAGACTGAAGAAATAATAAAGGTCAAGAACACAGCCTATACTAACTGGCTTAGCCATAATACACAAGAAAACTGGAATCAGTACAAATCACTTCAAAGAAGAGTAAGAGAAAGGGTGAGAAGAGAGAAAACTGAAATGTGGGAAAGAAAATGCAGCGAAATAGAGAGTAAAATAGGAGGATCTCAGTCGACCGAGGTATGGAGATGTTTAAAACCAATGAAAAATAACCGAAACGAAAGACACCATGGAAATATCACAATGCAAAAATGGAAAGAACACTACGAATGTCTATTAATAGAGAAAAGGGAACCATTCCAAAAGGAAGTCAAAGATCAAGCAGAGCCGGATGAATATATAACAGTTACAACAGAAGAAGTCAAGAAATGTGTTGCTTCAATGACAAACGGGAGATCTCCAGGCCCCGGGGGGATAGTGGCTGAAATGATAATATATGGAGGAGCTAATTTAATTAAACAACTAACACATCTTATCAATATGTGCCTCAGAGAAAATAATCTACCCAAAGAATGGAAGACGTCATATATTATCTCGTTGTATAAAAAAGGAAAACGAAATGACCCGAACAACTATAGAGGCCTAAGTATAAATTGCACAATGAGCAGATTATTTGGCAAAATTATTAAAAATAGGTTGCAGAAAGATACCATTGGTAAAATCAGTGAAGATCAAAGTGGATTTATGTCGGATAGATCTTGTGTAGATAATCTCTTTATAATACAACAGCTGACTGAAAAACGAAATGAAATAAATGAAGAAACACACTTAACATTCATAGATTTAGAGAAGGCCTATGACTCGATTCCGAGAATAAAACTTTGGGAAGCTCTTAGGGATTTAGAAGTTGAACCAGCATTGGTAAAAATAATAAAAGAATTATATGATAACAACAAGGCACATATAAGGATTGGAAATAATCTCTCAGATGCTTTTTATCCATCAAAAGGTCTTCGGCAAGGCTGTAGTCTCTCACCAATTTTATTTAATCTATATTTAGAAGTTACATTAAAAGAATGGAAAAAGAAATGTAACCGAATGGGTGTACCGATTGGAGATAACCACATATGCAGCATCAACTTTGCCGACGATCAAGTCATTATTGCCCAAGATTCCTTCGATTTAGAATTTATGCTCAAACGACTCCACACCGCATATAACGAATGGGGTCTTAACATAAATATTAATAAAACTGAATATTTAGTAGTTAACTCTGATGCCAACTACCTGGTTTTGATTAATGAAGACTCATATATCAATCAAGTGAATGAATTTAAGTATCTCGGTGTGAATATAACTAAAGAGGGCTTGAGTCAGGCTGAAGTAAAAAAAAAGAATAGAAAAAGCCCGAAACGTCTTAGGAAGCCTCAACTCTGTATGGTGGGATAAGAACATCGCACGGAAAACAAAGCAAAGAATTGGGAAAACAATGGTAGAGTCTGTTTTAACATATGGCTGTGAGGTTTGGACTCTGAATGCTGACACTAAAAGAAAGCTCCTAGCGGTAGAGATGGATTATCTGAGGAGAAGTGCAAGAATATCTAGACTACAGAGAGTGCGGAATGAAGACGTGAGAGTACTAATGAGTTCACAGGAAACGGTTCTCCAGCGAATAGAAAAAAGAGGACTCAAATGGTTTGGGCATCTTCTACGTATGAATGACCAAAGATGACCTAAACAGATACATCAATGGAGGCCGCCAGGAAAAAGGAAAAGGGGCCGGCCAAGGAGATCTTGGAACGAAGGAATGAGGAAATTTATGGAAGATCGAGATTTACAAGAGGAAGATGCTCAGGATAGAAATAGATGGCGTTTAGGTGTGGGAACGCAGCTGCAAGCTGTTTAACCCCATATATATATAAGTACAATATGTTTATATTGTACTTAAAAAATATATAATAATGTCATTTTTTTACTATAAACATAGTTGCATTTATAAATTACGAACCACTTTCAATGTCTACTTGATTGCAAGCCTTTTGGGACACACTTTACATATGCAGAGTGCGCATTTTATCTCTATCCCCCCTGAAGATTTTCAAATTAACAAAAGGTATTAATACATAGGCACCTTAGTGCGAGGTGGAATGATGCCTTGTATTAATAAAGGGTTTAATTAGAATGTGAATAATTAAATAGAGCAAATCACCACAATGCTTTATTGTGCAAACTTTGCCTGTCAGTATTTTAGGCTAATTAAAATGAAATGTATGGATGATACTCTAATAAAATGGTCAATTGTCCCATTCTATATTTTATTGAACTGCAATAATAATTTGGGCTAGTTCCGGCAAAACACGAAACTACTTCTATCAGGTTGGGTTCAGATCTGAGTTTTATTTTAAATTATGTTTAGAATAGTTGACTCAGGTACCCTGAGTCAAATATTCTAAACATAATTTAAAATTTATTTTAGTACAACTGCTCTACTGGATTCGCATATCCATAACCTCACAAACTTGACACTTACTACAGAATGTCGTTAGTGCATATAGCGTGTATTTAAAGATTCAAAAGTGAAATCCTGCAAGGAAACGTCAGGTAAATTGAAGCAAACTCCCGCCTAGCAACAACGAATTCGATTTTGTTTCAGGTATGACGTCAAACGACGCTAGTTGTCTTTTGTTCTGGACTTCCTGTTATGGCTTCAATTTTCTGGCAAAACCGTAATTTCTACTGATGCCATTCAAAACTCAAACTGAGACGAATCTGGACGCTAGGAAATACAATGACTCTCTTCCGCAAAGTGTAGTCTTGGAGATTACTAGCTTTCCCGGCTCTCAAACACTCGAAAAACATGCCACCCCTACCTTTTAAATTCTAGCCAATCTGGGCTGGAAGATAGTGCTAGGTCACGCCGACGGCTTTATGCGTTTGGAGTCGCTTTCCTGGCAGCAAATCTTGTTCAGGATGCTTGCCTAGGGAGGTGTGAGGCCTTAGAATTGCGAAACTTGGCTTCTGCAGCTCAAATTGCCTGTTGTCGACGTTCGGAATTCTCAGGTGTCGGTGCCGTTTCACAGCCGAAGTCGATTTGGTAAATTTATAATTTTACGTCGCAGAAACTTCTGCCAAAACTACCAGAGATGCCTGATAACTGGTAACTGGTATAATAAAATGGTAAACTTTTTAGACTTGGCGAACACTTTTTATTATATAAAAACATTAAATTTGCTGGAGCAGAATTTTGCCCCAAACTTGTCAATTTACAGCAATTGTTCTTCTTTTTTAACAAAACAGCATCGCGTTGCTTAGTAACCGTGATCTGTAATTGTTTATAATAAATTAGTTTTAGTTAGAATTTTACATCAAGAAATCAAGTTTGATAACATGTTTCTTAAATATAAAAATTGTCTTTATTTCTTATACCCAAAAATTGTACTTTCTCATCACATAAACGTTTTTATAATCACTGATCTGCTATAATCACTTAGGTTTTACAATGCACTGTCCCCTGTCACTAGATTTTCTTCAATTCAGTTGCCCTCGTTCTCTATTGCTCTTTGCAAATGTTATCTTATCTTCCTTCGATTTCCATCTACCTTTCAGATTGCTTGCTTTTCATTGGCCTGTATGTTTATTAATAGCTCTACGCTCATATTATGCACACAACCAACTCTTTCTTCCATTTAATTTCATTTGATCTGGCTTCAAATATGCTCAAACCTATCATGTTACTTATATTATATTAGCCATCTTAAATATTTCCTTAAGGGCCGGTTCTACTATGCAAGTACATACCTAGAGCAAGCTATCCGAGGTATAATTGTCATAGTTTCTTTTGTTACAAAAATCGTTTCTAGGGTATTTATTCCCCGGATAACTCTATCCTTTGTTTGTAGAAGCAGCCTTTACTCAAACTTCAAATTCAATCCCTCTGAAATCTGCTTTGCTTATGCTTGCCTTTTTCCCCCTAATTATGCCTCTTGCATCTTATTTATAATGCATTTAATAACTTCAACTACTTAAAACCATGTCAAGTGATGTTCTTTACTGAAATGAATCCCTTTCTATTAAAGAAAAGTGGCTTTGCACTAAGTTGATTCCGGATTGTAATATGTTCTACATATTTACAAACCTTCAAGGGGGTAGTAATAAAATGGGCACTCTGTATAACAATTGTGAAAAGCTAAAATTACATAATTGGTGGAGTTAAACATTGCATAACACATAGAAATAATTTTGAGATGCGGGACTTGTATAAAACTAATTCCAAAGAGAGTTTTATTCACCCAGTGAATCACTTGAAAACAAAAACAAAAACCAAAGTTAAACATCTAAAAGTATCGAAATATAAAACCAGTCTTCGATGTGCCATGATGTTCTGCTTTATATCCAAAAAACTTCCAAATGTTTCACTGAAAGCAAGCATGGTTCCATGGGCTACACCAGCTGCGAGATATGGAGAATACGTATAGAATGGCGCTTTACGAGAATGACCTTAATATTAAAAATGTTGAGTTGATTTTTTGAAGGATAGATTATGAGTTTGTAGCTATTATTAACCAGCGTTACTGCTTTATGAAGAAAAACTTCATGAAATCAAAACTGTCTACAAAATACAGTACTTTCGCTTTTGGGTGCAAAGTGAAGTATGAAGACGTAATGTTAATCTACGAAGATCATGACATAACCGTTCCACCAACTCATACTCTATCCGACAGAAAAACAATGAACTCAAAATATGCAATATTAAAGTCATGAACGTCATGCCCTTAAAGCGTTATTTTACACGCATTTACCCTATCTCGCTGGTGTAACCCATGAAATAATAGTAGCACCCCCCCCCCCCCATGCCAGTATTACTTGCTGTGCATATTTAGAATGCAGTCCAAAAAAGATAA
>OW679194.1:84303273-84346583 GCA_940337035.1 Agriotes lineatus | reverse complement strand
TTTCTTTACGAACGGCCGTAAAGAGCTTTGGTAAGAATGCCTCGTCTAGTTAAATTTTGCATACTAATTCGATATTTAGCCGGTCCCCAAGCGCCGTCCTTAAAGTTGTTCTACAGCTGCTCAAAGAATAACAGAGCCTCCCATTTTTCGCTTATACGTGCAAGTTAGTTAGCAACTCCGGAATGCCTAGGCTACTTTTTGCCGCAGTTAACTGCTTCCTTTGATAGTGGCGCCCTTGTATTTTATGAAGTAGGCAGCCAAATCCTGCTTAGAATTCGGATTTGTAAAGATGCAACATACCAGGATCTTCCCCTCCACGATCGCTGGACATAACGTCGAATTATAAATGTAAGTACCTACATGCATTTCTCAATCAATTCTTGCTAAGGCCTTAGAAAATCAAATTGAAGCCTATTTAATTACTTCTTTAATCAATCAATTAATAAAGCTAACGAGCGAGTGATTAATTATTTCCAAATTGCTGAAATACGTATGCACCCAAAACTCACTTCCGCTGCGTCCCTTGGACGATGTGCTCAATTGTCAAATGCGATATCACAGGTGGAGATCATGAGTTGTAATCCAAGTTGTTAATTGGCATATTTTGTGACTAAAATACTTGGAAATTGATACTATTTTATTACCTGAGTATCAATGCTAATGATCCGAGATACACTTTTTGTAGCTTTTATGCTTAAAACGCACGACTTAACCTCGAAAAATCATTTGGCATTTCTAAATTAGCTCATTTGACAAGTGAAACAAAACCAAGTTAGCTCGTACCAAATCGAAAATCGCGAGTCGCTATATTGTCAGAAGGTCCTATTGGCCAATGTCTTAAATTTAAAAGATGATGATTGGCTCAAAATTGAACGAATTATATTCTCTAAAATATCTGCTACACTGGAAATAATTAACAAATGATGCATTTAAACGACGTATAAACAGCAAACGTATCAAAACAATAACAATTATTATGAAACTTGTTCTACCTATACCAAGCAACCATTAATACTTCTACTATAAATCCACCATTTACTTATTTCTTTGAAAGTATTGCATTCATGCTATTTAATATGAAAATCGTACGACACTCATTAATTACTAATAGAAAAATTAGTTCACGATCCGTAACCAAGACAACACAAAAATTTCTTGGATTTTTTTTGTAGGTAGACCAACCTAACTGTGAGGGCATACACAACAACAAGATAAAGAAGACTGGGCAAGAAAGAAACTACACGTTAATCACCGCTACATCATGAAAAGCGAACATACTAATAAAGAATATACATACGCATAGTTGACAAAAGGGCAACACTACCCGGAAACGGAAGACTTTGCACTAGCCATTCTAGATCAAATAATAGCCACCCGTAACTACAAAAAATATATAATAAAAGACCAGAACACTACACTACACAGATTAAAAAACTGCGACATGCCGTACTACAAATATACACCAAATAGCATAATAAAAAAATCTGTAAAAGGCTTTACCTAGAACTTCCCTCATTAAAATTGTGGCACTAAATAAGTTTAAA
Organism: Agriotes lineatus; assembly: GCA_940337035.1. Taxonomy (NCBI): domain Eukaryota; kingdom Metazoa; phylum Arthropoda; class Insecta; order Coleoptera; family Elateridae; genus Agriotes; species Agriotes lineatus. The sequence continues at coordinate 84,345,039 of OW679194.1, read as the reverse complement.
AATCAAATTAAGTTAGGAGTACAAATATCTTCACGTTTCTAATAAATTAAATACATTTTCACATAAAAAAAGATGTATCCCGCTGGGGTTTGAATCCGCCGCATCTGCAGCTCTGCAGAATGCTCGATCCTAACCGAATCTACACAGAGGATATAAGTACGGTGAAATTTCATTTGCGCTACCGCGTCTATTCGGGAAAAGTCCGGCGCGCGCGTTTCTTGAGGAGCACGGTGTAATGGTTGAAACATTTTTACTCTTTTGTGAGATTATCCTTTATCGGTTGAGTCTTATTTTCGGCAAATGTAAAACCTGATCTATGTGAAAGTTATTACTTTCGTTTATTTCAAAATTAACGCAAAAATAAACAAAATTTTATTTTTTAAGATGCTCACCCTGTATATATTTGTATGAAATTGTACCGGCTTCATGCGAGGTAGATATATAATATGTATACAAAATATTGTCTTCCTTCGACAAATAGTTTTTGAGCTACACTGCCAACAGACAGACAGACAGACTGACGAAATTGAGAAAACATCTTTTTCGTCATCTAGGGACCTTGAAACGTGAAGATCTGAAAAAATCTCGGAAGGTGATTTTTTCATGGTTCCAATACTTCGTCTTTTACACGAGGGAAGTAAAAACGATGATTAGAAACTGTCCTGGGATATAACAATACATACAGATAAAAAAATAGTAGCTCATAATAGACTAGATATTACGTTTCAAGTCAGATAACATACATTATAGACATAGCAATACCACTAAATAGAAAAATACAAACACCTAGCACTTGAAATAGGACGGATACGGAAACAAAAAGAAGCAAGTGTCATGCCATTCACTATATAACTAAGGGGAATCACACTAAACACTTTCATACAAGATTTAGAACAACTTAAGCTAAATCCTTTCATACATCAACAAATACAAAAACCATTTATTCTAAAAACCTAACATAATCGGATCCTTCTTTCGTAACACTCAATAGCACTTCTTTTCTAACTTGGCACTAGCTCCTTGGAAAAGAAAATTTTACTATCAACTGATGAGAAAATAAGAATTGATAATAATAATGAATGGCTTGATTTTCTCGGATACCGAGTATACGAGTATATGCAAATTAATTTAGGTATCTGCCTATCTACAAACAATGTTGTAAATTGTTTGAATTCAGTTACGGTTTTAGATCTCTCCTGCCATTACAAATCTTGGAATTCATGCAGAGCCTACAGCAAAGGCATATACACACTACGAAGCCAAGAAAGAACACTCCACGATTTTGTCGTCTTGTTGAGCGGTGCGCATCATACTTCAAGTTTTAGTAAGAAAATTGCCGATAACCAGAAGTTTCAGTGATTACTAGTCAAAATTTCCAACTTAAAGAAGCTTGTCTATGAAAAAATTATTGTTCCAAACAAAGCACGATATACTGTAATGGTATACACAGGGGTAATAAAATCAATTTTAGAAAGGATTAAAGGAGTACAATGGTTGAAAATAATCAAGATCTGTTCAAATATGAATTGAGAATGTAAACAATTATTATGCAAGTAGAAAGTAAAAGAGAATTTGTAATTGAGTTATGGCTGTTTGAAAGGCAGATTAATTCAAAAATAATATAATATTTTAAAAATTAATGTTTGAAGGAAATGACAAATACTTAATTGTAATAAATTATAAAAATAGTAGGTATAAATCAAATATTATGCGATAGAGTGTAAAAAGTAGAAAAATGATATCATTAAGCACTTTGTTTTGATTATTAGAGATAACAAATTTTGAAAAATGTATCTGTAATAATTTGGTGTAATTAAAATATTAAAATAAACTCTAATTTTATGGAGAAATGTTTGGATGATAAAAAGGGTAATATACTAAATTGGCGTGGTGAAGTTATAAAGGAAAGTTAAACCGAGAAGAATAATTAAAGACATAAAACTAATGAAGATTACAAGTATGTGGAAAAAACGAATGCAAGCAGAATTAATCTACAAATGTGAATAACTGGAGTAAAATACTAAGTCAAGTTTATTGGAGAATTACATTTGACATCATATATTAATCGAATTGATTACATTGGGCTGTTTGTTGCTAAGGGAGAGTTCCGGAGAAGAACCATTGGTTAAGGAGGCACGTTCCAGAAAGTTGGTAGGTGCAGTATTGGAAGTAGGTAACTGCAGATTTAGTCTGATTGGTTGCATACTGTGGGGAAGGTTTGAGTTGCTGATTCTGGACAGTTGGGACTTCCTGTCTGTCAGTGGAACCTGTCATTGCAGGAAGGGGCTTGAGAGGTTGGATCAGTAGGCGAAGAGGAGCAGGTTGGTTGACATCCAGAACATTGTTGAAACCAAGTGAAAGGTGGGTGATCTTGCGTAGTAATATAATTACTAGAAAAGGAAATAAAGACTAAAAAGGTGAATTAGTTATTAAAGAATTACTTACTGTTTTTAATGTTGTTGTGTACTAGTAAAACGATCTGGTATTTGCCATTTAAATTCCAAATCTGTTTGACATATACCTGACATAAGTTATTTTGACTTATGGGAATGATATTTAAAATTAGAACATCAAATTTCAGAAATAAGCAATCTAGATAAAGAAATCCACTCCTGATTTTTCAGGAGCTAGTACAAATAATAATTATTGATATTCTAAACATAACTAGGGCAATTTTAATTTGATAAAGTAAAAATATAATTCATAGACAGATTAATATCACTATAATTGAAGGTATTTAACATATTTAAGGCTCATCGTGATGGTTATTGACAAACCAGTTCAATAGGTATAAATGTCACCTAAGCATGATAACAAGGCTTTCATCAACACTTGCTTTAAATTAAAATTTTCATTCACAGAATTAATCTTTACTAAGTACGGACATTGTTATAGTGAGGAAATATGTTGGAAACGTCTTATAAAATCCAGGATATTATATTATGTACGGGAAAAATAAGTTGCATTAAGATGCAGTTTTAGTTTGGGATAGTGTACTGTATTGTTTTGACCTACAGAATTAACATAGTACATTACACTAGCTAGACCGTTTAGTATCGCCATGTACTGCACAATTCTTGCAGCTGTTGAAATTACTGCCTAATCAAGGATAATTTTTTTGAATTATGAGTACTTACTGTTTTTAATGTTGTTGTGTACTAGTAAAACGATCTGGTATTTGTCATTTAAATTCCAAATCTGTTTGACATATACTTGACATAAGTTATTTTGACTTATGGGAATGATATTTAAAATGAGAACATCGAATTTCAGAAATAAGCAATCTAGATAAAGAAATCCACCCCTGATTTTTCAGGAGCTAGTACAACTAATAATTATTGATATTCTAAACATAACAAGGGCAATTTTAATGTGATAAAGTTAAACTATAATTCATAGACAGATTAATATCACTATACCTGAAGGTATTTAACATATTTAAGGCTCATCGTGATGGTTATTGATAAACCAGTTCAATACGTATAAATGTCACCTAAGCATGATAACAAGGCTTTCATCAACGCTTGCTTTAAATTAAAATTTTCTTTCGCAGAATTAATCCTTACTAAGTACGGACATTGTTATAGTGAGGAAATATGTTGCAAACGTCTTATAAAATCCAGAATATTATATTATGTACGGGAAAAATAAGTTGCATAAGATGCAGTTTTAGTTTGGGATAGTGTACTGTATTATTTTGACCTACAGAATTAACATAGTACATTACACTAGCTAGACCGTTTAGTATCGCCATGTACTGCACAATTCTTGCAGCTGTTGAAATTACTGCCTAATCAAGGATAATTTTTTTGAATTATGAGTACTTACTGTTTTTAATGTTGTTGTGTACTAGTAAAACGATCTGGTATTTGTCATTTAAATTCCAAATCTGTTTGACATATACTTGACATAAGTTATTTTGACTTATGGGAATGATATTTAAAATGAGAACATCGAATTTCAGAAATAAGCAATCTAGATAAAGAAATCCACCCCTGATTTTTCAGGAGCTAGTACAACTAATAATTATTGATATTCTAAACATAACAAGGGCAATTTTAATTTGATAAAGTTAAACTATAATTCATAGACAGATTAATATCACTATACCTGAAGGTATTTAACATATTTAAGGCTCATCGTGATGGTTATTGATAAACCAGTTCAATACGTATAAATGTCACCTAAGCATGATAACAAGGCTTTCATCAACGCTTGCTTTAAATTAAAATTTTCTTTCGCAGAATTAATCCTTACTAAGTACGGACATTGTTATAGTGAGGAAATATGTTGCAAACGTCTTATAAAATCCAGAATATTACCTATATTATGTACGGGAAAAATAAGTTGCATAAGATGCAGTTTTAGTTTGGGATAGTGTACTGTATTATTTTGACCTACAGAATTAACATAGTACATTACACTAGCTAGACCGTTTAGTATCGCCATGTACTGCACAATTATTGCAGCTGTTGAAATTACTGCCTAATCCAGGATAATTTTTTTGAATTACGAGTACTCTGGAATTATTTTTAAAACGTAATAGTAGTACAAGCATTATATAATAATTTTAACGGTTTCGAGAATTTAACTGTGCTTTCTACATTATTAACTTCTTTACGAAATTTACGGTCTGATAATTATAAACTTCGAACGTTCAGGGCATTTCGATAGTACACAACCCAAATTCTTAATCCACACAGTCACAATAGATGGTTTGCATTAATAGTTGTGGAAACTCGAATTATTGGTTGATTTACTGTAGTCATAATAATTAGGTATCAGCAAACTTTCCAGGAATTTAACGATTATCGTTATTAAAGGGACGTCTAAAAACGGACGTCGCAGTGAATTCGTAATGACCACAGAGCAGGATGGTAGTCGCGCATTTTAAAAATGAAAAATATCTTGTTAATCCATGATCCTGCTGCAAAAGCACGCGCGATCAAGATTCGCAACAGTTCGGGCGGAGAACCGAGCTTAACCACCCTACAATTCGCACCAACAGTGTGACTACGGGTGCCGCGTAAGCGCGTCGCGATGCCTCCCATCGTCACCGAGACGCTCAAGGCTTGGTTGTTATCCGCCCTCGTAATACACGGTGCCGTAGCCGGTAATCCTGATGCGAAACGACTTTATGACGACCTTCTCTCGAATTACAACAAACTGGTGCGCCCCGTTGTCAATACCTCCGACGTCCTCCGAGTATGCATCAAACTCAAACTTTCCCAACTGATCGACGTGGTAAGGATGTACAAATATTTGTATTTATTTAGGCCACTCATTGTAGCCGAAGCTGCAAAGTTCAGAAGTGCCACTTCCATGGCGAATGCCGAAGGGTAGTTTCGAAAATTCGGATTTGTGTGCAGGCGTGATTACAGTTTACACACATAGAGGTTACTGCATGGACTTAAGCTGCAATTGCAATAAATTTTTGCTTAAAGTCGGCGCATGGGTAATATACTGCCGTCCGGATAGGGAGGCGTTACCGTTTCTTTGTTTGTTCCCTAGTTTTTATTAGTGGAAATGTTTGAGCTCAGCAGATTTTACTCAACAATTAAGGTGAAATTAACATTGCGGGTTGCTTTATCTTTTCATAGTTTGACCCTTCTCTTGTAAATATTATACAATTTTTGTACTACGGTCAGCCAGCGGTTTTTAGAGTTCCAGAAAACTCTAAATTCTGTAATGTTAATAACTATACTTATTTAAGCAGTGATATTAATTTTACTTTACTAGAAATTACCACTGCTGGAAGTAAGATAATATAAATAAAATAAAATAATTGCTAATAATCCAATTTGCCAAGTTTATATATAAAATAATGAATTACTGAAGCTGCACCTCATATTCCAATCACAGTAGTATTGTTGTCATATAACATCATATACAGAGAGTGATCATAAAGCTGTCACCTAGAACAACGAATTCAGTAACACAATTATTCTCACATGGTTTTTGGTAATATTACATTATCATAACAGTTCGTATGTAGTAGATCTCCTTTACGATTTTCCTAAAAAGTATATCCAAAACACAGATAGAAATAAGATCCTCTTTTGATAATTATAGTCGACATTGTTGTTTATAAGTAATGTAAATAATTATTGAGTCGCCAATATTAAGAAAGCATTATTTTTATATTCAAAAAGTAAATTTTAAATTTCTTTGTCTATGTTTCGCTTCTCATTTACTTCGAGTTCAATTTGACGTTGACCTTGAGCAGTTCCATGATTTTAAAATAATTTTCTACTTTCATTTTCAGCAGTTCATATTAACATATTTTATACATTATAGCAGTTTATGTAGAACTCTCATACAATTTTTTAACGTCTGTAATTTTAGAACACATGTGTATTTTAAGGGACAGTCTTGCAGGCTCCCAGGAAACATTATGATCTATAATCAGTTCCGAGGTGTAATTTCCATGACGAATATCGACCGGTAATTGAAAATTCAGATTTGTCCGCAGCCATGATTACAGTTTACAACTACATAGGCTAATGTATGGACTTAAGTTGCAATTGCTATACATTTTTGCTGAAAGTTGGTGCATGGATAACATACTGGCGTAAGGCTATATTAGGTTACTGTTTTTAATTGCTTATTATTGTATATTCGAATGGTTATGCCACTCTTGAACCAATCAAATTTTAGATTTATTATCGAGCAAACGTTGAGGGATTATTCACCGTATCCTCTGCCTTCATTAGAAGATCGAGTCCGATATTCTACGCATATTGGTGTGTGTGCAATATGTAGATGTCATTCTACGTTTTTCTTGGGCAAATGTTGCAGCTAGTTTTTTACCTTCTTCTAGGTCGGTGGAACTGAGATATTCTTCGTCTTTAGAATATCTCCGGAAAAATGTTTTAAAGTTCTTCCATGTTCTAACCAAGATGTTATAAGTTTTGTATTCAGATTATATAAAAAATGCAGCCTAGACATCGTAATTTTTTTTTGACACCTCTGTTATGGTTGCATAGATATATATACAAATTATATTTAACATACTATTGTAAAGCTCAATAGTATGCAGCTTTTGAAATGCGACACATACAGATTGTCGATTAGGAGCAGTTGCACGTGACGTTAATGTTTTATTTCCGTCGAAACAAAACCGACCGTTTACATAGTGTTACTATAATGTATAGCATATAAAAGATCCTTAGTTATGGTTAGAACTGCTCAATCTCGACAAAATTCTAAGTAGTGGTTTGACCATATGACTACCGCAGTTGGTATCTAAGGTAACTGGTACTCGACAAGCCTAGAACTTGTCCATAACAAACAAACAAACAGACATACAGATTGGTGGTAGCATATTATTCTATTTCTGTCTAACGCATACAAAGCCCATAAACTGTATTCTAGCTCATTGAAATGCCTGTGTTTACATTATCTACCACCAATCTGTATAATAAATGCTTTGTGTGGTGGATCACACTGTATTTTTATTTTTATGTTGTTAATTTGAACTAAAAATAGGTCGGCTTTTTCTTTGATTGTTGGCGTCACTTCAATTAACTAAAATCATAAAGTGATACTGGTTTTTACTGCTATAGTTATCAGAATTAACTTAATGCTTTAATGACATAAAGGTGCAAGAACTTTGAACAACATACGTTTTAGAGAAATCTTGGATATCTATGTGGGGTATACAATATACAGTGTGTCCAGTATAAGGAAGGCCAGCCCGTTAATAGCAAAAAATATAAATTTGATTAACTGGGAAAAAAGTTGCACAATTAAAAAAGGAACAAAATGACGCCTAGAAATTCTCGGTATGATTTGTCGTTCTTGAGTTATTAAAAAACGAGTTTTTGGGTTTTCAATATATTTTCTGTCGTTAATATTAAAATTAGAGCGAAATTAACAACACTTCTTTATAACAACATTTAATCGACTTCAAGACTACATTATCAATTTTTTATCCCAGCTTTCGTCTCTGAGCAACCATCATCAACTTGATTTTTTTAAATACAGTTTTTATTTGCTGTCAAATTTTAAAAATCCTTTTTATTTTGAATTCACAAATGTACCACACATTATGGTTTAATTGCATTTCGAGTCTTTCTCGACCGACATATAGAAATGTTTGGATACGAACCTGTGTCCTAATGCATTTCATACATTGTTTAAGCTTTTGCAATTTAAAGAAACACTGCCACACTGAAGGTTCTTTAGTTATATTTTTCATTATTATTTATAAGTAAGACAAATAATCAATACACTACGTACCGACTATTAAAAATAATTTGTATTCCACGGTCAAACGAAATTATTAAGGCACAATTCATTAAAAACTCCTAACCACAAAAATATTTAATAACCGCTAAATACGTATTTTGACAGCTAATTTTTGAAAAGAGAGACTAACCCGACAAAGTTGGCAGACGATATGCTCTGCACCAATTTACCAGTAAAAGGCTATCGCCACACGCCTGTGAGACATATTAGAATATCTTAATGATTCAGACGTAACAGTTTTTGTTTGTGCTTTTCCTATATATCCAAAACACAAATGCTAATAACATATGTGTTCTTGGTAATAGTCTATGTATTACCTCCCTCATCTAAAAGACGAAGGATTTATTGTAATCGCCGAAAAATATGTTTTCAGATCTTCACGTTTCAGGGTCCCTAGCTGAGGAAAGATAGCTCATTTTCGTCTATCTGTCTGCCTGTTGCCGGTGTAACAAAAAAGACTATTTGATGGAGGAGGACAATATTTTGCATGCAGAAAACAAATAAAACTCTTCCCGTTTTTGCTTTAACTGAATAACTCTTACTTAAATGAAAATAGTACCGGGCGAATTAACTGAATTAAATCCAGTATGCTTTGAATATTCCATAATGCAGTACCAATAACAATCTAGATCTGGGGCACATAGAAATTTAAATGCAAACAAAATTCAAAACCTACTACATTATTTTTCAGACCCCCAGCATTTTGCATATAGCTCAGGTTTTTACCCTTGAAGAAAAAGGACATATACTTGTATTAGACTAAATATTTATAGGACAAGCACCTTAAAACAATACATTTTTGTTTATTTTTACTTTAAATGATAATTAGATAAAAGTAATAATGTGCACATAGATTAGGCTTTGCACTTGACGAAAATGAAACCAACAGATACAGGGTAAATGTAAAAAAGTCAAAAAGGGCCTACAATAAGTGCTTTCTGTTTAACTCCGCGGCGCATTGCAGAGCCGGGAGATATCCTCGATGGATTCGTGGATCAGACGAGCGGAGTTCGGATCCCATTGGCGATAATCCATTCTTATTTGTAATTTAATTTGCATTACCAAATGTTTTATTTTATCGTTTCGGTATTATTACGAACGTGAAGATAGTTTTAATCTTGGAACTTATCCACAACTTTATTAACTTCAAAATAAACTCGAATATAGGATCCTCTACGCTACGCATCTGGTTACAGAAGAAAAGAAAACATTGGCAATCAAATTGATTCAATAATGATTACCCAATAAAATTTGCTGACAATTTCGTCAATAAACATATCCTCAACGACAAATTACTAATTATACTACTTGGTTGCTCTAATCCAACTCTACCAACAAAATGTCTATTTCTTTTATAGGTAAACTCTTAAACAATTACAATATCAGAATTCTGTTTTCTATTAAAAGAATAAACATTTTTGTAAAATTAAACACTCTCCTACACTACCTGTGAGTCTTCTAATAACAAACCGTCAATTGATATCGGTAGGACAAGCCGATTTAATTAAGGCAAGACTTAAAGAAGGCTTAAGGTTTTTATCTACGACCACTACTAAAAGTAGGCCTTTTAGCGCTAGCTTGTTTCACTAAAAGTGACGTTTTATAGTTTACCGTGTTTAAAGAAATCAGCTGTTTACTTTTAGCACATGTGCTAAAAGTGAAGGGAGGTTCAAAACTACAATTTCGAACTGCAAGTGAAGTTGTAAAGCTATTCTAGTTGCTTCTTGCGTTACAGGCAAAGCGTTTTTGAAATAATTAAAGCGTTATGTAATGAATACAGTCATATGTGGAGCATCAATAATTACATTTCGTAACTGACCTTGACAGCACGGGCGTGGCCAAACAATCGCCAGCAGCGTAGGCTACTCTTCATTATGATGCAGCGTCGCAGATGCGAACCTTTCTTAAATCGATATTTATGGATTAATAACGGTAAAATTAAGGTCGTAGATAAAATATTGTATGCAACGCGTGCTAAAAGTCGTTTATGCGCGAGACATGTTATGAAACTCAGCCTTCGGCTTCGTTTCATAATTTTCATGTCTCGCGCATAAAAGTCGACTTTTAGCACTTGTTGCATAAATAGCTATTATGTTTTAATTTAAACTAAAATTTGTTAACTTTTATGAATAGGATTACTACTCTTTTAAGTTTATTTATACTTGACCTGGTATAGGCCGTTTAAGATAAACATATTTTTCGGCCAAAGCAATTGCCGGTATTATTTAATAAATATAAATATTTAATGGAAAACTACGTGTTTCTATTCATTAATTCTTTATAGCTATTTTTCGCAGTTCATCTTAACATGTTTTATATATTATAACAGTTTCGGTTTTCGCTAACTTTTGAAATTGTTATACAAGTGGCAATATTGTCTTGGTTGCAATACAAAATTATTTATTTTAGAAATCTTAAAGGGAATATCTATTTATAGACACTTATTAATGTTAGAGACGTTATAATTTTGAAATCAACGTTGAAGACGAATGACCTATTATAAGAAATGCGTTCACAGATTATCAGGTAAAGTTATTATCTATAATCGAATGACTAGTTGAAATTGTACGTATGCTAAAAATCTAAATATTCTTCAAGAAAGTACTTTGAAAAACCTATCCTTCGAGAGGAATTGCCACTACTCCCGTAATATCCCAGATTTATATTTTCGCTTGGGGTTAACACCCCAGAAAGTGGAATTTTACTTCAATATACTTCACTCCGGTTTAACCCTCTTAGCAAGTAGAAAGAGGTATCGATATACTTCTTATTAAGGGGAAAGCGCAAGAAAATGCTTCAAAGCTGCATTGCAGTGATATCCGATACAGATTACGAATTTGTATTGCTCGTAGGTTACTTTATTCCTTATTTCAATCTAATTGTTGATGAATTTATTCTGACAGTGTATAATGTAGCTACGTCTGTGAAGGACGCTTTAGAAATCATATATTAACATAATCTGCGGGCAAGGCGCCAAATAATATTTTGACATTTACAAATATACTTAAGTTGTAGGAAAATGTTATGATAAAGGTATACTTTCAACAATATACTTTCTGACACTAAAATCTTGTGGCGACAGCAGCTGTATTATATATAGGAAAATACTAGATGTTAGCACATTGACAGATGTAAAGAGTTTATTGTTCCAAACATCTATCCGAAATGAGTCCTTCGAAATGAGTTTACCTTATAATATTTAATTCGCCAAATGTAGAACAAATATATATTAATTTACCTCTTTTCTGTTTACAAATGCCAGTTAAAGCATTATCAATATTAGTTTTTTAAATTGCAGAGTCTTTCGATTGATTACTTTAGAAAATCCAAAAATAAATGTTCCATTTATTTATTTGCATTTAAAATAGTTAGTCTACAATTTGTTCCAAATTGACTAATCGTTATATCTATATTTGACTATATTAAAATTATTTGGATTTGTATAAGTGACGTAAGTAATACTACTTTCTTTTGTAATTTATAGTAAGAATTTTAAATGCTAAAACACAGCTTTTAAAAATTCTTACCTTAGCTTATAATTATTGAAATTAGCGAAATGGTTAGGTTGCGAATAGAAGCATTATTATGTCTTCATCAGATAGCCCTAATATCATGCCTGTAATGATACTACAAGTAATGGATTATTTCTACTTATTTTACTGTGCTGGATATTGGGAATTTACTATACTGTAGCTAACAGTATCCAATCCTTTATAAATTCAATAAGTCGTGTGTGCGTTTGAAAGAATTTAGATTGAACTATGTTCAACATTTTTCCAATTTTTACAGTTATTCGAACACTCTCTTGAAATGTGTCATAAACAGAACTCCTGAAGACAATGTTGTAAATAGCGTCATGTATCAGCTTTCAGTTACGCTATTCAAGATTATTATGATAGTGATGGTTATTTTCATCTCTGCTTTGTCTGAAATTTGTCATAGTGATTTACGGAGTACATGCGAAATGCTAATGTATACGTGTATAAGCGCATTGTTATCTTGTTACTTTGTGCTACAGGAACTTGGCATTGCTGCATACAATATGATATAATTTAAGCCTTGGCGATATATAAAATTAGATTATCAAAGAATACTTAGAAATATTCAAACGTAATGCTACTCCTGAGCCTGTATTGCCATATCTATCTGCTGATTTTGCGATTAAATGTTTTAAATACTTTATAACATCGTTTAAATCTAAAGAAGAGGATGTTACTTTAGAGAAATGCTTGCTTATCACTTCAGTTAGAATTAATTAAATTTGTTAGGCATAGATTCCTGTAACGGCCATGAAAGTATGTCCAAATATTCACTGTTAGTTTTCAGAATTCATTAAATAATTGTGTCAGCAACTTCTCATTAAACATGTTACAAACCTAAAATACGTTTTTAGGCATTCCCTGGTTAAGGCGCATGGAAATTGTAAACAGTCAGGAAGTAAATTCCATCTTTGCTTTCTGGCAACATCTAACATCGTTGGCACATTCATATTGATTGAGTGATGAACTCTCGCTCTTTATTAAACTCAGTTCCGCTAACTTATTTAGCACCTACACGCATTTATAAGACGCGTTGCGTGTGAGTTGCTTTACGTATTCCATACTCGCTTTGATAGCTCTAAAATTTGTGGACATAAAAAACGTTTCTTCGTTTGGTTAGGACTGATGATTTGAATTTTGTCTTCTGAAATAACCGGAGTACTCGTATATAAGAAGCAGTGTATATTTGACAACCTAGGACTTGGAAAATAGATAAAGCTAAATGAGTTATTTTTTGTAAAACTATTCGAAAACTTTGAATTTGAGGACATATGCTTTTTAAATTGTAATAATTCTGAAAGTAGTTATGTAGCAAATGCAATATTTACTACCCATTAAAAGAATTGTTTGAAATAAAAAGCTAAAGTGTAAATATGAAAACATAATAAGTAAATATTACCATTTTTATTCATTGGCCTCAAAGTGGAACCAATTTACATGAATATAAAGTGCGCACACAATATGAAGGGATTTGATAGAAGATAACTTAAATTCTCATTTCATTATTTTTCACATCAAAGGCAGCTTTTATGAAAAGAGCGGCACTAAGTCAACAAAACTGTTTTAATTTTGGAATTCCAATCCAGAGAAGCAAATAATATAAAATCTACATAAATTAAATTCTTTTCTGGAAAAATACGAAAAAAACAAAAGCTGTATAACGGATATTAGTTACATATAATCTAACAATCTGTAGGTTGCAGAGACTGTAAATAGTTTTATTTGTATAACAAGTGTTGAAAGTATACCTATGTCGAACGAAAACTACAGCTGCAGCCTGAGACGAAGTCGAAGGCTTCACACGTTTAAGTTTCACAAAAGTCTTTCAAAACGAGTCATATTTTGTTTACTCCTTCAACCTATGAAAGTTTAAAAATGCGAGAATCATAATTTAAAATTTCAAAACAATTAGACATTTTATATAAATTGCCATAATATGTTGTGGAAGTCAAAAAAAAAACTGTGCTGCAAAGTGCCTGAAAGTGTGCGGCAAAGTACTTTGCAATACACTTTTACATTTTGCAGCACTCATACGGAAAACAAGTGCTTTCAACATTAAAGACCATGTAGAAAAATCAACTTTTATTGGCAGGTGTCGACAATAATATATTAGTATATAAGTTTAAAAAAGTGATGTTTTAGTGACCAACTATGGCTGATTTGAGTACGAGCGTTAGTGAGTACTTAAACGGCCACACGAGTTCAGTAAAACCACTGTAAAACAACGTGCTGCGTATACTATTTTATCGCATTTCATAAGAAATATAAGATATTAAATTTTTAGATAAAAGTGACAGTAAATGTCAAAACAATACCAAGTTGAGCAGAACCCGTTTCTATGTACTAAAACACAATAAGCACCTTCAGTTGATGTTATGTATTTGGCAGTACTGAAGTGTATAATTGGTGACACTGTAAGTCTATATCAAATTCGAGGTTAGCAGGTTAGGTTTTGAGTCACTCTATGTCAAAACTCACGCAAAACCTAACCTACTAACCTCGAATTTAACATAGACTTACAGTGTCACCAACAATATACTTCAGTACTGCCAAACGTGAAACGAATCGCTGTTGCTATGCAGAAAAGTGTTGCTAATGCAGAAACGTACCACATTTCTCAAAGATTTTGAATGTAGAAATTACTACATTACCAAATAAAATTCGATAATAGTATATTATGTTACGGGTTTTAGAGCACGACGCATAGAGGAGTGCTTTTAACTTTGCCAGTGCTTTAATGGCACTTATAATATGTAAAACGAAATACAAATACTATGTCAACATACCATGAGTTATGTCCCAAATACTCGCTCGTATATGCACCAAGCAGCCGGTAGCTGCAACAGGCGCTCCGAAATGTGCTCCAAACTTATATGGGAATTATGGGATAAAATGCTGTCGCTGCAAAATCGGCGATATAGAAGTTTTAATGTGACGCGAAGGCTGACGATGTTGCAGCCGAGAACGCCGTAAACTCGAGGGATTATCGTCATATTTACAAATGTGATCCTGAAATGTTATGCATTCCTAGGGTAAAGGCAGACGCCGCCAAAGGGAATGCTCATGAACCAATAACGTTCTTCTATCCTTGAAGGCCGTGTTTGGCCATAGTATCGGTTGCAGTTGCAGCGTTTTTATTTATCCTGTGTGATTTTTGTTGCTTTAAGCAGTTTTATACAACAGTGGCGCAGATAGCATAACTAAGTAATATTCTCAACAAGCTGAAAAGGTGAAATTTCAATCTGCAAAATAATAAAGTTGGAATTCGCAATTTTACAAGACATTTTTCTGTGGACATTAAAAAAGCAAATGCATTTGTGGATGTGCTGCGTCAAATGTTCTGTTTTGTTTTCCATTTTGAAATACATCATTTTTTTTCTGTTATGTTTCCATTCACGTTTTTACTTAATTTGGGACAAATATATACACGGTGAGCACCTTAAAAAATAAAATTGTGAATATTTTTACCTTAACTGAGAAATAGATAAAAGTATTAATTTGCACATAGATCAACCTTCATTCTTGACGAAAATGGGGTCTAACAGATACAGGGTCTTCCCTCCCTCTATTCTTCAGTCATCTCTTGTCCATTCCTGAACGTAGGCCTCCCCTAGTTTTCGCCATTTCACTCGATCGTTTGTTGTTCGTTTCCATGTGTTCCCTGCTATCCGTTTTATGTCATCTACTCACCCTGTATTGTGTCTACCCACGCTCCTCTTTGTTATTCTAGGACGCCATTTTAGCTTGGCGATTCTTTCGATTACATCTGTCACCTTCGTTTTGTTTCTTATTTCGCTGTTTCTAATTTTATCTCTTAGGTTGATACATATCCATCTTTCCATATCACCTTGTGCAACTCTCAAATTTTCAGCTGACCTTTTAGTTAGTGTCATTGTCTCCATTCCATATGTTAGTACAGGAAGAATGCAGGTATCAAACACTTTCTTTCTTAGGTGTAATGGAACGTCTTTGTTTTTCAAGATACAAAGTAAATGTTAAAGAGACAAAATGAGTTGACGATAAATGCGTTTTATTTAAAGCAGCCCCAATCCAAGGATGCGAGGAGTGATCGGTGGGCGTATGGAACAAACGGATGGTGTATTTGCAGGCTACTGAGTATTTCCAAATGACGTCACAAGCTCCGCCCTAACAGGTGATCGTGAACAAGCAACTTTAAGTTTCTTATGGAAGCTTTTCATGAAGTCTAATTGTATAAATTCTGTGTCCATTATACTGAGTTTATTTAATACAGCAGTGTAGTCTATTATGCATTGTTTATTAATTATGTAAATAGATAAAGGCAGCACTCCATTTATATTACAACTTTAGTGGTTATGTGGTTATCAATGACCACCGACAAATGGTTAATATTTTCGTATTCCGGGTTAAAATACTCTTTTCAGTTGAAAATTGAAGAAAGTTATGGATTTATACAATAGTTTAATGTAAGGGTCTCTAGTTTAATCCAAAAGTTGGTTAAGTAACATATTTGACAGTGAATAAGAAACATAACTCTGAAACCGACAAAAATGTCAAGAATTTGTGCTGTGTTTGGGCGTTCAAATAGAAGTAACCGAGAGACGGAGAAGAAATATTTTGGATTTCCCGGTGTGCGAGATACTCTTCAGGGCATAAAAAGAAGAGAGTTGTAGGTGAAGGCTCTCCGAAGAGCAGATTTGACACCACACCCACGAATCACGATAGTCTTAAATAACACAATAAATCCATAAAATCACTAACTTAATTACATATAAACTAAATTACACTTATAACGTCTAAAAAGATATCGATCTTTGCCTAAAAAATTGAAAAATCACCACAAGCCTCATATAAAAAACCATACAAAGGTTGTCCTCGATCAGCTGTTGTTGGGCGGAGCTATGACGTCACTGTGACGTACTTGGAAAAGGCTAATTGGCATACGTTGAAATCGCATTTGCAGGCGTTGAGGTTCGAATCGCACGGCCGTTGGTAACGTTCTTTTATTTAAACATTGATGTAATTCGCATTACTAAGCGCTTTCTTTTATTGTTTCAATATACTAGGAACGTGAAAATCTTTAGTTTTTTAAATTATTTAGTGTTACAACGTCCACTTGCTAGGGAAGTTCTGAGCAAAGCCTTTTACAGATTTTTAAATATTTATGTATATTTTGTGTTGTGTTTGAATACTTTTTGTTCTGTGCATATGGCGTTTCCACATGGATTATTAATATTAAGAATCATTGCTATATTTCGATTAAAGCATCGACATGTAGGTGAGTCATTAAACATTATTTTTTGCTTTGTTATTGTTAAAAATTAAGAGGCTCCCCATACAATTATCACAAGCCGCCACTGCTACCTATAAATTCTTTACTTGCGTCTACAGATTATCAAATAAAATATTATCAGTTATAAAGTTATTCTTATTGTAATTAACTAATAAAAACTGAAGACATATTGTTAGCCACGCAAAGTGTAGTTCTATCAACATCCCGCTAGGTGGTTGCTTTATAATCACCCACAATGTTTATATGATGACTGAAAAGTGTACAATGTAGCTAATATGGCAAACTCATTGCTTTAATATAAAGTTATCTTTTTTGTAAATTGCTAAACTTTAATTCCGTTAAAAATTTAGTTTAGGAATTTTGTTAAGGTATATAAAATTATCTCTGAAACTTACCTTAAGCAACGTTAATCGGGGTATTTTTCTTTATTGGTTTTCCACATGCTAAAGGATGTAGGAGATTGCAAAACTTCTTAAGTTAACATTCTTTTTTCAGTAAAGAACAGCCGAAGACCGCAAGTAATGCTATTTCAATATATCTTATGCTAGTACGTGTATGGGAACTGTAATGAATATTATAGTTATGTGAATCGCATTTTTTGTGATTTGCAATATAATTTTAATACTATAACTCTATCTTCTTTTCATGATTTCATGTGCTCTTTGAAATTTATTTATGCTTCTATTCCAACGCACTTCAGTTAATGGCAAAAATCGACAAAAGCAAAGGGATTTTAATGAACGCGGCTTGTCTGCTGAAAATATTCAGCAAAAAGACGTAGCCTGGCATCAGCAAAATCCAGAGAAATCTCTATGTGGGCGCGGGATTAAGTTATCAACGAAATTATCGTTTACGGCCGCAGCAGGCAATATACTTAAATTAAGGTGACTGTTATCTGGCTTAATTCTAATCTTTTATTCGGTAAACACACAAAATTCCTTAGCAGCCTGTGCTGACACCCACAAGTGCCCGCCACCAATACTTTCGTGTTGTTACATTTCTACAGCTTGATTTCCTACCGAATTTAAATTGTTCTTTCCACTGATTTATGTTGGAAAATGAGTTTTATAATGTTAGAATATAATAATTTGAACCTGTTTATGGCTGCTATATATGCTGATATATGAGTTATCGTTAGCTTTATTTATATAGAGATTCATTCTAATAAACTTCAAGCCTGCGCTTATTTATTATTAACTTCATAAACAATGATTTATCATATTTTTATACCTGTAAAAATATCGATGTTTGTTGTTAACTTGTAGATTTCTATTAAAATTCGAAACCTCTTTAAGATAAATCGACTTTTACCGTGAATTTCAAGCATTACCTGACACTTCAACTGAATTCTTATTTTCAGAATAAATATAGCATGCTCTTAAACATGATATTCTGCTGAAGTAGAGAAATGGAATAAAGAATTTCTACAGTGTACATATTTTATTAGCAGTCATAAATAAAATAAACATTCAAACAATTGAATAATGTTGTAGAAATCGCTACACGTGTGGTAACATTTAGGAAGTGGAAAACCACAATAATTATTTAATGTGTAATAGACTACAGTGTCGGCTTTCTGAGATATTACTTAATTGGCATGATGCACAGAGGAAAAACATATGCAATAGGCGTTAAACAATATATTAGTTCGAGATATTTATCATTAAATCGAAATTGGTCAAAGTTAAACTGCCCACATTATTAACCGTAGAATATTGACAAGTCTGGTAGTTTTTATTGAACGGTCTTGAGCTTTGATGACTTTTCTTCAGTCGACGAGTAGTGTCTCCAGGTATAGATAATTTACGATAGATTAGTATCAACGTAAGTTAAGAAAATACTGCGTATATTTGTTTTTGTTATATCGTGTTAAATGTAAAAAGTTTTTGCACATTCACAGTGTCACTTTTAATATTAGCTTACGAATTACGTTCTCATTGTACGTTACCATTGTTAAGGTGCAATAAAAACGCAATCGCACGCTTTTCCCTAAATGTTCCCTTGTATGTCAATATAACCTAGAAGGTTTAATACATCATGACAGAAAAAGCTTAGAACTCGGACGTGGCCGTGATATTGGTTACACGTTTACTATTATTTATCTAACAACGTACGTTAATACGTTAGTGAACTTTGTTCTCAAAATAATTTTGCCTTCCCCATCTCCCCGCCCCTCTGGCGGAGGGGAGCTACCACGCCATGACTGTACAAATTATAAATGCATGCTGGCCTACTTGCACACAGACAAAATGGTAACAGCAAACAATATAAAGCGAACTAGCACATCTCAATTAGCTAATGCAGGTATTACAAAATATGCTTGCATTAATTATAACTTACTGTACAAAAATGTATATTACAATCCTAACAATGAAAATGAACAATCTATGGACGAAGAAACCAACCTTCCCTCTGAATCGAAGCAGCAGATTCCTCCCTTTTTGGTGTACGAAGCTCATAATTGTATTAAATGTAATATCATAACATTCTGCATCTTCATACGAAGGTACAATGCTATCATAAATATAGAAAAAAATTTGGAATATAAGAAAAATTTACGTTATCGCACATTTTACAATCCCGATACCGGAAATATTTCTGTTGTTATAAGAGGCATACGCTTTCAATTAACGACGCTGAGATTAAGGGATTGTAATAGTAATGGGAGTCACACGCTTGCTAAATCAATAAAAACGCCCCTTGCTTATTTGTATAGTAGAACTTTAACCTAGTGATATAAGTAAATAAATATACAATTTAAATTTCCCATTGCACTGTATAATTATAGTTTATCCTAGGCGAAAGTTGAAAGACGTAACTCAATGCACAAACTGTTAAAGATACGGGTCTACAAAGAATGATTGCTGTTTGCTAATATGGATGCTAATACTGATGTTATGTGAGTTGTTTCATTAGTACAGTATATTATAAGAATCATGTTTAAATGAAAAAAAAAAACTGAATTAAAAAACTAGTATGTGAAGAGGACGATGAATTAGAAGATGCTGACGTAGAAAGTGAAATCAATGATAACACTGTTAAGTTGAGGAATAACATAAAACGAAGAGGAATGCCTAGATCTAAAAGATACGATCGAAGCAACCACAATTTCTAAAGAAACTATTTATTCCGAGACACATGACTTACCACGCGAAACACAGGGGAACAAAGATATAAATACGGGCAAATATAAACGCAACACATCCCTCTAAAACGGTTGATGAATACTGACTAATATTGCGGCACCATCAAGATTCTACTTGAAGGGCAAACGTGGGCATAAGTAAAGTGCAGTAGCAAAAAATCGTGTTGGAAGAAATTCAGCAAAATATATTGTGCATATTAGAGTAGAGCTCCATGCAAATGATAGGAATATGTACACAGCAATTGATATCCTCATATAGTTTGTTGATGATTTAATAATTGTTGAGCACACAGTTTCATGATTAGGCAGAAACCAGAGAATTACAAAGGGAATTGAACAGCATGATTGGAAATAAGCAAAATGAAATAATGGTATTGTTCTTTCCATTTTCTCTACAAATGTGGTCACCTGGATCATACCTAATTGATGAGCAACTGTCTGCGTTTTGTGGGTGATGCCCTTTTGAAATGCACATCCCAATAAGTCAGCAACATACATAGAGTCTAGCTAGCAATGGTATGCGGTTCCGGAAACAAATATACATGCTTATCCGCTTTCAGGAAAAGGTATAAAAATTTATGAAAAACCTCTTGGCAGTTGCTATTTCACAGCTAACGAAACTAATTCATGAATTGAAGAGACACGTAACTGTGGACAAATTTTTCACTTCTATGGATTTAGCCACATCAATTTTTGAGGTAGCTTACACAGAGACAGGAAAATTCCCCCCTCTATGTTAAATACTATAAATGGTCGGTTTATTTTGATAAAAATAAAACATTAGTGTCACGTGCGACTACCCATGATCGATAACCTATAAGTGCTGCATTTGAAATGCTGCATATTATTGAGTTCTACATCAGTACCAAACTGTGCTAATATGGGTTTCAAAGGGAAAACTTAACGATGACCGATGGGCATCAATGTAACTGGAATGTACAGCTACTTCATACGTAACCACATCAGAAGTATCCAAAAGGACAATACTATGTCTAGGCTGCAGTTTTTATATATGAGTACAGAACTTATAGCACTTTGGTTAAAACTTCGAAAAAGTTTAAATGTAGAAAAATACCATCTTAGACCTCTCAGTCGTGGTAAAATTCAATTAAATTTTTCAAAACGGTGACGTTAATATGACATTAATACATACATTAGTGACCTATCTTTTGGTTTTCAATTATTATATTTACTTAAACTTAATCTTTTTAAAATAGTTATTTAACCTGCTCCTTTTCGAAAACAAAAAGTTTTTATTTACGACATTATTGGACTAACCATCGTACTTCTTCTACAACTTTGCCCGTTAATATATTTCCACAAAGTCATTCTGTATATGTCGAACAGATTTCATATTGCAACTAGTGCGAATATATGTATCATTTTGACGTAAAACTACATAAAAATTTTTGTGGTGACACAACGAATTTGTTTAACAGTAGTTGAACTACAACCCTTGACTAAATAAACAAATATAATTCAACCCTCATTTGTTACTCTTGTTTAATATTATCAGCTAGAACAGTAATATATATATATATCTGTTTTTGTATCAAGTGGAGATCCGGGATAAATGTTGGACTACCCGAGATCCACCACAACAGAACGACTTTGCTGAGTATATTTTCCACAAACGATTGCCTAATCCGTTATTTAATAATCCCTAACTACGGAGAGGGGAAACAATTTCAGCACTTGACTCATTTGTGATATAATGTAAACATGAGATCCGTGATAAATTATATACAAGTAAAGGTCCGGAGGTGTATATGGTGATGTTAGTAGCATACGATGAGATCCTGCATGGTTGCCATACCTCTTGGATAAGAAAGCAATCATAAAAGAGGAATGCTTGCGAAAAGTTTTGCTTATGCACGTAACTATTTTAGCAGTGGAACGATCATTCATTGTGTTGTAGTCTTTCGAAACTCATATTTGAAATAAAATTTCCCATAAAAAACAGAATGCCTGATGATGTGAGAAAATCATTTAAATGTTTTTAAGTAATATACTTGGATATAAATTAAAATATTCGTATACAGCACTTATAAAAACAAGTAGTTGTAAGAAATTTTTCTTATATTAATATGTAGACTACAGTACAGCTGTATTTTCACAGTTTCGGTTTATTAAAGACATAATACTATGTTTGAAGGTCATCCATGCAAAACCGGCTATATCCATTTGTTTTTCGAGTTTTAGTTTTTTTTCTCGATTTTGCATCTTTAGCTTCAGCTCTATCGACAACTAAAGTGATTCTGTCCAAAACCGGCTATATCAATGTTAAAATTACATTTGAAAAGCAGGTTTTAGAGCAAAACCGGCCAAATCCACGTTTTTTCAGCAAACCTGGCTATATCCGATTGCCATTATGAAGAGCCTGCCGTAGTAATACAAGTTAACTTTTTTATTCTGTTTAATATTTTTAACTAAGAATGTGCGTTATTTTGTAGATATATTTTGTCATTATTTTGGAAAAATAAAGTTTTCGTCCACATCTATTATCGGATTTTGAAGCAATGTTCATTTGGAAGGTTTCCGGTAAAGAAATATTCACTTCCAATAAGAAAGTTTCTTTGAATGTCCGTAAAGAGTTTCCCACAAAGATCTCTTAAAGTTCGCCCGTTATTTTAATTACAAATTGTCATTAAACGTGTTATAGTAGAGTTCCTTCAACGAAAGAAGAAATAGTCGACAACTTTTTTTTTATGATTTACAAAAGAAAAACGTTGAATAATTTTTTTCAAAATGAAATCATCTATTCAGTTGCACCTTATATTAGTCACTTTCGGTTTAACCGAAGGTGCATGTAGCTTTTGTTTTTAAATTCGTTTTTACGTACGTATAACATTTATATGCGGGTAGATTTCTAAGTACTCAAGTTAGCAGTTTAAAAAATGGAAGTAGGGATAGCCATGGAACTACTGCAGATTTGACAAAGTTTAGAAATTCCAACAACTCATTGTAATTAAAATGAGTAATAGCGAAAAAGTGGTTATGCTGTTAATTTTGCGTGAGTGTAATCGCAATTTCTTAAATAATGAGTTATTTAGGATCCACTGGGTTTGCGACAAAATTTGTACTTTGAGTTGGAGTGAGCGCGAGTCCATACTTACTTATTTAATCCGTTGCCTTTGTAGCTTACGGTGTAAGGCATTTTTTGGAGTTGTTGGAGCTTTGGGTATCTACTGTACCCCTTCCTCCTTCTTTTTTATTTCTGTAGTTTCCAAGTATCTTGGCTGTAGTTCTTCAATTTTTCTTGATTTCTGCTCTTACTTTCCAGTTATTCCTTTAATATTCCAGTTTCCTGTTTTAAGGCTTCTGCTTTTGGGCGTGTTTTCCTTTTCCGTATTCAGGTCAGTTATCTTTACATTTGTCGCATTCTCTTGGCAGCTTCCTGAATTCGGTCTCCTTATTCGTTTTTTAGAACATTGACTTTTACAACTTCGTTATCTTTTTCTCCCTATTCAAATAGGGCCCATTCATTGTTATCTTCTTATATCCTACTTTGATTTGTTTTCCTTTTGCTCTTCTCTTTCTATTTTTCTGATTTACGCTTGCATGTTTCTTTCTACTAACGTCATTTCATGATCGATGTATTCTTCTTTCCCTTGGGATCATTTTTATCTTTACCTGTTGTTCTTTGTTTTAGGATTCCATCTCTATACTAATTATTTCCCCCTGTTTTTCTCTTGCCTATGATGTTCACATTTTTAACATTTGTTTGTATTCCTAGTTCCCTGCTTAGAAACTGGTTTATTACTGCCTCTAACTTTTCTATCCTCTCTGCTAATTGCAATTTTAATTTTTCCCGTCTCAGCACCTTTTTGCTGATTTCATCTCTTAATTTTTTAATTTTTTACGTATTTTTTATATTTGTTCCATAATTTCCTTCATCATATTTTTACAACTTCTTAATCGCCCATGTTTACTTCATTTTCCTGGTTTGGTTGTCTATTTTGGTCTGGGTACCTGATTATTTTTTTTCTCCTTCCGAAAATTGTCTTTACCGTGTTGGTATCTAGCTCCCTGTCCTTTTCCTTTTTTGTTCATCTCCTAAACATCTTTATGTAGTTACTTCAGATTATTTAAATTCGATAAGGTCGCCTCTCAGCGTGGCTTACGCTGCAATACACTTACACGTACTCACGTCCATTTATTTCGTATTGTTATAACTGAGATTTCCGATGTTTTTTGTTGCTTACTTTCTCTTTTACCATGTTATACTACCACTTTGCAAAAATCGGGTGCGATCGTCCCGTTTATGAGATTTTACCGGTACGATTCCACTGCGCGTCCGTTCCGCCTTTATTGTTTGGGAATACCCCAATGATGCGTTAATGGCCGTTTGCTTGCAAACAATGGGCCTGTGGAATTACCTCCAAGATCACCTGATCTCACACTTTCGGATTTTTTCTATTTTAATCTAGATTATTTAGAATATTAAATTAAATGCGCTCAGTTATCATCCGATGAGAAAGGCAAAGAAACCAACCAAGAACTCCGCAAGAGATCAGAGGCGTGTGTTGTACAAAACTGATTTTCCTTATCTCTCCATTTCGGCCGCCGGCGATAAATTCTGTATCTCGCATACCGATTTACCATTGGAGCGTATGGAGCAGATGAGTCCACGTGTACCAGGGCCTGGACACGCCTACTTTTGCCAGCGAGAACATATGATATCATATCATAGGCGTAGCAGATTTTTTCAACTTCTATTTAAATCGAATAAGCAGGCCCTTCCTTACTATACAACGATCATAGAGCGTACATTATTTGACAATGAAAAATTTATTAGCTTAGTAGAGCCCAATCCCTGACTTTAAATACAGCACATCTAGACTAATTCGACAGAAACAAAGAACAGCAACGCTAGGTCCATAACAGCACGGCACTGCAAGTAACTGAAGGCCCGCGTCTGAGATTCAGTCGCCGTGTCTGAACAGACTCAGATTCTGTATCCCGCATACCGAATCTCGGATACGGAATCCCGTGTGTTCAGGGCCTTATCGTAAAGGCTTTTTAAAACATCTGTCTTTGTGTTTTTGTGATGGTTGGAGTTAAAATGTAAGAACCTATTGGTGTTGGTTTTCTTGCGGTATGCTGATGTTTCAAAAGTATTTGTTGTTGGCGTCATTAGTGTATCAGAACAAAGTGATTGATTGTTTTGTTATGCTTCTAATGTGAATTTGATATTTTTTTATTGTCAATATGTTCAAGAAATTTATCATCAATACTATATGGCCAAATTGCAAAGACATCATCAACATACCCCCACAAAACTATTGGTTTGTTTGTGTATGTGTAGACATGTTGTTGCTCAAAGTCTCCCATAAAAATAAATTGAAACAACAAACATTAATAAAATGCAACTTAAATATTTTAAAATATTCCGTGTTTACCCATCACTAGGAAATACTCGCCTTGGCTCATTCGTGCAAGATATAAATAGCGACGCGACGTTGCCAACTATGCAGGATCTCAGATTGTGCATAAAATGTCAAATACTGTATAACTTATGGAGCGCCCTCTTTAGCGCATTTGTTGAACTATTTCTGTATAAAAATTGATAAAAATGGGCAAAATGAGATCCGAACAAAAATTTACAGGCACACTACCCACACTTGGATTAATTGGAAGAACACGAGATACACATAGAAACAAGGCGAGATCCAATTTGGATCTCGACCTGTTCAAACGGATCTCCACTTTTATACTATTTATCACTAAAAGATCTCGACTTGTGCAGAAAACATATCTATATATGTGTTTTGGTTCCACAAGTTGTTAGGTAAGACCTTCACTTTCAATAACTTTTATAACAACGTTGCTTATTTGTAAATTTTTGTCCATAGCCTTTGAAAATGTATTAAATATATACGAAACGTCAGGCGATACATACAAGTGGTTTTATTTCAATCTAACCATTAAAGCTTGGTACCTGTGCGTAGCACTGAGATTGGAGTTATTCGAACCCCTATCCCAGTCAAGAAATAACATTTTACTGTGTATGTAACCACACAAGCTGTGAGAGGGACTATCTTTATATATATATATATATATATATATATATCTGTACGCTCAAATTCTCAAAGCTGGGACTGGGAACTGTCAAAAGATAAAGCGTTCAATTTATTTAAGCAAATGTATTGCTTATATTAACTAATAAAGGAACATCCGCAGTACATATAATCCATTCACAATGTTTCCACTTCTCAGTATACTGTTATATGTTTTATTAAGTCGCATGCATGAATTCTGATAGAAGTTGAACTGTGACATGAAAAGACTAGGACATTTATTACTGCGTTATGGACAACGTTGGAATGTATATGTCAAAATGTTGAAAATTTTACGGAAGGAGACAAAAATTTAACTGGCGTGTGTGCAACCTTTTAAAAATCATAACCACAAATTGAAAACAACATAATCCAATTTTGTCGCTCCAACATAGCCTGTTCGGAGGAAGAGGGAACAATGTGAAAGAATTATATGCTACATAACTATTCTTGTCAATATAAAATACTCATTTATTCAATATAGTTGTATTCAAATTCTTAGACACATAATAGATTAAAATCGTATTATCGTTTTAGATAGAAGCATCTTTTTGCACAAGTAGCATACTGTTGATTCGAATTGTCATGTAAATAAGGTTCTTCAGAATGTCGACTAAATGCTTTTTCGACGCTTATGCTGCAGGGTTTTTGTTGTTCGTCGGAAACGATGAGAGACATCTAATTTAAATTTAATTCTTTACGTTTTTGCTTTGTAAGCTGAAATTTCAATGTAATTATATTTTACGGTATGCTGAGTTTTAATTTCACGTATTCTATTCTAGCATTTTTCTAAAAGCAAATAGCATTCTACTTGAAGTTTGTAACCGATTATGATTTTTTAGTCGCTACATAATTAAACATTGACTATATTTGTGGGATGTTCCCGTGTACTAAAATGTTTTTTATTCATAATCGACTATTAGGATTAACATGTTATTAAAAATATAGAAAAATATTAGATGATAAAGGTTACATATTGCTGTGATTTAAACGGGGTACCATTTAACATATTACCTATCAATTTGAATTTAAAAATTTCAAGTGGATAAGGATGACCTTATATGTATTACATAGAAACGTGCAATGCATTCATGAGTATTAATAAGCAGAAACGAAAGTTGGCATTAAAGATTTTAATAATACAAAGGTTTTTGTCATTATAAAAAAGCACAAGCATTATGAGATCTGCACAACAACAACACTGGGATTAAAGTTTTAAAGGATTAAGCACATATACTTTATTTGAAGTCATTACAAAATATGTTTAGAACAGACAGCTACGTGGGTTGAGATGTTAAAAAGACAAAATAGTAACCAACATATGAAATGGGTAAATTTGTGTGGATGGCAGATGTGTCAGATGGCAAGAACTTACGTTAAAGTGAAATTTGGACAGCTACATCGAAATGCGTGAGTTTTTATAATAATTGACTATACGTTTTCAAGCTGTAGGCATGTTTTGAAAAGGCGAACAACCATCCAAGCACAGTTTTAGTTTCTGAAATAGCCCCGAAGATAATAGTTAAATAAGCAGCTTGTGCCAGCCTTTGCGGCGGAAGTCCACTTAGTGTGCTACAAACATCATAAGGCTTTATATACAAGAATTCGAGAAGAACTGCAAGTACTTTGTGAAGGCGGGAATGGAAGGAAAAACGTATGTGATCGAACTTTCTTAGATGACCACCTTACCCTTCAT
Source organism: Agriotes lineatus (assembly GCA_940337035.1). Taxonomy (NCBI): domain Eukaryota; kingdom Metazoa; phylum Arthropoda; class Insecta; order Coleoptera; family Elateridae; genus Agriotes; species Agriotes lineatus. The sequence goes on along the minus strand of OW679194.1, from coordinate 84,317,078 downwards.
AATACAATGATAAGACTGTGGGTCACCTAGTATTTCGTTGCCGAGTGGTTAAGGCTCTTGACTCAATTTGTCTCTGGGCGCGTATGTTCGAATCCTATCGGCTGCGATATGTTTTCTCATTGAAAATTAATGTAATTCACATTACGAAGTGTTTCGCTTGACTATTTCAGTCTTATTAGAAACTTCTTTTTTTTTTTTTTTTTCTTGACACATATTAGTCCACTCTTGGGTATACGTCTCTCCCAGCCTTTCCAATTCTTCTCTGTTTTGACCTTCCTGAAACCAGTTTCTCCCAGCTGTTTGCTTTATGTCGTCTATCAATTTGCGTTTTGGTCTGTACCTCTCTTAGTCTCGCTCGATCCCACTGTGTAACTCTAATTGTCCATTTCTTTCTATCATCTTTTGTTTGTATCCCACTCAACTTCATTTTTGTTCTGCTGTGCGTTCAATATCCACCATCATTATTATTTTCCTGATTTCTTCATTCCTTATTCTATCTCACACAGATTAACCAAGCATTGTCCGTCTCATGGCTCTCTGTGACACTCGTAGTAATTTTTAGTTATGTACAATGTCATCTGCAAATCTCAAGTTGCTTAGGTATAAGCTATCGATTCTAAGGCCTTTGTTGTCCCATACCAGTTTCTTTAAAACATCTTAGGCCAATTTGAACAACTTTGGTCAAACCGTATAGCCCTGTCGGCTGCTTCTCTTTATGGTAATTTTGATCGTCCTGGTCTCTTTGTCTATCTTCACTTGTAACGTTGCCTTTTTATATATGCCATTTATTATCTTTGAATACCGGGAGTAAATTCTAGCATTATCCATACCTTTCAAGAACGATCACGTTGTAATCGAATCGAACGCTTTGTGCAAGTATATGAACGCTAACTGAAGCGGAACGTTGTATTTGATGCATTTTTCGGACGTATTGTTTGTAGATGGTCAACTGTACTAAAACACATTTTCGAAATCCGGATTACTCCAGGGGCTAATAAAAGTTGAACTTCTCTAGGCGGTTGGTAAAAATTTTAATAAAAAAAGGGTTGTTTAGTGTGGATAGTAAACTAAACGTAATAGGTCTAAAATTGTCTAGGTTTGTTATATCTCATTTCTTGAATGTAAGTACAGCATTTGAATTATACCTTGTAGACATTGGTTCATTAAAGTTCAAAGTGTCCGTTCTATACCTTTTCCGCGCAGTTTTAACATCTACAATGTTATCAGCTGATCTTCTCCGGAACCTTTCTTATTTTTCATATGTTTCGGTGCCGCTGGTAATTCTTCTGTTGTTACATCCGGCCCATGTTCTGATCCTACATTGAAAATTTTGTTCTGGTCAGTTTCTAGCTGAATTTACGTTATATCCTGTGTATTTGTGATTAGATAATTTTGTTGGTTTTGCATTATTGTTAGCCTTGGTTTGCCGATTGATAGCTTTGATTTCAATACCCTCATATTTGCAATGATTTCAATTGCAGTTTTTATTATTTCCGTGTTAGTTCTTTGTCCTTGCGAATCGTCTTCTCAATATGATTATTACAACACCAAAAAACAGTGCACAATATAGTCCATTATAACACTGTTTTTGTATTGCTATTTTCATATGAAAAACATTGAAACATTGCTTCATTTAACAGTCACATTTAGGAAATGTCAAAATTCACAGTTTTTAGATAATATAGATAAAATAGTAAAGTATACTCGTTTAATAAGAAGAATTGTAGCTCTCATTTCGTTCATTCGTGCTACAATAGGCCCTCTTATTAAACTAGTATAATAATATACTATAGTAATGCCCGATTTCGGTTCGTTCTTTTAGAAGATGAGGAAAATACTGTAATTGTGAAAAAATTACGTTCCGAAATTTCTTCAGATCCTCACGTTTCAGGGCCCCTAGATGACGAACAATAGGTATTCTCAATTCCGTTTGTCTGTCTGCCTGTCTGTCTATCGTCTGTCTATCTGTCTGGCTGTCTGTTTGTCTGTTTGTAAGTGAGTCAAAAGCTATTTGTTATAGGAAGACGATATTTTGCATGTAGATTATATGTCTAACTAACATGAAACCGAGAAAATGTCGGACAGATACGGCGGAGCTTCTTAAAAAATTAAATTTTATTTATTTTTGCTTTACCTGGGAAATAGAAAAACGTTATTATTGATATCAAGCTCAGGATTTATCTTTGACGAGCATGCAATCCAATAGATACAGGGTAAATGTTGTAAACGAGACAACAATGATCAACGATAAATGCATTCTATTTAAAGCGGCAGCGTCGCAACAATGCTAGAGGTCTTCAGTAGGGCTGGGCAAAAATAACGATATATCGATAATATTATCGATATATCGATATATCGTTTATCGATATACCTTCTTGAAATATCGATGTATCGGCATATCGATATATCGATATTTAATTTAGTATTTCCAGGTTTTGCACAAAGTGATCAACGATAAATGCGTTCTATTCAAAGCGGCAGCGTCGCAACAATGCTAGGGGTCTTCAGTAGGGCTGGGCGAAAATAACGATATATCGATATTAAATTTAGTATTTCCAGGTTTTGCACATATCGATATATCAATAAATAGGTGCGCCGACAAAACAACCCCGTCAAAACAGCCCCGTTAGAACAGCCCGGACAAAATCGCTCCGTGACAAAATAGCTTCCTACCAAAATAGCTTCCTGCTGATGTGATTATTTTATCTATCGGCTGGTTGGTCATACCTCTGAACATAGGCAATTTACGTGGCTTATCACGGTTATGCATATTCCTGCTCACCACTTTTATGAAAAAAATGGTATTGGTACTAAATTAAAGAGCATAATTTTCCGCGTCATTTAGTATTAAAAACTTATTGGATAATGGTAATTGTGCATAAATACATTAATTTTAAAATTTCGATATTCCCAAATATAAGTGAGGAAAATATCAAAATTTAAAAATTAATATTTTTTTACTTTGGCATGGGCACATGAGAAGGATGAACACCGATAGACTACCAAAAAAAGTATGGGAATGGAAGCCACGTTACAGGAGAAAAAGAGGAAGGCCAAGAAAATCATGGAATGATGGCATAAGGGAAGCTATGCAAAAAAGAAATTTGGAAGAAGACGATTATGCTGATAGAAAAATGTGGAAACTGAGATGCGGTAGATGACTTGTTGTAAACAAACCGCTATATATATATGTATATATATATATATAATATTTTTATGCACAATTAACATTATCCAATAAGTTTTTAATACTAAACGACGCGGAAAATTATTCTCTTTATTTTAGTACTACTACAATTTTTTCCATAAAAATGGTGAGCAAGAATATGCATAACCGTGATAAGCCATGTAAATTGCCTATGTTCAGAGGTACGACCAACCACCCGGTATGTAGTTAATTGTAATGCTGGTTACTTAATGACTTATCCGAATATTGCAAATCACCGGAAATTACCTAGTTTTGAAGTTCTGTGGTAGTTGCTAAATTCTTAGGGATAACTGCTACTTAATGAGTTACTGGAAAGGTAATCACCATCTATTAATGTATTTTCTATGCTAATTTGTAGTTTTGCACCACTGGAACTGTTGATGTTTATTATACTTTGTTCACCACTGTGGAATTAAGTTCAGTAAGATACAACCGGTTGTGGAAAACAATAATATTCCTTTTATTTACTTTAAAACACAAAAACAAATACACACGTATACAAATTCGTTGATATTAATTTAAAATACAAATACGAATTGTGAGTAGACTGGTTTTCCATACGGAATTATTTATTTATAATAGACCTTAGAAGCTGACCTATTGTCGCACAAGTGAAGAACTTTTCCTTTTTGCCTGCTTCATTCATAGTCGAGTCACTTACGACTGTATTGTCCACCAGGGTTCACTTCCTTTTCGCCTGGTCTTATTGTTAGTCGGGGCAAAGGGTATTTACGCAACTCCCTTTTGTTGGCCGATATCCCTGCGTTTATGATATGGGTCTTGCTGTGCTGGAAATTGGATTCTGACGTTTAGACAGTTAGTTTCCATTGTTTACTCGACGACACAAATCAAACTTGACATTACAGATCTTTCTAACTGCATGCGTACAATTGACACTTTCTCTAGAACGCACTATACAATCACATTTTACATTCTGGCCGTTTATACAACTGGGCTACAGCCATGACATCCATGGAACCAAAATTCACTTCTCAAGTGGCCAGTAATTCACTGTACTCTGCATTGTCAAGTCGTGTTAATTTCAATAAATTTAGCTGCCCCTTAAATCTACAGATGGAGAAAATAGTGTCGCAGAAAGGGAAGGAGCTGCTACTAATGGAAGGTTATCGGTATCGAGTAGCAAGAAAAAACACTGATAATACTGTTTCCTGGAGATGCACTCAGCTAGTTTGTCGTGGACGTGTGAAAGCGTTAGAAGATAATGTAACTGTTGTCAGTGAACACAATCACGCACCGGATCCAGCAAAAAACGAAGCAGTACAGTGTGTTTCCGCCATAAGAAGTCGTGCAGAATCCGGCGTTGAAAAGCCGAGGCAAATAATTCAACACTGTACCAACGGGGTTTCGCTGGAAGCATCGATGTTCTTACCATCTTACAGAGCATCCCAAAGAGCCATTGAACGAATTCGAAAAAGAACTCAACAGCCGTATCCAAATCCAGTCCGTATTGGGAATGTTGCTATTCCTGCTGCCTTGCAAGTTACATCAAGAAATGCGAACTTTTTGATGTGGGATTCTGGTGCCGATGATGCGAATCGTTTATTAATGTTTGGAACTGAAGCAAACTTGACCGTGCTGGAACAGCATCGACACAGGTTCGTAGACGGAACGTTTAAAGTTGCACCGGAGCTGTTTTTCCAAGTATTTACCATCCACGCGTTGGTAGAAAAACGGTGTATTCCATTAATATACGTCCTTCTGCAAGATAAACTTGAGGAATCGTATGTACGAGTTTTCGAAAAAATTAAGCAGTTGAAAGTAACGTTGGACCCTCTAAGTGTGTTAACAGACTACGAAAAGGCAATTCAAAATGCCGTGGTGCGAGTATTTGAAGGTGCACAAGTTGCGGGATGTTTGTTTCATTTAGGACAATCTTTGTGGAGAAAGGTGCAAGAACTTAGATTGACTGGAGAGTACCGTGATAATGAAAATACACGTATGCATATAAAGATGTTGTTGGCTTTGAGCTTTGTACCAGTTAATGATGTAGTAAATGCTTTTGAAAGTTTGATAGAGAGCTGCCCTAATGAAATGGATGCCTTGATAGATTACTGGGAAGGTACCTATATAGGACGCCAAAGACGTCATCGCAGAACAGAGCCTCGATTTGGCATTCAAGTGTGGAATGTTCACGATCGTGTTGTTAACGGTCTTCCTCGTACCAACAATTCGGTAGAAGGCTGGCATCGAGCATTTCAACAAACTGTAGATTGTATGCATCCTTCAATCTACAAACTTATCGATCATTTTCGGAAAGAGCAAAATCTAGTGGAAATACATTTGACGCGGTTTGCTGCTGGAGACCGACAGCAGGGCGCTAGACACAAATATGTCCAACTTAATCGCAGATTAGAAATGGTTGTACAGAATTATCATAATTTAAATGTTATTGATTATCTACGTAATGTCTCATATAATTTAGAAATTTAGAATGGTAAAATTAAAAACGTTATTTTTGTTGTTGTAATATTACTGTTAATATACCGATCTTTTTATGTTGTCACATGTATTTTCTATAATAAAATAGTAAATAGTGCCTATTTCTTTTTTATAATTTTTGTAAAAGCTGAAAATCAGCTTTTTTCATTTTTCAGTACCGGAAAGTGGAAAATTTTAAACAATAGTATCTACAGATGCGGTATAGTTTTAAAAAAGTAAGTATTCTTTCGTTTTAAAGTAATACGGGAAGCAACTAACTGAATATTAAGAATTTATCACATGGGCCGATCTTATAAGGCCACTAATCTGAGGTTAACTTTAATTCGTTGTTAAAACAAACAAAAGCGCATAAAAACGTTAGTGCTTATGACATTTTATACATAGGTAAACAAATTTTGATGCGTTTTTGTTTATTTTAACAAGGAATTAAAGTTAACCTCAGATTAGTGGCCTTTACAAGACTGTGACTGATAATCTCATAAGAGCATTAATTCTTTCCGGAAATTTTGCACGAAAAATAATTTCCGGATATGAATTAATACTCGAATGCAGATTCGGTAAGAAAATCGTAACGACACAAACCCTCAGTTAAGTTGGTCTACCTACAAAAAATTTCCACGAAATTTTGTTGTTGTCTTAGTTACGGCTCGCGAACTAATTTTTCTATTGATCATTAATGAGTGTCGTACGATTTTCATTGAAATCCTCACGCAGCGTCGCCCAATCACCAGCCGGTATTAGTTATATACAATGTGTATATGTATAAATAAACAAAGTGTCTTTGGTCACTTCTTGTGTTTACACATATTGTGATTTTCGCTAGGGATGTTTTGGCAGGGCTATTTTGACGGGGCTATTTTGGACTGGGCTATTTTGTGTGTGAGCCCTTTTGTCGGGGCTATTATGACGGGGCTGTTTTGACGGGGCTATTTTGACGTGTCACGCAATAAATATGGATAGTTACTTATTGATATTTATCGATATGTATCGATAATTATCGATATGTATCGATAATTATCGATAGTTATCGATATTCATCGATATGTGATACTTACATGTGCTCTAGTAGTCACTCATAAATTCCTTAAGATTTCCTATGCGCCATTTTGTATCGTGTTTACGGCTTGCGTTCAGGTTATTAACGCAGTAGCTGGTTGGGGCATTTTTGCTGAGTAGACTTTTGGTGAGCATTAAATTAAAAAAATTCCCATATCCTGTCCACTTTTTGCCGGTCACTGTATATCTGCTAACAAAATATCTATATACATGTTAGCTTCTATCCGACTTCAGCCTTTCGGAGGTGTCGATTTCTTAACCCATGGGGTGGCCGGTCTGCGAGGCTGCTACTCAAGAGATGGAAACAATATTGTGTTATAATGTCAAATGCGTCCTGTGAGCGGGCATTCGTCTCCGTGGCTGATCCGAGGGTGCCAGTGCAGAGCGTTGGATTACTTAAATACGGCGTGAATCACTTAGGTATTTAATAAAGCTGGTGCGATACTTTGCTTTTAATTGAGAATATCTGTATTATTTGTTTACATACATATGTAGATGTATTGATAATTATCGATATAGTAGCCATATTTGTCGATATTTATCGATATTTGTCCAGAAATATCGATATTAATCGATAACTATCGATATTTATCGATAAAATCGATACTTATCGATAAATATCAACAGTTATCGATATGTATCGATATTTCGATATATCGATATGTATCGATATTTCTCAGTTATCGATCATCGATATCAGAATTTCAATATCGCCCAGCCCTAGTCTTCAGTACCCGCATGAAACAAAATTGGCAGTTCGCTTGTGGGCTACTACCAATCGTTGGAATTGCATTCGTAAGCGCTGAAGTTCGAATTCCACCGCAGTATTTTTTATTTGAAAATTGATGTAATTCGAATTACCAAGTAGGTATTTCCATTTATTCTTTGTTGTTAGTATTAAAACATTAATATATTTTTACTGCTTTTGTATATAATATGAATATTCGCCAACAGCTATTCGATCTAGTAAAAGTTCTTTTTTGCGTAACGTTTTCCTAGTATACATACATTTGAACTTAAAATATACAAAAATTATTTATATTGTAGTAAGGCTACGTATATGGTGGGCTAAAAAACTAATAACTAATAATCATATATGCAAAAAACACGTTTCTTCTAAATAACCATACACTAAAACGTCTTAGTTTTTACTAATAGTCGAGCCAGCAAATATATGCAAATTCTTGCGGTTTTGGAGGATGTTTTTCAATTTCTTGTGTCACAGGGCATTTATTAAAATTTTAGTTTATGGTTGACACGGGTCTCTACTTTAAAACAGTATATGCGTCGTTTCCTGAATGTAAATATAATCATATATACAGCATCACGAATTTCGATATGGGTTGATCCTGTGCTCGAGGTAGGATCAAGGCAGGGTCTGTTATGGTAATTTAAATTCATTTGATGGGTACTTGAAATCCCAGTTTTCTACAAAAATATCCGTAAGATCTGGACGTATTACTTTACTATATTACTGTCCTTCAAGGCAATTTATAGAAACTCGGAAGCGAGATTATGGAAATTTGAAGAAGTTCTCGTGGCTCTAGTTCTGAAATTGCAGTGCAGGCAAAATGCCTATTTTAGTCGAATTACGTTGCCCTGTAGGTAGAGAATGAATTCGTTTACATTTATTTCCAGTGCAGGTAATCCTAGATGCAGTTAACCGAATCAAATTTGTTGTTATTGTCTCAGTTTTACGGCTGGATTTGTATAAATTAGGAATTAAGCAGAGATTTGCTGCTAATAGGGAAACGATGGTTTTCTCTAGTAGAAGTTGTAAAGGAAGATGCATCACAGTAATAAATTGTTGAACCTTATCATAGTGTACTCAAGATTGTTTTGTATGTTTCTAAGCTGTGCTGATGGTTATAAAATATTACTATAACTACTATAGCAATTTAGTAATTTATGCAAAATTGTAAATTGTGTGAAGTGTATTAATAGTAAATTTGGTATAAGTGTGTAATAATCAGTTTTGTAGTGACAGTAGTGAGCAGTCAAATGATAAATTAATTGAGACTGAGCTGAAGAGCTAAAGTGTTTATAAGCCACGCTCACTCCCTTATAAGTACTTATAAGCCAGTGTGAGTTAGTTATTATAACCCACGGTGTTAAGGTCAACGTCATTTATGATGTAAACAAGCTAGTAATAGCCCAGTTTACCTGTTAAAACGAACTGTAATATGATCTAAACAATAATTTTATTGGTGATGGCCCCGCGAGCAAATGCTCGCCTCTCATGCGGCCGGCCCGGGTTCGAATCCCAGTGGACTCTAGAAAGATTTTAAAAATAGTACGTTCCCCGGCCGGCACGGTATCACCTGTGGTAGTCGTTAACTCCGAAGCAAAGGAACTCTTCCTCACTTTCGGCGGACAAGGCTAGCCACCTACCCGGCCTACGGGAAAAGAGGGCTCAGAGAACCACTTTGTGGTTAAAACAGGCCAGTGGCCTATAATAAAAGGAAGAAGAAGAAGAAAGCAACTATAATTCATTTAAAAATTAAATGTCAAGGTAAACATTGAAATATAAATGTAGTTGTATTCATAAATTAAGAACTACTCCATAGCCATACAAGATGAAAATAATTTTTGATCATACTTTAGTAAAAAATCGTATTACTAAAGTATTTTAGTTAGGGAAATGCAAAAATTCGACTTATTTAGTCGTTAATGTCTGACATTTCTAGACGTATTTTGATTACACATTTTATGTACAGTCGTGTGCAAATAAATCTGGGACAGTGTTTTTTTCACATGCAGATTCAGTTAAGAATTTGAAGAATATTTCCATGGATTTCCTCTTATCAGAGAGAGTTACGGGTTTCAGTACCTGTTAAAGTTTAATGTAACTCTTTCTTATAGCAGGAAATCCATGGAGATATTCTTCAATTCTTAACTGAATCTGCATGTGAAAAAAACACTGTCCCAGATTTATTTGCACACGACTGTACTAATGCCATTAATATATTTTTTGATGGTCGATATGAATAGCTAGGTTTTTATAAAATGTCGGAAGAATCAAAATATGTCAGAGTAGCCTCTATACGTTATAAATAATAAGATTGGCTATCCATCATATATGTGAGGACGTTGACAGATCGTAATTGGAGCAATCTAAAATACATTCAAGTAAGGTCGGATATTTAGTTTCAAGAAAATCAGTAATTTTTCTTTGCAGTATGTTAGTAGAACAGGAAAGAAATTAAATTCGTGGTAAATTAGAAGCAAGAGGTATTATTCCGACAAACATAGAAGATTGGATATACATACATAATGAGTAAATAAAAGAAATGTTAATTTACTATTAACCTCAGTTAATTCTGAATGTGTGTTCGACAAAATGATATGATAAAAATGCAATTTTTGTCGTGTAATAAAGAGAAACGCGTTTTTAATATGATAAATATAAACTTCTACAATATTTATACGGTGACTGTAATATATAATGTATGAAAATTAGCTATGTTTCCATCACTAAATGTTAAATGTAACATATTAACCAAATAATCTTGATAATATTTCGTCTATTTTTTTTAAAGTTAAGGTTAAAGTCATAAAAACGATAAATTTGTAGGTATATAAAGAGTTTTCTGGAAACGTTTTATTGAATTATCAATACAAAATGTAAAGCAGGATAGAAATTTAAATACTGCAAATTAGTTTTGAAACGATTTTTTTCTACGATCGTGTCAAAATGACAACTTTTTGCACAGTTTCTAGTGTCATAAGTGATGTTTGCAGCACTCGTAATATTATGGTCCGAATTACGTCTTTTTCGCACGTTGCCATTGGTGGCGTGTTTTAATACTATATTAAAACACGGCTTGCCGTAAATTTGAATGTCAACATAACCTAGAATATCTAACACAATGTGACGGAAAAGTGTCACCAAAACTAAGTTTTTATATTTCTGTTACGATCGTAGAAAAAGTAGCGTATGATACACGTGTATAAGTGTCATTAAAGAACTAGCCACGTTAAATACACTCCGCTTCGCGTCGCATCGTGCTTTAAAGGCGTACTTATAATACACTAGTATCATAATATACTATTTTAAAATTTCATTTAAAAACGTAGGCTTTTTTTAATTAATTTCGGTGTGTGAAGTGCCACTTTTTTTCACTCACTTTGACTAAAATGAAGGCAAATACAATTCTATACAAAATAGGCTTGAATTTGAGTATTTAATGAAATTTTAAAAAACAACTCGTGTTAGCGTGCTTATTTTTCACACTTGTGAAAAAAAGTTGTACTTCTAACACTTGTGGTCTAAATAACTATTATTATATTAATTTGAACACTGTTGTCATAAGAATGGCCTTTGTCAGTTTTGATTAACTACTTCTCATAACATATTTTCCGAGTATAGATTAAATTAATACATATACTAATGACTCACATCAATGAAGCAGATTGAGAAGCATTATAAAAGAAAAAATAAAGTTTATGATCAGTAACGTTTGTGGCATAGATATAACACCAAATGTTACGAAAAAAACAGATACCTACCGTAAGTCCTTAAATACCATCTGCTCAAAAATAGAAAAGCGAAGCTAGTAAGGAAATAAATAAAGGGATATCTGAAATGTGGAGTTTATAAAACTATGGAACACTGGAAAACAGTACCTAAGGCAAGAACAAACACGCAAAAAATTTAAAAATCACTTATTACCACGGATAAAGCCAGTTCCACAACTGTTATATGAAGATAAAAATAACAAGCGCAAATAGAGAAAATAGAGTTCGTTGTGGATTTTATAGAAGAGAAAAATATAACAGTGTATGAGGTAGAATTAGCGCCGAAGGGAATAAAAAATAATAAAGCGCCAAATTCTGGAGGTATTTCCATAGAGTTGGTGAAGCACAGAGAAGAAGCAATTGTCAGAAAATAAAACGAGAATTATCAAGAGAATGGAAGCATACTTTAATTACACCGATACATAAGAAATACGACCGCAATAACTACAATCATTATCGCGAAATTAGCGTCATTTGCTCATTTGGAAGACTGTATGGAAGGACAATGGAGAAAAGAGTAGAGAGATATTGTGGAATACAGTGGGTTTAGAGCGACTAGGTCGTGTATGGACAGCATTTTATGTAAAAGACCGCTGGTAAAAAAAGAGACGTTTAGACCTAAAGACGGCTTACGCAGTGTACCAAGGAGTAAATTAATGGAGGTGTTCAACAAGACAGCTATCAACAAAAATGATATTGGAACTACGTATAAAACGTCTATATACTGATACATCAGCTGTCAAATAAAAAAAACATTTATCTAACGTTTTTGAAACCAAAAACCGGGCGATTCTTCTAAAACTAGTTCTCTGTAATTTTTTTTAGTTTGCTGTATAGACTTCCTATTGCGCAGATAACCTATATTCCGTTATAATTGATAATGATTAAATCGTTCTCCACTGTTCTAGAATTTCAGAAAGAGCATGTTACTATCGCATTTTCTTCATTGATGATATTTTCTGCGCGAGATCGAGTCTTACGTCAAATCAGTGCTTTAATATTTCTGATGGTGCTGATTAATACATGTTTTCAATAACAACCTATAAGAATAAAGCAAAGAACAAACCAACAGGAATAAAACAAGAAGGAAGCTAGATCTTACCAGTTCATGAACAAATTGCAGATACATTGAAAGAACGTCTAGAAAATCTATTTAGGAAAAAGGCCATAGATAACAAGATGTGCTAGAGGAGAACGAAGAAGAGAAGAAAAGACAGAATAACCATAGAGAAACAAGGCAGTGCAGGATCTGACGGCGAACAAATCCCCCGGAATAGACCAGACACCCGGTGAGATTACCAGAGCACCAGAGGTATAGGGGAAGTGGCCCACAAAAGACCGTATCCGTTAGTGTGCGAAATATATGAATTCGAAGAAATGCTCCCGAGTTTCTAGAAAATAGAGTATTTAACATTATCTCAAAAAAATAAAAAGTGGAGAAGTATGAAAACTACCGCACGTTATGACTAATAACACATAGCTCAAGAATAATAACCAAAATTGTACACAGGAAAATAGAAGGGAAAATTGAAGAGATGTTAACTGAAGACCAATTTAGATTCCGGAGAGGTACCGGGACGAGAAAGGCAATATTAGCCTTAAAAACAATAATAGAAGAAAGGATACGAGGAGAAAAAAAAACTTGCCTTTATAGATCTGGAGAAGATTTTTGATAACGTAAGATTGAAGGAATTATTCGAAATCATGACAGCGATTGGAAGAAAATTTAAAGATCCTAGAGTAATGCATAGCCTAGATAAGAACCAACTAACAAAAATTAATAAAAGAGTTAGACAAGGCTGCGTGCTATCGTCGCCGTTCTTCAATTTATCTACAGTGTATAAATTAGGTAACTGCGTTAATATTCGCTTTCGGAAAAATATCTTAAAGGGGTGTAGAGATTCAAATTGCAGGGCGTATTTTAAAGTAATTTTCTGATTTTTATATCATTAATTTGTTTTAACTGTTATGACGTCATCTCATCAATACTGCTTTTTAAATGGCAACCTATTTTTTCACTTCTTTCGGTAGCAAATTTTAATCTGTTTAATTAGGTTACATTAGGACAAGAATTACAAAAATAATCTTGAAGTTCAAGTAGTAAGGATAGTTACCTAGGCTTAAAACAAAGACCGATGATTGTACATTTGAAACCTATGTTGGCATTATTGTCAAAGTCAAATGGTAATCATAACTAATTTTTTTATTTTAAACCCAGGGAACTAGAATTATTCTCTTAATTTCATTCATCTTTACTATATGAACTTTAATGCAGTTTTTCTAATTTATTTTCTAATGTAACCTACCTAAAATTTTAAACAGTTGAAAACAGAGTATAGCATAATTCTTCTATTTCTTCTTCTGCTTGTGCTTCTCCTATTGGAGGTCAGCTATCATTCTGGCTATTTGCACTTTGATATTGCCATTCGGAATAGTGGCATGGTGCTTTGTTTATACCATTCCCGCAGGTTTTTCAACCAAGATGTTCACCTTCTGCTTGTTCTCCTCTAGCCTTCGATGTTTCCTAGCAATATTAGTTGCAAAAGGAAATATCCGTCATGTC